>CM045911.1:10734428-11937114 GCA_025169955.1 Salix arbutifolia
ATTCATGTCATTTTTTTATAATTAAAATCAGGAAATTTAAATTTCACTAGCCTAATCAAATTTCATCATGATTTAGCAGAATCAAATGTTAAATTTGAAAAAAAAAATGTTTAAAATAAAAGGCTAAAATTATTCTTTTTTTATGAACTAAAAAGGTTTGTGGGACATGAGTTCCAACTGTTCATACCTTAATATTAATTAGCTTTGGGTTCACTTGAGATATGAAATGACAGTTAATAGTTGATTTATTTGATAATTTCACTTATCACCTCCCTACCTAATTACATCGGTTTTTTGACCAGTTTTACAATAATCAAAGGGTTAGGTGACAATTTGATTTAATTTCAGTAGGGTTAGGTCCACTTCATAACTATAAATGCGAGAAATAAAATAGTTAATATATATCATATGTATATTAAATAATAATATTATACATATATGTGTTTTATATCAAAATTAAGATAGATCTATCTATCTATATAAATCATATTATATTTTTAAAAAACAATGTTGTACAGAATATCTATATGATATAAATATATATATATATATATATATATATATCTCGGTTAGTTTGGGTAAATTTTAAAACAAGTTTAACAATATTTTTATTCTATTTATCATTATTTAGATAAGATGATTATGCATCCAAGTCAGATTAAATTGATATTCATTAAATTCATATCAAATCATTGTTCCTTCTAACTGCATGTACCTGGAAATGGACTGGTTAATCAAATAGTACCACGAGAGATAGCAAACTGTTGCGAGACTTTGATAATAAAATAAACTTGAATTGAAACTAAAAAAAAAAAGGATTCGATAGTTTAAGCGTCTTTATAATTATACTGTAAGATAGTTTTTAAAAAATATTATTTTATTTAAAAACATTTTTTATATATTAATAAATCAAAATAATCATAATACATAAAAAAAATGTAATGTTTTTTAATGTAAAATGTACTTTTAAATTGCATGAAAAAAAGTCACCACGCTTACAAACACTATGAAATGTTTATTTTTGCTATCAAATTGTATTTTTTTTTTAAAATTAAGTTTTTTATTTTAAATTAATGTTTTGATTGCTTAGATGTTTCAATGTTAAAAATAAAATATTATTCTAATATATTTTGAGACCCCTCTTAGTTTCTGCTTAACACCACGTTTCAAAAATAATTTCTTAAAAAATAATTATTTTTAATATATTTTCAAATCATTTTGATACACAATAATTTTACAAAACAAAATCTAATTTATTATATTTTAAAAAATTCAAGGTTCATCAAAACTCTCTCTCTCTCTTGCTGGCGAATCGTCAAACGGGGTAGGTACGTGATCTTGAAGCTGGAGCCAGCCTTTGGCATACTGGGCCCTGGATAGCATGTTCTAACTATTGGTTCCTTGCCGTGGCATGAACCCCTACAACTCCGAGAGTTATTATGGCGAGCAACAACCTCTAAATAACCACCATGGTGGTTCGAATTATTAATTAGTTTTGATTACTGTGGGGAAAGTAATTCAAAACCAAATTAATATATACAAACAATATTAAATAAAACGTCAAAAATGGGCCAGCCACAATAAGTTTTCAAATCTTTTCCATGAAACTCTTCAATTCAACAAGCACATCAATTCAATTCAACGAGGCGATTTTTCTTTTGTGTACCAATTCAATTGTATTACTAAATATTTGTTCGACCTCTAAATTATACTCTCTAACATACATCTATAATTAAACCTAGAAACATCTTAAAATTAAAGAGCATGAGATATGACATTTATTGTCACACTCGGGTCAAGTGTATCGTCATTTTCACTATGTGCTGATCAATAAATAGAGTATCAAGCATGGTATTGTCTATTCTTTGTAGAAAATCACCCGACAAATAAAATAGTTTTGGCTTGAATATGTGCTGATCAATAAATAGACAAACATGAATTTTGATTGAGTACTTACATGTTATACCATCACATTCAAATCATTTTGGATGAATATAATCAATAACTGTCTTAAAACTAATATCACACACGATCGATACAGGTCAATTCAGTATATGAAATCTAAATAATTTTTATACAGCCCAGATAATAAAAACAAAACAAAAAACAATATATTTGTATACAGCGGGGATTCACATGAGATGAAGGCACAAACCTTTCACATGATTTCAACGGCTCTTGTTCTGCATCCGATGGCATCCATTTCAGAAAGGAACTAAACGGGGACGTTTGACAGTATCAAGAAATATCCTGCCATTAATGCCTTTCTAAACAAACCCAATTGCTATAGCTATTGGTAAGACTCGACAATGTTCGGGTAGATAGCTTCCATTGAGATCTCCATGGAGGCCCAACATCACACATAGCGAAAACTGGGCCCAATATTAAAATCGGGCGTTTACGTTTTGATTGCGATTAATTTCATGGAAGAAGTTAACCGTGCTTGTTTTGCCTGTGTTTGAAAAATACCATGACTCGCTATTTAACAAGGAGTTCCGTTTAAAAAATCAAGTTTTATTTTAATTATGATTTCAAAAGAATATAATTAATAAATATACTCTGTAATTTTATACCGACTCAATAGAAAACATTGGTTAAAAAAATATAGCTTATACTTTATTTTCTTAATCTATATTTTCAAATTATAAACACAAAAACTATTACACAAGAAAAATTAACTAAAATATATTTGTGTCAACTAGAGGATCCCTAAAGTTGACAAGTTAAGGGGGTATAAACTACAATTAACATGTCTGACTTGAGCGAGTTGAGTAGTTTGCTCAAGAAAACAGTTTTAATTTGCGAAGTGAAGAAAGAGAGGCAGACATAGAATCCAGAATTGTGGTTGTTATTTTAAATTGATTGTTTAATATTGTAGTTGTTGTTTTTTAAAGTAATTTTATAGAAAATATATTTTTTATTTATAAAAAAATATTTATAATATTATCATATCAAAATAAATTAAAATTATTTTAAAAAATCAAAGATGTTCAAAATTACGTTTTAAATATAAAATCAAATACATTCATATAAAGATAAATTATCTCTCAGCCTATAGAAAACGACAAGTGAAAGTTCTGTAAAATATATAATGAATCCATAGGAAAGAAAGAATCTCCTGAGTGATTGTTTGGAGTGAGATATTGTATCCTGAGTGATTGTTTAGAGTGAGATATTGTATTTTGAAGTATTTTATTTATAAATGTATTAAAAAATTATTTTTTTATTTAAAAAAATTATTTTCAACAACGATTAAAAATATTAAAAATTATTTTTTTAAAAAAATCTAATTTGTTTTTTTAAATAATATTTTAACTGAAAATATTAAACGCACTGCAAGAGCAACTTTATAAGGGCAAGTCTAACCGTACAGCTAAAAGAAGAACCAAAAGCCAAAAGATGTACTTTTAGTATTTTTTATCAATTTTTTTAGCTCCAACGGGCAGCTATCCGGATAGCCAAAATGGTTCTTCACTCCCTCTTGTACATCTCCGAATAAGAAAGCTAAAATATTAAATAATGCTATATATTCGGGGGCTTTGGGGGCTGGGGCTATAGGTGTCTGTGTGTGTAGGTGATGGCAGGAGAGAATGAGAGGAGTTTTTATGGTTTTTTTTATGTGGGTGTGTGTGTATATAATAATAATTAATTATATAATAATTATTAATAATAATAATAATAATAATAGTTAGCATAAAAAAATAGGGGTATCAATTTGTAATTAATTTGATTGAATTATTTATAATGGAATGTATTTTAATGTTAAATATTGTGGGGTTTTTTAATTATATTTAAATTTATTTTTTTTAATTTAAATATAATTAAAAAAATAATTTTATTGTTTGAGAGTTTTTCAAAAACAATTATTTAATTATATAACTTACTCATATTAATTCTATAATTAATTGCATAATTAAACTACATACAAAATAATTGCACTATATTTAAAATAATATAAAAAAATAGCTCTCCAAAATGGCTTTTACCATTGGAGCACACATAAAAAAAAACCATATAAACACTATTCAAAAAACTATTTTATAGATTTGTCTCTTAAAAATAACTCTGGATTTGATCTAACCATAGGTATGGAAGAAGTAAAGGCAAAAAACTATCATTTTAGCTTTGTTTTATTTAATTTGTTTTTATCTTTAACGACACAATTTGAATTACTAATTTCAGCTTCAGCTACTATTTGTAGCAACTTAGAGCAAAAAAAAACTATAAAGTACATAACTGTTCAATCTAATTATATCACTCCCCGAAGCAGATATAATCAGTTGGAAACCACCGAACTAGAAACCCAGTTCAATCCATGTCTTCGCAGCTAATGATCTCTCACTGCAAAGCTTAGTGCTTCATCATAGTGATGGCGGGAGAATTGCAAGAACCATTAAGCTGGATTGGACTGGTAGATTCTCTACTCTCTGGGTCCATATCCCTTGGAAGATTTGAGAGTGAAGACTTGTCTTGGGAGAGAAGGTCGTCTTTTTCTCACAATAGGTATCTTGAAGAGGTTGAAAAATGCTCAAAACCAGGCTCTGCAATCCAGAAAAAGCTTATTTTGAAGCCCATTTCAAGAAAAAGCTCTTGCCTGCTTCCGGATTCACTTGACGGCCTGAGTGGGAGGGGATGCCAGAACTGCGAAGATGATGAGTATGAAATTTTGGGTCAAGGAGAGGAAGATGATATGAATGGAAGATGCGATTATTCTCACCGTGAGGATGATGTCCTGGAAAGTGTGGACTAGTACAGTCCACCAACAAAAAATGACTCTTAATGGCTTCTTGTATTGGAGTTGCTAAAATACCTGACCGTTCCCGCATCTGGACTGTGATTTTTTCAGAAATTTATTTTAAAAAAAAAATTACTTTTAACATTTCCATATAAAAATAAATTTTTAAAATAAAAAAGTATTTTAACGTGCCATTATAATTCGAAACAATACCTAAATCATGACCTCCTTCCACCATAACAAATCCAGAGTGATAAATAGACAGAGAGAAAAGGTCCCTTTTGCCTCTGCACTGGAATAAAACCCAATACTGGAAGATGCCGGAATACTGTGTTACAGGTGGAACAGGGTTCATAGCAGCATACTTGGTCAAGTCTTTGCTAGAGAAAGGTCACACCGTGCGGATCACAGTGCGAAACCCAGGTTCTAGTAAATTCTGTCTCGTGCAAATCTGCTTTCAACTCTGCTAAATCTTCATGATCTTAAATTTTACGCACGCGCCGTCTAAATTTTCAGGGAATGTTCAAAAGGTAGGGTTTCTTCAGGAGTTTGATGGAGCCAAGGAGAGACTCAAGATTTTTCAAGCCGACTTGTTGGAAGAAGGCAGCTTTGATGAGGCAGTGCAAGGCGTTGATGGGGTCTTCCACACTGCTGCACCGGTGCTTGTTCCTTATAGTGATAGAATTCAGGCAAGGTTCCCTGAACAATTTGTGTTATCCTTCTAGCTGTTGATCTTCTTTTTAGTATGTTCTCTGAAAAAGGAATTAGGAAAGCATGACTGTTAGTTACCCTGTTTGCTTTATTAAAGAAATTAGCACTAAGAACTAAAGTTTGAAGGATTACAACCACCAAAAAAATTATTATTTTATAAACTTTTTTTTTAAAAAAAAAAAACCTAGTGAATTGTGAGCCCCCTAACTTGATCTGGGTTTCTTTGATGTAAGCTAACTTATTGAGGATTTTTTTTGTTGTATGTTGAATTTTTTGTTTGTGCTGGGATATTTTGCAGGAAACTTTGATTGATCCGTGTATTAAGGGCACCCAGAATGTGCTGAACTCCTGCTTGAAAGCTAGTAGTGTGAAACGGGTTGTGTTCACCTCTTCATCTTCCACAATGAGATATCGTGACGATTTGCCACAAATTTTCTCTCTTAATGAGTCACACTGGAGTGATATTGAGTACTGCAAACGCCATAATGTATCAAGATTTCTTGCTTTGTTGAATTTCTTTATGTATCATTTGACAAACACATGTGCACTCTTTCTTCTGCGCGGTGGAGGAATTAAACAATTCTCCTTGCTTTGCAGCTCTGGTACGCTTATGCAAAGACCGTCGCAGAGAAAGAGGCGTGGAGAATATCAGAAGAAAATGGGATCGATCTAGTGTCCTTCATCCCATCTTTCGTAGTTGGTCCATTGCTTGCCCCAGAACCAAGTAGTACGCTGCTTTTGATACAATCTATAGTTAAAGGTTAGTTAGTGTACCAAAAAGATAACATTATTTAGTGTTTTATAATGCTTTGCTTATTGGCAGAGGAAAAAATTCACACAAGTTTTAGCTCCTAGTGTAGGGAAAGAATTCAGAAATACACAAGTAGACATGAGTCTTATTTGCAGTGTTTGTGATGTGATCAAACTCAACCCTAGGCAATGAACTGTTGAAAAGATTGCAGGATGATATTATCGGGGGACAGATGCAATGCCAGTTATAGTATTTACGCATTATCCTGGCAGATCACACTCAAGTTCCTGCTCTGGAATCACACTTGCAGTATAAATCCCTTTTCTTTTCCTGAAATGTTTTCTATTAATAGAGTTGCCGCATTTATCTATCAGGCTCGCGGGGAGAATATCCAAACATGACTGTGGGGTTTACGCACGTAGATGATGTGGTTGCTGGTAACATTTTAGCAATGGAGAATAGCAAAGCAACAGGCAGGCTAGTATGTTCAGGTCCAGTAGCTCACTGGTCACAGATTATCAAGATGCTCAGGGCCAAGTATCCATCCTATCCGTATGAAAACAAGTGAGTAAAGCAATGGCACCAACAATTACTTGGCTGATTTCTCGAGAATCTAGAACTACCCCTCATGAGTTTCTGCTTGTTAACATTTGATGATCATGGAACTTCAGGTGTAGCAGCCAGGAAGGAGACAACATCCCACATAGCATGGATACCACTAAGATTGCTCAGTTAGGATTGCCCCCTTTCAAAACTCTTGAACAGATGTTTGATGACTGCATCAGGAGTCTCCAGGAGAAAGGATTTCTCTAAATCCCATAATTTATGCTTTAAGGTCAATTCTATTGGAATATTTGCTTTGAAACTAGTGAATGACCTCTGTATTTCTCGTAATTAAGTGTATTTGATAGTAGTTTGGAACTCTACTAATTAATGAGAAAGTTGCTTGCTGGTCTGGTCACTTAGATACAATTATTTCATCAATATTTCTTCTCTTATATCTCTCACCCGGTCCCTTCCATTCTTCTTATTTATCTCCTTTTCTTTCTCCTCTTTCCGATTCTAGCCCCCGAATTCTCCCCAATGAACTTGTCTGCTCAAAATCATCTAAGCTGTCAAGGTTTATTGCATTTCACTGATTGACCTGTGTCGCTGGCTGTACTGCTAGAAAAGACAAAATTATGAGGATTACAGTGAGACCTGTCTGTTGTTGCTTACAGAGGACAAATTAAAAAAGGTCCATTGGTCCCTACCATGAAAAATGAAATAAAACACTTTTAAAGCTGTCAGAATCAAATTCATCACCATCAATCCCATGCATGAAACAAAGAAACTGCTGGACCTGATAATTGTGAAAACATTAGGCCCAATGAATCAAAACATAACATTTGACTGTGAAATCCCATCCCCAAATTCAACACTCCATGGGCCTATAAAGCCGATCAAGGGTGCCGGAATTGTTAGATGCTCCGCCGCCTGTATGAAAATGGAATCAAAACATAACATTTGTCTCCTTATTAATCTATTTGTGGTTTTCTCTCAAGGCTATTTTTTTCTTCCTATGCTGTCAAGGTCAGGGAGACTAAAAAACATTACAATCAACACAGCTAATATGAAATTCATCAACTCGTTAACTGGTATGCTTACTGAACAATTAATTGAATTGTAGTTCAGTCTATATCAGCTAAAAAACTCCATGAAATTAAAAAAAAAATCGTATGAAATGACCGCCATTGAGGTCTCCTAGCTATCTGTTGTCACTGTTTATTGATGTGATTTCGTACTTCATTTGAACTGGAGCCACGATTTTTTACATCATCAAATCCTAACAGTTATTTGAAACCAATTTCTAGTATAATTAAATCAAATTATAATATTTAATTTGAATTCTACCATATATTTTTTTAAAAAAAAATCAACTCATTTGATTTTTTTATATTAATTTCATTGTTTATTTTATTTCGTCGAGTGTTTTTTTTTAATTAAATCCATTTTTCAATGATTCCTTTTAATTAATAGGATGCTTTTGTTTGTTATTTTGAGAAAGTCAATATGCTCATAATCTTATCCGGCAAAATGAAAAAAGTATATGGTGCGATAACAAAAGTGATAGAGATATGTAACCAATGGATAAAGGTCAACCACGCCCACACAATAATATCTAGCAGCCACGCAATGTGGGATCCAATGCTTGTCAGCCCACCTGCTGTTTAAATACATTTTTTTTAATAAAGAAATTATAATATGAATACACACACTCTTTAAAGAAGAAAATGAAAAAACAACAACCCTGCATAACAAGGTTGTATTGAAAAATATTCTGTATTAATCCAAGTCGTATTTCGTGTTGTATTTCCTTCACAAAAATGCTAATTGTAAACGAAACAGCGTGACTCCTAATTTATTGTAATTTATAATCTTAAACTATCTACTAGTGGGAGAGCTTCAGTCATCTAATGATACTCTCCTCTTACAAAGCAAAAGGAGGGATATAACCTACAAATGAATCATGGGTTGCCCAGCCTTTTTAGCTATATACTAGCTTAATGCCCGCGCGTTGCGCCGGGTTTTTTTTTATCTATGTAGAAAATTGATTATTTTTATATGTATTGTATTTTGCTATTTTAATATTTAATTACTAAAATTATAATTAATAAAATCTTTATAATTGAAATGCAAAGTGGGTCGTATATTTCTTGATCGTAGATAATGCAGGTAAATTTTTTTTTTTATGAGTTGCATATTTTTCCCAGTAATATTCAATTTGACACATTATAAATAAAAATATTGTAATTTTTTTTTCGAGAAAGAAACTTATATTTTTTGCGTGTTATAATTAGTTATGTCAATGTTTAAATTACTAAACTTGCAACAGATAAAAATATGTTAGGAATGAGTTTTTTGCGTGGTATAATTAGTATGCTTGCCCGCGCATTGCGCTAGGGTTTTTTTCATGTAGAAAACTAATTGATTTTTTACATGTTGTAATTAGTTATTTAAATATTTAATTAGTAACATTACAATAGATAAAATATGTAACAAATAAATTTTTCCTCAGTCTAAAAGGAATAGTGCCATCGAAATGGGAAGTGGTTCGTATATTTTTTAATTGGAGAACATGTATATATATGGACAGAAATAAGAATTATGTAAGAAATATAAAAAAAGAATATTTTTTGAAATGGTAATGAACAATGAAAATCACAATTGAAATAATTGTTTATTACTGTTTGAAATTGCAATCTCCTTTAGCTATTTTATGAAATAATAGTAGTAGTTCCCGTAAGCTGACCCGGACACCCTGTTTATAAAAGAAAAAATTATAAGTGCAAAAAATACAGAAAAAAATCCAAAAAGATAGGTTTGGGGATTATTCACGGCGCGTGTAAGTTGTTTCAGGCATCATAATTATAAAAAAACATATACGTGGGGAAAAATCAGTGGAAAAAATGTTAAAAAAATGGATTCAGAGATTAGCTGTGGTGTACGTAAGTTGTCACGGAAACTTTGGTTAAAAAAGTTTGGTTACATTTTTGTGTTTTTTTGCATTTATTTTATATATATGTGACATGATATTTTTTTAGTTTACAGTGATTTTTATTTTATTTTTAATTTTATTTTTTAAGATTTATTTTTTATATTATTATATTAAAAGTATTTTAAAACACTTAGATTAAATTAATTTGAGATTTAAAACAAACTCAGTTCATTTTTTTATATATATTTTCAGGCGTTGATACCTAACAAATATCATAATATTGTCGCGTGTTGCGCTAGGCTTTTTTGATGTAGCAAACTGATTAATTATTTAGCCTGCAAATAATTATTTAGTTGGTAAATAGCAAATTGTAATCGTTAAATTTTGTTGTATTTTTTTTGTCTGTATTGAATTAGTTGGTTGTTGTTATCAGTTTAAGTGCTCGGATAATAATTTAGTTGACAACTCTCAAAATTATAATCGATAAAATTTATTAAAGATGAGTGAATTGTATTTTATAGCCAATTCATTAATGGGTGAACTTGCGTAGATATTTTATCGATTTATGTAATTTGCATATTGAAAAACTATAATTGATTAATTGGTAGGCGTGTTTTGATTGTTCTGACAGTTATTTAATTGGTGGACGTAAATTTGCAATTAATAAAATTAATAAAATATTAATTATTTTTTTCTTGTATCGAACTTGTTGATGATTGGGTTTATTTTAACAGCAACGAACGATTTAACCAGTTGATAGCAAAATTGTAACCGCTAAAATCTATCAGAGATGGATTATTTGTGGTTGGGCTTATCATTCTCTTTTTTCTTTTTTATTTATTTTTCAAGTCAAATAATTTTTTAAAATCTAATAATATTTATTGTTGTTTTTTCATTCATTTTTTTTAAAATATTATTAGGTGTTGAAATTTCTAATTATTGTAGATAAGACATTGAAAATAATGACAATAATTATTCGTAAGTTTTTTTCTTTATAAATATGTTACACCAATTATAGATTTTGCTATTTATTTAATATTAGTGCATTTAAAATAATGATAATAACTATTTGTGATTTTTTTCCTGATAAATATGCTAGACTAATTATATATTTTGCTATTTATTTCATATCAACACCTTAAAATATATATATTCATCCCTTTTTGGAAGTGCGATCTCTTTTAGGTACTCTAGAAAATAATAATAATCTTCGTGGTGCGCATAAGCTGACCCGGACACCTCGGTTAAGAAAAAAAATGTATAAGTGGCAAAACAAAATAGGAATAAAAAAATCAAAAAAAAGTGAATCCGGAGATTAGTCGTGGTGCACGTAAGTTGGTCTGGACACCTCAGTTATTAAAAAAAAAAATTCTTGTTTTTTGTAAAAAAAAAAACCAACCACCTAGTAAAAAAAAAACATTTTTTAACAATTTTTTTTTTAAAGAAGTTCTTAAAAAAAATAGATTTGTAAAAAAAAAAAAATCAGTTATTAAAAAAAAAAACCTTTTTTTTTAACAAAAAAAACCCCTTTTTTTTAAAAAAAAAGTTCTTAAAAAAAAAACAATCAGTTATTTAAAAAAAAAAAAAACCTTTTTTTTTAAAAAAAAATTATTTATTAAGGAAAAAAGTAATAAGAAAAAAAAGCAAAAAACGAATAAAAAAAACAGTAAACCGGAAGTTAAAAGCAAAAAAAAAAATAGAAATGAAAAAGGCAAAAAGGCAAAAAACGTAAACCGGAAGTAAAAGGCAAAAAGCCAAAAAAAAAAAAACGAAACTGGAAATCAAATTGGTGGCCGAGCGGTTCGAACTCGCGCGCGCCTGTGCTGGCAGCGCGCGGCCAACCGCTCGGCTAAAGCTTTTCATCTGTCAATTTCACCATAAAAAATACATAAAGAAGACCGGTGTAAAAAAAAAAAAAAGAGGTGGACGAACTCGCGCGATGCACGGACGAAATAAGTCCAATCCACAGTGCAACGCCCGAGCTCTTTTAGATATATACTAATGAGGCTAAGCAGATCAGTGATGGTTTAACACCATCTTTCAAAAACATTATTGAAATAAAAAAATAAAAAAATTTATTTTAATTTTTTTAGTGTTTTTATATTATTTTGATATAATACTATCAAAAATAAATTTTTTTTTAAATATTATTTTAATATATTTATAAATAAAAAAACACTTTAAAAATCAACCTAAATCACAGTAACAAACAAACAGATCCAGAAAGAGTTTCTCCTAATTCTATCTTCTCACTAACCCTGTATAAAAAACCTATCTTTTTATCTATCTATCTACGGTTTTTATACAATATCAATCTATCTATCTATCTATCTATCTATAAAAAATGGATGTACTGTTAGGTCTATATAATCAATAGATTCCACTTTCCTAATCCTGCTGGAAGTTGTCATCGCGCTGTTATGTGTCAGCAATTATAAGGCAACCCTCGTCGCTTTGTTTCTCAACTGAAAAGCATAACGATGTTGTCTGGTTGCGAAGAAGGATCTTTCTCGAAGAAAGAGAATGAAAGCTTGCGATGTTTAGTTTTGCGGCTGTATCGATTTTTCACGTTGCTTTTTATTTGAACAAAATAAATAGTATTTTTTTCTAATATTTTTTATGATTCCGATACAACAATATCAAAAATTAATAATATTCAAATAAATACATTTTTAATTAAAAATCATTTTTATAGAAATATTTTTACATAGCATTACCTACACGCACTGATAAACAACAAGTGTGGTGTTATGAAACAGCATAGAATGAAAGAAATACTCCTTGGAACTTTCCTGGCCGAGCGTCTATATTTATTCTCAACAACTACCAAAGTTATAGTGAAGACAAATGAATATAAGAGTTGGAGCGTTTTGCTTTATTAAAAGCAATGCTAATCTTATCTACAACAAAAACTTTTCCCAATTCAATTTTTGAAAAACTTCAACTGTTGATCTTTGAAGATAATTTTTAATTTATTGAATTCATTGGTGGATTCACTGGTTTAAAATACAAGTGAATTTGAAAAAGCATGGTGGATAAAATTGACACTATTCCTCTGTTAATTTGCAAAAATCCCAATTTAAATGACCACCCTCTATTTATTCATTTATATATAGAGAGAGTGCATGCTTTATTTTTATTAACTTGAGTGTCCAGACTAGTTTGTGCATATCTCAACTAATTTTATGAGTTCTGAAATTAACGACCATGTAAGTCTTTACTGGTTTTCATATTAGCAACCACGGGAGGAGTTTTCGATTAATCTCATGGACCTTGAAGTTAACTGTCATATAAATCTCAAATGATCATTATATTAGCAACCACAGGGGGAGTAAACTCCCTAGTCTACATTTTTTTTATTAACATGGATGTTCAGACCAATTTGCACGTATCTCGACTAATATCAAGAACACTGAAGTTAACGACCATGTAAGTTTCAAGTGACCATCATATTAGCAATCACAGAGAAAATTTTCGACTAATCTCATGAGTCCTGAAGTTAGTAGTTATGTAAGTCTTCAATAATTATTATATTAGTAAACATAGGGAAAATAAATTCTTTGGTCTCAAACTTGCATAACTGGATCACCTACTAGATGATTGTATGTATTTTTTTTTTGGTGGGGGTGTTCAAGAATAAAAATCAATTATGCAGTAGACCAATCTCTTATTAAACAACTAAATCACGTGACTTTACAATTGATCTACATCCCTTTATTCCTTCTTAACTACTAACAGAATAGTAACCAACTCTTCTAACTACTAACTAACAGCCATCATAATTGTCTAGCGACTTGGCCACGTGGAATTTATCCCGCGTGCTTTAATACTGCAGCACTGTCTACACCATAGTTGTAAAATCCGTTCCGGGTACCGTTTCGGTTTTTTGTTTGGAACGGAACGTTCCGGTTTCGGTGCATTCCGGCATTCCGTTCCGGTTTTGTACTGTTCATATATAATTAATTATATATATATATGAAAAAAAAAACATTTTAACAAATATAATTAAAATTCAAGATAAATTAACTTTAAATTATATAATACAAACACAAAATCAAACAAACATAATCTCAAAATTAGAAACATCTCTAAAATTCCAACAATAAAATTATTTTTTAAAAAATAAAAAATAAAAAATGATTTAATTATAATTAAAAGATCCAAAATATTTGAAATTTAAGCTACTTATTGTATGTTTTTCAAGTAATTCTATGTTTTTTTATGGTTGTTGTATTTGAATTTGAATTTTGAAATTAATTAATGTTACATATTGTTTTTTATGTTAGAAAAACTTAAAAAAAACAAAATAAACACATTAAGAAATAATCAATAAGTTCAAACATAATTAATTAAAATACATTCCATTACAAATAATTCAATCAAATTAATTACAAATTAATACCCCTATTTTTTATGTTAACTATTATTATATAATAATTAATAATTAATAATTATATAATAATTAGTATAAAAAGTTGAGGCACGCAAAATGCAATTTACACTTTGAAATTGCTTTTGGCATGATAGTGACTATTGAAAAAAAAAACAAGGAGGTATAAGAAAAATTTGTGTTGGCTGGCGCAGCAGCCCTATAATTAAAAACCAATAAAAGCATAAAACCCTACCCATCCAACCCTACCCATCCTTTCTTCTTCTTTAGCCGCCGCCCAACCCTACCCGTCCTCATCTCCCTCTTACTCTTCCTGGGTCATAACTTTGTTTGCCTTCAAAGTACTCTACTAAGGTCCAGCTTTCTTGGTCAAACACAACTGCTTCAACCATCCTCATAAACCATACTCTTTGATCCCCAAAGATCATAAGCTGAAACTTAAAACATGTGCCAAATTTGACCTTTTTGAGATCCTGGGAGGCAGATGACTCTGTAATGGAGAAAAAGGTGTGCAGCAAGAACTAAAGAGAAATATTGAAGAACAAGCATCATCAATTGCCGGTAAAGAAGAAAATTCAGATAACTTGGAAAAAACAAGTGTGGCGGATGATGCTTTTGAAAAAGAGCTGATGGGATTGACCGGGGGTTTTCCTGGTGGAGAGAAGGGATTGAAAAAATTCATTGAGGAAAACCCACCTCCAAAGAAACAATGAGTTTCGAAGCTTACAATTACAAGCAAGCCAAAACCATCGGGGAATTGGGTTTTGGGTCTGGTCTGGGGGGTTTATTAACTCCTAAACAACATCGTTTTGATTCTAGTGTAAACGACGTCGTTTTGGCTGACACCGGAACGGAACTCCCGGTACAAAACCGGGGCGTTCCGGCCAGAATGGCCTGATCGGTCCGGAATTCTACCCGGGACAAAAACGTCGTCGTTTTGTCCCAGAATTTTTACTGGGACGGGCCGTTTCGGCCGGAACAGAACGGTATTAATAACTCTGGTCTACACTGCTACTGCTGTAACTGCATTGCCATAGCAAGTAGCAACTGCTCTTCTTGCTTTTAGCCTCCTTCCCAGCTCAACCTTGATGCTCGTGACAAAATCTTAATCTAACTCTTTAAAAACAATATTTTAAAACATGCATGATTTGCCTTACTCGAAGATAGTTAATGATATTGTCTGGTCTTTTTTTCTATTATTGAACTTAATTTCTTTGTAATTTTATAATATATATTAGCATGGTTTTACGTGTGGAGTTTTATTTATTTTCCATATTTCCACGTGTGTAAAGTGTTGAAGAGCATCTCAATGATAAATTAAACATCTAGGTTTTTAAATAACATCACGGATGACTTGCAATATATATTTAAATAACAAAAGAAAGAAAGAAAGAAAGTCATGCGAGTGGGTGGGGCCCTCCAAGCGCTTACAAGCTTGTTGGTGTGGGACATGCCCAGACGCCCTCCTTGCAGGCCTAAGCCCCTGCCTTGTTTGTTGTTGTCTCGCCTTTTTTATTAAAATTATTTTTCAATCATTTGATAAAATAATGATTTATCCATGACATAACCTTTAAGAACAATAGACTTTTTTGGAAGTATTTACATTTATTTTACAGATTTAATTACATGATATATATAATTTTAAAAAATCTGCTCATTAATATTCAATAAAAATACTTTTTTCTTATTTTACTTTTTATAGTATGTTTTATATGATTTTTTCATATTTAATATTCGTATATTTATTCATACATGCATGTAAAAATGATCGATACATGATTTTCTCATTTTAATTGATGCTTTCATGAACATAATAGCTTTTAACTCAAAAAATATTTTTTACCATTGAAAAAACAAATCTCTTTCTCTATATATAACGAATAAGGTAAAAGGTGTTCTGATTAGAAATATTAGTTTGTTACTCTTACGTGAGAAATTAACTCGCGATCCAACCAAAAACAACTACTTCTGCCCGAATTAAAATAACACCTGGGGATGCATTTAGCCCTTCCTTTGCAGTATTCAATTTTAAAAGAAAATCCGACGCCACCCACACCTCTCCAGGCCGGCTTTTAAACAGCATGGCCCCGGAAGAAAGTTATACAAATAGCACGGAGAACAATTAACAATGAAATAGAATGCATCTACAATATCTCTGACTTGAAATCAACATGTTCCGATATTCACTATTTTTGCCTCTACACAACCCCAAGGACCGCTGCATTGGTATAAGCAAAATTCAACTCAGGACACGGGTATTTCCTCGTGTCAATTAATATATAGAAGCGTTAATTTCCACCTGCCTTGACTTTCATGTTACTTTCGGCTATCCTGGTACAAGTTTATTAATATCGTTTCGGTTGCAGTTCTGATTTTTTTATTGGAACAAAATATTTCAGTTTTTAAGTGTTTTTGCATATCGTTTCGGGGTTATACTGTTCATATATAATTAATTATATATATATATAAAATTAAAATATTAATTTAACAAGTATAATTTAAATTCAAGATAAATTAACTTTAAATTATACAATACAAACACAAAATCAAACAAACATAATCTCAAAATTAGAAACATCTCTAAAATTCCAAAATATTATGATAGTAAAATGTTCTAAAATAAAAGAAATATTATGATTTTGAGCCAGAACGGTACCGAGGCGTTCCGGCCAGAATTTAACCAGAATTTACGGAACGGGCCGGAATTAAAACCGAGACGAAAATAACGCCGTTTCATCTCAGTTTTTTTAATAGCATGGAACGTTCCAACCATTCCAGCTAGAATGGAACGGAATTAACAAGCCTGTTCTGGTCTATTAACACCAAAAAGTTAAAAAAACAATTATGAAATAACATGGTTATATATAGAAGCTTTACCTATAAATTTATCCCATTTTAAAATACTTGCAAATAACAACAATTATCAAACATTAACATTTTTCAAAGTTTATAATCACATGCAGCCCGAGGCTTACAATTTAAAACACAAACCAGGATAATTTTCTCCCGCCATGAACTTTTACATATGAAAATATTTTTACGAGGCTAATATAATTATCCATGCATCGGTAATTATATAAAAAAATAAAAAATGCTTAAATGAAATCCACAGAATTATAGTGTATTTACTTTGATTATAGGAGGCTTGGAGATTAAGGATGTGTTTGATATTGTTTTTGCTTCTGTGATTGAGATTTTAAAAAAATAGTTTCATAAAAAACACTTTTAGCTGCGGTTCAAAATAATTATTGAAATATTTGGTTAAAAAAATATAATGATTGTCAACATGTAAAATTAATTTAAAGTGTATGTGTGTAGTTTTTTAAATATTATAGATTTAATAATCATGATAATAAAATATAATTAATAATTCAAGTAAATTAGACACTTGTCTTTATTCTCTCATCAAACTCCTTGTAATTTCACCACGATCTAAATTCATATGTGAAGGCCTCTACAATTCCTAACTATTTTATCGAAAAACAACACCTAGTAAAATATCATCTAAACCAAATTAGGATTCGAGACAAAAATTATATTTTGATCTCCTTATAATATATTTTAATTAAGTTTTTAGATTATTTTAATATTAAAAATATATTTTTTATATAACCCCCCCTGGTTTGTATATTATTTGATGCTCGCCCCCCTGTGGTTGTATATTATTTGCATTTTGAATTATTTGATAGGTTTGTATTTTCAGGGACGGGAGGGGAAACGCGTGAAAAGCAGTTTTTTGCTGTTTTTCATGAAATGGAGGTTGATTTTATCGGGTGGGACCTACACCAATTTTTCAGTTTTTTTACATTTACCGAACACCAAAACAACAACTTTTTTTCAACCTCCGGTGATACCTCACTCCCATATACCTTTTAAGTTGAGTTCAAAGTATTTTCATGTTTTAAGAGTTAAAACTAAGTGATTTGTGGGTTTAATAGAGAGAGGGGGGCTCCTAGGATGGGTTCATGCTATTTGATTTGGTTGAGATATTAAGTTTCATAATATGTCGTGTTTTAAACGCATGACAAATTCAAACTATTTTATTTTATTTTTAAAATTAAAATATTTTATTCCAAATAAATTTTTATTTCACGGAGTTAATTTACAAAAAAGAATTCAGGACCTTTTTTTTCTTTCCTATTGAACGGCAAACAGAACATGTAAAAAGGTACAGCCTGGTAGTGATTGGGGAGGTAAAAATGGTCTTGCAGGAGGATAACAGAAAAACCAGGGTTCATTGCTGCTCTAGCCATCACTTTTTAAGCATGCGACAGAAAACAGTAAAGGACAGACACAATGAAGCTGGTGGCACCAAACAGAAGAATGGTAGAAAGCATTTGGTATCCAGCTAACTTGAAGAAGGATCCTCGAGAAAACATCGACCCCAGACAGTGCAGCCCACTTTTCACCGAATTTAAAATTTCTGTATTTAAAATTATATTTTAAAATTAATATACTGATAAAACACATGTATCTATAAATAAAAAACAACATCACTCCCCTTGATTCTACTTGCGAGATACTTACTAGCAAATCAAAACCCACCAAAGCAAATTAATTTGTGGCCCACTTCTTCCAGGACAACCCTTTAGAAAAAGCAATAAAACCTGGCATCACTTCCCTATGATAATTACTAGTCTACCAGAAAATGACTGTTAAACTTGCTTTGCTCTTTTGAATATGAACAGTAAACGGGCAGGGAACGCCACCTGAAAGCTGCCCAACACTAATTCAGAGTAACAGAACATTGGATAAAAAGTAATTTTACATCCCAGCCTGAAACCCTGGGATTATGCCACGAAATCGGAGCAGTCCCTCTAGTCCTCTAGCACAGGGATACCAACTTCAAGGACTGGGATCAGTGGCACGATATTTATTAGTGCTGTGCGTCGAGGTCAGAGATTCACACAAACAAAATGGGATTTTTGGCACGATATCATTACAAAAAAACTAGTTCCAGTCTTGGAAAGAATGCCTCAAAAGATGAAATAAACAGGCCAAAAGACGAGATAAAAATCACAAAGTTTCATTTCATAACACTTCAGATGGACAAAATGCGAGGAATGAGCAAAACTCCCCAAACCCAGTAACATCGAAAACCGTCAAGAAAGTCGAGAATTCCTTGGAAGGCTCTAAATAGCACAGAAAACCCAAAGAATACTTAAACCCTACAGCAAAATGTGGCCCTTCATCCTCTCTCAAAAAACACACTAACTTAAACTCACTTGCAAAACCATTCTCAAGGGCCTGTGTTACAGACCCTGAGGATCTCTTGTTGCTATAATATGACTTAAAATAAACTAGTAGATATAAAATTTTACTACCATGAAAATCCTAGCTGCAAAACTTATAGGCATGCAATGTTGGGGGGCTTCTGTTGATGATCATCCAAATAGTTGAATTCCTCGTTGCCAAACTCAAAATCGTAATCAGGAAGCTCGCCTGGTTCTTCACCATTTAGCCCGCAAATAGCAAGATCATCAATACCACAGTAATCATCATAAAATCGACCAAACTCATCAATAAGATTACCAAGGTCGAGACTCAGGTTAAGATCTTGATCTATAGAGCAGGATGCCAGTGGGTCGTTCATAAAATCTAAATCAGGTATCTCAAGATCCGCAACAGAAGAACCAACGTCTTCATCTTTGATCACAAGAGCACATTCACCAGTAACAGTCAGCACAGGTGTGTCAAGCTCAAGAACAGAAGCAGGGGAAGTATGCGAAACAACGCTATCATCTGTATCCTCGGAAGATGCAGAACTGACTTGTTTTTTGCTGCTGTTGTGAGAATGAGATTGTGAGATGGCCAGAGACGATGAAATGTTCTGACTTTTTTGAGAGGCTAACATAGCCAAAGCCTCGTATTCCTGCTTCTTTGCCTCGTAGGCTTGGGCAGCTTCTTCAAGAGTATCGAAAGTACCCAGCCACGTCCTAGCTTTGGTCACTGGATTCCGAATCTCAGCTGCCCATTTACCCCATTTCCTCTGCCTAACACCAACAGGTTTCTTTGGTGCTAGTTTCTTACCTTCGAATGTCGATGATGGGGTTTCGGGCAAAACCCTCTTCTTCTTACCGGGTTCGGTCAAAACCCTCCTCTTCTGACCCGGGGATTTAGCACTGTTATTACTTTCTTGACATGAACTCTCAGGCTCAATGGTTTTTGGCTGGGGGGTTACAACCAAAGGAAGATTGATTTCTCGAACAAAACGTTTACTAAACGATTTCTTGTCAGATTCATCATCACTCGAATCGGATTCGGTAGCATACGGATCATGACAGATGACACGGATTTTTCTCATGGTGGACTCCATTTTTAACTCCTGCGACAAGATTCGTTTGGTATCGTTGGGTTTTTTGCCGGACATAGTGTAAAGCAAAGGCTGTCTTTTTGGTGGCATGATGAATGGTGAGTAAAACTCTCCAAAACCCCCTCAAAATGATCCCAGAAAAAATTGTTAAGGAAAAAAAAAACAGAACAGAGGAGACTGAAGCAATGAAAAGTTATTTGATTATCAAGTGAGAGCCCCTCTCAAGAACAGGAAAAGATTAAAAAACCGCTTTAAATGGAAAGCCTCTTCTCCAGAACAAGTCCTGCAAAAAAAAAAAAAAATAGACCCATTTCAGTATTTGACGAAAAACACATCAAAAAGAAACGAAAAATAAAACGTGGGTTTATAGGAAAGAATATTAGACAAAAACTTACCCTTTTGATTTCAAAGGCATCGAAACGGCCGGGTACCCCAGATTCAATCTCTGCTTGACACAGCAGAGAAGCATATAGCAGAAGAAGCAAAAGCACCAAGAAACAACACCTCCAAGGCAAATAGTAAAAGCTTTTGTAGTGAAGAATGAAATCCAGAGCTGCAATTGCGCCCCAACGAAAGTCAAATCAAACTCAGCCGACATAAAACCACTCCTCAAAACACAGAAACCTCTCTATAGGACTCTTCTCCGCTCTTTTCAAGCCAAAAAAAAGCAAACCATAGAGAGAGATACTCAGACAGATATATAACAGTAGAAGAACAACCAAAACGTAAACAAACCCCCGAGTGAGATACAAAAAAATTTCTTAAAAGGATGACGAATCAATGGATGAAAATTCTCACTCCATAACATGACAAAACATTTATTTTATTTTTTTACTGGTACAAGGACGAAGGCCTAAACTTCGAAACGCAAATCTCCATAAGAAATCATTTAAAAATAAATAAAGAAGTTATGGTACTGGCTGGATTCCTACCTCTTCTCCTCTTACACTACAGGTCTCTATCTCTCTGCACTTCTCTTTATTCTAGGTCATTGAAGGTTTCACTTTTTTCCATGCGGTCAAAAATTTAGACGGTGATGGAGAAATTGTTGCTGCTGTTGGGAATTTAATACTATCAAGGAGAGGAAGTAGCTGCTGATAGATATATTACCTGGCATGTGATAATGGATGATAGTCATCTATTTACCATGTCATGTCTATCATGCCATCCAGTTAAAATTTTGTTTTGACATGAGTTCTGAGTCGAGCACGTGAGTTATTAATTTGTTAAATGTTTGGTGGGTTAATATGAAATGCGTTTTTTATGGAAGGTTGATTATACGCGCTACGAGGGCACGCGTGTAGTGCGAGTGTATGTGCGAGGGTGTGTGGGACAATTTTAGCAGCTTCTTGGGAAACGGAGCGCCGCGAGCCGGCATCGTATTTGAGGGGTAGTTAAGTCTTGGAATGACTTGTGCTCCGATACTTTTGTCAAAACTCTAAAGAATAGAGTGTTTTGAAGAATTTACATTTTTTGCCACTCAAAATGAGTTGTTCCTAAAGTAGCCTTGTTGTTCAGTGAATTTTCCCATCCTGGACGGCACGGTACTTTTAGAAATTTCTCATACAGACCCTGTCTAGTTTCCTTCCTTTTTCTTTTCTTTTTTGGAGAAGACTGAGAGGCAATCACGGGGAAGCATTTGTAGAGTCATGTATTCGGGTGGAGACTTTTTTGGCCAAATCTTTGAAAGTGGAGGAAATACTTCTTTTACTTTTTACCTTGTTATTTAATGCGATTCTGAAAATAAGAAAAGATGTGGATATGCAATTATGTTGAAATGTGCTGTTGCCTTGTGTGACTATATTGCCCATATTGTTTTTCCTTTCCTTTTTTAATGCAATCATGTTGAAATGTGTTGCTGCCTTGTATGACTCTATTTTCCTTATTTTTGTTTTACCTTTTTTTAATGGCCATTCTACAAGAAACGCTCAATGACTTGGGAAAGAGAGCAACCAGTGCACCTAGATTCATACAAATTGTTTTTCTACTTTCATTTTTTTAATTGCATTGTTTTTTATCGAACAAATTAACAATTGATTTCCTATTAATTGTTGTGAAAAAATACAATTAAAAATACAGGACCTGAATGTAAACCGTGGGAAAGTAACATGGCCAGTCTAAAATTAGCATGACATTGATTTTTTTTTATCATCCTAGTTGATTTTTATCCTGTTGCGGGTTTTATTAGTTTTTGAGGGTTTGTTTCGGTCTAAAGTTTTGTTTCTTAGCCATTATTTTGAGGGGGGGGTCATAAAAAATCATAAATAAAATAAAAAGTTACAGGCTATAAAAGATTTCGGCCGTGAAAAAAAGTCATTGTTAGTGTATTCATTTTGACAAAAAAAGAAGTTACATTTAGGTATGCACTGTCTTTTACCATGCCTGAAAAGGTAATTTGAAGCTCACAAATTTACCGTAACCTGGTTAATTTTGTATTTGGAACCAAAGTTTTTCTAAGTTTAAGAGCATGGATGGTTTTTAAGATATTTATATATAAAAAAATAACTTTCGAGGGTGCAATAAATTGGATCTGTGTTTTTCAACAACCACTATGCACTATAGTAATTAAAACTAAGGTTCATGAATGGTATATTGTGGCCGTTTGGCAGACTTTTTCAATTTTGGTTTGAGAAAAGTGATCTGAAAAAAAAAGG
This sequence comes from Salix arbutifolia, assembly GCA_025169955.1. Lineage (NCBI taxonomy): Eukaryota > Viridiplantae > Streptophyta > Magnoliopsida > Malpighiales > Salicaceae > Salix > Salix arbutifolia. Next base: position 10,757,461 of record CM045911.1, read on the forward strand.
AAAATTGTTTGGTTAAGTAAAAATTGTGTGGGTCCCACCTTAAAAAAGGCAGAAGCCATGATTGCGTGAAAAGAATAAAATCTCTGCTTTTCATGTGTTTTCAAAGTGAGAAAGTGATGAGGCTATTAATTATTGTGGCCCGAATTTAGATTCCAGAATAAATATTTTGTCCAACTTGAAAAATTTAATTCCTTCCACTTCCTCACTGCTACACATTGATTGCTATGTTAATTAATTTATTTATTTATTTATGAAGGTGGCCATCGTGTTTACAAAAAAAAAAGCTTTTTTTTTTGGTGTTTTTATGAACACAAGAATATATACACGAGAAACTTGGGAATCAATTTGTAAAGTTAATACAGTAGCAATCAGGAGGTAACAAATTAAAAAATAATTTATTTTTTTAATCTAAAATAAAAAATGTTTAAATCTCAAAAAAATAGTTGGTATTGTTATTAAACTTGATCTCACAAGTCAATCTTGAATTCTCATGGTTTAACTTCTTGTATAGTCTTGTTTTAAAATTAACCTGTAAAAATTATCATAATATGATCTAGTTAACTTAGTAAATGTATAAATAACATAGACAATAGATAAAAAAAAACATGGTTTTATTTATTTATTAAAAAAAATGATACTGCCTTTTGAAGTGAAAAAAAAAGACAATTGGAATCTTGAATAATTGATAAAAAATGATAATTATATTATTATAATTATTAAATCTACAATATTTTTTTTAAAAATATATATATATATATATATATATATACATACCCTTTAAAGTAATTTCACAATTTTAAAACAATATGAAAAAGCTTGGTAACCAAACACATGAAACTATTTTTCATTAATCTCAAACTCAAAATCAGTTTTAACCAAACACTTCAAAACTTATTTTGAACCGCAGCTAAACTGCTTTTTATGAAACCTGAACCACAAAAACAAAAACTGTGACAAACACACCCATTGTCTAAGCGACATGTCACTTTCTTTTTTTAAAAAAAAAAATGCTTGGCAACCTGCTGTCCAGACTCCAGACCTATGAAAAAGAAAACTCAACATGCTCGGGCTTGGGCAATCTATGCGGGCGCGCGTGTAAAAACAGTGTAAAGGGAAGATTAGTCTTTATATCAAACCCTAATAATATCATCTATAGGTCTAAGTGCCTATTTGGTAGTGTATTTATAATTATTTTTTAAAATATTTTTTGTTTAGAAATATATTAAAATGATATTTTTTTATAAAAAATATTATTTTTAACATTAACAAATCAAAATTATCTAAAAATATAAAAAAAAAAAAATATTTTTTTCAAAAACACTTTCAAAAATCTCTCTCAAACACCTCATTGGACTTAACATCGACCTTTATTTCTGTGTGCGTGTGTTAGAATGCATTGACTCGTGTGCAGTTCATGTTATCAAACCTAGGAGTGTGTTGTCTCATGTGCTGGTCACGTGGTCGGACATGGATCGTGACTATGCACACAGATGTCATCCCATAAAAATAACTCGTAAACTATTGTAAGTTTGTAGTTGCGAGGTCAAGTTTCAGTTTGTAAGAATGTTTGAGATTCTTTTTTAAATTGTTGTATTTTTTATTTTTTAAAAAATATTTTTGATATTATTATATCAAAATATTTTAAAAACACTCAAAAATTTTAATTTAAAATAAAAAATAATTATTTTTTTAAAAATATTTTTAAAACTCAGTATCACAATACTATTTATTATATTTACGAGTTGGATATAAAAACAGGAGCCCATATAAAATATTATATTAACGAGGTGGATGCCAAAAACAGAAGCCCATAAAAAGAAGAAGGACCGAGCATACCGACTTCGACTATAAATTAGAATCTGTATTTCAAAATTGATTTTGAAAAAAAAATATTTTTTTTTATTTTAAAATAATATTTTTAATATTTTAAAATTATTTTTATTAATGATGTCATATATTTTTAAAATAAAAAATATTATTTTAATATATTTTATAATAAAAATATTCTCAAAAATAATTTTAACCACAGACAAATAAATACTAAGTTGTCCTTGATCGCTAGTGTCACCTTCAATCAATCAGGATAATTGAATTCTACTATGTTAATATAAATTAACACTGTAATGTTAGAGTGATAATTCTACAATTCATATTAAATAGTAATTCAAATTACAGGCTTCGAAAATAAATAAATTAAATCAATCATATTTAATTTAAATATAATATTAATTATTCACATTAATAATCACAAACACAATAGTATTGTTCTCATATTCAATATTATTTACTCGCAATATACACCGCTACAATGATCTAAAGTCGAGCTAAGCGTTGGCATCTACCAATCATATAAGAGCAAACGATGGAGACTCTGACAAGCCTGAAAAACATCGCTTTGACAGTCTAATTAATATAGTAATAACCATTCTCATTCAAGCGTGGAAAAGGACGGTTACAGACGAAGCTAAGAAACAATACATCTCTACAATTATTTTTAATGTGTTTTTCACACAAAGAGACATTAAAATGTTTTTTTTTTTAAATATTTTTCATATCAACACGTTAAAAATTCTAAAAAATAATTTAAAATAAAACAAAATATTTTTTTTAAAATTAAATCGCTTAGCCAGACACAAATATCCCTTGATAAATAAACGAAGACACGGCAGGGACAAGACAAACTTTATTATATAAGTAAGGCCCCGAAGTTATTTTAAATTAGTGGCTTATTATTTTATATTAGTTCGATCACGCACACACATCCACGCATGCATGAACAACACCTCTTTATTAAATTGTTTTTCCTTTTCCATGAATGTTCTTGATCTCTCTTTAAACCCTAGTTTACAAAATGTTCATATGAATCCTTTTATCATGTATAAGTCTTGTTTACTCCTTTTCTAATCAATTATATTTTTTGAATTTTTTTTTCACTAGGTGAGTTGTTGAAATTGTATTTTTTGAATATAAATTGATGAAAATAATAATAAAATATTTATTCAAGAAAATTGTATTTTAAAAGTCACTAAATCAAAAGCTACCGGCCCACAACAAATATACGGTGCAGCCCATATTTCATGATTTTTTAAAAATATTTATTTATTTATGTTTTCAAATCACTTTTTTATATTAATGTCAAAAATTTAAATAATTTAATGCATTTATTTAACAATTTTTTTTAAAAATCAACCATGACGTACTACATCTCTAAACACCCTACAATGTAAAACAATAAAACCCAAGTTCAACGAAACCAAATTACACGGACTGTTGAGTTAACTTGACTGGCCAGTGAATTAGCTTTGGAAGTGAAATTTCACAAATAGTTTTTTCATACGACAATTTTTAAACAAACTTAAATAAGACTGTTAAAAACAAAAGATTGTGAAATGCCTTCTAAAACGATGCAAATCTAGACGCTAATGCAAATCTATTCAGTTATGAATTTTCTTTGATAATATTATTAAATCTGAATTAATTATTTAATCTTAAAACCTCGTGAAACAATTTTTTATTTAGTTAACTTGAGAGATCTAAAATTAATTTAAATAGCTAGTAAAAATATTGAGTCTAAAAGAAATCCATATGACCTACAAAAACATAATTTGAATTTTAAAAATTAGAATAATTTTTTAAATATCTAAACAATTTAGATTACTTGAATTAACATATCAAATTTATAGTACAAGTCATGACTATAATAAGCTGAGTCGACTGGCCCGATTGTTTACTTCACTTCATTGCCTTTCTTGTTTCCCTGATTGGGCCTTCATTGGCCCAAAGGAAACGAAATTTAAAATGAATTGAAAAGTTAAAAAAGTGGTCGCGGCATGTAACATGCGCGGCCATGATTGAGGAGGGCTACAACTTTGGGGAGACATGCGGGGCCTCCTGAAAGCTCCGATGGAGACCTTCATCTGTGCTATTCGAATAGTCTATTTTCCGATTAAAAAATATAATTTCATTTAATTAATATAGATTTCTTATTTCTCACAATTTGCTGTTCCATGATTGGAAAATAAAATTAATATTTTTATCTAATTCCACGAACCCCTTTTATTGAACCGGTATCCTGTAAAACTAGTGGTAATCTTAGCCTCCAAGTCAAGGCCCCAGGGCCCAAAACTAAGCCAGATTTCGTTCTACCCCGCGGTGCACACAGCCAAGAAAACTTTTTTGACACAGAATATGGGCACAAGAAGTCAATCGAGACCATATCTATCCGGTGTATAACAAGAATACGAATCCATAATTCAAAAGCTGCATTATTATTCGAGGAAACTTGAAATTGCACTCTTCATTTCATGCTACAATATCATTGAAAATGTTCCAAGAAGCATGCTGCAAAATATACCTTCTTTCTCTGAACTGTTTTTCATGGAAGAGGATGAACATAACTTAGCTCGTCTCCTCTACTAGCCCTGACAATAAACTTAAAATGCATCAGCAACCTAATTAGATGGGATAGTACCGTTTCAATACGAAATCCGAAATAGATGCAGTGAACTTCTCAATGCTCAACCGCTGACCCCATTTTCCAGGACATAGTAAAGTTTTTGCCAACAGGAATTTCTAAACGATCAACTTCTACCATCATACTCCTCTTCTTTTCATCGCCAACTTCTAGGTTCGTAATATATTTCTGCTCCAATGAGCTTAACTCGATGTTTGAAGCACCAGTCACTGGCTTCCCTTCAACCTCCAGGGAGGATGGCGCTCCGCTTCCAACCAATCCCAACACCGTTACCTTGCCAATTTTCCAACCCTTGTCTAAAGCAAACTTGCCCTCCTGAACTTCTGACCACAATTTTACAGTTCCTTGACTTACAGTTGCATAGAAATCTACATATGTTGCAGAACCGCTTGCCAATTTCATTTCTCGGAGCTCATCGTCATCAAGGAAAAGTTTCCCGGCGGCTTTTCCATCACTAGAGCCTGCAGGGAAGGTGACTAGAAGCGTAAAAGGTGTCATTCTGGCTTCCTTAGAAATTAACCCACCCTGTTGCATGGGTAGGATTGAGTTCTGATACAAATGCACATTAACTACATGCAAGGGTGCGTCAAGAGTAACGTACTGCCCTCCTTCTGATGTAATGATCTGTGTCATATTGAACATGCTGTACCAACTACCAGGAGGAAAGAGTGCTTTAACCTGTGATTTCCCTTGCTCGAGCACTGGAGATATCATGAGGCTACTTCCAAGCAAAAACTGAGTGCTCAACCCGTAACATTCACTGTAATCTGGGAAGGAGAAGAAAAGTGGTCTGGCAATCGGGGCCCCAGTGGTATGAGCCTCGTAATTCAGTGTGTACAGATATGGAAGAATCTTGTACCTCATGCCAAGTGCATTTCTGGCGGATTTGGCCACCGAATCCCATTGATAAAGTTCCTGCCTTGGGGAATAATAGTTCGCATGATCCCTTGAGAACGGGTAGAAAGCACCCACCTCGATCCACCTGTTGCAAAGCTCTTCAGTGGGCGCAGGATAAAAACCACATATATCTGATCCAACCATCGGCACCCCAAAAATACCAAAATTTATCATAGTAGAAATAGAATATTTCAAATCCTCCCAGGTGCCTTTGTTATCACCAGTCCAGTGAGCAGCATATTTTCCAGATCCAACATAAGTGGATCGTGATAATATAAATGGCCTCTTGCCTTCAAGACCTTGGAGGGCTTTGTGGGTAGCAATGGCCTGAGAGAATCCATAGATGCTATGAGCATCATACTCCAAAACACCATTGTAGTGAACTGCACTGGTTGCGATGGTTTTGTACCCTATTGGAACTTGCAATCCTGAAGCATTTATCTTGTAAGGTGGATCATCCCATCTTGTTTTTGTTATGTTTTTGCAATCCAAGCAGCAAACCCAACCTGGTCCAGTTCCACTTGGACACTGCTTGTCCTTTGGGATTTTGCACAGTCCTGAACAAAAATTTGAAGCTTCATTCATGTCAATCCAAAGACCATCGACAGGGACAAGTTCATGGAATCGACGAATTTCATCACCCCACCATTCAACAGTTTTTGGATTGAGAAAGTCAGGAAAGTTAACAGCTCCAGGCCAAACTTGAGCTAGGTAGGGCTCACCCTGATACTTGATAAACACGTCATTGACAATGCCTCTTTGGTACACACCATAACTGGAATTAACACCAATTCCAGGATCAATAATGACAATATACTTCATGCCAATGCTATGTATTTTTTCTAGGAATGCGAGGAGCTTTGGACGAGGATAGTTGTTGGGGTTGAGGGTAAAGTCCTTGTGGCCATCCATGTGATCATCATCATTCCAGATGACGTCCAGCGGGATCTGAGCCTTTTTGTAGTTCTCGACAACATCTTCAACCACAGACAGGTTATGGTAACCCCATCTACATTGGTGGAACCCTGTTAACATCAGAATCACAAGATTAGCAGAATGATGTTTCCCAGAGTTTAGAATGTGATTCTTTGGCTATATGACGGCAGTCATATTCAACAACAACAGAAAAAAATATTGAATTGAATTACAAGTTTTCAAAAGCTAAAAATTCCAAGGTAAATAAATCAGGAAGCACAGGGATCTATGCTTGAATGGATGATGTACTCACATTCTGCCCTGTAATCCGTAGAAACAAAGAAAAAACCACCACTATCAAACTTGACTCAGCCTAGCAGGTTGACCCGGACACAATCAAACCATCAAGGTGTCAAAGAAAAATCAACCTGATTTGACTGGTCAAAACCTAATTTGGTTTTTTTCCCAATAAAACATAATACTGGCTTTAAAAAAATATACTGTTTTGATTGATCATGCTCAACCCACATTTGAGCCTTCAGCTGGGTTATGAGCCAGGCCTGGTTTAATTACTATGGAAATAGCTTCCAGATACAGTTACTTAAGTCACAACATTATTATAGTTCATGAAATAAAGACAAACTGGCAACCAAAGCTTTTTCAATCGTGTTCAAGAAATAAGTACAGGTAATTCAATAAATTTTCTTTTATCTTTTTTTTAACTACAATATACTTCAACATAAGTTGCAGACATCGTGATTCAGATTCAGCAGCTCAAACATGGTAAATGTATCCAGCTGATAAATTTGTCTCCACACAATTTAACCTAAGAGACAAGATTAAGCTCCCAATAATGGCAATCCTTAGAGCCATCCCCAACAAACTACATCAAACCGATGTTTCAATACTAATTAATTTACCCGACAGGTATACTAATAGTTCTTTTTATCAGATCTCCGTTGTCTTATCAATAACCTTTTTAAGCTAAAAAGTAGCCTAAGTAATTAAGCAAACAAGAAGCCGCAGAATCACATACAAGATACGACAACAATGGAGAATTTCAGATTTTCTCGTGTATATTTTTTTTTTGTTTCCTCGCAATTTCTTCTAAATAGCGATAGCATGCCTGTCTTATGTTTCGATGGCTCAGCTACCGACATTACAATCTTCACAGTGCCGAGGGAAAAACAACAAAACAACACTATACATTCCCCACCACCGAAGGCAATCATGTGGGACACGCATATAATTATCAAAGCAATGTGATAAAGATTGGAGATTTTCCACAAGTTTTTGGAGGACCGCATTATCTGCAAGGAGGATTGGCCAGCGGTGCCTTTTGGGGCCCGGTGGTGTCCTTGCAGAGAACATTAGCACAAAAGATCTAGGATTCTTGGCAAAGAAGATAATTTCAAGTGCGGGATATGGAATTAAAATTACTCTTTCTTTATCTGTAACATGGATAGTGGAGCTGAGGTCTACACCCCGATCACTGACCCATATGCCATGAACCACGAGGATCACCACCGGGCATCCAAGACCCAAAAAGAGTTCCATTCGGGTCTTTATATGACCCAATTATCCCATGAAACCGGAGTCATAACTTGCAGCTCCTAAAAGCTCTAGTGATCCGATAAGGTCAGACCAACCACACTATTAAATTAGAATCGAGCCTAACATGATAATATTCCGAATAAAAAGCCTGTTGAGATTCGATGAAATGGAATCCTAAACGAGGCTGATATCTTGAAGCCAACTGCTACACCATCTCTAATCAAATCTAGTCTGCTCCCTACCAACTATAAAAATTAAGAATCCGAGATTAATTTTTATTCAAAAATATATTAAAATATTATTTTTGATATAACATATAAAAATAATCTAAAAAACATTTTTAATTTAAAATCAAAAAAAATAAAAAATACTTTTAAAACATAATTACTTCTAAAAATCATCTGCTACACATAAGTATATCTAGTCTACTCCCTACCAATTATGAAAATAAATAAAAGGTACAAGCATTAAAAAAACTGCACAGCCTTTAGTGTTCTATGAAAAGTAGCCATTGCTATCTTATCAAAAGTACATAGATCACAGAGCCCAAAATAAAGGTAGCTTCTGAGTGACGTGTCGTCGCTATTAATCATTGTCTTCAAATCATCTAATAAGACTATAAATTAATAATTTTACCCTTGTAAGAAAACGCACACCCACGTCACGTGAATTACAGCTTATATAAATAGTCTTGAATCTCAATATAAATACCCCCCTTTCATGAGAAAACTCCATCTTCTTTTTCGCTAAGCTTTGCTAACACAGAACAACCTACTAAAATTCGTTTCCTTTACCTTCACAATTAGTGTTAAGTATTGAAATGCCTAAAACTTTATAAAAAAAGAGAGACTGTTTTGCAGGTTTCTAGGTGTCTATAAACTTTGAAAGGACCATAAGTTTTTCAAGATTTTCAACAACCTTATCAATGGATCAATAATGATAATATCATTTTGATTACAGATTAATATATATAGGCTTAAAGTTGATTCCGGTGAATTACATGATAAATTAGATAGGTGAAAGCATTTAGAACCACAATAAAGTAGAGTATATGATGGACCAACCCCAACTAACCTAAAGGAAGAAAAAGGGCAATAACATGCCTGTCATGCAATAACACGAGTATCCACTAACGCAGCACATCGACATAACACCTTCAATCAACCTTTGCCCACAAGCCACGCCAATCACCGGTCCTAATTGCCTCGACATCTCAATCACTCTCCGTCGGTGAATTGACCAGAGAGATTAACACTGCTATCATTAATTAAACTTCCGGCATCATGACGAAACAAAAGGAGCTGGAAAAGAAATGTATTTGATTAACTTTTACTGTGAACGGGGGGTTGCTATTATTCAAGTTCGTATGCTCAAACAGGCACCAGGGACCGATATTATAATGTCTATATTGGTATTCTAGACTTCCCACTTTGAACATTACTGTTATCACATTACTGGATAGGTAAATTCCATTATAATGTCAAAAACTCCTAATTTCGACCTGCCACACGCTACTATCAATAACACGTAAGGCAGTCAACGTTAAACGCCATTTCTATCCTTCTAAAATGAATAAAAAAAAGAAGAAGCAGGTGATGAGAAAATGCAACGAAAACAAAAGAGAAAAATAGTGTGAAGAATAGGATCGTACCGAAAGCCCAGTAAGGCATTGCAGCTGGTCTGCCAATCAACGAGGTATACTGATCAACAACAGCAAGAGGAGAGGGCCCAGAAAAGAAGTAAAAGTCAAAAACACCCCCAATAATCTTGTATGTCAAAGAAGTCCCTCTATAGAAAACATCCATGCCATTGCTATTCAATAACAGAACAGCATGGGCGTAAGCCTGACCCTTGACATTTCTAAGATCCATGTACACCGGATGGGACCCGTACAAATCAGCATTAAGATTAATGGCTGAGATATCAGTTGTATACAGAGTGTATGGATCACCAGGGAATAGCTTAATACCGTGTGGCTGAGTATTCTCTCCAAGACCATACAACGAAGCATCATTTGGCAGCTGTGTGGATATCTCCAGGTACTGGTCTTTAAACACCATTACACCAAATGAATCGGACCCGTCAGAGCTTGAATTGAAAAGGGTCTGCCCATTTGATTTTCTCTTCACAGAAAAACTAAAAGGGTCTGCTATGTAGCTAAAAATTAGCTCAGAGCCTGAGTATTCTCGAACTGTTTTCAGGTTCTTTCTTGAACTCCCTGTTGTTTGCTTCAATGCAGGTGCTTGCTCTCTTGGTAAGAGATTGTACGGCACTTCCCATCGCTGCTTCTCTGCATCAGTAATATGGACCCTTAAACGATCTTGTGTTTCATGCCTGTACAAGTTTTAAAATGTTATCTTTAATTTGGAGTTGGGTGCGGTGCGGTGCAGTGAGAGTCATGGACGCGACAAGCATGCAAATGATAGTGAAGGGGCTTACTTGACATGAAGCTGCAGGAGGGGGATATCAGGACCGTAGATTTTGTTCCTTTGCTTGACTTGGAGGAGGCCACCAATGCCTCCGTCAGGGGTTTCTTTAATGGAGATGAGACGGTAGCCTTTGCCAATTTTGGTGGGTGTAGAAGATGAGTTTACCAGATGGAAACATAGGAGCAGAATGAGAAGATTATTAAAGAAAGGCAAAGAAAGGAAAGAGCTCGCAGAAGAAAACATTGTTGTGACTAATCTGACTGGTAGTAGTGTGAGCAGCGAGTAGGAGGCTCTATTTAAGGACCTGTTTGGGAGACTGTTTAGCATTTAGAGTCCATGAAAAGTGAGGGAGGGGTGATCAGCACATACAAGTGAGGCAGTACCATGACTGTGATTTGAGGCATGAGGCCATCACTGCCATGTGACGATGATGAAGGTCTGTGGGCCATTGTGCCCTAAAACTGAAAGTCGCTTTTTTTTCTCAATAATTTTTGGCACCTTTTGGTTTTGACTGTGGTACTAGGCCCCATTTACTAGGATAGCTCTCCGAGTAAAGAAAAGAATATCTCATGCGGTAGAAATAGAATTAATTTTTTCTTACATTGTGTATGGAAATGAGATGTATATTATTTTTTTAATTAAAATTATATATTTCTTTAAAAAAATTATAAAAAAAAAGTCTTGAATGTGCGTCGTTAATCATATTCCTGGATGGAAGGTTTGACGGGCTTTGAAAATACCTGATATTATGTCTGTGGAAATAGCGGATAGGATGTTAATGCCAGCAGGAAATGACGGGCAAGTCTGGACCATGAATATCGCAGAAAAAATCCTACCAAACTTGACTTCCACAATCTATTCGATCAAATCCACTCTCTCTTTATCTTTTTTTATTCCTTATTGACCACGCGTTTATTTTATTAAATTTTTACTCCCCTTGCACATGTTTTATTACCTGGAAATGATTTGTAGGCAAAGCAAAGATCATATATTTTTAAACTGTCGTATTAAACAATGGGTTTTCGTGCAAAAACACATTTTGCTTTTTTTTTTTCAAATATGGAAATATTATTATTGAGTATGGATAACTTCTTCTTTTTTAACATCGGTTCGGGTTATTTTGTATAAGGGTGAATATTTTCGGTTCGGTTTTTATAAAAAAAAGTTATCAAATCAAAAATTATAATTTCTTTTAAAAAATAACTGAAATTGAGTTCGGTTTTTATGATTAAAAAAATAAGAAAATTGAATTTGTTATACTTCTACAAGCTATTTTCACCAAGCAAACATGATCACAGGCAAAATATGTCACATATTCAACAATTTGATTTTTTTACACCATCACACCAAGCAAATCAAATCCATTTAACCCTGGGTGATGAAGCACTCAGACTCCATTAATAATATTATAATACTAATAAATTAAACCCTAAAAAACCCTATATTCTCCATAACTGACATGCAAAAATCCAAGAAACACAAATATTTATAAGTAACAGACTAATCGTTGACGAGAGCGAGAGCGAGAGCGAGAGAGAGCCGGGAGGGGGGCTGCTGAGGGTTCTTTTCAAAGGAATCGTCAATGAGAGGCAAGAGTGAGGAAGGCGAGACGGCCAGAGTAGGGTTGCTAGGGTTTTTTCCCAAAATAATCGTCGATGGGAGGTGAGAGCGAGGGAGAGGGGAGAGGGACATAGTGGTGGCTGCTACCTACGGCTGCTAGGGTTTTTTTTCAAAGTAATAAACTAATGAAATGAAATTTTATATTGAGTGTTTTAACCAAACCGAGCAAGTTCGGTTTGGGTTACTTGTTTTTTGCCTTATAAAACCGATACTGACCGAACCGAAATTTTTTTAGAATTTTATAATTGGTTTAATCGGGTTTTTTTTATCGATTTGATTTTCTCAATTTTTTTCCGGTTTTCCCGGTTTAATCGGTTGGTCGGTTTTTTTGCTCACCCCTAATTTTGCGTGTATCTCGACTAATCACACAGATTCTAAAATTGACATGCATGTAAACAGTTTACACTGATAACTCTTTTATTTGGATATATAAAGGGTGTTTGACACTGTGTTTACACAAATAACTTTCAATTGGAATGAAATATTTTGGTTACAAGGTGTTTCGATGTGTTGTTTCGAGATTGTACCATAATATATATAAATATACCAAGAGACTATTTGTAAAATTTCATCACAATTTAACGGTCAAATTAAAAGACATGATTAATATTGTAACATTATTCATTATTTAAAAAAAAAATTATTTGTCTGAAACTATTCCAAGATGTTTTAGCCAGTATTTAGCCAAAAAATCCAGAATAAACCAAAAATTTAAATTAAGATAAAAACAATAATATTTTGTCTCTTTTTTAATCAATACAAAAATAAACCAAAAATTAAAATAAAAATAAAAACAATAATGTTTTGTCTTTTTTTTTACCGTATAAAATATTTCGGCATTTTAATTCAAACGAAACGAAATTTACGATCATAGTCTTACTTTTCTATACTATGAAATTCGTTCCGTTCCGGCCGAAACGGCCGGAACATGCCGTTCCACTCATAAAACCGGGACAAAACGGCGTCGTTTTTATCCCGGTTTTAATTCCGGTCAGTTCCGGAACGCCTCGGTTCGGTTCCGGGCGTGCCGTTCCGGGCTCAAAAATCAACAAAACGACAGGGGATTGAGAGTTCTGAGTCTTCTGACCATTTCTTGTTTGATTTGCAACCACCGGGAAGTTTGTTTTGGCGCTACGGCCACTCATCAACACCGTTGCTTCATCGTAGGCTTTGGCTGCCTCTTCAGTTGTGTCAATCCAAGCCACACCCTTCTTTTTCTGTGCAATAATCAAAATCAAAATCAAAGTCCCCTATCGTGAGCTAAATCTAGGTCGGTGTTTGGCAAAGGGACGGAGCCGATCTTGGCGTAGACCTCATCAGTGTTAGGGTTAGCAAGGAATTTGACAGTGGCAAAGGGACAAAGCCGATCTTGGCGTAGACCTTCAAGATGAGAGAATGGATTTTTTTGAGAGAAATTGACAGAGGATTGAGATTTGAGAGTGCTCGGCTGTCATGAAAAGTTTATAAGGAGTAAGGACAAACAATCTTCCTTTAAAAGGAAACGAAATCAATTTAAAATTCAAAATTATATATATATATATATATATATATATAAAAGATTTCAAGGGAGATACGAAATTAAGAGTCAGCATGACCTTGTGGAAAATAAAAGACTATATTGTTGGAATTTTTTTCTATTACATTAATAATTATTTTTCTATTACATTGATAATACTATTATATTAATAATCATTTTCTATTACAATGTTGGAAAGTAAAATATCAATATTATTATATTAATAATTATTTTCTATTACATTGATAATAATTTTTTAATTTCTTTCGTGTTTATTCTTTGTAGGAATTTGAGCAAAGCAAGAATGTTTTAGATCCCATTAGCCTTGATAACATTGATCTATTAAGTAAATGGATTTGTGAAGAACCCAATCTTCTTGGTGGAGAGGATATAAGTTGGGAGAGTATTGAAACACCTTTGTTTACTTTAAATTTAGATGATGAAGAGACATGTTTTAATGACCAGAATGAGCTTGGTGGAAATGACCAACTATTGGAATGTCTAGTTGATGATTTTTCTTATATTCTACCGCAAGATCAAGATCCTTATTTTGATAAAGGAGAAGAGTGGAGATTGGAGTGGATTTGTCCGATGTGGGACACATTATGTTGTCCCACATCGGACAAATTATATATATATATATATATATATATATATATCATAGAATCACTCTTGAAAATTAGTAATATTAACTTTAAAATTTATACTTATTTTTTTTTTATTTTTTACTTTAAATTAAAAAACTTTGATGTTTTTAAATCATTTTCATATCCTAATGTCGAAATAATTTGTTGGAGCTGGAGCTAGTACTAGTAATATCGATGTTGAGTGTTGACACCAGTATTAGTACTGATAATCCTTTCAATAATAATACTTTTGATAATTGTATTAAAAATAACGAGGAAAATGACGGGCATGAGATTGATTTTAATTTATATAGCATATCATCAAAATATTTATTTTAAATTTGTTAGTTTTTACCTAATGAAATTCTATGGACATAATTGTTTTTTAATGTATTTTTAAATTATTTTGAATTATATATGAACCTTAACTAATGAAGTTTTATAGCCATAATTATGTTGTATTGTATTTAAAAATATTTTACTTATGATTTTATGATTTTTTATTTATATCATATTGTGTTCCGAATTTTGCTTATTTATTTTTTTCAAAATCTTTTTTTTCTTTTCTTTTTGAACATATGATTTTCAGTACTATTCTCTTTGTAATTATCTTACTATGGTATTTACTATTTTTCTGGGATGCATAATAAGAAATTCTAATATTTTTATATTAATGATATAGAAGATGTTTGATGTATTTTTTTTTTATTTTAGAACATTTTACTTTCATAATATTTTGGAATTTTAAAGATGTTTCTAATTTTGAGATTATGTTTGTATTGTATAATTTAAAGTTCATTTATCTTGAATTTAAATTATACTTGTTAAATTAATATTTTATTTTATATATATATATAATTAAATAAATATAAACAGTACAAAACCGGAATAGAATGCCGAAATACACCGAAACCGGAACGTTCCGTTCCAAACAAAAAACCAGAACGGGCCCGGAACGAATTTTACAAATTTGATACTATCAGCATAAAAAAAAAAAGGCCTCTCATTTAACTGTATCCGTATGCCATAGAAACTCGCTATGGATGCATGCTTTTGAATCACTCATTTTCATAAGTACCCTGCGCACAAGTACAACAATAAAAATATCAAATCAATCAGTGTATCACCTGCAAAACTGACAGGAATACAGAAAGTAAATCATATACATGTATGCAAGTACATCACACGCGCATAGTTACCGCTGAATAGGTGCGAGAGAGGGAAAACCTTGGCAATAGCTAAAATTTGAGTTGCAACTTGCAAGTAACCTTTTGGTATAGCTGCGATTTTTGGATTAACTCTTGCTTGGATAGGTGGTTGTGGCTCTGTATGTTCTTAAAGTAGTTCTATGTTAGCTGGGATTCAAAAGAATTGAGTTCCAAGACGGTTTCAAAAATTTCATCAACACTTCTTTCATCGGATCCTGACAAAAAAGAAAACCCCAAAAGTAGCCCGTTTGGCTACGCAAAGCCCATATAAATGGAGGATAGAGTTTCCACAATTTCTATCCTGTTGAGGGGAATGCATTTGCCTATCCCATATGCGATTATTTTGCTAGTAATGTGTTGATCGGGGATTGCTTGGAAAACACATAAATTATATATACTTGGATATCCTGAAGCCAGAATGAAAATACTGTTTTATTTGGACTGGCACCGTATCCCAGTCATTTATTATCTAATACTCTAAAAAATTACGGGATATTCAACAGTGATGAGCACTGTTCACTGTGACTCATAGTCACTGTGGACGTGCAGTTTACTCCGGTGCTGCGCGAGAGTTTGTGCACTTTTTTTTTTACACAGGGCTTCTTTTTGTATTTTTTATGGTGAAATTGACATATGAGTAGTTGTGGCCGAGCAGTTCGCCTGCGCGCTGGAATCTCCAGCGCGCAGGGTTCGAACCTCTCAACCAGAAATTTTGACTTTGTTTTTTTTTTCTTCCCTAAATTCTGTTTTTTGTTTTATTTGAAAAGCAACTGCTTTCCTTTTTTTTTAAAAGCAACTTTCCAGTTGCTTTCTCTTTTTTTCTATTATTATTATTTTTTTAAACTATTGTGTTTTTGTTTTTTCTTCTACAATCCTGATTTTAAAAATGATTGTCTGGAAAATTTGCTTTCCCTTTTATTTTATTTTATTTTTATTATTATTATTATTATTATTTTAAACTAGGATATCAATGATAATTTACGTGTACCATCACTAATCTCCGAATCCATTTTTTTCTCTTTTTTGGTTCAACTTATACATTTTTTTCCTGTTTTTTTTTTCGCTTATTTTTTTTCCCCGTGACCGTGTTGTCCAGGTTAACTTATGCGCACCACAATTTTTTTTCTCATTACTGTTTAAAAAGGTGATTTCCCCTTGCACGTTTTTTTTATAACCGTGCTTCTTCTTTTTTATCCCTTTTTTGGTTCAACTTATACATATTTTTTTCATTTTTTTGTTTCCGCTTATTTTTTTCCCCGTGACCGGGGTCTCCAGGTTAACTTATGCGCACCACAATTTTTTTTCTAATTACTGTTTAAAAAGGTGATTTTCCCTTGCACTTTTTTTTATAACCGTAAATATTATTAGATTCTATAAAATTATTTGATTTGAAAAATAAATAAAAAAAGAAAAAAGAGAATAATAAGCCAAACCATTACAAAACACCCAACCGCCAACGAAATGTCCAATTCACTACAAAAAATAAAGTTATTCATCTCTAATTGATATCATCGATTGTATTTTTTTTATCAACCAATTATATAATTGTCAAAACAATTAAGACACACCAAATAATCAATCAATTGCAGTTTTGCAATCTATGAATTAAATAAATCGACACAAAATAGCAATCAACCAGAAATAATCTATCTCTGATAGATTTTAGCGGTTGCAATTTTGCTATATGCTGGTTAAATCGTTCATTGCTGTTAAAATAAACTCAATCATCAACAAGTTTGATACAAGAAAAAAATAATTCATATTTTATTCATTTTATTAATTGCAAATTTACGTCCACCAATTAAATAATTGTCATAATAATCAAAACACGCCTACTAATTAATCAATTATAGTTTTTATGCAAATTACATAAATCAAAAAAATATTTAAGCAAGTTCAACCATTAATGAATTGGCTATAAAATACAATTCACTCATCTTTAATAGATTTTATCGATTATAATTTTGAGAGTTGTCAACTGAATTATTATCTGAGCACTTAAACTGATAACAACAACCAACTAATTCAATACAGAAAAAAAAATACAACAGAATTTAGCGATTACAATTTGCTATCTACCAGCTAAATAATTCTTTGCAGGCTAAATAATTAATCAGTTTACTACATCAAAAAAGCCTAGCGCAATGCGCGGCTATTTTCTAATATTTGTCAGGTATCGACGCTTCAAAATATATATAAAAAAATGAACTGGGTTTTTTTAAAATCTCAAATTAATTTAATCTAAGTGTTCTGAAATACTTTTAATATAATAATATAAATAATAAATCTTAAAAAATAAAAAATAAAAATAAAAATCACTTTAAACAAAAAATATATCATGTCACATATATATAAAATAAATGCAAAAAAACACAAAAATGTAAGATAAGTATTATATGTATGCTAGGATGAACACCTAAGTCAAGTGGTTAACGCGTTTGCTGCAGCATCACAAGAGCGAGAGTTCGAATCTCTCCGGCTGCTAATGTTTTTAAACACTGATGAACAATGATTTTCACTTTTCATTACTGTTTGAATGTTTTTTTTTAACTACGCTTCTTTTTTTTAAAAAAAAATTGGAGTATCCATGTGAGCTTACGCACACCACGACTAATCTCCAGATCAACTTTTTTTTTCTTCATTTTTTCCCTGTTTTTTCCCTACTTCTACCTTTTTTTTCCATGATCGGGGTGTTCGGGTTCATTTATGCGCGCCACAATTTTTTCTCTCATTACTGTTTAAAAATGTGCTTTCCCCTTGCACTTTTTTCTTATAACCGGACTTCTTTTTTATATATATAAACGAGGTGGCCGGGACAACTTAAACACACCATGACTAATCTTTGTACCCATCTTTTTTAAATATTTTTTCCTTGTTTTTTTTTCAATTACACTTCTTTTTTCGTTTTTCTATAACCAGGGTGTCCTGGTTAGCTTTTTTTTAATATTTTTTTAATTGGGTTTCTTTTTTTGTGTTTTTTAACCAAAGTATCCGTTACAACTTACGTGCACCACAACTAATCTTCGAATCCATTTTTTTAACATTTTTTTCTCTGATTTCCCCCCCATGTATACGTTTTTTTATAATTGTGATGCCTGTGACAACTTACACGAGCCATGAATAATCCCCAAACCCATCTTTTTGAATTTTTTTTCTGTTTTTTTCCCACTTATAATTTTTTCTTTTATAAACAGGGTGTTCGAGTCAACTTACGGGAACTACTACTATTATTTCATAAAATAGCTAAAAGATATTGCAATTTCAGACAGTAATGAACAATTATTTCAATTGTGGTTTTCGTAGTTCATTACCATTTGAAAAAAATTCCTTTTTTTTTATATTTCTTACATAATTCTTATTTTTGTCCATATATATACATGCTCTTAGTTTTTGTTTCAATTTTTTTATTCCTCTCTTATTAAGATTTTTTAAAATTTTAATTTTTAATCTGTGTTGGTAATCATTTCAAAAACAATATTTGTTATTATTTCTCTTTTTTTTATTCTTCAAGTTAAATATTTTCTTTAAATATAATCATATTTATTTTTTGTTAATATTGATAGGTATTGAATTTTCTAATTATTATAGATAAAACATTCAAAATAATGATAATGATTATTTGTAAGTTTTATTTTCTTTTAAATATGTTAGACTAATTATATATATATTGCTTTTTTGGAAAAAAAATATCATTGTTCTGAAATGCTTTTAATATAATATTATATAAAAAAATTATGGAAATTTTTTCTCTAACAATAATTATGGTCTCACCAATTTTTATTATTTCAACTGTTATTAAGGTTATTTTCTTTTATGTTTACATTTTAATTTTTTTTTGTAGTCATTTCAAAAATGATATTTTCTATTTCCTCTTTTTTTTATTATTCATTTCATTTTTTTTAAAATCTAATAATATTTATTTTTGTTTTTCCATTTATTTAGTTTTTGAATTTTTTATAATACTGTTAGGTGTTGAAATTTCTTATTATTATAGATAAGACATTCAAAATAAGAATAATGATTATGTTTTTCTTATAAATATGTGAGACCTATTTATTATTATTTTAAAATATTTTTAATATAACAATATGAGCAATAAGTTTTACAATCAATTTCCTACATATAAAAAAAATCATTTCTAACGGATTTTATCAAAATATTTTTAGTATTAGCAATATTCAAATATTTTTTAGTGGAAAAAACATCTGTTTCTAACAGATTTTATTAATTATAATTTGACTCATTGAATATTAAAATAACAAAATACAACATGCATAAAATCAATGAATTTTTTATATAGATAAAAAAAACTCAGCGCATCGCGCGGGCAATTCGCTCTTTTATTTAAGTTTATTTCTTTACAAGAATTTCCAATGTTTTCATTTTTAATATTTTAGATCTAATATTACTGGGGGAAAAAACATCTCAAAAAAAAAAATGTTGACAAATTTATCTGCATTATCTACAAGTCAAATTAAAAAATATACAAGTCACTTCCCGTTTCCATTAGACTGTTCTTTTTAGACGGCAAATAAATAATTATAGCACACACAAAAATTAAGTTTATGTTTTAAAAAAAAAATTACAATATTTTTATTTCTAATATGTCTGATATTTATTGAATATTATCGCCTAAAAATATATTGAGAGAAAGGAAAAATGACTTTGGATTTTTTGAAGGATAAAAATTCATATCAGTATTCTTAAATATAATTATATTAACTAAATATTAAAATAATAAAATATAATACATATAAAAACAATAAATTTTATACATAGATAAAAAAAATCCGTCGCATCACGGGGATATACCGCTCGTTTAGGTCTAAAATAACAGGTACACAGACACCCCGCCGTCATGGCAACTTCCCACGTCATAGGAAGGAACTTAAGCCTCGCTGTTTTTAAGTATTGTAATATTTGTTTTTAAAAATATATATTAAAATATTTTTTATTTTTAATAAATTATTATTAATATATTCATATCAAAATAACATAAAAATAACTTGAAACAGAGAAAAAAAATTTAAATGAAATTTTTAAAAAATACTTTTAAAACATGAAAATAAACAATCATTTAGAATTCATCCGTATGGTGCTGAGTTTTTTTAATTGTTTTTTAAGTTCAATAAAATATATTACTATTATTTAAATTTATTTATAATATCAATAGATTAAAGCAATTTTAAAGCACCAAAATACTTATTTTTAAAACATATATTACTTTTTTACAAAAACATTTTACCACCACCAAAACAATCAGTTTCTTCCTCGAGATCCAATAGTCATTTACATCATGTTACAGAGTCAGATACATGCTTTGAAAACACTTCACTACTTCAGAACTGATTACTACTTACCAGTTAATTAAACAATTGTCCGACAATCTCTCGTAACATGTAAAAAGGACAGTTAAATAAAATAGCTTCGATCCATTTTTTATATCGTTGGAGGGCACTGTACGTGTGTGCCATTGGAAATTAATTTCGTCTCTTACGTTTCATGCGAGCTCAGAAACAATTTCATGTGACCAGAACTTTATTCAGGGTCAGATTTTGTAATAAAAATATCTTCATGCTAATTTACATATCAACTACGACTAGATTTTTCCTTTATAATTTAAAAAATGCACCCTTCATCTTTATCTGGTATATTCGTAGGATTATTAATTTTCTTATGTTAACCCCAGAATCTATATCTAGAAATTCAACAAAAGAAAAGGACTTCCTTGACTATTGTATCAACACCTTCGAGTTTCCAGGTGTTATTGGCCTATCTCTTGTAGAATTCGACAATTATAATGACCTGACTTGATGTGAATGATCGTCATGGTGGTGGCTTTTTTCTCTAAAAATAGCAGGGGGGGAATGAGAGGTCATGTTTGGTTTTGATTTTTAGGATTTTTATTTTTTGAGATGTTTTTAATTTTATTTTTCTTACCTAATTGTACCTTTCTTATTATTATTATCATTGCTTATTTTTGCTATTATATATTTAAAATAAAACCAACGTTTTCCCCTTTTTTTATAATGCATCGTAGTCATGCGATGTAGCGCGGGTATAGAAATAGCGTGGTATCTAATTCCTGTCGCTTGCATGGATTGGCATTTATCTTTTTGACCCAAGCTATAAAATGAAGGGTCCATCAACTACAGTCGGTTCAATAAGGCAGCGAACAAGCGAATCACGACTAGAAAACGATATGTACGGTGACAGCAATGTGTTCAGCCTATTCTCTTTAGGCTTTTTACTATATTTTAAAAATATTTTTTTAAAAAAATGAAATTTTATTAATTTTAACTTTTTTACAGTTTTTATATCATTTTAATTTATTTATATCAAAAATAATTTTAAAATATATATATATAATTTTAATATATTTACAAACAAAAATCACTTTTTAAAATAAACATAATGACATTACCAAAAAGGAGTATATGCTTTGTGATGTGCACGTAAACGTTTTGTCTCGATTTTCTAGATCAGGTAATCCTCTGATCTAATCTCCATCGAAAGGATATTCTTAAGCGACTATAAAGTGACCCCTACAACCGCACTAAGCAGCAGGGAATTGTCTCGGTTCGGCTCAACTATCAATCGGCAAAAGCAAGAGCGTGACAGTTCAGACTTCAAAGCTGAATCCTAAATAAACAGGAGGTATGGGCGCAGATAACGACTCATTTTACTAATTTTTTATATGTTAAAATCGTTTCAACATAATTAAATATATGTTTAAAAAAAATTGTATATTTTAAAATAAACAATATTTTAAAAACTTACCAAATATTCTAGATAAGCCTGAGATGAAAACTGAACAGGACCATATGGCTGAAGTCAGGCCCGCGAACATTTTCCACTCACAAAGAGGTTGATATGGGCTTAGGCACAATTGGGCCTTGCTCAGCATAACTCTTATTCTTACAAACTACATGTATTCCATCTCGAACCATTTTCACAACGGCGCGCTTTACCCGTATTTGCCAAGTGGGTTCTCTTGTGGCTAATCAGAGTTGAAGGGCACCGGGGTTTTCAATGTTTATGAATTCAATTAATTTTTTAATTTAGGCAACGCGGTCCATTTTTTTCAGTTAAGATACGTGGTAACTTGTAATTGATACCTAGCAAGATAAAATGAGAGGTGACTAACACTTGTAAGAGATTTTTTTTATAAATTCAGAGCTCTCGAATGTTTAAATAATAATTTTTTAAAAGAAAAGGAATATAACAATATTTTAGAAAAATAAACTCTGAAATATATATATATATTAAAATATTAAGAATGAATATATTATAAACTCAGAGCTTGAAGATTCATAAAATATTTATAACTCACAAATCTTTTTCTTATGGAGAAAAAATATTGAAATGTTTTTTTGTTCTAATAATATTAATAAAAAATAAAAATATCTTACACAGATATTAATATGATAAATTCTTTTAAAAAAAATTATACACCCATAAAGATGAAAAGGATACAAAATATAATTGAATTTATAAAAATTAAGTACTAACTGCTACCATAAGAATTGAGCTATTTCTTATAATCAGGCCCATGAAAAACTAGACTGACTCTTGAGATTAAGCCCATAAAAATTAGGCTGCTTTATTGGGTTTTCATGTCTTCAAAAACTTTTTATATCTATTTAAATTTAGATTTATCAAAATATCACATGAAAAAAAATATGGGCATCATTCGAAAGTGATGCCTCGTTAACCACGAGTTGTATGCTTGCATTAGTTAAAAATCTCAAAAGCCAGCAGTTAGGAATATCACGTGGCAACTCTTCATGAAGACGTGTCGTGCATTGACGTTACACGCTAATGCCACTGATCACATCACCACCGTCCACCAAACATTCGGTGGCGGACAAACTTCTCCCAGCGCATCTTACAGCAACTCGAAAAGAGTAAGGCTATTTAGAGAAGCTGGTAATATAATTTTTTGACTATTATAAATATAGTATTTTTTATATTTATGTTTTAATAAAAAAAACATTTAGAAAGTCAATTTTATTTTAATATATATAATATTAATATAATTAGTTAATAAAAATGCAATTAAAATCATTGTTTTCATAAAAATATATTATACAATTTTTTAATTTTTTTATCAACATATAAAAATAACTCTTCAATTTAAAAAGTTTATTATATAGCTTTAATATAGCTTTTCCTTTATCTTTTACTTTTAACTCGTTTTTTTTAGCTTTACCTTTCTAGATGGTCTTATAAGAAGAATAAAAACTGGCCACAGCCAAGACAAACCCCAGCAGTTTTTTTTTTTAATGGAGGCAGAGAAGAGGAAACGAGAAGATGACGGGAAAATGAACGGAAAGAAAGGGAAGGAGGAGGGCGTGCTCAAGGGAAGTCAGCAGGAGGTGAAAGAGGAGGAGGTGGAAGAGTTTTTTGCTATATTGAGGAGGATACAGGTGGCTGTCAAGTACTTTGAGAAAAGTGAAGGAAAGAAATGGAGGTCTTTGTTAGAGAGAGAGGATTTCAAAGAACTTGACGGCGCCGATCTTGACACAGAGAAGAAAGAGGGTAATTCTTTTTTTGAGAATTCGGGTTTGGATCTGAATTTGGATCCAAATCCAAATGAATAAATTCTGTAAAGACCGGCTACTTAGCTCGTAGAGGAACATGCGATGGCGAGCTTAATTCTTTTTAAAAGCTCTAAAGTCTTAACAAAACCCCTTTCTGTTTTCATCGTTGTTTATATTATATTATATTATATATATATATATATATATATATATATATATATTCTAAAATCGATGTCATGTTCTTAACTATGTTTATCATGTTTCCGTTAGCAAAGTGATGTAGAAAACAAATATCATGCTACTTGATCAGCCTCGATGGATTTTTATTTTATTTTATCATTCCACTCTAGATTAGTTAAGATTAAATTTTATAATTTATTTTAATTTATTTTTTATGAAGATATTTTGGTTTCATAATCAAAGTCTCAAGTTTTATTGTTTTGATATGGTTAAATATGTTTGTTTTGTATTTTATTTTTATGAAACTTATGTCAGTCTCATGATCCAATTCATTAGTACTTTGATATTTGATTTGTTTTTTATTGGGTTGTCTATACTCTATATCTCATAACCTGGGTTGAGTGTTAGCGGGTTAACTTTTTTTTTCTTTGATTTTTTCTTAGTTTTTTTTATTTAATACTGTGTTTAATTGATAAATAAACTTCATAATTTGTTTTAGTTTATTTTTTATTATGTTATTTTAATCTCAAAACCAGAGAATAGTGTTTAACGGTTTAACCTAGGTTTACTTGGTTTATTTTTGTGTTATTTTAATTAAAATTTATATAAGTTTATTATTTAACATTAGGTCTAAAAGTACAATTAAGAATTAACCTCCATAATTTATTTTGATCTATTTTTTATGGTGTTATTTTTGTCTCGTGACCAAGGTTGTAGATTTGACAGGTTATTTGGAGTCAAATCATGCTATTTAACATTAGGTCTAAAAGGACAATTAAGAATTAACCTTCATAATTTATTTTGATCTATTTTTTATGGTGCTATTTTTGTCTCGTGATCAAAGTTGTAAATTTGACAAGTTATTTGGAGTCAAATCATGTCTTTTTTTTCTCCATGAAGTTATTTTTTTAATTTTTTTAATCTCATGGTTTAATATTAGGCTTATTGAGGAATCAATTTTGTAATTTATTTAAAATATTTTTCTATTGGGTTATTTTGGTTTTACAACCTGAGTCACGATTTTGATAGGTTAACTCAAGTAACTTTTTAGGTACTTTTTAATTGATTTTACTTCTCAATATTAGATTGATTAGGAATTAGGGTTCATAATTTATGTTTATTTACTTTCTATAGAGTTATTATAATCTTATAATTTTTATATGAACTTGGGTTGATCTAAGTCAATCCAGAATATTGTTATTTTAATATTAAAAAAATAAAATCTTGAAATTATTTTTTAATCAAATATTTTTTTATAGGTTATATGGTTTGTTTTTAGACTCGCAAGTCAATAGAATTGTATTGGGTCAACACGCATGATTTTTTTTTCTAATAGAAAAAAAAAAACATTAGCAACATCTATATATTTTTATGGGAAAAAAATAACTGGACCATCATCATAATGTGGTAAAAATTCTAGTGAAGACTAATCACATACATATGATTTAACCACGAGTCATTGTTAATTAATCGATAAAATACAGTACCATGAGACAAAAACTTAGTAAAAGAAACAATTGTTTACAATAAAGTTTAATTCATACCAATGGATGCTGATATTATTTGGAACATGATTGATCATTTTTGGGTTTGTTTGAGAGTATGGTTGAGGTTGTTGTTTTACAATGATATTTTTTTATTTTTTAAAATTATTTTTAATATTAGCACATGAAAATGATCTAAAAACACTAAAACAATAATTTAAAATAAAAAATAAAAATAATTTTTTTAATTTTTTCAAAAATACAATTGAAACACAATATTAAACAGTAGATCACCTTCTCTAACAACAACTCTGGGCCCCGGGAACATCCCATTAACTGTCACCATGATCTTAGGGTGGCAACAACTGGGTGACATTTTTCAGTTTTATCTGAAAGAAAATGAAAACAAAATGCCCGTAATGCCTGCATGCTTTGCACTGGCAACCCCGGGATAGGCCCAGAGGCAGCACATAGCAAAGAGTAATATTGCAAGAAGAATTAATTGTTGGTGATAGAGGAGCTAAAGCACCCATGCTTTACGTGCCAGCTAAAATATTCTGCTTGGTAAAAAATGAGTGGAGATAGGAACTAAGTACTAACGAGCTAAAATATTCTGCGCGATGTGTTGGTTTTTTTATGTATAAAACTAATTGGTTTTTTGTGTATTGTAATTGATAGATCTAATATTTAACTAGTAAGATTATAATTGATAAAATTGATTAGAAACAAGGATTTTTTTCATCTAAAAGTAATTGAATGTTACTACTGCTAAAACTTTTTTTATAAAATTTATTAGAAATGGTTAGTTTTTTCTGTGTAGAAAATTGATTGTGTTTTGTACGTGTTGTAATGAGTTATTTCAAATTTTTAAGTTGATTATTTAAGTTAGATGTATAGCATTTTTTTAAAAAAAGGATCATTAACAATTTGATTACATGTTGAAAAATTTGATGCTAACTGTGGCAAAGCACAGAGCATTTTTTTTTTATTATTGTAGATAATTTGACACATTTTTTCCACTTGTCTTGTCAACATGTGGTTTCATAAAAAAAATACGTAATATGAGATCTAAAATATCATACATAAAAAAAACATAGAAGTTATTTTCCAAAAAAAAAATGACTAATGAATTTCTGTCACAATTTTTATAGTTGTCATTATAAATATTATATACATAATCAATATTTTAATTATTATTGGTCATACTATCGATGACACCATCTTTTTTTGTTAAAAAAGGAATTTTTTTTTGTTTTTATAAGATTTATTTGTCATATTTTTGTATTAAAAATATTTTAGATCACTGATAATAAATTATTATTTTATTTTAAAAAAAATATGTCATTTATATATATATATATATATATTAAGGCTTTAATATTAAACAAATATAAAAATATATACTTGGCCTCATATATTTATAAGAAAAAAACATTCAAATAATCATTATCATTATTTTGAATGTTTTACCTATAATAATTAGAAATTTTCAGAACTAAAAATATTAAAAAAAACAAAAACAATTAATTAAATTTTAAAATATTATTTGACTTGAAGAATAAAAAAAAATCAATAGGGGAAAAAATATCATTTTTCAAATGATCACCAACATAAATTAAAATTTAAACATTAAATTTTTTTTTAAAAAAACTTAATAATAGAGGAAATATACTTAGCCTCATATATTTATAAGAAAAAAATACAAATAATTATTATCATGATTTGAATGCCTTGCCTATAATAATAATAAAAAATCACAACTAAAAATATTTAAAAAAAAAGCAATTAAAAAAATTAATGACAAAAAAAAAATATCACATTTAAAATATTATTTTACTTTAAGCATAAATAAAAAAAGAAGAGGGAAAAACGCTAAATATCAATTTTCAAATGATCACCAACAGAAATTAAAATGTAAACATTAAATTTAAAAAAAAAAACCTTAATAACAGAGGAAATTGTAAAAATTAAGAACAAAAACCAAGAGCATGTACATATAAGCATGGACAAAAATAGCAACCATTTAAGAAATATAGATAGATAGATAGATAGATTAAAAGTATATGGGTCGAAACTAAAAACAAATATATATTAGATTTAATTTAAAGGACACAATTGAAATAGATCTAAACTTTATTATTGAAAAAATTAAATGATTTCAAACTAAATCGGAAATGAAAAGTTTAGGACCGAAATGAAACTCCAATGTATAATCAATTGCTATGGAAGGATAAAATTGAAACAAATCAGAACTTTGATGCCAAATATATTAAGAATTTCATACCAATACAAAAATTAAAAGATTGGAGACCGAAATGAAATTACAATATATAATTCATTTCCAATGAAAGACAAAATTGCAACAAATCAAAACTTCTATACCAGAAATCAGGAGCATAAAACACAATCAAAAGATAAGAGATTGAAATGAAAATTTACACAACTGAGAGGACGACTGAGTACTTTCACCGGCAGGAAAGAGAAAAGGAGGAACGAAGGTTCAACGGCCAACTGAGACTTTTTCGGGCACCTTTGAATGCATTGCGCACCGCCACAAGGTTGAGGATATGGAGAATCGTCCGCCCTGGAACCACCCCCGAGTCTATGTCTTCAACAGGAATTACACAAGGGTAGATTGATACAATAGAAACCTCTGGAAAATGCCTGCCCGTAACCCAACAGATAAAGTACAGTACATAGTCCGTTTTAGGGATTGGCGACTTACCCATTCAGTGACTTTGGACATGCTGGTTGGAATTTTTTTACCGTCGTATTAGCCCACATGCGCCTCTCACAGGGGGCACGAGTCCGAAATCGATTAACGTGTCTTCTGAACGTGCCTGTTGCAAACAACATGAAATATTAATTTAAAAATGATTAATTACTGAAGCACCCCTCCGCCTACGTCTTGCATTTTGTCATTTGTGGGGCTAAATCAGTATTAACACAGTGTTAGTACTGCTCACCTCAGAATAAAATAGTAATAAAAGAAATGTGAATTACCGTCTAACCCCTCCTACCGTGTCATCATTTTTTTCGTTTACGGGGGCAGATCGATAGTTACTCAAGTATTTCACTGTTCATAAAGAATATATAAGGACCGTGATACCCCTATAGACAAAACCTTGTTTTTATCTTATTGGAGGCTAGATTTGTTATTTTACTGTGCATGAAAAGATGAAAAAATAAAATTACCCTTAATTCCAAGGTTAAAGCTGAGGCACACCAAGAAGCAAAACAGTCTATTCATTATTCCAATCTATAGCAATTTTAGATATGAAAATTGTTATCGTTGAATTAAGATTTTCCTCAAAAACAAGTAGCATGTTTGTAATGAAATTTGATTTGGTATCTCCCACCAAACAGGTTGGAGAATTTCAAGGACGTCAGAGAAATATCAGTCATGCCAAAATCTAAGCGCCAAGGATCGATATATATACACATGGAATTGCTTTCATTTAAATGAAAATTGGAAACCTCAATCTTTATTCAGCCACGGGTTTAATTTCAAAGATCAAAACGTTTAGTGTGGACGAGCAGGACAGTCAAAGGGATCCCATTTGCCGATTCTGAGGTAGTTTTCAATTTAACGTCCCATGACTCTCAGGAACATGTATACTTGTTGGTGATGCCACCGGCACTTAAAAGTCACAGAGCCAAGGAATTAGAAGCCAGTTGAGCCACCCTTCTTCCAAGCAACAAAAAGATATGTGTATTATATTGGGAATTAGTTTGCTTAAATAAACTCCAATTTAAGGAATATAATCACTGAAAAAATATTAATAAAACCCTTGTAATGGAAAAGGAACAACAAAAACATATGGAGAAAAAATCTCACAAGAAAAAAAAATCAATGAATGCGAAATATGACGAGAAACAAAGATCCGAAGCAAAAAAACTGCAAGCAATTACTAGAGATATTAAAGAATCATAGGGGGTTGAAATTAAAAATCATTCTTTATATCATAGATTATTTTAAATTAAAAAATAGTAGGTATGAAATAAAAATCATAGGGGGTTGAAATTAAAAAATAGTAGGTATGAAATAAAAATAAAAGGACTAGCCCAATAAAATGAAACAAAAAAACCAATAAAAACATTTTTTTTTAAAGGTAAAAAAATAGAAAAATATAAATTTAGAAAAAGAGAAGACAATAAAGCAAACTTGACATATCTGGTCTAATATCTTAAAGTTGCATCCTGTAAAAATCTTTAACTGAAATTCAATCAAGAAAATAGTTTCCAGCCAATTTAATTTCAAGTGGTGAGATAAATTTTTTTCATGGAAACCACAGAAGCAACAAAAAATGAGAATAAGATTTGATAGAAAAAACTCAATTACAACGCAAATTTAAAGAAAAAATTAAAAAAATAATATAAAAAATAGTAATTAGAAGAATAAAAACTTGTAGCCCAAGCTTATTTTTATTTTTATCATTTTAATTTTGTAAAGGAGCGGATGACCTTTCATCCAAGTGATATGTTGCTCATCAAGCTCCTAGAAGACGTGGTGGCAAAAAACCGGAGATCCACCTTATATATCTCAAGTTTGAACCAAGATGTATTTATTTTATAAGAACCTGAGATAGACAAAGTTTTATTCGTTTAATAAGAACCTATAACAAGTATTGAAAAAAGGTGTGATATCCTCTAATTCAAAAAAAAATATCGCTCATCAAAACAAAGATCATGTAATTTACAAGACATCATTTTTACGAAGAAGTATTCTTTTAGGATTAAATACCTAGAACTCACTCCAGGTGATTATTTTAATTTCCATAGAATTAAATAAAAACTGACTTTGGAAATAATCATGCTCTCTTCATTCTCCCCCCACTTAGCAAATTTATAATACTAGAAAATGCATCTACGACACGTGCATTATATTAAAAAATAACTTGAAACTTTTATATGGTGTGGCGATTTCACGATACCTGATATTAAACTTACGTACAGTTTTGTTTTTAAAAAATATTAATGTGAGCATAGTAGTTTCCTCTCTCTTGCATTTTAATCTGTATCTTTTGTTTTTTTAATATTGTGGTTGTTATTTTTGGGTGGAGGCGGTGGGTAGTGGGATGGTGGGCTTGGTGTTGGGGATTTGCAGTGCGATCCTTGGAAAACTATTTCAAGGCCGAATGAATTCGTAGCCCAGTGAAAAGCTAGCACGCTAATGGGCCATACTTGGAAAGCCCGCTTTCCCCTATTTTTCGCAATCTTGTTTTCACGGGAGTCTCTATTTGGGCCGAGAAGCAATGCAGTTGTAGTTAACGATACCTGCAACGAAACAGAGAGGACCCACAGAAACAGGCCTGTTTAGTTACGGATTCAGAGATCGTATTTCCATAAATTTACAGTTTCCCCTTCGTTTTCATTTTTTATGGAGAATTTTAACTGCTCGTTGTTTAAGGAGTATCTGTGTGTGTGTCTATATATTTATATATTTCTAATAAAAATTGAAAGAATTATTTACAATAATTATTAGAGAATAATATAAAATATATTTTAGACTCTAATCTAATAGTTTAATCAATTAAGTTGAATTAGTTATTTGATATAATATGAGAACCTTGATGATCAAATGGTTATGAATTTAAATATTTTATCTGATAAAATCAAGCAAAAGATAACGAGGGTTCTTGAGCTATTGAGTTGAATTGGTTCTTTGATAATATCCATCTAAATTTTAAATTTTCTTATAATTTCGCTAATATGTATTCATTTTTATAGTTAAATAGATTTTATAAAGTATAATTATAGAATTTAACAACTTATAAATTGATTTTATCAAGCTATTGAAAAATTATTCACACACGGTTCAACTCATTCATGGAATTTGTAGTAGCTTTCCTTTCCTTTTCAGTTTTGAAAGAGAGGTTTGAACTCTTGCCAACTCTATTTTATTCAAAGTTGGATTTTCAAAGCTTGTTTAGTATTATCATTGTTTTTTTAAAATATTTTTTATTCAAAAATGTTTTCTTTTTACATATATTAACACTTTAAAACCATATAAAAATATTAAAAAAATAACTTGAAACAATGAAATAAATATAATTTTTTTAAAAATTATTTATAAAATACAAAAACAAACCTCCTCTAATTAATCTTGTTTTATCACTACCTATAGTTCCTGATATCACAAAAGGATGGAAATTGGAAGGTACATAACATAAAAGAATTTTGACAAATAATTAAAAGTTCACTTACGTCTTGCTAATAATAGTAAACTAATAAACGGGTCCAGCGTGGAATATTAATTTCAGGTGGGATGGATCGGCAAGCTAAGCTAATAATTTTTATTTTCATGTCCGGGACGAGTCAAAATTAGAAAGCATCTCTTTTGACAAATGACATTGTTTGTCTTCTCAGCAACCTATACCAATGATTCTATGGAAAGAAGCGAGTAGTAAGCACTGGTTTATAAAAAAATATACAGAAGGACAGGCGAGTCACTTTTGAGTTTTGATCACAAAATATTCTCATGCATCGTCAAATAATAAATATTGCGGAACAACAAAGCAAACTCACCGAATTGGCTAGCTATATGTGCCGCGTTGAACATGTAGGCTAGCATACTTAATAAAGTAATCATAATTTTGTCAAGGAATATGTCTTATCCCTGTTTTTTATTTAAAAAAAAGTCATTTTGGACTGCATAATAAAAATATCCATTTTGCATTATTATAATTTCAAAACCAAGAGACTTACATAAATCTATAGGCTGCTAAGCCCACTCATGTGGCTTCCCGGTAATTTTTAAAGATTATTGACCTATTATTATTATTATTATTATTATTTTAATTTTAGTTCTTAATCATAAACTATCTTGAGTTGTTATTTTAAGACCATGTACACATGAATCTATGCATTTACAAGAAGTCATTTTTCTTAATATTTCTTCTTAAAAATAACAAATGTAGAGCAAAATCTCACTTGCAACGAGGTTGAATTTCTAAGAAACTCCATAAAAAAAATAAAAAAAAGGTGAAGCATGGATCTCTGGCGAAAAGTATCCCACACCGACAGAATTTGTTAAGCCATACAACTAACCTTCTCGGCCTCTCTTTCTGTTTGATGGGAGCTAGCCTCGCATTCTTGGTTACCCGACAAATTAAGACAAGATTTTAAGCAGTCTAATTTTGTCTCTCCATGTGATGTACCATGTGGTAGGGACTGGCAAGTGGCACTTGATGCTCGCATCATGAATGTTTATCTTTTAATATCTGGCCTGGGTTTATCCTTCCTTTCTGGCCAGTCGGTGCTGTCTATCAGATACCTTTAATCGAGTTAGGTCATATGCTTTTTTAGGTTCCATGTTTATGCAACAAGCTCCTTGATGCCCACTTTCAACCCGTTTTAGATTATCTTTCAATGCTAATAAATTGAGATTTTACGCTGAGATTTACTGCTCGGTACGGGAAAAGTGTGGAGGCAAGTATATATCTCCTACCCAGCTAGTGTCAAGATTCAGTTTTTCTTTTCTTTTCTTTTCTTTTAAGGTGAGCATCTTTATTTCCTACACAACAAGCCGGTTAATTAGAAAAAATCGTGTGGAAACAAACAATTAGATTGATGAGCTTGAAAGAAAACCGGCCACGTCCAGCACTTATCGGTGGTCCTCAAAAATCAACACGCTCTGCAACTTGGTCATTTTTATGATTTTGCTTTCTATCCTTTTCAATCATTTTTAATAGCGAATTACTACGAGATATACGTGTGGTTGTGATTAGGAAGAATAAAGTTATGAAATATCTTGTATTATATGAATATCATGGATAAATTAACGATTCTTTTCCGTTGATTTGGGCAAACTCATCTATCATTCAGAAAAGCAAAGAAGAGAATAGTCACGGTACCATTGTCAAGACAAATAATAGATCTACGTAGACACTTCAAATTAGGGACCGCCTCACATATTTTATCTTCGTAAAAATATAAAAAAAGAAATTTCTCTGATCTACGAATCGTCCCAGGCCGGAAATTTCCAAACCGAAGGCAACCATTGTCCACGAGTCAATGATGACACCCACTAACAAGCGATCAGGCAGCCTCAAACTCAATCATGAAAGGTTGATCAGGCGACAAGAAAAGTAATAGCGAGTTGTAATTAACAGAATTAAAATTTGCTTGGCAATTAAAGAATGCTGTTGGAAAGGTATTATCTTGAAGATTAGGAAGCCTAAAGTCAATTCATATCTAGAGGGATTATACGCAAGGGAGGGACTAGAAGATAAGTGGGGGGGCCGGTAAGAATTGCTTTCAAGGAATTTTCGTGATTCAAAAATGCTGAAAGGGGGACACGTTATGCCCCACCACGTAAACTCTTTCCGGGGCAATGTTTTCCAAGTTTGATGCGATTCTCATCTCTTTGAAAGCCAGGGTGAGCGATTCGTGCATAAAATGTGAATTCATGGACTTTGCCCGTGTCTTCTCGCTTGGAATTGTAAAAGTAATTTTTATTTTATTTTAAATTAATATTTTTGTGTTTTTAGATCCTGTAAAAGATTAAAAAAAATTAAAAACTATCATTATAATATAATTCTAAATGAAAATTATTTTGAGGAACAATATTAATTATACTCTTAAATAGAATCAAAGTGTATGAGCTAAAGTCTTCATAAAAAAAAAAACTAAATCAAAATTTTCCGTTAATTGAGATTCCAAAGTATTACCTTATTTTTAATTTTAGGAAACTCTATCTTTTTTAGTCATTTTTTATGACTTGAGTTAAACGAGTTAAGATTAAATGAGAAAAATCTCTTCATAAAATAAAACTAAATCAAAATTTTCTGTTAATTCGACTTAAAATTAAGTGAGTAAAATCTCAATTATCTCAAACTATTATAATATATATTTTTTCTTATTAAAACCTAAGACTTACAAACCACATATCGAACACTTTCGAAACTTGTCATCTCCTCCTGGTAAAGATTGCAAAATGCATTAATAATAAATGATTTATGAACCGCAAGAGTACCGTTGATCAGCTGTTTCCAACGTTAAATGTTTGTGATGGTGGTTAAAGAGAAGAGAAGGTATTTGGAGATCACAATTCATTTCACATGTTATATTTGGTGTGAGCCAAATATAAAATTTGGGCAATCATTAATTCTCCTGTTGTATCCCACTGTATATGGCTCACATTAATTTAACATAAAGAAAATCAAAATGCATGTTTTGCATGCCGTGCCCTAACAGCGAATGCTGACAAGACGGGGAAAAAACCTTCTGGAACGAATGAAATAAAGCTAAAAGCCTACAAGATACACAGAAAAGGAATATAAGAACTGGCCATCAAACAAATCTAGCTACGGTTTTCATCTTTGTTGTTTGTGACGTGTTTATAGTAATTTTTTATTTAAAAATATATTTATTTATTTTTATTTTTAAAATCTGTTTTTCTTATCATCGCTTTAAAAACTTAAAATACTCAAAATGCTAGAAAAGTAATTTAAAATAATGATAACAAAAAGTCAAAAACCTCATTTTCAAAGATACATCAGTCGGCCGAATCTGATTTCCACTGCGAGGATGGATTCTCCCTTAAATTGCCAACATTGCCGCCCCGAACCTTTTTCTCTCTCTTCTTTTAATATTAACTTTGGATGTGTTTTATACGTCCACGGCATTTAAGTGCTGGGCCATTCACACGATAGTCATTGTTTGTTTTCATAGTTGCAAAGTGTTTTTATAATTTCTTGATTTTTTAAATTTAAATTATTTTAATAAGATGATATTAAAAATTATCAATTAATACTTTAGTTAAAGTTTAAATTATTAGTTAAAATTTTAAAATATAATTTATATTATTTTTTAACATATCATTTCAAGTTAAATTAATATTCTTGATATTTGCATAGTCTCACACTATATTGTGATTATTTTTTATAAATAGAATAAAAATAGTTAGATTTATATCAATAAAACTTTGATATCATATAAAAAATTATATTATCCAAAATTTTAAGTTATTAGATGAAACCTGATTTTTATTATATTCTAACAAAAATAAAATATATTAAAAAATCGTTTTTAAAACATTATTTTATATCTATAATTAATTAAATTATCTAAAAACATCAAAATAAAATTAAGAAAAAAACTTAATTTTTTTTAAAATATTTTGGAAAACAAAAGTTAGGTTTTAATGTTTTTGGCATTCACCTTTAAAAGTGTATTAAAATAATAATAAAAGAATAATTATTATTTTTTAAAAATATAAATTTTTATGTGCTTTCATGATACTGATATAAAAATATATTTTTAAATAAAAAATACTTTATAAAAACAATTTCAAATATAAAATAGGAAATTGCAGTCTCTCTGTCTTGTCATTGTCTGCCACCATATAACAGGCTTTGCCGTCACTTGGGCAAGTGGGCTGTATTTTTTGGCATAAATATTTCGGGATATTGTTGTAAATTTTGTTTTTAAGTATTTTTTATTTAAAAATATATTCAAATATTATTATTATTTTTTACACAGAACAACAGAATAATTTAAAAATACAAAATATAATTTAAAATAAAAAATAAAATGATTGTTTTTTTTATAGAACAAAGGATAGATATATAGATGTACGTGTTTTATATTAGCTTTTTATATTTTATTTTATTTATCTTCAAAGTTAATTTTAGTCGTTAAATATATATGATTTTTTCTCTTATAAATAAAATATACAAATACAACTTATCTATCTGAGAAAAAACGCATAAATTAAAATATTTTTAAAATTATTGTGAAATTGTAGGGATAATTTAATTATTATTTTTTAAAAAAATAAAGATTAAAAGAGTGAAGTAGTTTTTTAATAGAAATTAGAATTTATTTTTAAAAAACAAGTCTAAATGGTATCAAGCCTAACAAGTTAGGCCCGTGTGCTTCTTTTTTTTCTTATAAAAAAAGTAGGTAAAACATCACCAGAAATTTATTTATATAATTTAACAAATGACATGTAACTTGGCTTGGTAGACAATGTGTTGATAGTTTCTATATTTTTTAGTCACCTGTCATGGTTGAATAATTATAATCTCGATATTTAAACTCTGAAAATTTATTCTAACCTATTTATTCACACACACACTCACACGCATAAATAACACGTGGCAACATTCCATAAGCCTCAACAAACATATTTATAAATCCAAAACACCCTTTAACCGTTTTAAAAGATAAAATCAAACTAATTATAAATAAGTTAATGAGTCTCAATTTACTCTTTCTACGTTTCTAGAAGCTGAAACCATCTCCATTAATTTCTCTGCTATGAAATGAATAAATTGGCATTCTATTTGACTGTGTAGGTGGCTGCCACGAAGCTAACCAAGCATTTCTCTCTCTCCTCGTAATTTTTTCTTCAAAAGATTGAAACACGATAAAAATAATTTTAAATAATTATTGTTCTAAATGGTCTCTTTATACTTTTTCTTCCTTTCATTTGAAATACTTTCACCAACATTGAGTAGGGAACGTGTTGCCAGTCTAAAAGGCATTGAATAAGTTTCCTCGAATGCTAAGCACAACCGAAAACCCTTTATGCCTTTATGGTGATTTAGCGTCCAAGCAGACATCATCCCTCTTTCATTGTATGCTAATGTACTTGGAATTATGATTGATTGCACTCCAAGTTTATAATGTTTCAATTATAATATATTGTTTTATCATTTTCTCCGTGGATGAATCAGAAGAAGAAACAATATTTCTATGCACATATGGGGTTCGGCAAGATACCACTTGGATTGTTTATTATAATGTTATGATCTTGATTTCTGGTATTGTGGGTGGCTACAACAAAGTCAAATATTCATGGACGTGAAAGGCATGCCGTGAATTACATGGAAAAATTAATATTTGACTTTTTAAAAAAAAATTAATTTCCAGTATTTAGATGATTGTAATTTAGAATTCTTTTTTTTTTCAATATGTAAGTTATAAACTCTGATGAATAAGATTTTTATCATTATTATATGATAAAAAATAAAAAATATATTTTTTCTTATAAAAAAAATTCATCTTTCAATATCGGGTTTACTTGGAATTGTGCTCTACAAGTGTTTTTTTAACTTTATTTTTATGAGATCATTATATTCTCAAGACCGTGTTGTGAATTTAACATATTTATCAAACTTGACTAAAACTATTTTTATTATTTCTTTAAATTTTACCATGGATTTTGCAATTTGTTAATGATTTGTCTAAATCAATCCAATTTTTTGTATTTGTTGTTTTCAGTATTTCATTATTTCAATATTTTTAAAGAATATTGTATAATATGTATAAGATTCTGAATTCATAATTATTATTTTCTTAAGAAACAATTATTTGTAATATTTTCAATATTTTTAATATTCTCCCTGACAAAATAATTTTTTTTATTAACATGAATGTCTATATTAACTTTCACACAACTCAACTAGTTTTAAAAATTCTAAAATTAACATTTATTTAATGTTCTAGTGACCATAACCTTCCGGCCTTTCCCATACTATGAATTAGTTTTATCATCGGTGTTGTAGCTACGGGTTGGAATCGTGTTTTGTGAAACATGAAGGATAATGTTTAAATTACTAGAATAAAATAGATATTGTCATTGAATTTGGTGCAGTGTTTGAATTTGGAATATCTTGACTTGGATTTTTTATTGACATATAGTTAACTTGTTAAGTATGTGATTTGGATTATAGACTCTACTAGATTAATGTTTTTTTTAATATATAATAAATAATAATAATTTATATTAAATGATGATAACTCAATGTTAAAATATAAAACCCAATAAAATCCTTATACTAAATGATGGTATTTAAAGACAAAACCATAGACTTTTTAAAAAAAAGCCTAGAACATTCACAGCATAAGTTTTTAATTAATATTTAAACAAATACAAAAGAGTTATAAACTCTGATGAATAAGATTTTTATCATTATTATATGATAAAAAATAAAAAAAATATAATTTATTATCAACTAAACATTGAAAAAATAGCATTAAATAAAAATCGCACACTATATGATAGAATTGAAAACAAATATATAAAAAAAATAGTCTTAATATCCTTATTTGACCATGCAATTAATATTAAATCAACTCATTAATTATACACCTCGGGTTATAAAATATACTTTGATATAATTATTTTTCTATTTATAACATAAAAATTAATTTACTATCAATAAAATATAAATAATAAATAATAAAAGCCAATAAAACCATATTGAAAATAATGTAATTAAAAAAATATACAAAGGACAGAAAAAAGAGCCCAGCCCTGCTTCGGCGGATTCATCCAAAACAGTTACACGTGTCGGCATGAGGTAGCCCACGATCCAATATTTGTTTCTTTTTACAAGAGGGTAGACGACCTGTATTTATATATATATAAAAAAATCATAGATGTCATGATAGTTTAAAAGGAAATAACACTCCCACCGTGCGCGTTCCGACGCTTCGTGCTGATAATATAATTTATATTATTTTTAAAAATATTTTTTTCAAAAATTTAAAATAATTTAAAAGAATAATAATAAAAAATTAAATAAAAAATTAATTAATTTTTTAAAAAAAACTATTTCCAAAAACATTATTAAACACCAACTCCTTCGATATAAAATGTTTTAAATAATATATTGAATTGTTTACATGACAGTGAGGTTGATATCGACTATTTTAGATGTTTTATTAGGGGTTGTTTGGCAAAATAAATTTAAAATGTTTTTGAAAAATTTGAATTTTTTTATTTGAAATTAATTTATTTTTGTGTATTTAGATAATTCTATGTGCTAATATCAAAAATAATATTTAAAAAATAAAAAAATATCATTTTTTTATATATAACTTAAATGGGTCTAAGAAAAATATATAATGTTTTGAAATCTATTCAACTAGCCTAGTTAAGGTGAAATATTTTTTTTAACAAAAAATAATTAATATATAACTCACATGGGTTTACCAAGCTACTAGATACTTCTAATACCAATTTTATTTGGAAACGACTCATGAAAAATTAAGAATAAATTAAAAAGGCCTATATTTTATTAAAAATCATGTTATAAAAATCTAATATTTTAATAGTTTTTATTTTCATATTTTTTTCAACTTTATATTTCATCTATTAAAGATTAAACTTCATGTAATTACTTTATGCATGACCATTTCAGTTTTATAACCAGTGTCACGAGATTGATAAATTAATTAATTCATTTTTCTTGTCTTTTTATTAGGATTTTTTTAAATTTTATCATTCATTAACGTGTTGATTAAAAAATAGTTTTCATGATTTACTTCAAACTATTTTTTATAAAATTATCTTGGTTTCATGACCTAAGTTGTAATTTTAGATAATAAACTTAATTTATTTAATTTTATATTTCAACATCAAATTAATTAAGAATTATATTTCCTGATTAATGTTATCCTGATCTAGTTTTAAATCACTTGTTTTGCGAAAGAACTCGGTTTAGACTATATTAACCTTTTAGACTTGGGAATTATGTAAATTCTTTTCCTTAACTGTTTCTATTTCCTCTTGTTATTTTATTTTAATTTGATTAATCCTGCTTCTAAGAGGAAAAAAAAAGTTTTGTTTGTCACCAACAACATTTCAAAATATCATGTTTTTCAGTTATAATTTGTATTAAACTATGATATTTTTACAAAACATTTCAAACTATGTTATTTGTCGTTTTTTTATAAGTTATATTTTTTTAAAAAAAACAATCCTATATTTGTGAATTATTTTCAAGGGAAAATAACAACATGCAAAGCTTTCGTTGGAAAACAGTAGAATCTATTAAAAGCACTAGGGCTCGTGGCAATATGCTGGCCGACACAGCCCTGCCACTCCCAAGAAAAAGCAATAGTAAAATGACAATAAAAATAAAAACAAAGGCTGACACAGAGCAGAAGACAATAAATAAGCAAGAAACTGCAACACCCAAAACACTGACAATCTGGCAACAGCGTGCACAGTGCCTCCTTGACCCATCCAAAAAGAAAAGGCCCACAGGTCAATGTACACGTATGCCTTTTCCCGCCAAAAGATAATACCTCTCCTTGGGAGCTCCGACAATTGGATCTCTTATCGATGCACGGCCATCGGGTACGCAACTGCACTGTGCCGGCATTTAAAACCATTGCCCCTCTTTAATTCTCAGCCGCCTGATCCTCGTAAATCTGGCCATTTGCAATCCACACGATGCACAACTACGAGGACAGGTTAATCAGAGTGGGGACTCTCACCTGTGATCATTTCTCTGCCATGCGATCTATGATCTACCGCATCGGCAAAAACATCGTGGAAAGGGGTGCTCACGGGTCACGACAACGAATGACAGCTTCCCTTGTATCATGTCATGTGATTACTTTTAACATTACCCCTCCACATCCATGACTATGCATGTGGGTCCACTTATCAATCTTTCTAGAGACCCGTCATTTATGTTTTTAATTTTATAAATAATTAAGATTGGAATAGAAAATTGAAAGGGTGAGATTTTTTTATTGCTATTAAATAAAGAAAAGGAGAGAGACACTCGGAAACGTTCAAGGGATTTGAAGGGGTCAGTTGACAAGGTTGATTTTCGAGGAGGGGATGTGAGCTGACACGGCAGCTGCCAGACTACACCGTGAAGCAAGCGACACGGCAGCGGTACACATGGACATGTCATTTGAATTGAAAACACCAACTACTCTCATCATCCTATTCTATTGTTTTTTTACACAATTAAATACACTATATTTCTTTCAAGATCTATCCATCATGAATCCCGAGCGAGGATATATAAAATATTAAACGGTGCGTGATGGCATCATTTTGTACATGTACTAATCTAAGCTTATGCGATTTGATCCGACGGGAATTAATTAATATTATATTAGTATGGTTTTGATTATTTTTTAAATACAATGTGAAACACGACTGTTTGCCTATTCTGTACCGTTGTTCATATTATGTTTTTCGCGAGATTTTTTTTATCTAAGCGGTGATTATATATTTTTTAAAAGAAAATAATTGTGAACTTAAAATACAACACATATTAAATCTTTTTAAAATATTAAAAAGATGGTATATTAGATTATTTTTTAAAAAATACTAAAAAGGTAGATAATATATTCATCTTGGTAAATTTAAGCGAACCATTGAGTTGAGACGTTATTAATTTGGTGAAAAAACTAAGAATTAAAAACATAATATTAAAAAACCCGAATTGAATTGATTTTTTTAAAATTTAAATTATAAAATAATGTTTTTTTTAAGTTGAATAGAAAAATAACTTTTTGCTTTTTTTCTAAGCTTGAAAAAAATACTTTAAAAAATGTCAAATCAACAATTGACAACACGCTATTTGGAATCTTAATCTTAATGGTCACATGATTATTTAAGATTTATGGTAAAAGTATTTTACATTTTAAATACAATCAATTCTTCAACTATAACAAAAATTAAAATACATGCAAACCTGTTTATGCCTTTGAACAATAAAAAACCATTTTGAAAAAAAATATATTGTTGTCAAATATATTTTTTCTCAATTTCAAGGTGAAAGAACACTCGAATAAAACTCATTTTATTAAATAAATTTCATTAATATCAAAATCAGAAAATCATTAAAATCAATGTCAGCAGATATCTTTCTCGTCTATTTCACACTAAGAACCGGAAAACAAATAAAACGAACCATGATTGAATTTTGAGAAATCTAAAAATAAAAATGTATAAGGATCAAAGTTTTCTTTTCAAGCTAAACTTCAAACCACTACCTAATTTTTTCATGTTTTTCAGTTTGGTCCTTGCTCTTTAACACTCTTTTATGAACAAATAATTGGTTTTCTTTCATTGACAACTTGATTATTTTATGATAACAAAAATCAATTGTATTCGACGTGTTAGAGTTTATATATATTTTTGTTTACCATCAAAATCCAGCGACTCTTTTATACCAATTTATCCCTTTTCAATACAATATATTTTACATCTAGTGTTCAAACCTGATGAAAAAGTTTTTTTTAAGGGTATTGATTTTTGGAAAGCAGCAAGGCAACAATTTGTCGATGTCTCTAAAGTTAAATGTCGCAATAGTACTCCAACTTAGTACGAGAGAAACTGTTGATTCGCATAATTGGTCATCATGCTTGGTTGAAAAGTCAGTAGCACGAAACTATCGTGCATTGGATTATAACTGGACGTCTCTAAGTTAGAATCTGGGCTAGATGTGATGCATG
This sequence comes from Salix arbutifolia, assembly GCA_025169955.1. NCBI lineage: Eukaryota > Viridiplantae > Streptophyta > Magnoliopsida > Malpighiales > Salicaceae > Salix > Salix arbutifolia. Next base: position 10,800,127 of record CM045911.1, read on the forward strand.
CGTCCACGGTCCGATTGTCGACCTGCAGTAGGGGCCTCTTGGCCCTAGAGGCACGTGTCATTAGTCAAGCCCTCTTGGTGAAAGAATCGCGCGAGTCACCTTAAAGTACAATTCCACTGAACAACAAGTAGAATCTTTTGTAGACGACTTAAATACACGACGAGGTATTGTAAGTGGCAAAGTGATCTTGTTGCCACGATCCACTAAGATTCAGCCTCGTGTTGCTCTGATTTGTCCCCCCGAGCCCCTTCAGGAGCACAGTTTCACGATGGCTGGTACACGAGTTCCTTTGATCGTGCGTGCGAGGAGGGTGGGGAAGGAGAGCGAGAGTCTTGACAGCAATAGCTCGACGGGTCGCGTGACCATCGAGCACGCGACGTGTGGTTCAACTCTCCACCCTATAATCTTAATTATAGACGGCGGGAGTACATGCATGTTGTAACAACGTCAAATAATACGCAAACGAGAAATGCTTGATCAAAGACAATGGGTGCTAGCAACCCATGGTACGGGCGCAACAAATTTGATAATTGCTTCTCTTAGATGGGGAAGGTAATGCTAGTGAATTCAACAATGCTAAGTTTCGAGGTGGTGGGAATAGAGTGATTCAAACAATTGCCCCGTTTGTGTTGCTGAAAAGTGGTTTTCTTTTGGAAAGTGAATCCCGATGTTTGGCAGTGTTATGGAAAATGAACTAGAAAATAATTTATTAATAAATTAATTTTTTTTTCAAGTTTATTAAAATAATGAGGAACAAATCTTACAAATTAAAAAGTTAAATGAGAATGAAATTGAAAAAAAAATATAATTTCATAAATTATCTCAAATAAAATAAATAATAATCAAAACAATAGAGATCAAATCTAAAAATTTAAAAAAAATGAAAGGTGAATAAATTATAATAATAATAATTAACATTTCATAAATTATTTCAAATAAAATAAGTAACAATAAAAAAAATGAGGACCAAATTTGATAGTTAAAAAATTTCAATAAAAAAATGATAAGAAAAAAACAAATAGCAATTATAAAAATAAGGACCAAAATTAATATAAAAATTAAATTTTAAGAGATGGAATTGAAAAATAAATATTCAAAAACAAATTATATATAGCAATCAAAAGTTTGAGGATCAAATTTGATATAATCAGTAAATAATGACATTTCTAAATTTTGCACAACTTCCGGAAAGTGTTTTCCGCCCAAATTTTCCGGAAAACACTTTCCTGAAAATCAAGCCAAATTTTTCTTTGACTGGAAAGTGTTTTCCGTTGACTGGAAAGTGTTTTCCGTTTACCAACTTTCCAGAAAACAAACAAACATAGAAAAGTTTGGAAAGTGATTTTCCGGAAAGTGAATTCCGGGAAACAAACGGGGGCCTTAGATACACTTTCATCACCCCCGCCTTTTTGACACTGTCAGTTTCTTTTATTCTCATCACTTGGAATATTTATTTCCAATACAATACTAAAATCGGGGTTTTGGAAATTCCAGTAAATAAAAAAAATATATACATAATTCCGATATATTGTCAAGGTTTATTGTCCATGACAATATGGTGTCTAGGTCTGTTAAATTAGAGTAAATACCAGGGTTTAAAGTCTTATCATGTGTGTGCCCGTCTAAGTATAAAAACAGGCCATTTATTTTTGTGTTTTAACATTATTTTTGAATTTTTTTATTTTATTTTCAGTATTTTTAGATAATGTAGTAATGTAAAAAATAAAGTTGTTATCTAAAGATGTACAAGCTTCCCACCCACCTCTCTCGGGTCATTACTCAGATCTGCTGCTCGTGAATCGATGATTAATACTGATCTAGGCTGTTTATCGAACATCTTTTTTTTATAATATAAACATTTGTTTTGTAGGGTTTGTTTATAAAATATATCCAGCCTGGCTGATTTTGATTGACTGGGTTTTGTTTTGTGTCTATCCAGATGCATGGATCCATGAGAAATAAGGTGTTAGAATGTCCCCGTCCATATCATCCAGAACAAATGCCGCATCAGGCATATCGGCCGGTGGTCATTTGATTAGCCATGGATCTGCAGGCATGGGGTTCCAGAAGCATAAAGTCAAAAGGAAACCAATAAAATGCTATTTATATCTGTCAGGAGCATTTGTAGATTGATCCTAAGGCATGTGTTGGCAGGTGACAAGATATTTGTTTGCTCAACATGCAATTCAGACTCACAAGGTTCTGTGAAGCTCGTTTCCTCTTTTTATCTCCCTCGGGATTGCGTATAAATAACCGGAAAAATGAGTTTTGAAATTAATTTGGGGATCAGATGTTGTGTTCATGGATGGAAAGAAGAAATAAATCGAGTTTTTGTTATCGAGATTTCTAAAAAATAATAAATTCTAGTTATTATAAATGAGGAAATATTTGCATTTAAAAAGTGAGATGTAAATAGTGATTTTTAAAACAATGTATGCAACATGTAAAATGAGCGAAACCATAAGAAGCTGAGTGTAATTTCTCCTTGTATTATAATAATTTTAGTTATAAAATTTGAATTGTTTAATGAGATGACTTGGATCTTCACCGACCTTAGATCTAGATTGCTTTTATTATTATTTTTTTAAAAATATATCTTGATACGACTCACTAAAAAATTCTAGTTAACTCAATTTTTTTTTATCTAAATTTTCTTTTATTAAATATTTTTAGATTAGACTAAGTTGATCCTCTCTACTCATGACATGTATATTATACTTTGTATTAGGCGGACACTTCAATGGGTTTTGTAAATTGTTAAAGTAATTAGTTTCATGACTCGAATTTTATCCAAATTGACTCTTAAATTAAAATTTAAAATTATAATAATAATTGTTTTTATTTTTAAATAACGTCAGCAATTATTTTCACCTCTTGATATAGCCCTTCCTCCAAGTCAACTTTTAAACTAGATTTTAATATTGTAATAATAATTATTTTTATTTATATGCTAACTTAGATCAACCTGAATCTTGATTCAAGCTTTGTCCCGAATAAATTTTTAAAATTATAATAATTATTATTTTTATATATTATAATAGAACAATTTTAAATTTAAGTTTTTTCTAGTGATATCTTAGAAATAAAAAATAATCTTTAAAAATATTTACTCTTTATACTTATTAATTTAGAAGTACAAAAACTCGATTCAAATTTATCTGAATAATAAATTTATTTTAATGTTTTTTCTATGCCATGTGTATTTATGTCCGCTGTTTTTAGAATTGTAAATAGCATGGTTATTGAGTGCATGCTTGGTATTTAATTTTCAATGCATTCCGTATGTTTTGAAAAATATATATTTTTTATGTTTTGTTTATTATTTTAATACATCATGTTAAGAAACCATCTCACCTAAAAATTTAAGCTTGTAAGTGAGGCCCTAGAATATGATTTATATTATTCTCTAACACCTCACCTCAAATAAAAACTCTTTGGGCTTGAAACTTGCACAGACCCACATCACCTTGTGCTTGATTTTTATCAAATAGAATGGGGGTGGTGAGATTCAAACTCGTGACAGTTGGGTCAACAAGGCTCCGATACCATGTTAAGGAACTATCTCACCTAAAAGCTTAAGCTTGTAAGTGAGGCCCCAAGATATGATTTATATTATTCTCTAACACATCGAAAAATATTTTAAAAAATATTACACACCACACTAATAAATATACAAAGAAATTATTATTAAAAAAGATGATCATTAAATTATTTATGTATAAAAAAATATACAAATAATTATTTAAAATTTAATACAGTATATCAAAATAATTTTAACATACATATAAAAATAATTAAAAATTAACCGGCATCCGTTTAAATTGAAATATCAAATTGAGGGTTGGAGTTGTTTAACACTGTATTTTAAAATTATTTTTAAATATAATAATTTATTATTATTATTTTTTAATATAAAAAATATTTTTTTAAAATAAAAAAATGTTATTTTAATATATTGTTTTAACAAAATCTAATTATCATAACATGGGTCCAAGGTAACATATTGATAGAGAAAGAAAGTTTTCTCTCGGTTTCCGACAAATTGGGTATGTACGATGGACGGGGAATGAGAAGATTGGATCTGGTTGTCTACCACTAGGGGCAGATATTTTTTTATTTAGAGAAATTATGAAAACTTACAGGTGTCTAAGAAGGACAAGTGGGCTCGTGTGTTTTGTAGTTTTTATGGTTCCTCCCGTACTCGATGATCGCTTTGTAATCACGTGATGTACATGCCATCGTGAGCTACTTCTTCACAATGCTTTTCACCTTCGACGCCCTTCTGCTCTGGAATTAATGAGTTGACGTGTCACCGTATATATTTTCTACCTCTTCCTGTTTTTCTCCATACGGTGTCCATCACCTTGCTTGTATCCTGTTTAATACTGCATCTCGTTTTTTTTTTTTTTTCGAGAAATTAATATTAAAAATGATTTATAAAAGATATTATTTTAATATATTTTTAAATAAAAGTGACGTAAATTATACTAATAAACAAGCAATTAGTACGGTGGCAAGAAAGAAAATTTGGAGCGTGATTGAAAACGTTTCTCGAATGATCCAAAAGAAACCAATAATACAATAGTTGTGTTCGTATGAGTCTTTTCTTCTTTATTATCATCTTAAGAGGTCAAGATATTCTTTTATCATCCTTTTACGTGAAGATAAAATCTTTTATAGAAAAGTCACAGCAAACTGTCTATTCATAAATAAAAAATCAATTCCTTGCATAATTTGCTTAAATTACATATATCTAGAAGAGAAGGGGCAGTTGTCCGGCGTTTCTCAGGCGTGGCACTGTAGCACTAAACTTATTGTCAATGTTTATTGGTAATTTGACCAGGTGCTTTGCAGGTGTATGTTCTCTCTTTTTTTGGCCTATTAACACTATATTAACGAGCAAACCCCTCGAAAAAGACAAAAAACGCTGTTGGTTTCAGAGCTCAGCGGTAATTGACCATTTTCGGTCCGGTCCGGCCCGGTTCGTCCGACCGATTTTTTAATTTTTTAATATTTTATTGAACAGTGCATTGATCAAATCACATCTAGGCATGAGAGGCGTTTCGGTAATTAGCCAAATTGTTTTTTTGGTGGGATACTGTTGGCGTGTCGCCAGATACGTCGTATTGTTTACAAAACCAGTGAGCTCGCTCGCTCGTCCTTCTACCCCCAGAAAATAAATAAATAAATAAATGCCTTTTGTTACTGCCCTCATCAGTCTTTGTTCCTGGCACAATCATGTATTCATGTAAAAGAAAGATTACTTATCTAATGATCTTTGTTATTGTTTCCAGCAGCATGTGAGGCAAAAATACTAAAGTTATGACGTGTATTACATCCCACTAGGAAAATAATGTGCGCCAAAAATATGAAAAAATAAAGTAATGCACAGCAGAAATGTCCTTTCAAATCTTTCAAGATTACAAAAGGTTTTAAATGTGTATTCGTATTCGACAGTCGATTCTCCTCTCGTTTTTACCTGACAGACGTTTTTTTAGGTGTAACTGCCCATCACCATCACCATCACCATCACCATCACCATCACCATCACCTTTCTTATTCCATGTAATATAAAAATACCCTAACAATTTCCCTCCATCAAGGTATAAAATCTATATAAAATGTCAGATGAGCTTTTTATTTTTCTACTATTAATATATTAGAACAGTAAAAACACATAAATAATATTTTAAACTAACACACAATCTTTTTTACCCCCCAACTAAAATCAAAATTAATTTAAAACATAAAACATAAAAATTTGCACCACTGCAATAGTAAACACACTCCAAATCACTCCTCACAAAATCTTATTTAATCCCCAACTATAATCCAAATTACAAAAAGGTAAATTAACTTGACGAAAACAACCCACCTCAAAACTCCCTCAAATTCAATTTCCTATCAAACAAACACACAACACCCAATTAATTACCAACCATGCAACCACCACCACCCTTTCAAAGCCGAGCCGAGCCAAAAAACTTATAAGAGAGAGAAAAAGTCACACACAGGCCGTGATTGACTAGGCATATGGGTCCCACTAAGACCGGACTTCAGAGCAGATTTCAAACCGATTAATAAAAAAAAGAGCATAGTAGTTGGAAAATAGAAACCCCTTGAGGGGCAGGACCGAATAAAAAAAAGAAAAAAAGAAGCAAGATGGACGTGATGGCTTAAGTTTTTGCACCCACCACGCGCCTGCCTTTCACATCATCTCTCTCTCTCTCTTGCCCCACTTTCTCTCTCTAAATCATCTCCTTATATAACCTTCTCATTTGTTTGTCGCTCCTCGCCACAATCACTCCTAGCATTATTTCACTCTCTTATTCTCTGAAGAAAAAAGCAAACCCTAACTTTGTAGGGTTACCTCTTTATTTTGAGTTAACTTTGTTCTGTATATTTCGCTATGGAAGAGCTGCAAAACAATAAAAAGCGAGTCAGGGATGACTCCTTGGAGTTGGAGTTGGATTTGCCGGAGGTGAAGAAAATCAGAGAGGATTTATTGGGCACCCTCGATGAGTCCGATCCTGAATCATTGACTCAGGATCTTGACTCCGTCATGAAGAGTTTTGAGCAAGAGATATCCGCCTGCACGTCATCTCCGGCTCCTGTCGTCGACCTGACGTCTGAATCCGCTGAGTCCCGGCCGGATCTAGGGTACCTTTTTGAAGCTTCCGATGACGAGCTCGGCTTGCCACCGACCATTAATTCCTCGAGCGAGGAGGTCAAGGGTGAAGAAGAGGCTGAGTTGGTCCAAATTGACTCGACCGAGTCATCCGGAATCGGCGGAGAGCTGTGGGGGTTTGAGGACCAGATTCCGACTTATGACTCGTTCGGGTTTGGAGTAGGAGACAGTAATTATAATAGCGGATATGTGGCGTTCGATGATGGATTGTTCGAGTACTCTAATGTTTGTTTCGGCTCGTCCGAGTTTTTGGACTTGTCGTGAAGATTTGGTGGCCTGCTGGCCGAGTTAAAGAAGGAACGGAGGGTATCGGTTGTCGTTAATGTGAAACGATGCCATTACCCGATTATTTTTGTAAATTATTTTACCTTTTTAAGTTTTAGAAAAAAGGAATTAAATTAAAATGATATATATTTAGGGGTAGAACTTGGAAATGAGAGATGCCGTGGCTGCAAGTGATGATTTTTTTTAAATTTATTTATGCTGGGGACGATGAATTTTTTGTGAGTCTCTTGGATGCTTTTTTGAAGAATCTTGTTCCGATACCTCGGCAAAGACATGGAATTTGAACCACCAAGGCAAAATCAGGTCTTGCTTCAGAATAAAATCTTATCAATTTAATTCATTCCCTCGCTTTTAAGGAGTTGATTAATTTGCCCATGTTACTGATATGCAGACTTTTCTCTCCGAGAAGATAATGAGGCTGTCTTTTGAAAATGTTTTATATTTTAAAAATTATTATTGATATATACATGATAATATTTTTAAAATATTATTTTTTTTATTTAAAATAAAAATAAATTTTTTCAATTTAACTCTTTCATTACCAAACACGTTTTTGGCGTTGCCTGGCAAATTAGTTAAAACTATTCATATTGCAAGAAAAATTGTTAGTGTGAACTGCAAGCAGCAAGCGTACGGACGGGTAGCCTAACTTCGGTGAGTTAGCCGCATTGATTAGTCCGTAGCGGCGCCACATCCTAAACCATAATTACTGCTCATGTTTGGAATTAAAAGTAATTTTAAATGCAATTTAGATAATTAGTTGTTTTGTAAAAAAAACAATTGCAAGTAAAATAAAATACACCTCATACCGCAACAATTTTCTAGCCATCTTAGGCCCCGTTTGGCATTGGATTTCCATTGGCTGAAATTTATTTTTTTTTTCATTTTAAAAATCTCTGTGGTGTTTTTAGATCATTTTGATATGTTAATTTCAAAAATAATTTTAAAAAAATAAAAAATATTATTTTGATGTATTCTAACACAATAAACATTTTAAAAAACTACCGCAATCACACTCCCAAACAAGCACTTAATAGACCTCGAGTTAAGCCAATCTAACATCATTTTTATTGCCTTCTGAGTTTTCACTGGTAGCTAAAAAAGAACTTTCAAGAGATTTAATATAAAGTAACTTCTAATTATTATTTTACCTTATATTTTCATTCAAAGGAGGCATGGTAGTGTAGACATGAAAAAAAAATTGTATAACAATGCGCTATTAAACAAGCCTAACTCAGCGGATGTGGTTCCAATATTGTTTTTAAATAAAATAAGATTGCTTACTTTATATTGAAATGTTTTCCGATTATAACAATATATTTTTTAATATTTTTAAAAACCACCATAATGTACTCCAGAATAACATCCTAGATCAATTGATGTTACCATTATCGATCGGAGTAATAATTAAAATTATTTTTGAAAATATTTTTTATTTAGAAATATATCAAAATGATTTTTAAAAAAATTTATTTTCGACATAAACATATAAAAATAATCTAAAAACATTTTTTTTTTAATTTCAAGTAAAGAATAAAAATTATAAATTATATTTTTTTTAAAAGATATTTTTAAAACATAATTACAAAACACCAAAAAAACTAGCATGGATGGATGATCCCCCCTCGACGTTGATAAGAAATTCCCTATAGGGAGAGGGAAAGAGAGGGATCCAGAGGTAAATTGACGAGAGAGCAATTGATAACGGTCGCCTGTCAAGTTTCGTGTTATTTAATCAATTTAATTAGGTATAAGATCGGTTCAAAGATATAATATAGCATCACCAATGACGTATAAATTTTTTGGCTGAATCAATGGGTGCATAATCAAAGAGCTTTCTAGTGCTATAATGAAAGCGTAAGAATCGGCTGCGAGGACTTCAGAAAAGACATGAATAAATGGATTGGCACGAGAGACTTCTGCAATTGACCAAGACAAAACACTCATAAACTCAAAAGATATGTTTTTGTAACCCTCAAATAACGGGTCAAGCTTTGAAGCTGATGTCACCCACCCCCTCCCTTCTCCGAACCTGAATTAATTAAAGGTTAGCTAGGTAATTTGGACACCACTAGAAAAGAAATATCATTCTAATTAACAATGGTTTTAGAAGACGTGGTCGCGTGTTCTTAACTCTTACCTCTAACATCCAAGCTCTGATGGTGCACAGTTTTTTTGAAAAACTACTGGGCTTGAATGTGGTCCATGGGCCGAAAGGCGAGCAATTAAGCAATTCTTTCTTTGCTTGCAGTTGGGCCTCGCCCCCGACGGTAGATTAGGATCGCTTGCTTGCCAGGTGGAAATTCCACAGAAGTCATGGCCTGAAACTCTGCCCTAACCTCGCCGCAACCTGCCGGGCACCCACGTCATCGTATTTCCAAGTTTCAAGAAGTCAGAGTGGGTTCTACACGGTTCTACACGGACACGGTACCTACCATGCACACCTACACGCCTTCAGAAGCACCACCCACTCACTTTGCAAACCTTCAAACTACCCAACGGTGTTCTCCGCGGACACATTCTCTATGCCACTCACCGACCCGTGCCATAATCAATGACTGCACCAACTTCAACCGATGGTGAAGCTCACCTGTTTTACATTTCGTTTTAAAAAAAATTCGATTTTTATTTTATTTTAGATTAATATTTTTTGATGTTTTTAAATTATTTTTTCATATATAATGATATCAAATATATATATATTTTTTAAAATATTACTTTAATGCCAATACATTTTAAACAAAAAAATATTTTTAAAATCAATCTATCTATAATAATGTAAAACAAGCGACCACATGCCAGCTGCAACTCCTCGCATTATGAGCTATCAACACCACCACTGTTCATGTTCGATAATCTAAGCTACCATGATTAAAGTTTATAAATGTCATAAGATAAGAAAGGCCAAGTCTCTTCCTACATCTATTTCTCTGGCACATTATTTTCTTACATTTATCAATATTAAAAAGTCCTCCGAATAAATAAGGGTCTTGCCTTTTCTTTTTTCTTTTAAAATAATTATTGAGACTACATATATATCTTACACTCAACCCATCACATCACAACCTAAAATGTAACAGCGGAAAGCTTGATCTAGAGTTAAATTTTCACGACCTCGTCGATCTCTCTTTGTCTGGACTGTACTCTTATCCCTGCCAATAAGGTATATCGCATGATGAAAATACCTTAATGATTCGTACTATCCTTAGAGTATAAGTAATTAGTTAATAAAAAGTTTGTATCAATTTAAATGTCGATTCAGACACGTATTTCATTAATTCTCCAATAATCCTTTGTAGTTTAAGTAATTTCATAATCAATTTAAATGTTGATCGAGACACGTGTTTTTTACTGCATCGACCCGTATTTAAATTTTGAAAGCAAGAAAATAAAAATATATTCAGAAAAAAAAACTAATGAGAGTGGGGGGAAAAACAAGAAGAAAGAAATAGCCAGCGCCATTCATTGCCCAAATCAACATCCATCTTAAATCTAATCCAGCCACCATCAACATCCACAATCAATTTACATCATCTCGTCTCCTTTCTTTAAAATCAACAAAAAAAATCAATTTTATCCTTGAATTCAAATCCCAAAAACATCCAAGACTTCCGATGCATGTGCTGATGATCTGTCTGGCAATTTTAGAGTTGGTTTATATTGTAATCATCCATGATGATTTTTAGATGATGTTTGGTTACTATATCATGGTAAAAACAATAGTAGTAGAGATGAAGAAAAGAAAACAAATTAAAAAAAAAAGGAAACAAAGTTATATTTGATAGTTATATGCTACAAAGTGCATATCTTTGTATTTTCTTCGACTAATGATGACAAGATAAAACAAATTACAGTAATGTATGCTGTACTATTGATATGTATTATAATTTTAACTTACAATGTTTTGAAAAATAATAATTGATTTTTGTTTCTAAACTAACTTAAAATATTTATTTTTTTCACTCATGAAGTCATGTTACAAAAAACTTTGCCAGTTAAAAAGATAATAGAAAAAAATTATGATTTTCCCGCTCTTTGAATTACTTTTTAGATATATGTACTATTAAAATAAATAAATAAATAAATCAACCAGGTATCACATAAAATATTTGCATCAACATAATTGAAATTACAAAATAATAATTTCATGAAAAAAGCATGTTTTCTCTTTGTTATCATTCAGTCGCTTCTTCATTACTAAAACCAATTTCTTTGAGAGCATGATAATTTTAGGGCAAGCATAATTTGTTACGATTCATATGTCATCATGTCAAAAAAACTTTCAGCTTGAACTAGCTAACAAATCCCATTCAATTTAGTGGTTAATTGGATGCTTAAATAACACTATAATTCTGAGTTAATTTCAATTTATCCACCGAAGTCAAGCCGGTTTAAAGTAAATCCAGTTTTCTTCTCATCTTTAGATTTTGACCAACAGTTTCCTTCATAAAGTCTCAGTCACGTATCATCAACTTCAATCAAGTTCATCAAAGTAAGAGAAATAAGTTTTTTCCAGATCTTAAGTTTTTGAAATTTGATCAAATAAAGTCTTTTAAAATAATTTGATAAAATTAAGTCTTTTACTCCAAATAAAGGACCCAAATGATACTATATTATTTATACTCAAATTACGGCATATGCAATTTATACTCAAAATCAAAATGATACGGCATATGCAATTTATATTTAAGAGTACAATAGGAAAATTAAAATTTATCTCTTTCTTTTTAATTTTTTTTGTTTTGAAGGATACATCATTTATTATCTTCTCCACCCCTCTTCTTTTAAAACGTTTTAAGTTACTGTCGTGCATTGCTCATAATCTATGTTTTGACATTAGCTTTAACGCGTGATCTTTCTATCTATAGCTTCATCTGTACAAGTGTATATATCAGCCTAGTGCTGGTACATTCTTTCAGCATATCAAGTGCGTGTTTTTATATCCGTACCACGGCAATAGATAAGCGCTCGTTTTTATATCCGAACCACGACAATAGCAGGCACCTTGGAAGAAGCCTGTTTCTGAAACTCAACTGGGCTATCGATATACAGAAGCTGTTAGGGTGTTACGAAATTTATCAATGCCCTCACCCCTTGCATAGAAGGGCTCTCTCTCTCTCTCAACAGCCGAATTTGAGGACAATGTCTTGTTCATCCTTTGGAGCAGGAATAGCAGAACGAGTTTCCCGGGTAAAAAATAAAAATAAAAATAAAAATAAACACCTGTTTAAGCACATCAAACTATTTGAGCATGCGGAACGGAATAGGTTTTAGGCAGAGACCACTGCACTGCTTTGGGACCAAATTTGGTAAATTCTCAGTGAATTTGGTAGATGGCGCCAGAGTCAAGAGAAAGATCATAAAATTTACAACGAAAAACCAAATTTACCAAGATAACCAGTATAAATAGAAGAACCCTAACCAAGGAGAGAGCGGGATAGGAATGCTACATCTCCCTTTCCCAGAAACTTCGCATCATATTACTCCAAACTCCAAACTTGATATTGAAATGATGTCGGGGGAATATAGAAAACGGGAAAGAATAGTAAATTTATCCAGGGGACGGAAGGGTTGACTGCATCTCCACCAATTCAATCCTCGAACTCATTCATGTGATCTAAAAGGTAGTTGGCTGCCAGCTCCTCATTCTTGTTGCAGGCAAAATACACCTCCAAAACAAGTGCAGGATCAAAACCCATAGCCCCAAGCTGAAATGGATGCAAAGATGACAAAAAAACAAGACATAATTAATGAAATCTAACTACAGTTAAAAGGTACGGTTACCGAAATCTTCCAAATAACAATTTACAAGACTCAAGTTATTGTAAAAATGAAGCAGAACTTACGCGTTCTATTGCTTCGCGCTCCTCAGGTGTGACTGTTACTGCTTGTGGCATTGCTGCAGCAACCTGCCCCAATACGTTCCTATAGGCACATGAAAACAATATAAAAAAACAATGTAGCATATTTAAAAAGGAAAAAACAAAACAAAAAATTGATCTTACCCCTCTCCACCTTCAACAGGTTCATTGATCAGGCGGAGAAAGTCATCCTGGTGCTCTTGAATAAGTCTCATTAAGTGAGGGTTTTGTTTTCCCAGTTCTTGGAGCATAGGCTGTCAAACTGAAGGAATTAACAAAACCTTTTTAGAGGAGGGAACATTAAATAACAAGAGGTGAAAATAGAACCTGCAGTATCTGTGGGTTAGCCTGAACCATAGCTCGCAAGGCTTGGAACTGGCAATAGAACAAAGATTCAGTACCATGGCTATGCATCAGTCAAAAAGGTATCAGATAACAAACAGGCGGAAAGACAGAGAGTGAGACCTGTTGACTGTTCCGCAAAAAATCAAGAGTTCCTGCATCAGCAGCCCCTGAACCAACATTGGGAAGGCCCTTTGAGGGGGGAAAAACATAACTTTTAGAGTCAACCACCCAGATAATCTTTACATGATTGACCAATTATTGTATACATGACAACTACCTGGGGGAAGAGATCTAAAGGATTTGCATTTGGTCCACCAGCAGGAGCTGTAGTTGGTTGTGCTGGCTGCTGCCGAGGCTGGGTTGCAGGAGCTTGCTCGCTTACAGGGACTTGAACCACAGGTGGGGCTTGTTCTGGGATACCCTGATATTTTGCAATTACCAAAGTTGAAACAACAAGATTGAAAATGACACAAATATAAGGGAGAACTCTAAACATGCAAACATTCAAAAAGTAACTTGGAAATGAAACTTAAACTTAAGAGACTCTCCTAGGACTTGGATGTTTGAGTAAAAGTAATGAACAGAGGACATGAGAAACTAAAATCAAGACCAACTTCATAATGAAATTAACACAAAAAAATTGTTCTTGTTAACAACTTCTGCCCAGTCAATTCTTCAAAATTCCAAACCATTCAAAAGAACAGTTTGATTCATGCAATTCCAAACTGCTCCTTACTTCTAATAAGATATTGTGGCAATGGAACGCATTCACAATCCATGTTAAACTAGATAAAAAGTGCAGCATCAGTCATGTAGCACATAAACTTCTTCATTAACTAGAATTCATGCAATTACTTATGTAACTACGTATAAAGTTCTTCAATCATATTCTTTGGTGAAATAAATATCACATAAACATGCAACAAACAAAACTTCAGGGCAATATCAGGTCCTCTCCTGAACCTTATTGCAACAAAAGCAAAACCCACCCAGCATTTTGATGAATGTCTTTTCCAATAATGAAATAACAAACTAATAAGTCCACCGTCTTTCACAGAAAAAAGAAGAATTAAAAGGATCTCATATATAGACAAAACTTACAGTATATAAATATTCAACGGCCCTCTCTGGATTATTGTAAGCAGCACGAAGAGCACGAACAACAGTATCTCTATCCCAAGAACCTCCACCCATATCAAGAATTTGCTGGACTGCTCCCTCCAAGTTATTTCCCGCAACAAGATTTGATGCCGCTTGGCCATATACATCAGACTCGGATCTGATTCAACAAATAATGCCGAAAAATGAGAAGGAATCAAAGGAAAACAAAAGGATTAAAAGGCACATTCCATGGGTCAAACATACCAGACCACTAACTAAAGATCTAAAGAAGGAATAAAATACACACGCAGAAATAACTGAAGAAACTGGAGCTGGTGCTGGTGCTGGAGCTGGAGCTGGAGCTGGAGCTGGAGCTTGAGCTTGAGCTTGAGCTTGAGCTTGAGCTGGAGCTGGAGCTGGAGCTGGAGCTGGAGCTGGAGCTGGAGTAGGAGCAGGGGAAGGAACAGATGTTGGCCTGTTAAGTAAAAACAAATACAGAATGAGCAGATAACAGAATGCAAGATGATAGAATCCCAGAGAAGTCAACAACTTTGCAGACAGAAAGGCATGGAACCCTTTAGACTCACGGTGCAGAAGTCACTGTGGAAGCTGGAGGTGCTGTTGACATTGGGGCACTTGTCGTGGGTGCCTGCATAAGCGCCAGTTTAATTCAGGACAGTGAATAGAGAGAGAGGGGAGAGGGGAGAGGGGGGGTATTTCTTATTGAGACCCATAAAACATTCTGGCCGGTGTGCAGGTAATAGGAACTTTATAAATGAATTGCCAGGGGCTTCTCACAGAATCTATAGTGCAATTGAAGCCCTTGTACTTCAAGCTGTTTAGTGCAAGTTTCAAAGGCATTATAAACAGCAACTACAACTACAATGCTATTACCTTAGGGGGAGGAGCAGCTGATGCAGTTGAGCCCTCGCCAGATGAGCTCTTAGTCTAACAATTTTTAAAGCAAACAATTAGGAAAAAAAGAGTAGAAAACCTGAAAAATATATATGTCACAGTACAACATTGATCGATGATTTTTGGAGAAAGCAGCAAAAGGAAAGTGTTGAAATTAATAGTTTCACACATGCAAAGTATAAACATAAATCTTAACCACTTGCTAAAATACAATGCATGCATGTATGAAATAAATAGTTTAACACGGCATGGGTACAACGTGACAAGATACATTGCTATTCTCCAGTCTAAAAAAACAAACAAAAAGTGTTTTCCTGGTGTCGAGCATGCATCTCTTGCAAGTTCAAATTAAAGGTAGAGGAAACAGATTTCAAAAAGAGCACACGAGAAACAAATCTCACCTTCGATAACATGATAACAACGAAACTATTTTCAGCAACTTTATTTTCACCTAACGTGGTGTCATCTTTAAGAACTTTCCCCTGATGAATAAGCATTTGCTGCCCAGCAGGATAAACGGATGCCCCTTGAGCAGTTTCTATGTTCTTTTTGACATCAGCAACCTGTACACCATAAAACAAAACCAAATTGCAAGAACAAAACCGAACAAACAAGACAAAAAAAATAATCAAATTATAATGCCAAGCAACAAACGCACAGGATATATAATTCCAACAAAAACAACGGAAAGAGAACCTAAATTCACACAATAGGAACATCAGTCCACACAATTCTCAAAATCACAACCGAAAACACGCAGCAGCTTGAGTTAAGACTAACAACTGATACGGATAAAAAATCGCAACAATTTTGAATCTTAATTCAATTCCACAATTAGGTAATTCAATTACAAGACATAAGAAGAAAAACAAATCGTAATTAAAAACTAATGGTTAAGAAAAACCCTAGATAATTGAATTAGAATTGCAGACGTAGACAGAAAAATTAAGAGCAGATGCGAACCATGTCTCCAGGTTTAACTTCGATGTCAAAAGTGCTGCCTTTCAAAGTCTTAACAAAAATCTTCATCCTTCTTTCTTCCTTTTCTTCACGATCTCCACTCTCGACCGGGTTTTAATTCACTCCCCCGATCCGAAAGGGCTTTTATTGTATATATGCTGCTACTGTGCCCGGAAGTGCGATGTTAAAGGTCTGAAGACTCGAACTCAAACAAGCAAGGAATATCTGAGGGTATTTCTGTCAATTAAATGTCGAGCAGTTTTTTTTAAATGTAATCAGTGAGGTTTGGGATCTAGGGAGACACGCGGGGTGTGAGTTCGATCGACGGGTAAGGTATTGCCATATGGCGAGGGTGACCCAGGTCGTCTACATGGCGCGACGTGTGTGTCTGTGTTGTACTGTACGGTAAGGTAAGGAAGGGGGCGGTTTGTGTGCACGGATAGTAATTGTAAATGAAATGTTTGTTTTTGGTGTGCTAGTTTTTTTTTTTAATTATTTTTTTATTTAAAAGAATCATTATATATATATTATCGTTTTTATGTTAATATTAAAAAATAAAAATATAAAAATAATGATAATTGTAATATATGCTTAGTTAAAAATAAATAAAAAAACATATTGTATATTACCAAACACATACAAGAATAATTGTTTAGGATTATTGTTTTGAACTTTTTAAATTTTGGATCTTCATTATCAAGTAATATAAAAATATGTTAATCATCTAGGAGGTAGTCTAGTGATAAAAAAAAATAAAACTAAAGAGTTTGCTCATTCTGTGGTCTTAAGTTTGAGTCTTTTAATTGCTAATATAATGATTACTAAAGCCTTATATGGTTGTTAATTTCAAGACCCGTGAGAATAGTTAAGGTGCTCACAAGCTGACTTGTACACCCATGTTAAAAATATATATTATTTTAAAATATTTTTAATTAATAAACTTTTAAAAAACCTAATGCATTATAGACACGCTAAAAGTAATTGTTTTTTTTTATAGTTTTAATATACAAAAAGAATTATTTTAATATATTTTCAATTTTTAAAAATATTATAAGTTTCATGGCAACAGTTTTATCAAACAAACATTGAAGTAGCTGTATAGGATTCAAAGTTTTTAACCTTTCGGATCTTGGGTCTGTTTAATAAAGACGTTAGGTCATACAACAAAAAATATATAAAAAAAATGTGTAGGTATTGTTTCTATCAGTAAAAAATATACTATTTGTGATCTTAAAATTTGATTTTGTACTTCATAAAATATATCAAATAATACACGAGCTAATAAATATTAAAAAGAGTTGTCAGCTTTTACCAGGAACTAAAATGAAAAGTTGAGAGATAAATACAAATCAAGATATTTAATTTTGTGTAACATAAACCTTTAAATATTTTTTTCCATATGCTTATATATTATTTTATATAAAAAGATTAATAATTTAAATTTCTCTAAAAATAATAACTTGCTAATGTAATTCCTTATTAACATTTCTTACCTCCATTATTTGTTTATATCATCTATTTATTATAAAACAAAAGCAATTAAAACAAACATAAAAATGGCACTTTTTAAAAATAAAAACAAAAATATATCTCTTTAATTATACTTCTTTGTTCATCAACATTAACATTTTTTTTGATAATTTTTGCAGTGCTATTTTTTAAAAATAATATATTTTTCATAATCTGTAAGATTCATCAAAACCTTTGAAAAGAAGAACAATCAACTCATTGGAAGAGAAGGGTGAATAAAACTTATCTTGTTTCTGCAAAAATTCTTCACACCTTTTTTTTATTTCATAGATGGGGTCTTTATACATCCACACACATTCTGTTTTGTACTTCTCAACAGACTAAGAAGGGAATCAAAAGAAAACAAAAAAGATCCTACCAGCTAATACTAGAGGTTAAATGTACAGAATAACAGAAAAGGAATTACATACAAACACATGTGTGCTATCTGTCTTTTTGTGCATGTGAGGAGGGAGACCTTGCCACTTCTATTCCAAGGAAAAATCACAAGGCATCCAAGTCCTTGATTTTAAACTTCTCATGTAAACAATCCTTGATTGCAACAATGTTGGTCATGCAACTACTAACGAGGATTATGTCATCGACATATACAAGGAGGGCTGTGAAAGAAGTGCTAGTGGACATGGTGAATAGACTATAATTAGCCTTTGATTGATTGAAATCAAAATCCAACAAGCAAGAGGTAAGTTTGGCATACCATTGTCTGTTGGCCTGTTTCAAACCATATAAGCTTTTGAGAAGCTTACATACTTGTCCAGCTGTGCCTTTGTTGTACCCTAGTGGTTTTTGCATGTAAATCTCTTCTTCTAATTCTCCATGCAGGAAGGCGTTAACAACCGTAGACAACAACAATTGATAAAAGACATCGCATAGTGACTATTTTTGCCACGGGAGAGAAAGTTTCGTGATAATCAATGCCTTCTTGTTGAGTATACCCTTTTGTGACCAATCTAACCTTCAATCTTTCTATATTGCCACCAGAATTTCTCTTTGATTTTGTACACATACTTGCAGTCAACGACATCTTTTCCAGGAGGCAGATTAGTGAGGATCCAAGTATGGTTTTCTTCCAAGGCACGCAATTTGGCATTCATTTCCTTGCACCAACCCAAATCCTTGACTGCTATGGAGTATGAGGTCGGTTCAACCATGATGGAAAGATTAGCAGCAAAGGCTTGGAACTTGGGTGAAAAATGATCATAAAAAAGATAATTGGACAAAGGAAAAGAACAATTTGTATGAGGAAGTGATACCTGTGTCATGGATTGGAAATCTGAAGTGATTGTAACTTGTTGACAATGAAAATCCTGCAAATAAACAGGGGCAATTTTGTTCCTAGTTGATTTTTGAAGTGTCATGTGAGGTGAAAGTGATGGAGCATTGTGGTCAACAGGATCAAGAGACTCATGAGTTTTCAGGACTGAGATCCTTAGGGGTGGAGGCAGGACTATTAGATATGGATGGGGTGCTTGGTGAAGTAGAGGTGTTGTCTACACTTTATGAGGAATAATGAAATTCAGATGAGTGATTGGGATAAGGAGAATTTTGCATGTCTGGCGTGGAAGGGAAAGGTGAATGTTCCTCATTGGTGTGAGAGGATGATTTGAAAGGAAAGTGTGTTTCATGAAAAACAACATCCCTAGAAAGAAAAACCACCTTACTACTCAAATCCATCAACTTATATTCCTTGACTCCAAAAGGATAACCCAGAAAAACACATTTTCTACCTCTCGGATCAAATTTCTTTCTTCCAATTTGATATGGTTGTGGCAAAACAAAGACATCCAATTTTTTTCAAATGAGAGTAACATGGTTTGACATTAAAAAAGACTTCATAGGGTGTTCGGTTGTTGAGTAAGGGAGTAGGTGTTCTGTTTATAAGGTAAACTGCAGTCAAGATACAATCATTCCAAAAGGATAAAGGAAGGTTGGATTGGAAAAAAAATGCACGAACAACATTTAATAAGTGTTGATGTTTTCTCTCAACTATCCCATTTTGTTGAGGTGTCTTAATACAAGTTCGTTGGTGAATAATCCCTTTCTCATTGTAAAAATTACTCATTTTGAACCCAATACCATTATCACTACGTATGTTTTTGATCTTGCAGTTGAACTGCGTCTCTACAAAGTGGTAGAAAGACTCAATGCACTTTCTTGTTTCAGATTTGGCTTGAAGTAAACCTAAGTTGTTCTAGACAAATTATTTACTAAGGTTAAAAAATATCTCGACCCATCATAAGCATTGGTAGAACATGGTCCCCAAATATCACAGTGTACTAATTCAAAAATACTAGAGATTTATGTGAGCTGATAGGAAAAGAAAGTCTATGTTGTTTGGCAAGAGGACAAATGCAACAAGGAAAAGTTTCATTAATAAGCAAGTTGTCTTTTATAGCAGGATCATCAATTAATTTCATTTATGAATCAGAAATATGATTGAGGCAACAATGCCAAAGGCCATTCACATCTATACTACTTTTAACAGAAATAGCAACTGAAGGAACATTTGGAGACAAACATGATAGGAGATCGGTCAAGGATGAAGGAGGAACTGCCTTAGGAATTAGGTGATACAAGCCACTTCTTACTTCAACAATTCCAATCGTGGTCCAGGTGGAAAGGTCCTGTATGAAGCATAAATCATTTATGAAAACCAAACAAGAAGTCAGATTTTCAGTAAGTCTTTTAACAGAGATCAAGTTGAAGGAAAATGAAGGAATGGATAAAACATTATTAAGGGCAATTTTATTAGTAAGTTGAATGTTGCCAAGATGTGTAGCTAACATGAAAGTGTCATTAGGCAAACTTATCCTATCAGATACCTTTGTAATGTCAGAGGTAAAAAAAGGAAGGACTACACACCATATGGTCTGTAGCCCCTGAATCAATGATCCGGGAAATACTATTTGGCTTTAAAAATTTAGCAGAAATATCACTATAAAACATGATTTTACCAGACATCTTTGGAGGTGTGACACTGGTTTTGGAACTGATTGAAGTTTGATTTGCCGAGGGGATTGCAGTTGGCATACTCTGGGGTTGGATAATATTCATGAGATGATGATATTGCTCCTTGGTGAAAACCATTTTCTCTTCACTCACCTCCTCCCTACCGGGACTTGTGGACACAAAAACTTGATTGGCAAATGAACCTGCAATTTTTCCTTTGTACAGCTTGTGACCTAAGGGATACCCATGAATCTTGTAACATTTTTCAATCACGTGACCATTCATATTGCAGTGAGAACATGTTGGGGGCTCAACATTCCCAGCCTTATAGCAATTTTCAAGTGTGTGACAATGTTGTCAGTATGGTCTTTATTTTTTGTGAAATTTCTGTTACTTGTCATGGAGGAAGCATTAACAAATTTACTCGATAGTGCCATAGATTCACTAGAAGGAGTGTTATTTGTGAGTTGGTGTTGGTGTTCTTGTTGTTGTATCAAAGAAAACACCTTGTTAATGCTGTGAAGAGGCTCGATCAACATGATTTGATCTCTAGCATTAGTATATTGATAATTTAAACCCATAAGAAATTCTATAACATAATTCCTTTGGTACCTTTCATTTAACACCTTCGACTGACCATAAGTGCATAATGGCATAGGATTATAAACAATCATCTCATCCCAAAGAGTTTTGAGATTACCGAAATATGTACTTACATAGTCTTTGTCCTGTCGTAGGTTAGCCAAATCTCTTCTAAGCTGGAAGATGCGAGGACCATTATGTTGGGTGAAGTGATCCCTAAGCTCTGTCCACACCATTTGAGCATCATCCACCAAAGCCAGAGTATGTTTGATATCGATGCTAACTGCATTTTGTATCCAAGAAACAACGATGCTATTGTATCTCTCCCACATTTCAAACAGAGGATCCTCCTCATCTGTTAGCATGACAACATTTCCAGAAATAAAGCCAAGTTTGTTCTTCACTCTAAGTGCTAGATGTATTGCCCGTGACCAGATAATATAATTTTCAGTGGTGAGCAGTTCAGTGATGAGAACCAAGGATGTGTGGTCACCATTTTCTATACGATAGGGATTATTTGGATCTGTGAAGTTGAAATAAGAAGAAACGTGTTTGGGATTTTGGGTGTTTACATATTATGAAGTTGGGGATTGTTCTTCCATGGTTTAATTGAAAACGGGGAAACAATTAACCTAGCTCTGATACCATGTAAGATTCATCAAAACCTTTGAAAAGAAGAACTATCAACTCATTGGAAGAGAAGGGTGAAAAAACTTATCTCATTTCTGCAAAAATTCTTCACACCTTTTTTATTTCACAGATGGGGTTTGTATACATCCACATACCATTATGTTTTGTACTTCTCAATAGTTTGAGAAGGGAATCAAAAGAAAACAGAAAAGATCCTACTAGCTAATACTAGAGGTTAAATGTATAGAATAACAGAAAAGAAATTACATACAAAACGTGTATGCTATCTGTCTTATTGTGCATGTGAGGAGGGAGATACACGACTAGTCTTCTGTCCTTCTACATCAGCAATATTTGTGTCCCGTAATATAATCATAAAACAAGGCCTTAAATAAACAATATTATTAAAACTTTGACAAGAATGTATTAAAAAACACAAAGGTAATATATTGTTCGTTTGTTGTCATGTGAAACTCCTTGTTAATATTACTAAACCCAATGTAGCTTGATAGGTCCACCTGAAAAACCACTGACCTGACTCCTTGCTTGGATTAAGTTTCAAAATTAAATTGTGCAGGGTAATACCCATGTAACCAAATTGGGTTGATGGGTCTTGACACAATTTGGTTGATTGGGTCAATACTCAATTGGACCAAGGTTGTCAATACCGTTTCGGTTAACGTTTTGTTTTTTTTATTGGTATAAAATGTTTCAGTTTCGGAGTGTTTCGGCGTGCCGTTTCGGGGTTATACTGTTTCTAATAATTAATTAATTATATATATAAAAAATAAAAAACAAAAAATAAATATAATTTTTATTTTTTATAAAATCAAAGTTGATGCAATATTTTTATTTTTTATAAGATATATATTTTTAATATATATATATATAGAGAGAGAGAGAGAGAGAGCATGTTTGTCCACCTGGACAAATATACAATCCTACATTGCTCAAATACTTTAAGAAGTTTACATTCTGTGGCTTTAAATTCTGAAAGGTTATCCCACATCGAGTAAATAGATGTGCATGTATAGAATTGCGTCTATAAAAATAAATCAAGAAGACATGCAAAGCTTGCTTACCTGGACGGATCTTAGGTCGGTGACATCCAATGTATTTAGGATGTGTGCTGGTTTAAGAGATGATAGTAAATTAATATTTTAATACAGTCGAAACGGTACAAACAAAATATATCTGGAATGTTTCGGCCGGTATTGGGCCGAAAATATCGAGATAGGCCGAAATTTAAACCGAGATGAAATTGACTTTGTTTTGTTTCGATTTTTTTAGTGGTATGAAATGTTTCAGTCATTTCGGCCGAAACGGAACGGTATTAATAACTTTGAATTGGACTTGAAAAAACTTTAAGACTTCGTGAATTGAATTTTTATCTAAATATTGAGATGACGATTGATTTAATTATATGATGATAAAAAAAAAGAAAAAGATAAGAGCATCAAAACCACCATATTAAATTAGTGAAAGAAAACTATACAAAAAGAGTATTTACCAATATTATAGAAAACATTATAGTCTTGTTTGGAAAAAAAAAGAAAGGGTAAGACTTTAATGAAATTAATATCCTAAATATATACTTAATTGGTTTAATTTAATTATTTTATAATAACTAATAGAAAAAAATCAATAAAAAGTCATGTGCTCGAGCTCAAGTGGGCCAACAAGCTTGGTCTGTAAAAAAAAGCCCGACATGCATGCCCAAACATCTTTATTGTTGTTTTCTTAAAATAGATGTATAATGTATCATCCATCTTTTTTAAAAAAAAAAAAACATATGATGCATCGTTTACAACAATGGAGACACGACTTCCACGACCACAATACAACAATGTGAATGACATGTCATTCACCTTGTGTATTTTGGACACTCTTGATGTTAAAATAATTGTTGGAGATTTAACCTAGACCGACTTAAGACAAGTTCCCCCCCCCCCCCCCCCCCAACCCCCCCCCCAACACTTTGTTTGATTATTATTATTTAAATTCCTAGATTAATAAAAATGATTTGTATATTATTTTATTAGATTTCATTTATCACATGCTTTGTTATTAAGTAAGATTTTATATCTTCCATAATATTAATAAGATATCATTTATATTTCTAACACGCCATCATCTTAATGTTTTGTTCAATATTTGGAACCCCCCCCCCCCAACCCAAGAAAATATGTAGTGGTATTTTTTATATTTCTTAACTTTTTAAAATATTCAAATATCTAGTTATGTCTTGATAGTTTTTTCATTGATTATTGTTTTGGTAACCAAGGCAAAAAGGTCAATTTGAAATGGTGTTATAAAAGAAATATTTTTCTCATGCAATCAATACAGTTTTTTTAAAAATACAATGTTGAGATTTAACACAGTAGTACATCGTGTGTATTTTCGAAGTGAAGCACACTTCACTTCACAGAGTATATTTAACAATTGAGTTCATTTATATTGTTAACATCGCGACTTGATTGATGAAATCAAATAATTTTACAAGTGAATTTTATTAAATGTGTAAAATTATGTTAAAATCATATTTGACTTATGTAAAATCAATAAACTTGATCAAAATCATGAGTTTACCGTCAATTTTACAAGTTTATCATATAACCAGTAAACTCAAGAACTAATAAATTTGGTTTTGAATAGTACAAATTCAATAAATCAAATCAAAATCATTATATATATATTCGAGTCTAGTCTAGAAGGTAATATAAAAAAATTCGAGGGAAAAAATTTCAAAACTAATTTGATCAAAGAGAAACATATTTTCAAGAGAGCTCTTGACGATTGATAGATTCTCAATACGTCGGACAAGGTACATTTTTTAACATGTAAAATTTGTCCTATGGAGAAGAGAATGTCTTCAAACTTCACAGAGCATATTCCGGCTTCCTGAACAACGAGGCTGCCGGAAGGAATTTTGCTTAGCACTTCTCTGCACATAAGGAGGCTTTGGGCTTTGACTAGAAAAATAACTTGGGCTTGAGTTCAAGACTTCTTGATTTTATATCGAATTTGGGCCACAGCTAGCTAATCCATGACCTCGTTTAAGCTGCAGGCCCAATCCGCTTGCTTTTAAAAACCTAGGCCCTCTGAAACAATTTGTTAGAGCAATAAAACGAGTACATGAGGGCTCAACATTAATCGGATGGAAATGAATTGGCATGCCGATGACAACTTGAACAAAACTTGTGAAAATGCAATCAAGAGTCATGAACAAAAAACAAACACGTCTAGGGCATTTTCTCACCATAAGAAATTCTTAAAAATACTCTCATTTTACTAAATTTCTCATATATACCTATTAACCACGTTTTTTTTTAAGTTCCACCTCACTTCATTTCTTATATTTTATTAACTCAAAATGTTTACAAACTTTAGATAATTTTTACTGTATCCAAAATTATAATGTATGGTTATATCTTGAAAAGAAGCATAACTATATGTAGAATTGTGCTTTTACAAAAAAAATATAAAGTATTTTTTCTTTTAAAATAACCTCACATACTACAAGCCCAGATTTTGTTTTTAAATCGTCACTCCTTTTTATATTTACTTTTATTTGTAATTAATTTTTATTTTTTCTTTCAGCTACTGATTTAAAAATAGAAACAAAAGTTTTTGTTGCATTTATTTTTCTAATTCTTTCAAGTTTTAATTTCCTAACAAAATATTAGTTATCCACCCTAAAATCATGGCCCATTGACGTGCAATTCGATGTATGCTCTAGCTCGAGTCCAAATAAATAATCCGGAAAGATATGTCGTGGCTCGAAGCATGAGAATATATTCTTAGAGGCTGGCGAATGATGGCCACAAATACCCTTGAGTGGTTAAAATTCATCATAAACAGGTCCAGCCCAGAGGCAACTCAACTTCATGTTCTCATTTTATACTTCTGCTGTCAGAGATGGAGACTCAACCGAAGAAATGGTGCCACAGACATTGATTTTTTGTTTTCTTTTCAAAGTAGCACTGGAGGATAAAAAAAAAAAAACAGAGTTAAAAATCTATTTAGAAAAATAATATAGTTTATCAAATAGGAAATATCACCTCTCTTTTTTTTGTTTTTTGGCAGGGGCAGTTTTAAAAACTATTTTAAAATATGAATTTATAAAATAAATCAAACTCTATTCTTGTCCAAATATATGTAAAACTTTCTCAATCTAAAACAATTTTAATCCTATCTTATATCAAACTACTTTAATCTTACACTAAAAACATAACTTTTCTATAGAGTTTGTACATGAATAAAATACATGTTCTAGTATAAACTAGAGTTAATACACACACACACACATTCTTATATAAACACACATCTATTCTTCTATAAAAAACAATTGGATTTAAAAGAGTTATATATGATATTTGGGATTCACCAAATTATAACATTTTTCAAAATAAGTTTTAAATTGTATTTTTTATAGTGTGCTAGTTTAAAAAATAATTTGAACACACACACACACACACACACAAAACACTAAGCCAAAATCAATCAAATCTCAAGATAGAGTTCATTGATGATCTCAACTCTCAAGCTTCTTTATAGTGTTTTATTGAACAACTTTTATGCTCTAATTTTCTAAACCCGATTGATAGAAATGCAAAATGTTATATTTTGCTTCCTTAAATGTCTAGTCTTTTTTACTAATTTGGTGTCTAAATACACTCATTATTATCTTATTTTGATTTAGGATAAAAATGGAGGAGTTAAATCTGGAACAAAGCTAATTGGATGATTTTGGATAGTTTTGACATCACTTCATAATCGGGGCACAACTCTCTCATACTTGATCCGGTTGCGATGATTCAAGATGCTATAGAATACCAAGAGATAGATTTACAATTGTCATGTTATGAGTTTTGTGCATCAAGGGCAATATTGGCCTTGAAGGTGCTGCACCTAAATCGCTACAATCCTAGAACGTCTCTTATCATGCAATTCAAGTGTCCTGGACATTTTGAACTCTGATGGATGAAAATTCCAGCTGGATATGCCACTCCTAGTTGTATCAGGATTTATTTTTATTCCTAATATTCTTCTTAATTGTTTAGATTTGGATATTGTTATTTTAGGATAATACCTAGAATATTTCAAGGAGAGTTTGTAGGAGCAGAAAAATTGAATTAAACCTGTTAAAAGGGAAAAGAAATAAGTAGAGGGACCGTTGGCCTGCACTATTATTCAGTTTCTCCATTGAATTTTCATTATGGTTATGTACGATTAAATTCACATAATTGGTCAAAGGAAACAGAAATCACGAAATCATTAAAACTGTGAGATCTAATTTATTTTTAGTGTTCAATTTACTCTTTGAAATATTGGATGCTTTTATATGCCTTTTTTCATGATTGTATCATTTAATTACTAGGAGGCCTACTAGTTTATTATTCGCTGCAATCTACTGCTAGATTAGACATCAAATCTATAATTGTTTGATCCATCTAATTTGTGAAATAACTAAGATTTAATGAAACTTTGCATTATAATTTATTAGATCTCAGGAAGTAAACACCCAACAAAATTAAATGCTTCCACTTGTGTTGTTTAACTTCATTAATCTCTTTAATTCTTAAGGTTGTTACTAGATTAAACCTCCACGCTTGTTTTAGGTTGTTTAGTAGTTAAGGTTAAGTAGATAGCTTGTTTTCTACATAATGTAATTAAGAAGAGATAAGAGATAGGAAAATCTTTTCAATGATCAAAGTGAAAATTAATATATATTTGCATCGATGATCAGTTCTAAAATTCCGATGGTGGATGTTGACATAGACCAAAATTTGTTCATTTGATTGATTTTGATATTTTAATTCAAATTATTTCTTAACTATTCTGCTTAACATTGATTTTGTTAAATTCCAAAAAAACTCATCCTTGTTCGAGTAGCATAAAAACTAAACTAAATACTCTCCGTGAGAACGATCCTTACTTGCACTACTTCATGTATTTTTAAGAGTATAAATTTTATTATTATGTTTTGATAGATAATTGCTAGCAATGACAAGGTGGGAATGCCAAAAGATATGAAAACCAAAGGGTAGTTTGTTAATATATATATATATATATATATATATATATATATATATATATATATAAGGTTATAATAGAGAGAATCAAAGGCTCCCACAAGAAGTACGTGGTGTTAATATGGAAAGTCATCCGTACAACTCTAGAGAACAACTTTTAGATATGAATTCATGTACACTTCCACTTAATTATTTATGTGTTCTTGATAATTTAACATGAATAATTTCTATATGCTATTAAATACAGTCCCAACATAAATATCCTCCAAAATGAAAGAATTGTCACTTGGAGTAAATATAAAAACCAAGGAATCAAATTCAGGGCCAAGCCCAGCAAGTAAATATGTGATAATATTGGAACTACCCATCTATCCTCTAGTTCAATGTCGTATGTTGGAGATCAAGTCTTCGCTAAAAAGCTTCAAGCTTTATTTCTATCCACTAAAGATCATCTAGCCGACTTACAATTAACCAAGCTACTTTCATCAAATCATTTCAAGCTTCTACGGGACAACCTTCATGTGCAGGACCTGCCCATTCGGTTGAGGAGGCGTATTGGAGATCACTTTCAAACTGTTGAATCAGCAGGTGTCTTCAAGATAACTTGCAAGCTGATATTGTGATAAACTTGTATACCAGAGATAGGCTTCAATTCTATTCCACTGTGATAAAAACAGAATACCCATTAAAAAATTTCATATATAAACTTCTTACAGTATGCAAAAAAATAGTTTAATGTGAGTAAAAGGTCAAATTATGAAGCCAAGAACAGGGGGTATACTGTAATACACCAGGTGTAAATATCTTTTCCCTTCGTTCCAAAGTCACTTTTTTTTTTTGTTCTGGTTCTTCCAAATCAGATGGATCGATAGTGGGAAGCATGTGCAGAGTGATAACGTGAGTTGATCAGTACCGATCTTCTCTGTCCGAACTTAGCAGCGTGCGTGGTTGGCAATAAAGTGGCCGGCAAAAAATTGTTTCTTTATTTACTATTTGGCTTGCCATAAAAGATAAGCTCTAGGCCATAGCAGGGATTTTTCATTGGCTGCACATTTTTCACGCGCAGGAGCCTTGAATTGAAACATTTTTACTTTTAATATTTACGTTATTTTCTAAGTGCTCTAATCTCTACGGTCTGAGATTAAACTATTGTTTGATTAAACTCTTTCCAGCTAGTTTCTGTAAAGGATTAAGGTTAACGTCGTAGTCTTCATCAAAAGGAAATTAACAAGCATTATCAAACCTTGCCTAATGCACACAAACCTGACAGCTGCGAATATTTTGTCTGAAACCAACTCCACAGCTTCAACGCATATTGTTTTCAGTGAGAGGACAATGCACAGCAACTTTTTCAGGATTGGATGAGCTCTATAGACTGTCGCCCACAAAATAACTGGGAATGCACAGAGAATTCATTCTATTTTCAAGAATCACGAGATGAGAAATTATTGCAAAGCATAGCACGTGACCGACCTAGCATTTCTTTTGATTCGTATGTCGAATGAAAACTCTGACAATAATTTCGATTTATCTTAAGAACAATAGTAGGTGCAAGTTGTGGTGCAACACACGTCTTTTAAGTCTGCCTCTCTTTTTTCAACTATGTGCACATGTAGATACAGAGTTCATTTCCTTCACGCTTCTTATAATTAAATATTTTTTTATTTAGTTTAATTATTTTATTTTTCTTATTCATATTTATTAGACTCTTTAGTTTTTCCATCAAAAGATATTAATTTCTCTATTTTACTTTACTATTCAGTATTATTAAGTTTCTTTCTATGAATAATTTTCTTATTTTATTTTTCTTGTTTAGTATTATTAAAGTTTTTTATTTTTCATATAAAATATTGTAATGTCTTTTGACCATCAGTAAATTTTATGAATAAAAATTAAATATTTTGAATATTTTTTTATAATTATAATGTTATTTACTTTTGAAGATTTTAATTTATAACAAACTTCATTATCATTTGTTTTTTAGTGGATCTGGTTAGTTTAAAACTACACGTAAAACTAAACGAAAACGAAATGTTTGTTTTCCCTTTGATTCTCACGGACGTGCTCATTCTAGCTAAATTAAAAGGAGAGTTATGACACGTAACTTTATATTCCAGGTCTGGCTGTTGTGATGATTTACTCTTTATGATGTTCTATTAAATTTTCATAAATATACAAAACACAAAGATGGATAACATATTCAAACTCTAAACAGAAAAAAAGAGATTAATTTCTCTATTTTACTTTATTATTCAGTATTATTATTTGGAAATTGAAACGGTTGCAAGAACAGTGAGATTTAGGGTAAATTATCGAATCTTCTTTAAAGTGTGGTGCATACCTGCTTTTCTAAACAAACGCTTAGCTCCCTCGACGGCAAATTAGTTAACATATCGAAATATAAATGGCATGGACCGCATGGCAATTCTATAGTGTATACTCAAAGTGGATTATGGAGTGAAAGTCGAGGGTTTTTTCAAGAATTGCTATATCATATTGTTTTGAATTAAAATCTAGCACATCAGCCTTTGACTGATGACTGACTAGCTGATTGTAAAGGTCAAGGAGAAAAGTGTTTTGATTAAGAAACAAGAGGAACGCAAGTGTTAATTAGGGCAAAACTCGAGGAGGTTCTGATAATTTACCCTTAGATTTATCAATCCCACCTCTCTCAAGTCCCTGAGTGCACATGACCCCCTAACCCCATTGTTTTTTTTTATGTTTTTTTTTACTTTTTGAAGATATGATAGCATAATAATTGACAAGCACTCCTTCTTCATTGTGTGAAAACGAATACCGAGATTCCTTGAAACGACATGCATCCAACAAAATCTTCTATTCAAATATCACTTTCTTTTTTTGTTGGGACGGGTCGTAATATACTCACTTTGATTAGTAGAATTGAATCACAATTCAAATGGTTTTCTTATACATTCACAGATGGTTTCCTATAAGTCTTTCTTGGTCTTATGTGACATGTACTATATACTAAAAAGTGCCAACTCCAAGGACCACTAACTCCGCTCACGCCCTCCTTTGGCCCCTCCTCGCCCACCCATTTGCTCTGCTCGTACCGGGACTACTTTTCTTCTGTGACCTCGGAGACAATCGGAATGACCTAATTCAATAATGGAAGAAGAACTTGAGAAAGCTTGGGGACACGCAGTTGGTAGATTTTGAAGGGAGCACACGGTTATATTAATGGGTAATTAAAGCGTCCTTCTCCCATGTTAATCCATCAAATCCCACTATCTTTAAATGCGAAAGGGAATTTTGGCGTTGCCTATTCAATTTCAAGATTTTAAGAAACGTGATAGAAAATATATTTTTAAACAACACTTTGAACTACAATTCTGCAATTTATTTTCTTCCTTTACACTGCTTGATTGCATCGTCTCTCGCGTCAGGTCAATAAAGCTGGAAGAGGTAAGGAGTAATATAACGACAAGCACTCACCACCTCGTCGTTTTGATTTATGACCGCCCTGGTTTCGTATACCTTCCAAAGTCTCGCTCTTCTCAGTCATCTTTGGGATGATAATTGGTAGTTATATGATCTTTTTTTTAAAAATAAAAAATAAAACCCAGTGGGATGATCAGCACATATGTTTCCTTGCTAGGTAATTGACATGCAACCAGTTCTACAAAAAGGTTGCGGATTGAAAACATTATATTTATATATACCATCTTATTTAAAAGAAGAAAATAGTAGCGAGTTTTGTATATTAATTATAAGATACCTCAGACAATTAAATGAACATGTATGTCCGTGTATCGTATGAACCAATTAGCCTGCGGAAGCATATCAACCCAGGGCTATAAAAATGGTTGCTCGTCAGCTTTCATATCGATAATAATATTCACATGATAATTAGCTTAAGAAGTCGAAATCAAATAGTTAGCAGATTGAGAAATATGCCAGAAAACTGTGTCGATTACAGATAGTTCCCAAATAAACGTGTTCGAATTAAGAATCATCCACGTAATTACTGACGTGGTCAGTTCAGATAAAAAAGAAAAAGAAAAAACCGAATTAATATCGTGGAATTGCTACTAGGTTTGAACACGACAACTTGCAAATAATTCAAACGTTCGCATAGTTATTTACCTGTTTTGTTGATTGTGTTTTTTAAAGTATTTTTTATTTGAAAATATATTAATTTAATATTTCTTTTAAAAAAATCATTTTTAAAATAAATAAACACTTTGATGTAAACATTACGCGGTGTGTAAAGGGTGGATGATTTCCAAAACCGGCTGGCCGAAAGGGCCGCGTAGCTTCAATACAACAAATAAAAGACAGTATCCATGCAATCAAGGAAAATCTTGAAATGATAAGTGTAAATAAGCACCTAACAATTGTTAAGATTTTCTAACCAATTCGATTAGTATGCCAGCCGATTGCCTTTTTGTTGCTTGTTGCATGCGTGTTCGACTATTAATAAAGAAACACTCGACGTTGGCTTAATTAGTAGATAAAAAGGTGGAAGGATAGCATGGGATCAGACTATTTTAAAGGGGGTTTATTTTAAATTCAAGCTCTTTAATTCATGTAAAAGAACTTATTTTAAAAAATATTATCCAAAAAACAAGTATTTTTTATTATTTAGATACGCTAATTAATGAAGTTTCTTGATATCCCAAATAAATCCTAGGCTTTCTATAGCTACACTTGGACTTTAGTGTCTGGGCAGGATATTTTCCTGGAAAAACAAGTTTCATATGCAATTAGAAGATCTTCTGATGATCAAATTAGTAAAATGGTAAAGAATAATGAGCGGAGGGGAATATATTTAGAGTAAGAATTGTGCTTGTGTATTTTTATTCAATTATGTGTGGATGATCTTGGAGTATTTACCAAATGAAATAGAGCAGTATACCTGCAAACTTTTTTTATGTGGTGTTGGAGATTATATTAGTGATTGTTTTTTAAATTATTTTTGTACGAAGGTATACTAAAATAAAATATTTTTATTTTTTCAAAAAATATTTTTGATACCAGCATTTAAAAATAATTTAAAAACATTAAAAAAATATATTTTTTACAATAATATTTTTTTAAAAAATAATATAAAAATAAACGGTTACATAAAAACTACTATGAAAAGTTGGGCCACCGCTAGAAACGTCTTCTGACCAATGAAAATAATGAGTGGTCGCGTCGATCAACAAATAATAAGATTTGCTAGCGCAGGTATGGATAGTTTTCGAAAGAATATTCTTCCGACATCATGCCAGCCAATAAAATGAGACAACTTGTCAGAACTCTATTTGTTTGTCTAATTTCTTGGAGGTGGTATCTCTACATTGTTTTGTGTGCCAATATTGGATAACGATTGGCTGGTAAAGCCCCAATGAAAATGATGTGTATATTTAGACCTGACCCAAATACAAGGACAGCTACCCTGCCTTTTGAACATGCCCAAACTACAAGCACAGCCATGCCCAAAATTAAACTATTTAAAATTAATTATTTATTATTTGGTGTGAAAGCAAAATAAGAATTCTTCGCTGGCGGGATCCATGATTTTTTACATAGATAGTCTCATAATCTCACAGTTTTCATCACTTGGAAACTTAAGTCGTTTTAATATTATTTTGTAAATGCAAAATATTTTTTATCGACAAGATTTTTTAAGTAAATTATAAGAGAAATTAAAATTAAAATTAAAAACTAAGGAGCTGTTTGAAACCTTCTAAAAACTATTTTTGAAAAAAAAAATTATTTTTTTATTTTAAATTATTTTTTTATGTGTTTTCAAATTATTTAATATAATAATATCAAAAATAATTTTTAAAAAATATATAAAAATATATTATTTTGATATATTTTAAAATTATAAATACTAAATTTCACCTCAATTTACACATTTTATTAAGGCTGCGGAATCTTGTTTTTTGTTTTCTTTTCCAAATATTTTTTAACAAGAAATAAACAAGCCCATCTGATGAAGCTGTTATTTTAGGTCTTTTATTGCATTTTAAAAATATTTAAAAAAATAAAAAGTTTTATTTTTATTTTTTATTCTAAATTAAAGTTTTTTTTGGTGATTTTAGATTATTTTATATCAAAAACAATTTTTTAAAAATAAAAAAATATTATTTTAATATATTTTTAAATAAAAAATACTTTTAAAAACAACTTCAACTAGAATCCAAAACAATCACATGTTTCGCAGGGGCATCAGTAGTAGGGTTATTGGTACCATTTTGTTTCGGCCAAAACATTTCATATCAGCCAAAATAACGAGACAAAAATGACATTGTTTTTGTCTCATTTTAAATATTGATCTGTACCAAAAATACTTGTCAAATACCGGCTGAAACACCTCGAAATCACTCTGGGTGTGCCGTTTCGGCTAAGTAAAAAAAACCATTCCCGCGCAAATACTTGATTTCACTGATTTGATTTATGACTTTGAGTCTTTGAGACGATGGATCCTCTTATATAATAGTACGAATATATATAAACTATTTATTCGGTTCACAAATCACAATATTATATATATATATATAATAGTACGAATATATGTATATATATATATACACACACTATTTTTTATTGTTTATGAGATGTATTGAAAATATGAAAATAAAAATAATAAAAATTAAAAAATATATATTATAAAAAATAAAATTGTGTCAACTTTGATTTTATAAAAAATAAAAATTATATTTTTTTTTTGTTTTTTAAGTTTTTTCACATATAATTAATTAATTAATTAATTATATATGAACAGTATAATCCCGAAACGGCACGCCGAAACACTCCAAAATCAAAATATTTCATACCAATAAAAAAAACAAAACAGAAACCAAAACGGTATCGATAACCTTGATCAGTGGAGGTAGGTGGGGGTGGGGGAGTATAAAAAAATAATGTAAGGAACTTCCGCATTTAGCCCACCGGTCAATTCAGGAAAATAAATGAAAGTAATTATTTATTAATATTTTATATTAGAAATATAATAGATATTATTTTTAAAAATCAATAAATCAAGCACAATTCAAAAACATGAGAAAATAATCTACAACTAAAAAAAAAAAAAAGATGCAGTTGAACTATAATGTCAAGTCAAACCAAAGTTATTAAATCCGTTCTGTTCCGGCCAGAACGGCCGGAACATCCCATTCCGTTCATAAAACCGGGACAAAACAACATTTTTTCATCTCGGTTTTAATTTCGGTATGTTCCGGAAATTCCGGCTGGAACACCTCGGTTTTATTCCGGGCGTTCCGTTCCGGGCTGAGGAGGGGAGACTGAACTGAAGTGTGGAGATTGGAGATTATTTAATGGAGAAGAGTTGAGATTGGAGTGGAGTTTGTCCGATATGGGACAAGGAGAGTGGAGAGTATTTATAAAGGAGAAGAGTGGAGATTGGAGTGGATTTGTCCGATGTGGGACACATTATGTTGTCCCACATCGGACAAATTGAAATTCAATTTGTCTGAATGCTGGACAAATTATATATATATATATATATATATAAATAAATATATATATTATAAAAAAATAAAATTGTTGTGTTGATTTTATAAAAAAATAACAATTATATATATATATATATATATATATATATATATATATATCATGGAATCACTCTTGAAAATTAGTAATATTAACTTTAAAATTTATACTTAAATTTTTTTATTTTTTACTTTAAATTAAAAAACTTTGATGTTTTTAAATCATTTTCATATCCTATTGTTGAAATAATTTGTTGGAGTTGGAGCTAGTACTAGTAATATCGATGTTGAGTGTTGACATCAGTATTAGTACTGATAATCCTTTCAACAATAATACTTTTGATAAATGTATTAAAAATAAATAGGAAAATGACGGGCATGGGACTGATTTTAATTTATATAGCATATCATCAAAATATTTATTTTAAATTTGTTAGTTTTTACCTAATGAAATTCTATGGGCATAATTGTTTTGTAATGTATTTTTAAATTATTTTGAATTATATATGAACCTTAACTAATGAAGTTTTATAGCCATAATTATGTTGTATTGTATTTAGAAATATTTTACTTACGATTTTACGATTTTTTATTTATATCATATTGTGTTCCGAATTTTACTTATTTATTTTTTTCAAAATCTGTTTTTTTCTTTTCTTTTTGAACATATGATTTTCAGTACTATTCTCTTTGTAATTATCTTACTATGGTATTTACTATTTTTTTGGGATGCATAATAAGAAATTCTAATATTTTTATATTAATGATGTAGAAGATGTTTGATGTATTTTTCTTTTATTTTAGAACATTTTACTTTCATAATATTTTGGAATTTTAAAGATGTTTCTAATTTTGAGATTATGTTTGTATTGTATAATTTAAAGTTCATTTATCTTGAATTTAAATTATACTTGTTAAATTAATATTTTATTATATATATATAATTAAATAAATATGAAGAGTACAAAACTGAAACGGAACGTTGGAATGCACCGAAACCGGAACGTTCCGTTCCAAACAAAAAATCGGAACGGGGCGCGGAACGGATTTTACAACTTTGTGTCAAACAGAACCTAAATCAAGGAACATGTGATGACTTACTGCAATTTCAAATGGTTTCATAATTGCAAAAAATCCATGGAATTTTATTTTAGAAAATCAAGTAAATACATGGAGAGTGATTCCCTGAATATATGTATTTGATAAATTATTTGAGAAGAAGAACCTCAAAATAACACATAAATAAATGGCCATTCAAAATATCAAAAAAGTTTAGTTAGCACGAGTTGGTTAGCCCGCGCGTTGCGCCGGGCTTTTTATATATAGCAAACTTATTATTTATGTGGCAAGCAAAGAATTTTTTAGTTGATAAATAGAGAATTGTAAATTTTAAATTATGCTATAATTTTTTTTTATGTATTGAATTAGTTGATTATTTTTATAAGCTTAAATACTCATATAATAATTCAATTTCGAAATTTAAAAATTATAAGCGATAAAATTTATGAAAAATTAGCGAATTGTAATTTGAGTATTGCAAGACTATAATTGATTAATTGTTTAGTATGTATTAATTGTTTTGATGGTGATTTAATTGATTGATGTAAACCTGTAATTAATAAAATGAATGAAAGATGATTTTTTGTTGTCTTGAATTGAATGTGTTGATGGTTAAATATTTTTTAACAGTTACTAAGCATTTAACTGGTTGATAGCAATATTGTAATCGCTGAAATCTATTAAAGATAGATTATTTTTTGTTTGCATTGATCTGGTTGGTTGTTGACATTATTTTACTGGCTTGGAGAATAATTTAGTCACAGTTTGGATTTGAATTGTGTGTTGATTTAATTAACTCATAGATTGCAAAATTGCAATGTTTTGATTATCTGGTGTGTTTTAATTGCATTAATAATTATATAATCAGTTGGTCGAAAAAATGTAATAGATTATATTGATTAGAGATTTTTGGTTGTTGTAGTCAATTGGGAATTTGTTGGTGGTTGGTTTTGTTGTAATTGTGTGGCCGATCATTTAATTTTTCTTTATTCAGTTGTGTTTACTGGTTATGAAAATATTTTTTGTATCCATTTGTATGGTGAATTATTTGATTGTTTGGTGTGATATTTTTTTGTTGTAGTTTATTGATCAATTTGTGAATGTGTTTTAATCGGTTATTTGTAATTGTGTGGCTGATCATCTACTATTATATAACTATATTAAATATATCTCAGAATACTTATATTAATTTTTTATATTGAAAAAATCCTAGGTCATGTTTTCTTTTCCCTATATATATTCTTAGGCGAAAGACTAAAAATATATTAAAAAAAAAATTAACACCATTACTATCAAAACAATAGAAATTATTAAACTATGAAGAGCAAAAAAAATATTAACAAAAGAATTACTAACAAAAATAATTGTTGTTATTATTATTATTATTATTATTGTTGTTGTTGTTATTATTGTTATTATTGTTATCATTATTATTATTATTGTTATTATTGTTATCATTATTATTGTTATTATTATTATTATTGTTATTATTATTATTGTTATTATTATTATTGTTGTTGTGTTAAGTACACTTATATATACATGGAAAAAAGTAGACATTATTCTACAAATAAAAAAACATTAAATTTGTGAATGTGTTTTAATCGGTTATTTGTAATCGGTTATTTGTAATTGTGTGGTCGATCATCTACTGTTATATAACTATATTAAATGTATCTCAGAATACTTATATTAATTTTTTATATTGAAAAAATCTTAGGTCATGTTTTCTTTTCCCTATATATATTCTTAGGCGAAAGACTAAACATATATAAAAAAACAACTTAACACCATTACTGTCAAAACAATAGAAATTATTAAATTATGAAGAGCAAAAAAAATATTAACAAAAGAGTCACTAACAAAAATAATTGTTATTATTATTATTATTATTATTATTGTCATTATTATTATTGTTGTTGTTGTTGTTGTTATTATTATTATTATTATTATTATTATTGGTATTATTATTGTTATTATTATTGAAATAATTGTTATTATTATTATTATTATAATCATTATTATTGTCGTTGTTGTTATTATTATTATTATTATTATAATTATTGTTGTGTTAAGTACACTCATATATACATGGACAAAAGTAGACATTATTCTACAAATAAAAAAAATTAAATTTGTTAATGTGTTTTAATCGGTTATTTGTAATTGTGTGGCCGATCATCTACTATTATATAACTATATTAAATGTATCTCAGAATACTTATATTAATTTTTTATATTAAAAAACATCATAGGTCATGTTTTCTTTTCCCTATATATATTCTTAGGCGAAAGACTAAAAATATATATAAAAAAAATTAACACCATTACTGTCAAAACAATAGAAATTATTAAATTATGAAGAGAAAAAAAATATTAACAAAAGAGTTACTAACAAAAATAATTGTTATTATTATTATTATTATTATTATTGTTATTATTATTATTATTGTTATTATTGTTATTATTATTATTATTGTTATTATTATTGTTATTATTATTATTGGTATTATTATTGTTATCATTATTATTGTTGTTATTATTGTTATTTTTATTATTATTATTGTTATTATTATTATTATTGAAATAATTGTTGTTATTATTATTCATTATGTGAAATGAGGGATAAAATTGAAAACAATATAAGCTGCTGTACTAAATAAATTAAGGGATCTAATAGAAAACCGAACAATTAAAAGAAGAAGGACTGACATGCAAATTGCATATACATCAATTTGAATGCAAGGACGCAATTGAAAGAATTCGAAACTTGGATTACAGAAATCAAACAAAAGCCAAGGGACTGAAATGCATGCACCATAACTTGGGGGACTGATATTGATTTCGGCGCTGAGGAGAGAGAAAAGAGGACATAAACGTTCAACCGACTATTTGAGCCTACACGTTCATATTTGAACCACACGCGCCACTCCATGCGATTCAGGGAAGCGTTGTGAAGCGTCTTGACCGGCGGAGGAAAAATTTTCACCGCCTTAGTACGCCGCACGCGCCGCCTGAATCAACCTGGGTAACGAAACGCGCCGACGCGCCCGTACGGACTGCTGACAGCGCTGACACAAGGGCACAGTAACGTCGTGGTCAATTACTAAACCACCCCTGATCCGAATTCATATATTTTGTCGTTTCGGGGGCTACGAACATCATTACACATTTTCAAAAATATTTTAAAAAAAGAGTTCCGGCGGACCGGACCGAACCGGACCGGTCCGTGCATGATCAATTACACCCGTGCCCCTCAGCGTAAACCGTTATTTTGTCTTATTATAGGGGGCGAAGTCGGTAAAACACTGTTCATAGACGGAAAAAAAAGGGTGGACGTGCACCTGCGACGCACAGATGAAAATGCTCGCGTCCACAGTGATTTTAGAGTGCGTGAACAGTGCCCTCCGTTTTGTTTTAGGTATTTGTTAATGTCAACTGTTTGCTTTCATTTATTTTATCTGAAAAACTAACCTAGACGATATCATGCAAGTAGCAAGCTAGTGGCATGCCAAAGGGGGGGGGGCATCCCTCTAGTTTGGCGTAAGCTGTAGAGAAATAGAAGCAAAGGCATGGCTTTTGATTAAGCTAATTAAGAAGGGACTGTTTTGAAATTACATATAACTAAAACAGCTCGGAAAAACACTGTGGAGTGGATATTTGTCTCCCTGCTTCGCATGAGTTTGTGCGCTTTTTTTTTACACTGGGACTCTTTTTGTATTTTTTATGGTGGAAATGGACAGATGAGAGGGTTTGGCCGAGCGGTTGTCGTGCGTGTTGCCAACACAGACGCGCGCGAGTTCGAGACGCTCGGCCACCAATTGTGATTTCGTTTTTTTTTTTTTAAATAACTGTTTTTTTAAAATGATTTTTTTATAAAAAAAATGGTTTCTTTTTTTAAAAAAAGTGTTTTTTTCTTAATAACTGGTTGTTGTTGTTTTTTATTACAAATCTGATTTTTTTTTACGAATTGTTTTTTTTTTTAAAAAAAAATTCTGGTTGTTGTTTTTATTTTTTTACAAAAAAAAAATATTTGTATTTTTTGTTAAAAAAAAATTAATAAATGGTTGTTGTGTTTATTTTTTTACAAAAAATAATATTTTTTTTTAATAACTAAAGTGTCCAGGGCAACTTACGTGCACCACGACTAATCTCTAGATCCACTTTTTTTTTATAATTTTTTTTTACACAAGGACTCTTTTTGTATTTTTTATGGTAGAAATGACAGATCAGAAGCTTTGGCCGAGCGGTTGTCCGCGCGTTGCCAACACAGGCGCGCGTGAGTTCAAACCGCTCGGACACCAAAATGTGATTTTTTTTTTAAGAACTGAAAAGAAAAAATTTGTAAAAAAATTGTTTATTTTTATAATTTTGTTTTTTTAAGAACTGTTTTTTTTAAATGTTTTTTTGTTAAAAAATGATTTTTTTTAATAACTGGTTGTTGTTTTTATTTTTTTGCAAAAAAAAATTGTTTTTTTTGGTTAAAAAAAATGAATTTTTTTAATAACTGGTTGTTGTTTTTATTTTTTTCCAAAAAACAAGATTTTTTTTTTAATAACTAAAGTGTCCAAACCAACTTACGTGCACCACGACTAATCTCTAGATCAACTTTGTTTTTTATATTTTTTTTCTATTTTGTTTTGCTACTTATACATTTTTTTTCTTAATCGAGGTGTCCGGGTCAGCTTACGCGCACCACGGTTCTTTTTTTCCAAGTATATTTTTTTTCCTAGCCAACTGAGCGCGCCTCGAATAATCCCTGGGCTCATTATTATTTTCTTTTATTACCTAACGAGCTAAAACAACTCGGTTTTCTACTGTAGCCCGTGACTCATAGTCACTATTCATTGGCAATTTGCTCCGATGCATCGTAGCGCACGTCTACCTTTTTTTTTTCCAACCGTGTAATACATTTAATATAATAATACAAAGAATAAATCTTTTCAAAAATAAAAAAAAAATCTTCGAATTTTAATTTTGTGCTCTGTTTTTTAAAGTTTATTTCTTAAAAAATATTTATAATATTTTGGTTTTTAATATTTCATATCTAATATTACTGGGCAAAAAATACAACTAAAAAAATGACAAATTTACCTAGATTATCTACAATTAAAAAATATTCGAGTCACTTTCCGTTTCGATTACACTGTTTTTTTAGACTACAGATAAGTAATTATAGCACGCAAAAAACTTGAGGTTTATTTCTATAAACAAATTATAATATTTTTATTTATAATGTGTCAGATCTAATATTACAAGAGGACAAAGGCAACTCATAATTTTTTTTGACAAATTTACCTTAATTATCTACGATTATAAAATCTACGACCCACTTCCCATTTCGATTACACTATAAAGTATATAAGACTGATTATATGTTTTAATATTTATTGAATATTATCGCCTAAAAATATAGAGAGAGAAAAAAAAATGACCTACGATTTCTTGCAAAAAAATAATTAATATCGGTATTCTTGAATACATTTAATATAATAATATGATTAATAAATCTTATAAATATAACTTTGGCTTTAGCTTTGAATTTAAATTTCTATTTTATACTTTTTTTTTTGTTCTTTTAATAAATGATAACCTTTTTTCGTATTTTTTTAATTTTTTAATAACCATCGTGTTCAAATCTTTTTTTTTAACCGGTTTTTTTTTTGTGTTTTTTTTAACCAGAGTTTCCGTGACAACAAGTTTCTAACAAATCATTTCACCTTCTTAGTAAATTTTCTAATAAATTTTATCAAAAGTTTTTTAGCAATAGCAATATTCAATTATTTTTTAATTGAAAAAAACTATTTTTAACAGATTTTATCAATTATAATTTTATCAATTAAATATTAAAATAACAAAATATAATATTTATAAAATCAATCAATTTTATATATATATATATATAAAAGCCAAGCAGAGCAGGCAAATTCGATCGTTTTGAGCAATCTAGAACAGCTCCGGTAAAAGGACAGGAGTGTGTTATCTCATATTCATCAATTATTGATTTGTATCAGATATGGTTAGCGTCGTATTTTTTTTTTCATAGTTCTGGCACGTGTGATTTTGGACGGTAATGATGGATACCTTTTTACACGAATACCTTTAATCCTCGGCCTAATTTGTTCCGGTAGAAATAGTAAAGACCATCACTCCCTTTTTTGGACCAGAACAGTAATAGAGACCTGAAAGCAACTTTTTCCGGTTAATAGTGAGTTTTGAGATCACGGCATGGATTTTTAAAAAATGTATAGAAGTAGTATATTTTTTAAATTTTATTTTTAACATAAATAGACCAAACAATAAGAAATATTAATTTAAAAAAATAAATATGTATTATTTTAATTAAAAAATCCATGCCCTAGCAATCCGTGAAGACCGGCGTGGTGTTAGCATTTTTGTCATTTTCTTACTATAATCTTTTAATCATTAAATAAGATAAGATAAATTTGAGACGGGACAAATTTGAGCGAAACTATTATGCTGAAGCTGAACCCACGCTTACCAGGTGTCCTCATCCTCCACTGTTCTCTACACTTGATGGGTCTGCTATTTAAAATTTGACGTGACTCGCAGTCCTCTTCATTTTTGACCTGATTTTAGTTCAAAGCTCACCAATAAGAGCTAGATTTTATTTCAATAATCAATCATATGAAATTTCAATCATTGAGGAGAATTTATGAAAATCTCCTCCAAGGATAATTAATTTTCTCAGTAAAACGCTATTTATTTATTTACTAGCTATATTGCCCGCGCATTGCCGCGGGCATTTTTGTGTATATAATTTAACATAATTAAATCAAAAACAATAAATTTATATGATATAATTAAGAGAAATTCTAGATTATGGGATAAAATGTAGCAATTTTTAAGTAGAGTTTGTTGCGCAAGCATAAATAATATTTTTTAGAATAAAGAAACTGCGTTATAAAAGATCACAAAAGAAAATGGCTTAGTGATCAGGCGTGTTGTGTTTTTTTCTGGGGGTGTTTTCGGTTCTTGGCTTTTTTTTTTAATTAGCCGCAATGTGCAAAGTGTAATCACGAATCAACCCATCAAAAATGACAAAATAATTATTAAATAATCCTGGGAAAAAAATTCAAAAACATTAACAAAAGAATAAGTAAGAGAAACAATTAAATTATTATTATTATTATTATTATTATTATTATTATTATTATGTTAATAATGAAAGAAACAAAAATAAATGAAAGACTAAAAATATCCTAGAAACTTTAACAAAAGATTAAAAAAAAAACTATTATTGCTATTACTGTAAAAAAAAAAATTATCAAATTATCCGGAGGGAAAAAAAACATTAAAGAAAGAGCAAGCAAGAAAAACAATTTAATTATTATTATTATTATTATTATTATTATTATTATGTTAGTAATGAAAGAAACAAAAATAAATGAAAGACTAAAAATATGCAGGAAACTTTAACAAAAGAAAACAAAAAAACAATTATTATTGCTATTGTCGGCAAAACAAAAAATATTATCAAATTATCGGGAGAAAGGGAAAAAAACACAGAGGAGTAAGAACAACAAATAATTAACTTATTATTATTATTATTATTATCATCATTATTATTATTGTGTTAAATACACTTATATATACATGGACAAAAGTAGGGATTATTCTAGAAATATAAAAAAATAAAAGTATAAGGACTGAAATGAAAATCAAATATAAAGAGCTTAAATTAAAAAATTAAAAGTCAAAGGGCTAAAATGCAAATTATATTTATTCTCAATTTTAATTAGAGGACAAAATTGAAAAAATCGGAACTTGTGTACCGAATTAATTGAGTTATATACAGCCAATCCGGAAATTGAAAGTAGCAGGACTGAAGTGAAACTTTGACATTCAATTAATTAAAATCGGAGGACCCAATCAAACTAAATCAAAAC
This sequence comes from Salix arbutifolia, assembly GCA_025169955.1. NCBI lineage: Eukaryota > Viridiplantae > Streptophyta > Magnoliopsida > Malpighiales > Salicaceae > Salix > Salix arbutifolia. The sequence goes on from CM045911.1 coordinate 10,844,443, forward strand.
TTATATAACAGAAATCAGGACCAAAAACCAAATTAAAAGTAGAGGGACCGAAGTGCAAAGTCACCAACAATGGGGGACTCTCCTGCACATTTACGTGCAAGAGAGAGAGAAACGTGGCCGACGGCTTTAACCGGCCTCCGCCACGGCCACGGACATTTTTAGGTTACACGCGCCACCGCGGGAGGAAGACAATGCGGAGGCACATCGATAAGGTCTCCGGTTGACAATTTCCGGCCACCTCATGACGCCGCACGCGCCACCTAAATAGGGCGTGAGGCGGAAAACCGGTTGGCGCGTGCGCCTCACGCCCTGACAGACACCGCATTAAAATATTTAAAAATAGGGTAAATTACCGTCCTGTCCCTGTACCCAATTCAGTGTTTTTGTCGTATTAGGGGCTAAAACTGTCTTTAGCCATTTAAGAAAATAATAAGAAAATCAAAAGTTGCGGCGGAACGGACCGGTCCGGACGCGTGCAATTACGCTGGTGCCCCTCAGCCGGAACCCTTATTTTGTCTTATTACTGGGGACGAAATCGTCAATGCACTGTTCATGGCTGAATATTTTTTTTTAAAAAAAGGACGGGAAAAAGGAAAAACCAAAAATAGCCCCGTTTGCCCAGCCCCTTATGCCGCGCGGATGAAGGCTAAAATGGGACGCACACTGTCGCAATCCACAGTGATTTGTGAGAGAAGCGACAGTGTAACACCCCACGCGTATTATGTTTTTGGTAATTTTGTTACCTTGAGCCTTTGAATACAACCCGACTTTTAGAACAGCTCCCTGTATTTTTTTTCTTTCGGTATATCCCCTTTTGTATATATTTTCTGGTGTAGACACCTTACAACCATACAAGTACTCGACGCATTTATGCTGTATTATACTGTATTGATGTTTCAATACTCCTTACATAGCTGTGAAGAGTGTGAATAAATCATCTCGCATAAAAGTTTAAACTATTAGATAAAGTCACAAGATATAATTTATATTATTCTTTAACACATCCTCTCAAGTGAAAGTTCTCGGAGCTTGAAACTTGCATACATATTCATACTAACTTGTACTTAATTTTTATCAAATAGAATAATGATAGTGAGATTCGAAATCGTGACCGTTTGAATTAACAAAACTTTGATACCATGTCCAGAATCATCTCATATAAAATCTTAAGCTATTAGCTGAGGTCTCATAATATAATTTATATTATTTTTTGTTAGAAAGAAGGCCACCACTCATGTTATCTCATTCGGACGTCTTGAACAGGGTGCAATTTGTTTTTCATTATTTTGTTTTTGAAAATATTTTAATATGATAATATCAATAATATTTTTAAAAAAATTAAAATTATATTATTTTAATATATTTTCAAACAAAAAATATTTTTTAAAAACAATTTCTATATATTTTCGAACACCATTGAATAAGCATTGCAATAATTGTTTTTTGCACTAAAAAAATCAATAATGCGTACAATGAATGAAAAATACAATGACATTACAAAAAGACAATGACATACTTGTCGCAGATTATTTTATTTTTATTATTTTATTTTACTACTGTGGATTTATATTTAAAAAAAAACAAAGAAATGGTCTCTGATTTAAGTAATTTCGATCGAAGTCGGTGATATATGGAGTGGGCCGTAGATAAGTAAAATGGCAGGGGCTAGATAGTGTAAAAAACCTTAAGAGTTACGGTGGCCTATAAATAGGGCTCCGGGGTGCCTCTTAAAGCATCAACACACTGAGAAAGATGGAAGAGATGGAGAGCAACAAAGGGTGCCGCAGAAAAAGGCAGCATGGTGGATTGGTGACAATGCCATTTATATTTGGTAAGGCTAATTTCTGTTCTCCTTTCTTCACAGGATTATAGTTTGGTTTTGTTTCATGTCGGTTTTAATTTGTTCTGGTTCAGCAAATGAGGTTTGCGAGAAGTTGGCTGTGGTGGGTTTCACCACCAATATGATCAGCTACTTGACAACACAGCTCCACATGCCATTAACCAAAGCAGCTAACACCCTCACCAACTTTGGAGGAACTTCAAGTTTAACACCGCTGCTCGGTGCTTTCATGGCCGACTCGTATGCTGGCCGGTTCTGGACAATAACAGTTGCTTCCATAATATACCAAATAGTAAACGCCACCCCTCTTAATTTCATCTTCATGCATGCATACATACATACATATATACATATATATATATATATATATATATATATATCATGAATCGTTTATGTTTTGGTTATCATGTGAAAGAAAGTTATGACAGCAAAAGAAATTTGAACAGTACCTTGCTAAACCATTCAAACCCCCTTTATTGATCTTTTAAAAAATGTTAATCATGGTCGAGTATGCTATGCTCTAGCAATTAATTTAGCTGCAGCATTAATTCATACTTCAAAAGTTTGTTGTATCTGTTGAAATTCGAGATTCTGGTCCAGGTTTATGTCAAATAAAGCTCAAAAGGTGTAGACTTTCCGAAATTCGTATCTTACTGAAAATTGACTAGCATGTTCTTTTTCTGCTCTTCTTCTTCCACAGGGCATGACAAGCTTGACACTGTCAGCAATCCTTCCACATCTAAGGCCACCGCCATGTAAATTAGGAGAGCAAGTGTGCCAAGAAGCTGATACAAGGCAATTAGCAATCCTATATGCATCTCTCCTACTAGGAGCCTTAGGAGCGGGCGGGATCCGACCCTGTGTCGTAGCGTTCGGGGCAGACCAGTTCGATGAGTCGGACCCTAAGCAGACAGCAAAGACATGGAGATACTTCAATTGGTACTATTTTGTCATGGGAGTATCTATACTTGTGGCTGTGACTGTGCTTGTCTATATTCAGGACAACATTGGCTGGGGTTGGGGTCTTGGAATTCCAACCATAGCGATGTTTTTATCAATTATTGCTTTTATCGGTGGATACCCACTTTACCGGAACCTGGATCCAGCCGGGAGTCCATTTACAAGACTGATACAAGTGTCTGTGGCTGCATTTAGGAAGAGGAAGCTGGCCATGGTTTCGGATCCCAAGTTATTATACCAGAACGATGAGCTTGATGCGCCCATTTCGATTGGTGGAAAGCTTCTACACACTATACATTTGAAGTGAGTGTCTTAACATAAACTTTTCATGTCTTACCGATCCAGCAACAACAAGCTTCTACCCACTATACACATGAAGTAAATGTCTTAACATTTCATTAATTTCCTGCCATTTCAACAACAGCAATATATATATATATATATATATATATATATATATATATATATCAAGAGCACTAGCTAGAACCAAATTAGGAAGTGAGGTAAAAGAACAAAATTTGAGCACGCCACGTATCTCATGGAGATTATGGTGGTGATTGACAGGAAAAAGCATACAAATGACTTGGTAATCTGTCTCTGGGTGCAATGTTATGGTAGGACCGCAACTTTAAATCTTCTTGTGTATGAACAGACAGCTTCTGTAGAAATCACTTTCAACTGCAGCTAAACAACAAAAATCCTGGGACGTTCTCCGATGTCTTAATAGTGTCATCACAAAATCACCTATGGCCCAACAATTTCATGAGAAGTTTTTTTAATCAAATCTGCTTATTGGCAAATGCTCTATTCTTCAACCGCACAGAATTTCATCGATATTGTACATTTGCTATAAATACTTAACAATCTAAGTTAATGTTTTTTTTTTAATTGGAAAGCAGGGAGAATTTATCTTTTTTTCGTCTCAAGTTCAAACTTGCTAATAATATGTACCAAATCGCAGATTTCTTGATAAGGCTGCAATTGTGGTTGAAGAAGATAACTTCAAACAAGGCCAAGCACCCAACCCTTGGAGACTAAATACAGTTCACAGAGTTGAAGAACTCAAATCTATCATCAGAATGGGACCAATATGGGCAGCAGGAATTCTCCTGATCACAGCCTATGCCCAGCAAAGTACGTTTTCCCTGCAACAAGCGAAGTCCATGGACAGGCATCTCACAAAAGCCTTCCAAATTCCAGCAGGTTCAATGTCTGTCTTCACCATGACCTCCATGCTCGCCACAATAGTCTTTTATGATCGCATCTTCGTTCCTGTTGCACGTAAATTCACAGGGCTCGAACGTGGCATAAGCTTTCTGCATCGGATGGGAATTGGTTTTGTCATATCAATACTTGCCACTCTAGTTGCTGGCTTCGTTGAAATCAAGCGAAAACATGTTGCCTCGGCTCATGGTCTCATCAATTCTCACCAGCCTATTCCTATCACGGTCTTTTGGCTTGTGCCCCAATATAGTCTTCACGGAATAGCCGAAGCTTTTATGTCTATTGGCCATTTAGAGTTCTTCTATGATCAAGCACCAGAAAGCATGAGAAGCACTGCTATGGCACTATTTTGGACTGCGATTTCAGTTGGGAATTATGCAAGCACACTTTTGGTCACCTTGGTGCACAAGTTTAGTGCTGGTTCTGATGGATCAAATTGGCTTCCAGATGATAATCTGAACAAAGGAAAACTGGAGTACTTCTACTGGCTGATCACTTTACTGCAGGTTGCTAATCTTATTTACTACCTAATTTGTGCAAAGATGTATACTTTTAAGCCCATTCAAGCCAACATCAAAGAAATCAGTGACTCTAAAGAAAGTGGAGTAGAGCTCGCAATCAAGGTTTAGTTGCATTTCCACGTTATCTGTAATAATTAGGTTACACAATTTAACTGGTAAAGAACCGTGCTTCTTCTCTTAATCTTATTTTTTTATGTTCAAGTCTTCCTTCAATGAAATTTAGTTTTTTTATAATAAAAAAATATATTCCAAGACAACATGAGATATACTTTTAAAAATCGTCAAAAAAGAGAGCTTAATCTTGATTCATGTGTAGGTCGAACTGAGTAATAAAAACTGGTATATATCAGGTTGAATGTAGATCTAGCAAATCAAGAATGGTACATCCTATGCGCTTTCCCTCCAGCACCATTTCACCATCGAGCAAGGTCAAGGATGCACAAACCTCGCCTCTCTACTTACACCCAACACCATAAAACTCATCCTCAACACCCGAACTCAAAAATCAAAGCAATTTCCACCTCAAAAAGTCATCGTATCTGCCTATCCATTTTTATATATATAATACTAATACTTTATGTCATATTAAGGACTCGTCGGTTAAACCCTGATCAGATGGTTTGATCGGAGAAACGGCGACCCGTCACCTCTGCTGGGTTAAGGTCCGGTCCAGCTATGATAATATTGCTCCTACTAGTGGCATGAGGGGGCCGACCATGTGTAGTCACACTGGGGGCAGACCAATCCGATGAATCAGATCTTAAGCAATCGGCAAAGACAGAGGAATACTTCCAATGCTGCTTTTTTTCCGTTCGGACATCTGGCGCTGATTTAGACCACAATATGCACAAAATATCCCAAAACCGGAACTGGACTGCTGTCGCGGTAGTTTGTTATATCAAAGTATTCCAGCGTTAAAAACTCGGCGTCTGAGCGTTCGTGCCCGTTTGGTAACGTGGTGCAAACCACGTTCCATAAAAAACAATGTAATTGCCGTTTGGTAACATCCAAAACCAGCTGCACAATACCATGGGCCCACCAATAAAAGCGTTTCAACCACCGGTTTTTGCAAAGCAGATAATAGCTGTTTTTTGACAAAATAGAATTGCAAATTAATTCTCCACAATACAGCAAACCGCAGCAAACCACACAGACCATCATTTTTCATTTCTTTTTTAAAATCTTATTTTATTTCTGAAATAAATATCTGTCACTTCATTTTTCATTTCTTTTTTTAAACCACACAGACCATTTTTTGTTTTTTACTTCCGGATTACATTTTTCATTTCTTTTTTTTATTTTATTTTATTCGTTTCTTGCTTTTCTTTCTTGTTTTTTTGTTTTGTTTTTCTTATTACTTTTTTTGTTTTGTTTCTTGCCTTTTTTTGTTATTATGTTTTTCTTATTACTTTTTTTGTTTTGTTTCTTGCCTTTTTTTTGTTATTATGTTTTTTTTCTAATTTTGTTTCTTATATTTTTCCATACAATATTTTTTTTGCTGGTTATATTTTTTTTTTGACTTATATATATTTATTTTTTATTTATTTTGTATAATCAAAGTGTTTGACTAGCTTAAACGCATCATGATTAATCCTCAAATGCAATTTTTTTATAGCTTTTTTGTTCCTTTTTTTTATTGATTATATTTTTTTTCATGAATTTTTTTTTCTAGTTATATTTTTTTAATTTTTTTCTTTTTCCACTTATATATATATGATCGAGGTGTCCGGGCTAGCTTAAATGCACCACGATTAATCCTCAGATCCAATTTTTTTATAGTTTTTTTTTCCTGATTATGTTTTTTTTCATTTTTTTCCATTAAATATGTTTTTTGTTGGTTATATATTTTTTAATTTCCTTTTCTTTTTCTACTTATATATATTTTTTTATTTTTTATGATTGGGGTATCCTGGCTGGCTTAAGCGCGCCCTTTACAGTAATTTCACAAGTAAAAAACTACATGCAAAACTTGGTAACCAAACACACAAAACTATTTTTTTTAACTTCAGACTGAACCACAGTTTTAACCAAACACTTCACTGTTTATTTTGAACCGCGGTGAAAGTGTTTTTTTTAAACTATTTTTTTTCAACCTCAACCACAACAGCAACCACAATACCAAACACACCCTTCAACTCTTCTAGAATCGTGAAATGTAGTTGAATTTATTTTTTATAAAAATATATTAAAAAAATATTTTTTTATTTTTTTAAAAAATATTTTTAATATCAATATATAAAAATAATTTTAAAAATCAATTTTAAATTTTAAAAAAAATCATTTTTTTAAAAGACAAATTTAAAGCACAATGTCAAACAATTATTTTCGTCAAAAAAAATATCATAAAAAAATTCGCCATTTAACTCGAGCTTGCGTGTCAGAAAAAGGGATGGATATAATTCTGTGATCCTGTGTTATTGATTTTCAGTCCTATCAACACCTTTACTCAGTTTTGGTTCTTTACTTCAACTTTAATGCCCTTCTGTGAAACACTGTTTGTTTGATGCATTCTATTGGTTAACTTATTATTGATCAGCACGACGATGACAAGTGTAGCATGCAAATAATTGAAAATTTGAAAAGGAAAAATCAATTGGAAACATTTTTAGAAAAAAAGTGAAAAACCTTAAGATATTATTTTAAGAAAAACACTATTTTTTTTCTTTTTTGAAATTTTAAATATTCATAATAAATATTTCAAATGTTTAAATAAACCTCATCATCCAATTGCTCTGACACTTGATGCATGATTTTGTGGAAGCATCGAAGAGGCACAACGTTTTACCAACTTGATAATTTTTATTTTTATTTTAAATTAAAAAAAAATTGTGTTTTTAGGTTATTTTCATATAATGATGTTGTAGAAATAATTTTTTAAAAAATATATTATTTTAATATATTTTTAAACAGAAAACAATTATAAAATCAGCCTCGATCACACTCTCAAATTCTATTATTATAAAATATGCCTTGCTTGTATACGCAGTGTCCTTTAATGCTAAATGATGTTGTTCCATTTTCTTCAGTGATGCTTTATCATTATAGCCTCGACTGAACACGTCGCCATTGGGATCAGCTTCAAATTCAAATTTAGTCTCCCCGTCCCGGGGACCTCTAATTTATGTTGTATTTGTAGTTGCAGATCAATCAGCGGAGTAGAACATGAGAAGGTATATCAATGACTCGCTTCCAGTTGAGGGGGGGATTCTTAAATGTTTTACGCTTCAAAACCAATCTAATAGTATAGACTAACTCCTGATACACACTGTTATCCAAATTTATCATCAAAAGATTTATCCAAAAGCTACATTTGTAGCAAAACATTACCCTGGCTTCTGTCAAAAACTTTCAAGAACTAGCTCGTTATTCTCATCTTTAAAATTATAATCAACGGTATCTGTCCTGGAACTGAAACTCTTACAAAATCAAGACAAGAAGAGATACTGCAAGCGCGGTATCACTTGGGCAGTGCACAACCAGCTTCCTATGCCCGGTGCTCTTCTCACTAGACATTCCATCATCTCGTAAAGGACCAAAGAATAGGGGCCAAAGTCAACTGCATTCTTTCTATAAAAATCTGGAACATTTATAATGTCAGGCTTTCTGGGTTCTCAATAATCCTGGCAAAGGTCTGGAGGAAGGCAGCCAAGTCAGCACCATAGATGATTCGGTGATCAGCTGTCACATTCACCTGAAATGAATCGAGCACCAATTTAATTAGAGTATCCTATAGAACCATTTGCATGGAAGGAAAGCTGAAAGTTTGACGTTTGACAGCACATTCTTCGATTTTCAATAATATCAGATAACATATAATAATCTACAAAGGACAAGCAAAGGGACCTAATGCATGACAGCCCCATTAGCAATAAGAGATATCAATCTATCCCAGAGAATAGGTGCCAGGGACCATAAATAATCAGAACAGCACCAAAGCAGGGCTTTTGTTCCCCTCCAGAGAGCATACAGACATTCGAGGTTCACTCATGTGACTTTTCCCATGATGTTTCCTCCTTAGAAATGATCAACTGACTTTCTAGAATGAACAGCTACTTGTTAATAAATATGACATGTGAAGCTATAGGAGTTGAACCCACTAGGTTAATTACAGCATGCTGAAGAGCTAAAACTTCGGTTGCCTTTCAAGTTAACATCTAGTTGAAATATCGTTTTCCAGCGCTAGTATATCAACTAGCAACCAGTGAATTTTTTCAAGGACAAACCAAGAAAAAGACACACAATGAGTTCCAATACCTATAGTTTCAAAATTAATTCTAATTTTGCATGCCCAGATGATTTAGTCACAAAATATTTCATGGAGAAAAAGGCCAATCACTTGAGCATGAGACAACCATATAGGTTTTGCATAATCCCTCCTGAAGTATGAAACCAAATCATTGTGAGACAAAGGTTACTTAACATCACTTGGTGATCCTGTGTATTTAACTAACCCCCCCGCTCCTCTGAACAAACACAGACAGGCCCCAGAAGGAAAATAGATATATTGATTACAGAAAAGAAGATTGAGAAGCTTGCCAGGGCACTTCTATTATTTTCTTCTTGTAAGATAATTTGAAGAGGTGAGAATAAATGGCGGCATTTTTAGGCACCATGAGTTGAAGTTAATGCACCAAAACAATGATAGTTTTTTTCGAAATGGTGACAAGGAGGTTCATGATCAAACTGCTGGTGAGAAAGTGTTTGTGTAAATATGTACAAGTTATCTGATACAATAGTACTTCTTGAACTATGCTCCATCCAGGAGGCGAATTGCACTTCAGACTAATCATCAGTAGACTACAGCTTATCAATGCTAGCACTTAGAACCAGGAATAATTGATGCTTACTGTGAAATGTAAACCACTTTCTCAGATGAACAACAAGCCATATGCTAAGGTCAATGTCTATGCACTGGAAGATCTTTTGTTCTTACAGCCCCACTCCACCCAAGGACCTCTGATCCATATGAAAAAAACTAGATTATATGAATCTAACAAAATATTTTACCTCTTCGATTACTACAATAATATCTTTAAGTTGAATGGAACCAAAGAGAACTCGCTACTAACAGTCCGAGGCCAACTTAAAATTACATTATGCCACAATATTCTTATAAAGTTTACACTTGCAATCATCCCTATTCCTTCCAAACTTCCATGCTTCAGAAACTACTACGGCCCACATCACTTCTAACCTAGGAAACCAGCAGATTTGTCAATCATAAACACTAATGACAGTATATTGGGGTCACTAAGCTAGACACTAAACCACTGGAAAGCTATGCGGTGCAGAAACCAACATCCGGAGCCATCTATAAGCCTCATGGATATGTACAAGGAATTCCTAATTTGAAGGCTAGTTACTGATCACAAAACTAAAGAGGAAAAAAAACAATAATAGTGTCTAATTCAAAATTCAAGGCAATGAGCTGAAAGATTTATTTAGGCCAGGGGTGTTGATGTATTGTTATTTTACTAATAATAAATGAACTTGGGAAAAGCTTTAGCTGAAATAAATAAGCACAAGTCAGTCAAATTAAGATTTGTAGAGAATTTCACTTGATCTTTCAAGAATTTCCTAATTAGTCTTATGCCATGCCTGACATTGACTCAGCTCATGTGCTGATGAAGGAAAATCATGGTGAAAGTTGAGAGTGATTAGTTTATATATTCCACCAAAGAAGGCTTCAAGTTTCCCGAAAATTAATCAATTGGTAGAAGGATGTCATAGTATGAATTACAGGAGGACAGTTACTGATAATTTCAAAACATGAAAAGTGACATCAAAGTTGATTCAAAGAAAAATGTTCTACCATGGTCTATAATTCTGTCAAACCTTTGTTTGTTTTCAGACAGAAAATGATAAAAGAATAGAAATCTCACTCACCAGCATTTTACTTTTAACACTGAAGAATCCTTCTTTATCAGCCACCGCAGTTGGTTTTGATGCTCCAACAGCCATGATAGCCCCCTGAACATTGTTTCCAACATTTTAATAAATTTCTAAAAAGTCATGATAAGAAGAAAAAAAATGCCTATCGCTACTCGCCTGGCCTGGAGGAAGAATGGCATCAAATCTGTCCACTCCAAACATTCCTAGATTGGATAGAGTAAAAGTCCCTGCATACAAATAGAATTAGAATTATCACTCCAGAAAGATTTTAACACAAATCCAAGCCCCTGAGCAGATATATATATATATATATATATATAGAGAGAGAGAGAGAGAGAGAGAGAACTAATAGTAAAAACCTGAATTATACTCTTGGGGCTGAAGCTGCTTTGCTCGGGCCTTCTCCACCAACTCTTTCCATTTTTTAGATAACAAGTATAGATCCAACTACACCAACAAAGCAATTTACTAATTTAAATTCAACATGGTCACGGCCCTGACGCCAATAAAAAATTGATCATCCATCAATAAAACGAGAATTATAGAGATTAATTAACAAGATTACCTTATCGGCATCCTGCAGAACAGGGGTTATCAACCCGCCATTGATTGCCACAGCTACTGCAATGTTAATGTTATTGTTATAAGTAAAGCTTTTCCCATCTTTACAGCTTGCATTCACAACTGGGTGCTGAACAAGTGCCATCGCCGCAGCTTTTGCCAACAATGCAGTCATTGTCACACCCTTGGGTTTAACCTGAAAATAACCATAACGTTAACATCAAACAAATTAAACTCATACATTTCGTACCCTCAATAACCAAGTCGATAATCACCATTCCGAACAAAATGAACGAATTCATTATAATAGTTAACACAATGTACCTTCTCGTATAATGCATCAAGAGCATCAGATGTGAGGGGATACCCAACCCTGAAAGTTGGAACGGAAAGGCTCTCCACCATATTCTTTGAAACAGCCGCTTGCATTGAAGTAAATGGCACAACATTAGACCCCGGTAGTGGAGGAGGAGCCGAAGAACTCGCAGCAGGCTTAACTGGCGCGGCAGCGGCAGCAGGGGAAGCTGGACTCACACTCGGCTTTGAAACAGCAATTCCCGCAGCTGCCTCCACGTCATCAGGAGTTATCCTTCCATACGGCCCCGTTCCAACCACTTTATTAATATCAACCTTATGCTGCTTAGCCAATTTCTTCGCAAACGGCGTGGCAGTCGTCTTCCTCGGTCCCTCGGGCGCAGCCGGAGCAGGAGGTGGTTTCGAAATTGCTGCAGGAGCGGGAGTGGAAGTAGCGGGAGGAGAAATGGGAGTGGCAGGTGAACTCGAACCACCAGCTTTGGAGGCAGCTTTCGCCTTGGCTTCCGCAATTTCCTCTTCAGTTTCAGCTAGAAGTCCAATTGGAGCGCCAACTGGAGCGGTTTCACCCTCGGGAACTACAATTGCGGCGAGAATACCATCGTAAAAGGTCTCGACATCCATGTCGGCTTTATCGGATTCAACCACGACGACGCTTTCTCCTTTAGAGAGAACGTCTCCTTCGGATTTAATCCAGGAGACGATCTTGCCCTCGGTCATGGTAGAGCTGAGAGCAGGCATGAAGATCTCGCGGATCTTGGCTTGGACTCTCAAGGCATGTGGATTTCTTTTACGATGGGAGAGTGTGGAGGGAGGGAAAGGGAAGGCAGGGGAGAGGGCGGAGGAGAAGGAAATGGTTTTGTTGTTGATGGGGATTTGGGAGAGGAAGGGAGAGGAAGCCATTTGGTTGAGGAGAGATTAGAGAATGTGCTCGAGGGAAAGAGAGAATGAAATGAGGGGAGTTCGTGTCTGGAAGAACTAAAAGGTGCGAGGGGGCGGAGATGACGAGGTGATGAAGTTGGTTGGGAGAAAGAGCTACCTCAACTGTGTTTACATCGCCCTCTCCCTTTAATTTTATTAGTCGTACGGTTTGTTAGCACACGACGTTTTTTCATCTTTCGTGCACTCCTTTTTTTTTCCTCTCATTTTGAGCCTGCCTCTCCAAGTCTAAGCTTGCTGCTGTCAATTCATAGGAAGTTCCAACTCCCCCGAGTGTAATTTGTGTGCGTTTCATTTGGGCTCCGCTGGGCTGTGGATGTATTGGTTCGTGCGGTCAAGAAAAAAATTCATCGGAAAGGTCTCGATGCTAGCTGAACTTGTAAATTATTATTCATTAAAATAATATTTTATTTTATTTTATTTCTTTATTAGATTTATTTTCATAACACCATTCAGTAACTCGGTTTTTTATTTAGCTTGATAAAAAAAATATTCTTAGCTTGTTTTAAGAATTGTGATTCCTAATTTTTTTTATTGTGTTACGTATCAGTCTGGTGATTTTTTTTCTAACCTTCCAAGTTAGATCTATTGAAAGTAAAGTTTAATATTTTTTTAATTTATTTTATAAGAATTTATCTTAATTTTATTATCCAAGTTACAGGCTTGACAAATCAACTTGTATTAACTTGTGTCATTTTCTTATTACTTTTTATAATTGTTTTGTTTTTTTTCTCGATTTTATTCTTCACCATTAAACCTGAGATTATAGGTTTAACGTATAATCCTAGATTGACTATGTTTATTTTTTTATGCTTGAACTTGTAAAAAATAGAATTTGCTTTGCATGGAGTTATCTAGACTCGTGATTCGTATCGAGAGTTAACAGGTTGACTCAATTTACTTATTTATGAATTAAATATTTTATTTTCAGCTCTACCATCCAACAACTCGATTTAACAATTAGGTTTAACACATGGAGTTATCTTTATCTTGGATTTAGTTTTGCTTTAGCATTGGATCCAAGGTTGTTAAACTCGTGTTTCAACTCCTAAAATCATTCCATTTTACGAGTTCAATATATAAAATTAATAAAATCAAGTTAAAAAATTGAAATTCATTATAATCGTACCAAACTAATGAGACCGATTTTACGATCCCGATATGTTTACTACTGAACGGGTGCAATGTGCAAGTTTCTCTTCCTCCAAGTCCTGGAAATCCCAACCGGCAATGCAAGCTCAAGAAAGCAATTTACGCCACAGCCTTCAACAACTAAAGCAGCTCCCCTTATTAGATCTGATGGGGTAATGCAAAAATGGAGAAAACGGAAAGACAAAGAAGAGTAAAGGGAAAGAGGGTTTTCTTAGAGACACCATGGATGTGAGAATCCATGGTGCTCAAAGACAAAGATTGGAACTTGGAAGAGAAAGATGAGAAATTTGTTGGGTCTCTTTGGTTTTCGGTCATTTGCCATGAGAAGAATTTCTGCTGTTGAAATCAGGTTATCTGCTGCTGTTCTCGACCCTGCTAATTTTTCTTTGATAAAGGAGATTACCTTGGGCATTTGCATGGTGGATGCAACCGGATCCTGCGAAGTGATGATATCTTTCAACAGATTTTTGAAAGAAATTTTAGTGAGAGACTGATTTGCCCTACACGAACTTGATGTAATTTTCGTTGTTTGTCGCAGTGACTCCCTTCCTTGTATGAAAATAGAAAGAAAGTTACCAGGTACATTGATGATTTTACTCGATTTAACATAAAACTTCGAAAATTGTTCGCAAATCTCGAGTCACACTGTACGTGTATTTGGTATGGACCGTATGGTTGTTGCTAGTGTTCTTATGGCCAGAGAAGAGTGATTTTGGAAAAGGAGTTCCTCGGATAAAATGGAAAAGTGATATTATATTTTAAATGCTTTCAAAATACGTTGTTATCTAGTTTATGCCATCACAATTTTGATCTTTCTGTAATTTGACTATATTATTATAATCTTGAATTTGTATTATCATAGTCTTTGTAATTATATATGTTTTTGCTGTTCTATCGTTTCTAAATAATCACAGTAAAGTTATATATTCATGAAAATGCTTAGATTAAAATTGTATAATTGTTTTTAGCATTTTATCTTTTTCTAACCTCATATTAATTGATGTTTAATTTTATATTGATTAGAAATATACTATCTTAAAAATAAAATCAAAATCTGATAAAAAAATTAAAATATATTGAAATTAAATTCTTAATCATTCTTGATTTTTAAAATAAATACTATTATATCAGCTAATTTTGTAGTTTAAACTAATGAAATTTTATAGACATAATTATATTGTATTTTTATATATTTTAATTTTGATTTTATGATTTTACAATCCAAATTTATATTATATTTTCATGTCATGTTAAAAAAACAAGTGTGAATATATCTTGTTAAATAAACAAACACTAATATACAAATATATATATATATATATATATATATATATATAATTATTAGGCGAATCTTTATAGTCAAAATAACAAGGATGTGAATATATCTTGTTAAATAAACAAACACTAATGTATAAAATTATACATATAATAATAATAATAATTATTATTATTATTAAGAGAATCTTTACAGTCAAAATAGGAAAATATAGAGAGACGTATTTTAAAGTATAATGTTTTTCTTATATCTTTGTAGAAAACTTTTAATTTGAATTTTGTCTAATTATAACACATAAAATTAAAAAATATTATTATTATAGTTTTAAAATTTTACTCGAGTATCAACCCAAAAGAAGGATTATGTTATAGGCAGGGAAGATCAATCATATTTTGTTTTTGAAAATAATGATAAAAATATGTTGTTTTGATTTATTTTTTAAAAAAAACAAATGGGATTTTACTCAAGTTTTACCTTTAATTGACCGTATTAGAAGTCGATCTAGGTTTTTGTTTGGGACATTTGGATCAATTATTTTTCTATTTTTTTCTTAAACTTCATTCGATTCAGGTTATGTGTTGTTCAAGTTTTAGAGCAACTTAGAAAACTGATCAAGGTTTTGTAATTAGGATTAATGTGCTATTAGTTATTAAAACTCAGTTTAAAGAAAAATAAAAATATCTAATTATCTAGCCGTTTGATAATTAACCCAAAAGAAAAACAAACCATTTTTTTCACCAAGTAATTCGACTCGTATTACTCGGTTAAGTGCACGTGTATTTTTTTTAAATAGACAACATTAGTACATTAAAATCATTACAAAAATATAATTAATATTTTTCCATACTAAATATACTTTTACAAAATATTAAAAAACAATTTCAAATGGGATCTAAGATTTTTTCAGTTATGTCATTTGGATTAGACATGAAAGTTTCGAACCCGGACCAGAATATTTATATTTGAATTGAGCCCTTCTTAAATCCCAAACATTAAATGAGGGCGTCACTTGTCAAACAATCAAACATTTAAATAGGCACGTGTATTTTATATTTTATTCATGTTATTGGATAGAATTATCTTCTTTTTCTTCTTCTTATTTTTGGAAGCTCCGTCAAATCCGATGTTAAATTGTTGGAACGATGTCAGACATTTCCAGCAAAGTATTTTGGAACACCGCCTAACTATCTTACCATGATACTGGAAAAGGCTTCTCGATGTCTCTAGCTTTGGAAAGGAGAAATGTATCGGCCTCGTTAAGAATATTCAAAGATCCCATAGCAAGAAACAAAGAACGTGGACCGAAGAAGCCAGCCTTTTCCACGAACGCTGCCTAACAAGCCCGGAATATAAAGACTAGAGACTTCTCGGAAACAGGTCTCCATAGTAAATAAAAAAGGCAAGATTCCGAGATTAGGTGCACATAAATATGTATTTGTTTCTCTCTCTTTTATTTTATCCTGTTAAAATCCAAGAACGCACAAAAATAAATGCAGAAACATATTAATTAATCCATCAAGTTTTATAAATCAACCCCTATAGTTTCAAGAAACATATTAACTAGTCCATCTTGTTTTGAAAACTGTTTTCTTAGTACGTGTTTGGAAGTGTATATGAACTTATTTTTTAAAATATTTTTCATAAATATATCAAATAATTTTTTTTAATTTTTTTAATATTAACATATATAAATGATATAAAATTACTAAAAAATTAATTTAAAATAAAAATAAAAATTTTCTTAAATATATTTTTAAAAACCAATGACAAACAGTGATTTGGTCTCTTATGTACCTTTTCAAAAAAAAAGGAGGAAAAATACTTATATTAAACATGGTAAATGCTAGTCAAATAAATGCACTTTTATTTATTTATTTTAACTTTCCAACCTTGGTAAGAATCCTTTTCCTTTTCCATTTCTCTTTACTGAGTTAAGTACGACGACATTGGAGATTCCTTCGTTCAAATTGACACGAAATGAACACAAAATTGATGTCAAATTTCAAAATAAAAAACTTTCCCATCAAACAATTACCCACCAAGTGTTCGATTAAATTCATTTTAAAAATAAACAATTTCATAAAAAATAAAATTCAAGCTTAAGAGCAAATTGCATTGGTATTCATAAATCATTAAAGCATATAATAAATTTTTTATTTTAAACGTGCATATAAATCGTTATAAATCGTAACAAATCCTTCGTGAGTTGGAAAATAAAAATCCATGCACATGAAAAATATAAGTACAGTTTCATACAAGTCAAGAGAAGAGGGGTCACAGACAGGTCATGTGATGGAGCAGGTACTCACTTATTTTTGCATTTGACTACGTTCAAATCCGACTGGATTTCATCTATTCATTGAGTATTTAGAGTTATAATTATTTTTAAAATTATTTTTTTATTATTAAAATTATTTTTTTATTTTTTTACAAGACATTAAAACAATTCAAAAATATATAAAAAATATTTTTAAAAAAATACAAATAATAATGAAACTCTATTTGGAATATAATTTTATTGTTAGCCTTCAGTTACAGTTGTTTTTTAAATTATTTTTTATTTAAAAATATATATTTTTAGTTTTAAAAAATTATTTTTAATATCAATATATAAAAATAATATATAAATATTATTTTTTTATTTAAAATAATAAAAAAATATTTAAAAAAAAAACATTTTTTCAATGTTTCCTAAACACCCTCTTCCACTACCTCAAATAAAAACACAACACCGCCAACAGGGTCTTGGTGTGGCGGTCAAGAAGGGTTTCTCCTTTTCTCTCATTCCAGGTTCAAATCTTGTCAGACACGCCTGTCACCACTGCTGTATCTTACATGTTCATTGGACTTGCAGGATATTTAATAGGCTCGAAAATTAGTTGTGATACACGCAAGTTAACCCGGATATCCCGATTATATATATATATAAAAACACGACACCTCTAATGAAATGACACAAGAGATGAAATTTACCTAACAAATACGTAGCGGTGAAGGCGAGTTAATAAATGCTGGGCAAATGGATGACCCTAATCAGGTGGGATAATGGTTGCTGGTTGCTGGTAAAGAATATTCTTGATAGTTTAATTTTGATTGTTTTTTAATTTTTTTATTTAAAAATATATTAAATTAATAATTTTTTATTTTTTAGAAATTATTTTTGATATTATTACATCAAATATATAATCTAAAAAAAAACATTTTTTTTCCTAATGTTTTCCAAACAATACCAAGATGTTGTTTCGTCTGAAGGAGCCACCCGGTCACGTCTAGCAAATGAGAAATCTCTTTGGATAAACTATTTGCTCACCCTTTTAGTTTCATCTATGTTTCACTTACATATCCCAATAGCTTAACCTTTCCTCTATTACCACCAACTGCCAAAAAGTTCAATTTTCCATGTTTTTATTTTATTTTTCTCTAAAACAACACACAAGTTATCGCACGAATTATTTGATGGCAAATTGGGGATAATTGGAAAATACAAGGGTGATATTGAGAATTTACAAAAATAAGTATCGAATTAGCACATTTGTAAATCTAGTAGAAGGGAAATGCAATTTACCCGATCTCTTTTGTAGATACTAGAATCCTGTTTGCCCGTGCTTTGAAAAAATATATATTTTATTTCGATATTTTTATATTGATTTGCAAATATTAAGAATGATTTTTAATAAATAAAATAAAATATATACTTTTTAAGACATTATTTAAAGCTAACGTTATCTTAAAGCTGGATCTAGGCCGGCTTAGCTGTCATGTGGAGCCATTTCCCAGAGCGACGTCACCTGTTTTGCCTTCATTCACACTTTACTATTTGTTTATCGAGCAATTATTATTTCATTTTTTTGTTTTTTTAGAATAATCGAACGAACAATTGTTTATTGAATTTGTTTCGAAACAATTGTTGACTTTTTTCATCATTTGTTTTTTAAAAAAAAGGCAAGCATAACGTGTCGTCACAGTGCATACATGCGATACTGGCACGATGGCGTGCCGCGAAGATCAGGAAGACGGGTGGTTGATCTGATTATATGGCAGGAATGTGGGGTCCATTAATTTTCTAATGTCAGTGCTTCGCTCGAGGCAACCATTGGTTCATGTAGAGGAAGTTTCCGCACTGAGCGAATAATATTCAGTACTGTTCCGGTTATAAATCCTCCGTCTATAAGGTGTGATTGTTTACCGGAAATATTTTTTTTAAAAATAAATTTTATATAAATAATTTTTTTTTTAATATTTAACAGTATTATAAAAGATATAAAAATATTTCATAATTTATTTTAAATAGAATAAATAAAAATTAAATTGTATAGGTAGAAAAATCAATTAATAAAAAGATAAGAGAAAAAAATAATGACCAAAGTTGATATAAAAAAAATCAAAATGAAATATATAGAGATCAAAATAATTAACAAGTAATAACATATTTTTTAATCTATCATGGCTTTAAAAGTATTTTCTGTCTGAAATAAAAACCATTAAAATATTATTTTGTATCGGATTTTTCGATCAGATATTTAAAGTACAAACTACTTTGAAATTTTCAAGGCTGAAACATATACCAGCCCTATTCATGACTGTTTAAAATCATATTTGTTTTTGTTTGTGGCTTTTTTTAAGTTTTTTATTTAAAAATATAAAAAAAATAATTTAAAATAAAAAACAAAATTTTCAAAGTTTTTTAAAAATAATTTTGAAATTTGCGCCAAACATTCAAACTTCCTTGCTTTAGATATTTAACTTTCATAGGGACCGACTATTTTAAATTAGTTTTTTCTCTGTGTGTTTTAGTTTTATTGTCTTTTTGTAGTGTGTTTAATGTTACGAAAGTATTTTTTTATTTTTTTATTTTATTTTTTAAACTAACATATGAAAATAATTTAAAAATATTAAAAATAAAATCATTTAAAATAAAAATAAAATTATTTTTTTTCAAAAATATTTTTAAAATACACTGACAAACATAGCCTTATGGTTTAATAATTTGATAATGATTTTAAATTTGGGATGTTTATTTGGATGTTTGACATGCTGTTTGTGTTGGAATATAGGAAGTTGATTTATTTCTGGAATTTAGACTGATTTTATTTTTTAAATTAAGAACATTATTTTTAACATACAGTGTGCTATTTTTAGCATACATGCATATAGACACGCACGCGAAACGGACTTTGAGTTGTTTCAGTATAGAAAAATCCGTACCAATTGAAAAACTGGAAGGGAGTTAACAATTTTTTATTACTAGGTTATTTATTAATGTCTGTTTAAGAGTGTGATTAAAATTGATTTAAAAAATATTTTTCGTTCAAAAATATATCAAAAAAAAATATATTTTTTTGACATTAACATATAAAAATAATTTAAAAACACCAATTTTTTTAAATTTGAAACAAAAAAAATCTATTTTTTTGTACAGTGCTTTTAAAATGAAGAGCAAAACGCTTTCATGGCTAGAGTGTGAACAATTTTGATATTGATGGACATTGGATTTATCCAGTGGATTATTGAGTTGAATAAAATAGTAAAAGCAACCATGAAATTCAAATTCATGCCTTATAGACCATAGATATCAGCCCGTTGCTTTTGACCACAAAAGTAAGGAAACGTCCAGGGCAAGACTGCTTCTTAGATGTTGGCAATTTCTAAACGTTACCTCCAGTAACGGCTACAAGCAGTGACTAGAATTCGAGGAGACCAGGAGCTGTTTTATATTTAAACAGGTATGATTTTTTTTTATATATATATATATATATATAAACACTTGATTATTCTCCAAGCCTGCCAACTTCCGGTGAAAAAATAATTTGTTTAGATGATCAAGTAATTTAAATGCAGGTTAGAACCGTAAAATAAATCTTTATCCCTGTGTATTTATGTGTTCTTCCTGTTTATTGTTAAATGCCTGTTTGACATTGTGATCTCACCGGTTTTTTGCTGAAATTTGAATTATTATTTTTTTCATTTTAAAAACCAGCGGTTTGGTGTTTTTATATCATTTTGATGTGCTGATTTCAAAAATAATTTTTTAAAAAATAAAAAAAATATCATTTTGATGTATTTCGACAGGATAAGCATTTTGAAAAGCTACCGCAATCGCATTCTAAGAAAATTTAAACACTACCTTGAAACTAATAATTTCCATCCCTAAACTTCTCTTTTTTTTCTGGCTTTTTACACCTGATTTTACAATCAACGAAACAAAATTTATTAAAATAAGTAAAACTTGACGAAAGAGGACCAAGATTTAACACTTAACAAAAAAATCGATTATTTTCCCAATTGAGGCACCGGTTGGACCGATTGAACCCATTGTCTGAGCAAAATTGCTTTTTGTTAGAATGAACTGGAAAATAAATAGAAATATAAATGAGTATTGGAGAATGACTGCACAGCTTAACGCCGATAGGGAAAAAACTGTCTTGAGATATAAATAATAATTCAAATGAACGCGTGAAAGTGTAAATATTATACCGGATGTAAAATTTTCCGGTTACGTATGTTATGCCACAGTCATCACAGACAAAACGCAAGCCCGGGCCATTTTTATTTTTTTTAGAATTGACAATTGTGATAATTTAGAAACATTATTTTAAAAAATAAAGTTATTAAATATAATTGAATAAATAATCTATAAAAATAACATTTATTTTTCTGTTTGAATTTATGCATACATGTTTTTAGGATTTGTTTTTAATTTTTATTGTTTTATTTTTTGTTGGAGTTTTATTTTTATTTTGTTCAGTTTTAAAATTTTAATTTATATTGGTGATCATTTTAAAATTCATATTTTTCTTTTTATCCTTTGTTTTTTTAGTGTTTTCTATTAATTTTATCTGTTCTTCAGATCATATGATTTTTTTATACTCGTAGTATTTATTTGAGTTTTTTTTCTTTGTTTGTTGTTGTTTTTGTTTGCTCTTTTATTTGAGTTTTTTTTTTAAGATAATTTTATGATTTTATTATTTACGCTGCAATAATAATAATTTTATTGATTGTTTTTTTTTTATTTTCTTGCTTGTTTTCTTGTAAAAATATTTTTTTTATTCTTGGAAACAATTTAATGATTCTAATTGTTTGAGTAGCGATGATGATAAAAAAAAATGGATTTATAGTCATGATAGTGATGATAATGTAACAATGAGTTTTCTATTATGTTTTCTTTTTTATATATATGTAGAAAATCATCGAGTTTTTTTTGTTTAGTTATTGTAGGTGTTATCACAATTTATATTTTATTATTATTATTATTGATTTAAATTAGATAATAAAATGAACTAATTCTAATACAGTGAATTCAATGATTAAAGTATCCGAATCTTCTTGCTTTTTTAATAATGATGATAATTTTATACTGGTGATTTTGTTGAACATATAAATTTATATCGATTTAAAATTCATATATTTCATTGAAAACTCGCACTCCACAGGAACTCTGCACAAATTTATTATTTTTCTCATGTTTATAATATAATAAAAAAATCTTACACTCTTGATATTTTTTTTACGTTTAAAAAAATATGATTTTAGCCATGATGAGATGCGGGTAAGTAGCTAATATCTACGTATATATTGTAAATATAATATTATAGATGTATAATTAAGTCAAGGTTAGATTTGTTTATTATTATTATCTTGAGGATTTTGTTTTTAAGTTAGTTAGATATACTGATATACAAATATTTTGATAAGTCTTTTAAATAAAATATTTTCCTGCAGGGTCTAAGTTATTATCTATATATCGTTTTTTTGTTATTCTAACCCACCTAGACTTGGTTTGTTAATGTACATGGATTCATTTCTGTATTTTTTATTTGTCAAAGGTACATGGAAATTCAAGAAGGAATTAATGCTATCCTCTCCAACAACCATAGAAGTGTTTTGCACTGTATTTCAAACGCGATTTTAAATTTTTTTTTTTTCTGTATTTTTAGATCATTTTCACATATAAATGTCAAAAATAATTTTTAAAAATAAAAAATATTATTTTAATGTATTTTTAAATAAAAAATACTTTTAAAAACAACTACAATTACACTCTTAAACCTACACTAAACCACAGCGGATACTTGTCAAAGCAAGCACATACTTCATTGACAATATTAGTAAAAAAATAAATAATGGAGCAATTTATGTATTTTAATTTTAAAATATAAAAAATGTTGCCTGAGTTGCCCCTTGGTCACTATCTTCTCTCCTGTATATTGGATACACATGTATGTTTTTCCGCGCATGAAAAAGAAGAGACAAAATTGCTCCTTGGAATATTCATTTATAATTTTTGAAAAACGTATTTTAAGGATATTGCACGTGAATATAATTTAACCATGAAAAAAATAATAAGAAAATGCATTTGTTACGGTGTTACCCCTAATAACAAAACCTAACCGGCCCCGGAAAAAAGCTGCAGGTATATCTTTTCACAGGACGTATTAATTATAATTTAATTCGTAGAGAATAAATATTTTTTTTAATTCATAGAGAATAAATATTTTTTTAAATATAAAATAATGAAACCATCAAAGTATTTATCGAATAAAATATTTTTATATTGGCATCAAATCCCCCCCCCCCCGGTTGTTTCGCAATGACCTTTTCATTACTATCAATAAACAAAGGGATAATTTATTGTATGATAAGATATAAAAAAACAAAAGACATGGTGAAACTACCGCTCTTGGAGCAAAACAAATTCCATCCGAATGAGTTATTTTTAATATTTTTATTTATTTTATCATTCAATTATTTTATTTTATGTATTTCTTGTTTAAAATTTTATCTTATTTTATTTTATGTATTTCTTGTTTAAAATTTTATCTTATTTTTTATTGTTAAATTATTTTGCTTTTCAATTTTACCACTACATGAAAGATAAAAAGATATTTGTATTTTAATTATGATGATTATTTTTTTAATTGCTATTTTTTGTTTTTAATTATTTTGTATAATTGATTTTTTTATTTTATCATTTAATATTTAATTGGTTATAAATTGGCTTTAATGGATTTTTCCAACAGTAGCTTTTGGTTTAATAACCTATGTCATGGGATGAAGGTTTTTTTTTTAAAAAATGGCAATGGATTATAATTTTAACATGCGAGCTGAGATTGATATGACTTTAATTTTTTTCTTATTAAATTTTATTATTTTGTATTTAATAAACTGAAAATCGATCCATATCATTTATTTTATTTTGAAAAATATTTTTTTTCCTAATGTTAGTAAATTCTTTAACTTGATCTACACGTTGTTATTGTTTATTTTTATATATTTTTACAATTAAAATGAAAAATATTTATCCTATACAGATTTAATTTTAAATTGATCTATTCTTTTCATCAAGTTGTGGATTAGCAACGAATCAATAAAGTAGGTTTCTCTTATTTATAAATTCTCAACCCCAGTAGAGTTTGATTTTAGTGCATGCTTGTATCATGGTGTATTGTATTGCGCTTTAAAAAATTGGTTGTTATTTTTTTATATATATACATATATTAACATCAATATATAAAATTATTAGAAACACCAAAGAAAAAAATATAATTTAATTTATTTTTCAAAACAAATATATTTTTAAAAATGATCTAAATACAGCTGGAAACTCACTCCAAATAAAAAATCACTAATCAAAATACTGATGGAGAGATCTTCAAGTAAAAATTCAAAACTATAATCATCAAAACATATCCTTTAAAAACTCAAAATGAATCCACAAAAAACCATGTCTGCATATCTATTTAGATTTTAGACGATAGATGCATTTTATTTTAATATCTGTTTAAAAATATGGTTGTGGTTATTTTTAAAAGTGTTATCTGTTTGAAAATATATTAAAATGGTTTTTTTTAAATTATTTTTAATAGTAACAAATCAAAATAATTTAAAAACATTTTTTTACTTTAAAATAAAAAAATAAAAAACTTTTAAATTCATTCAAAAATACTTTTAAAACTCAGTTACAAACAGGAACTAAATAAACACCACGCAATCCAGGATCAAATTTAGGAAATCTAAATGCTATTTACATACAGAAGCAATGTCTGGTTTCTTGAATTATATATATTAACAAATATCGTATTTGTAGACAATCTCTCCCTCCCTCTCTTCTCATACCAAAGGAGAGGGACAAACAAATTTAGTAATTGTTTGGGAATGTGATTATGGTTATTTTTTAAAATATTTTTTGTTTAGAAATATATTAAAATAATTTTTTTTATTTTTTAAAAATTATTTTTGATATCAACATATCTAAATTATCTAAACACACAAAAAAAATTAATTTAAAATAAAAAATAAAATAAAATTTCAATTTTTTTTAAAAAAACTTTCGGTTTCGGATCAGGGCTAGTATTCAAAATAACATGGAGCGATTAATTACACGGCTAATGGACAGGCAGTAGGTGGAATTAAAGTTTTTACCTTATTTCCCAAACCCTAATCCGAAAGAACACCATTTTTGGAAAAGAAAAGCTGTTATCATATTTTTTGAATCTAGCAATTAATTTCTTCTGACAACTGGCAAATAGACTGAGCGAGTCTCCAACTTTAAAACCCGACAATTGCGGGCACCACTGCCCTACCCCTCTCTTTCAACTTGTTCCTTGTCTTTTGCTTGGATCCCGTACAGGACACGTGTCATGTAAGAAAATAATACAAAACAGGGGAGTTATGAACATTAACAAGGGTAGTTCTGGGAACTCGTTTTCCCTCCATAGCAATCCACGCAGTTCCAAACTCCTCTCCTTCGTGGCACCCTCGTGGACGCAATCGTAACCGCCCATCTCTCCTTAAAATCCCCACATCACGAAACCCTAGCAACCCCCTCCTTTTTTAAATCCCCATTCAAATAAACAGGCAGAGAGACAATACAAACAGATGAGATGATATAAGAGAGAGGGTAGAGAGAGAAACCCTAATCCTCCTATTCGTGCATACCTGTCGTTTTTCGTTTCTGAATAGCAATTGATGGAGAGGTCGTGGATTAGGTCGCCGGCGGAGAAGGCTACGTCGCTGGGGTACGTGAGCTGGGAGGAGGTGTACGTTTCTAGCGACAGAGGGAGGAGAGAGGTGCAGTATTATCTGAAGAGAAACGACGGTGGAAAAGACCTGGCAATTACAGGGAAAGAGAAGAGCTCACGGCACATGTCCTATCAGCTTGCAATCAGGAACCGGTCAAATTTGTTTCCTATGGCACCTTCTCTGAAGCCGAAGTCAAGAAGAGAGGTTATTGATTGGCTTGATTCAATTGTTTCAGGTACATGAGCAAAAACCTAATTGAAACTTTTTTTTTATTAATTTCCCTCTAAATTCTGAAAATTTCGAAGCTTTTGGGATTTCTTTTCAAGGGTTTGTGTTCTTTGCGGTATTATGTTGGATCCCAGTTTTTTTTTCTTGGCATAGTTGGATAAAACGACCGTGGATTTTCTAATTCAGTCCAAAATTCAACCTCTTCCGATATTTGCATCGGGGGATGATAAATCTTCACGAAGTTGTGTTGGTTTTTAATTCGTTAAAATACTAGCCTGGTCGTTCAGTTTCTTGCTGCATCCCTTGCTGCACGGGCTTTTTCAGGCCTTTGATTTTTATTTTTGAAGATGATTCCACCCTCGCTTAGTTTTGAGACTTATTCTCGGTGGAATTCTATCTGTTACCTCTCCTGATCTGGATAGGAAATACACATAGATGTTTTTCCTTAATTTATCAATTTTTTGAAATATATGGATACCTTTTATTGTCAGAACTTCCCTACAGATGACCGATTATATCAAATTGAAAAGTTTGCATCTTTAAGCATCTGTTTCCAATCCTTCATGGGGAGTACATGCTTTTAGGTGCCCTAATTAGGGCTGTTGTCAATGATGTCATGTCCATGGGCTTTTTCTTCTTGAAGATGCGCCTATCCATTTTCTTTCCTTGAATTCCTCGCGTGCTGTGCCCATCTATAGGATGAGTGATATCTTTTCGGCACCTCTTGACGTTTCTTCATCTTTCCTGGATATCGTTTCTTAAGGAGGAAAGAATTGTGTTTTTGTGATAATGGACAGCACTTTTTTACCCCCGAGCATATCAAGAAATTTAAATTCTTTCCAAGTCCAAATAACAAATCCATCGTGTATCTTTGTTTTTGGATCTGAAGGGAAATAAATGCTCAGATGCTTGCCTCTTTATTAGAGCAAATCATTCTGTAGGTTCTCTAAATATCCGTATAACAGGCTTGCAGCTCCTTATATCCATATTTAGGTTCTTTTAGCTCTATACCCCTCTCGTTACTGAGAGCAGGCTGCTCTCCTTCACCTTTTTTCATGCCTTCTCCCTATTATGTGTTTACTGCCCTAACTTTTAACTATGCCCTTGTCATAATCACCTATTTCTGTGCTATGTTACTATAAACTGATGATGATCTGGGATGCAGGAATACTTATTCAATTTTTAAAGAGCTGGTTAGAGCATCGGATGCTTATGCCTTCACTATCTAGGTCATGATCTTTTATGGCCTGATTTATCATATTTTATAAGTAAATCTCCTGATCACAGTACCCTTTTGTGCTTTCATATTGAATTTATACCCTCCTGTAAAGATGCCAAGGCCACTTGTTTGTTTAATTGCATTTGTACCACGGGTTTTCTCTGATGATAAGCCTTTTAAGTGCTGCTCTTGTGGTTGTGCATGCTCCTCTTTGCACCAGCTCCTTATCCTGTCTTTCACTTGATTCTTTCCTTATTGAATTTTGAGTTTGCAATGAAATTTCAGGTTTCCTTCTACACGAATCAATTTTTCAAGCAGGCTCCTTGGATAACAGTGATGCTTCTCAGTTGGATATGAAAATTTTTAAGGTTAGAGTGGTGTTATTGACTCTTCTAATTTTGACACATTGTCAAAATTTTCAAGCAGGTCATTGTCTTTTTGATTCTTACTTGCTCACACTTTTTAGGATGTTCAGTCGCAAAAGCTGGGGTATTATTCTTCAGAATTTTCGTGGTTAGGTTCTCCATGGGCTTGCAGGAAGAAAAGAAAGCATTATGAGTCTTTTTACCGGAATGGTGTCAAAATTTCGGTGAGTGTGTTTGTGTTTTTTCCTTTCCATGGACCATAGTTACACACCCTATTATATCTGACTTCTTTATGTGCTTTCGTTGAAAACATTTCAGGTTCATGACTTTGTTTATGTCTTAGCCGAGGAGGATAAACGACTCATTGCTTACTTGGAAGACCTATACGAGGACTTGAAAGGGAACAAAATGGTTATGGTACGATGGTTTCACAAAATTGATGAGGTTGGCATTGTTTTACCTCACAATTTTAATGACAGAGAGATTTTCTTTTCTCTGTGTCTTCAAGATCTCAATATCGAATGCATAGATGGATTGGCCACTGTCCTGAGTCCTCAGCATTTCAAGAAGTTCTCAGATGAGGCTGTATGTACTAGGTTCAATCCTTTTGTTTGTGACAAGCAGTTTGACAATGAAGATGTCAATCAATTTGACATTACTCAAGTTGAAGGTTACTGGAGACAGGAAATTCTTGGGTACTTGACCTTCCTTCCTTCAAAGCGTCTGGCGAATTCCCAATATCCAGGCAATGGCTTGAGAGGGGAAGGACATGATAATGATTGGAGTCATATGAAACCTAAGAAGAGGCTTCACAGATTAAAAGACAATGATGATGTTTGTGTTGTCAGAAAAGAATCAACTACTGCTAGGTTTGTAAACATGCAAAACTTGGATAACAGTCGGATTAACAGCAAAACTGGAAATGAGATATGCAATCAAAGGGGGGAAGAGCATGCTGCCTTTTTGTCCACAACAGAGGTTATGCAAAATCCCCAAAATCTACATGTTGGCTCTGAAGTTGAAGTGCTATCTCAAGATAGTGGTATTAGAGGTTGTTGGTTCCGAGCTTCAATAATTAAGAAGCACAAAGATAAGGTAAAGGTGAGATATCAAGATATCAGAGATGCAGCTGACGAAGCCAAGAAACTTGAGGCGTGTATTGTTAAACCTACTTATTCTTGCAAACTTTTTTTGCATTTCATTAAGGAGAAAGGGGGGATATAAGAAGTCATATGCATGTGGTTATGTCTTTTTAAGCTCATATTTTTACAAGTTTGGTGTTGTTTTATGTTGTAGGAATGGGTTTTGGCCTCCAGGGTTGCTGCTCCTGACCAATTGGCTATCCGGATTGGTGGAAGGACTGTTGTCCGCCCCATCCCCCAGCTCAATAAAGACCAGGCGGCATCAATTGCTGATGTGGGGACTGCTGTAGATGTGTGGTGGAATGATGCTTGGTGGGAGGGTGTCGTTGTCCAAAAAGATTCTGAAGATAGAATTCACGTCTTTTTCCCAGGTTTGGAAACTTTTCTTTATTGAAATTGCATTATTCAGTCCTCATGGTTATTATTTTTTTTGTTAACTTCAATTTTGTAACCTCATATTTTTTAGGTGAAAAGAAGGAATCAGTTTTTTGCTGTTCTGACCTCAGACTTTCCCAAGAATGGGTGGGAAATGAGTGGACACATATCAAGGGCCGACCGGACATTCTGTCCCATTTATCATCCTGCTTGGAAAGAAAGCAAGTGAAGTTTAGACCTGACGAGAGCAAATTGGCCCAGGCTGCTGTTCCTGATTCCAGGCAATCAGGAAAAGCCAACCCTGGATGTATTGAATATTCTTTAGACTCTGGATGTGATATGGGAAAGGAATTGAAGGCAGTTCCAGATCTTTCAAAGGATAATTTGCTAGCCCAGTTGAGGTGGAGGTCAATAAAGAAGAGAAGACGTGGTAGTGGGAGTTCTGGCCATAGGATGCACCCCAACAATAATAGGGGTCGAAGGTTATCAGAAGTCGTCAGATCCAATACAGGTGAAAGATTTTTGATTCCAACTGCCCTGAAAGTTGATCATGAGAACTGCAAGTACATGGGGGATTCTCTCTTTACCTCTGCTGTTGTGCAGCCTCTATCAAGCTTGGTTATGTCTAGATGATTGGTTCCATGTTATTAGGATATCTCAAGCAGATGTTACTTTTTGATCTTTTGCAGAGGTATACATGTGTAGCCGATAGAATCCTTGCCTATGATAGATTTTTGATGTTGACGACCTTGAAAGTGGATGAAGAGAGATGCTGTACATTGGGGGTTCTTTCTTTTTCCGTTGTTCAGCCTCTAGCATGCCTGATTATAAATCTGCCTGAGACGGTCTTCTTTTTGTTGGGACGTGAAAGGGCTAACACGTCTCTCTCTCAAGTAGATGTAGTTTCTGCTCTGTCGCTTTTCAGAGGTTCATATATTCTCATGGTGCATGAACTCGATGCAACACTAGATAACAGGCCAGTGCCGTAGGTTATTATAAATATTATTATCTGAGAAGTGATGGCATCCAATCCAAGTTCCTCCACCGGATCTATGTATTTGTATCTAACAGCAGCCGC
Organism: Salix arbutifolia; assembly: GCA_025169955.1. NCBI lineage: Eukaryota > Viridiplantae > Streptophyta > Magnoliopsida > Malpighiales > Salicaceae > Salix > Salix arbutifolia. The sequence continues at coordinate 10,874,546 of CM045911.1, forward strand.
TGGGGTCCGCAAACATCAGAAAGCAATTTTGATTGATCTTATGGAGTTCTAACCCCTGCATATACTTGTACCCTTCAAAGACTATTGCAGCATGATTTCTGCTTGTGATTCGTATCTGTATATCATCCTCGGCAATAAAATTTTGCCCTTTTTCTTCCCTCTTCATGCTCGAGCTGACCAGCTTCACTCTCTACGTGTTTTAAGTTGAACTGATATTTAATTGTGCCGCCTCATGGGACCTCCTTTTGTCCCGTTTTCCTGTTTTGTGTTTTCGTTTCAGCAGCAAAAATCAGCTTTGTATGTAACTGACAAATGCCAGTATGAAGCATGTTGTGATTCCTTAATAACCATGTGAAACCTATAGATTTATATTACAGTTATGGCTGTGGGCTCCCATGTTAGAAAAGATCCAAAAGTGGTCCATTGGATGATACATACAGCTCAATTCTTTTCCTAGAGAAGGAAGATTCCTTTTATTTAGATATTCTTCCATGTGTGTGTTTTATTTTAAAAACATTAACTTGATAATTTTTTGGTTTTTGAAGTGTTAATGTCAAGAATAAATTAAATATTTTTTTTTATATTTTCAAGTAAAAAAAATACTTTTCTAAACACTTTGCGCCACAATACTAAATATATTTTTAGTCCCTTTTAACGCTACTAGCTATTTTTTTGTTTAATAATATAATTATTGTCTTTTTATGTTTGATCTTTATGTCATTTTGTTATTCTATATGAGCTAGCAACATCATTATTAAAGAGTTGTAAGTGGTGAGCATGTTGTGCTAGCAAACTTTGGCATAAAAAGATACCGATGGCATATAAAAAAATCCAAGTATTCTGAAAATAATTTTATTTAATGTTTGATTTTTTGGTTATTTAAATGTTCATCTTAATGTTTCTCTCTCTCATAGTACAGGGAGTACATAATTGATGTTGGACATCTTGGTACATGCAAAACAATCAATTTAATAGGATTTAAGAATTTTTCTATAATAAAATCAGTTATTTTAAGTAGGAATTGTAATAAATAAAATAAAGAGTTTTTAATTTCAATAACATGAGTTTTGTTATTGTTTTTATATTATAAATGTTTTAAGGGTTAAGGTATAAATGCTTGAAGAGTTTTACTTGCATGATTGAGTGATATCTATAAGTACTGAATTTATAATTTTGATGGAGTAAAAGGATTAAAAAGTTATTGGGTCTTGACAATATTAATGTGGGATGAAAACCCATATAGCAGGTCATTGGAAGACCTTTTATACACTTATAAGGAGATGGTAATTATTTATAACATGAATAATCTATGTCAATAGATATTAATATAAATCCTATTTATATTGGTCTGAATTTAACACTATTGAATTAAAATATATTAAATCTAATAACCTATGAGATCCATAATAATTTTCTTCTCAATATGTATATTAAATTTGAAACTCAAGTATATTGAATTCTAAGGCTATCTGGATGCAACGAAATATAGTCAAAAAATCCAACTCATATACATATTCAATGAATTGACTTATATATGGAAAACCACAGGCCACTCGTTTGATTTCTTGGTTACACTTGTTTGATTTCTTGGTTAATCCAGTTGTTCAGCATCAAAGTTGCCGAACAATCAAATCAAGTAGGCAGAAAATTTTCATTTGTTTAGCTGTTAAAACGTATAACATTGTTGTGGCAAAGAACACTAGCTTCAGTGGCTTGATTAGCGCGGAGCTGTGACAGAGCCGATAATGAGACTCACAAACCTTCTATACGGTCGCTCATTGACTAAACAGTCGGCTCTATCGGCTCGCTGCAGCCTGCAGAGTTTGGACAGCCAAACTCTTTGTTGACCTTAATAAAAGATTAGAGTACTGATGCAGGTGTTCGGTCTCACAAGCAAGCTACAAAGAATAATTCAAGAACAGAAAATTAAAAAACAGTGTTTTGTGTGGACCTGCCCCAGTGAATGGAGCATCTTTGTCAACAAAGCACTAAAGACCCCTTTTCACTTTCACCAGGCTCTGTAACCTGTTCTGTCTTAATCCCTTTTTCTCCAACAATTGAAGCATCTTAAGAGTTGGGCTTGCTCTATCAGGACAGCAGAAGCTGTTCTTAGATCTTTTTCAGATCATTTTCTTTCTGTTTTTCTTTCCCTTGCCCATTTCAAGATGGGATTGAACTTTTTACCTCACTTTCCTATATGAGTATATTTGCTGCTTCCAGTCACAGAAGAAAGATATGGCTCTTGCTACAGGGCCTAAAAAGGAGATACAAAGAATTGGAATCAAGAAGTCAAAGAGCATGCTATATTCTGGAACTAGCCTGGCCTCTGCTGAATCCTTGACTGTGCCTCTTGTGAGAATTCTCTCCATTTTCTTACGATGAGCTTACACGTTTTACTTTTTTCACTCACAGCCTAGGAATTATGTAAGTTCTGGTGGTTTATTGTGGGTGCTTATTGCAAGCAGGTTCAGGAAGTTGTTCTTTCAGCAGATATTCGATGTGCAGGATGTCAGAAGCGAGTAGCTGACATAATGTCAAGAATGAATGGTAAGATTTCTTGAAACTTTGCCATTTAGGTGTTAAGCTTTCCAAGAAATGTAACAAGTTCTTAGGATTCCTCCAGACTGCTGATCAAAAGATGATAATGGATGTCTTTGGAATCATCTTCAAGGAATTCTTTTGGATTTATAGCGATGACTGGGCTAACGTTCGAACACTGATGTGGTCCCAAATTAAAATACTCTTTTAATTTAGCCACAGTAACCTCATCCTTCTTCTTCCCTTCTTTTCTTGAGGCTTACTGACTTCCTTTTAGCAATTTCATGTCATTGCTTCTTCGTATCAAATAATTAGGCCTCTCGCTGTGGCATTTGCTGCATGAGTTTCATAAAATGTTCTGCTCTATGAAAAGCTGGTACAAAAGAAGAGCTCTAGTTAAACATCAACCTTTGAAATGGTACAAGTGTACTTCCTGTCACTGTTGAGAAACACATCCTTCTTCCTAAATACCTAATCAGCAGTTGTTATTTTGTGAGGCGGACCTTCAGACTGTCTCTAAATTTGATGCAACCATGGACAAATTCTTAATAGAAATTCACACTTCAATTTATTTTCTTCCCATATATGTTTTGGATGACTCTGGTTGTTGGAATATTATTCAACTAGGGATCTAGCCTGCATATTTGTATGTCGTTTTGCAATGATACAAGGTATACATGCACCTAGAACAACTAAAAATTCCAAGGATGTAGATTTTAAAATTGATTTCAACATTCCCTTTGAAAATCTCACAATTCTTGAAAATTAAAGATGCATTGCAGATGCTCGCAAACTTTCTTGCTTTTTGCCATTTTTCTTTAGAAAGGTGCCGATCTCACGATAAACTCTGAAATATTTCGGAAAGCACTCATTGCTTTACTGTAGCCACTGTCTCATTATAGCTTGCTAGACAACTAGATTGCTGCCACCATTGCTAGACAACTCAAGATTTGCTCTTCAAGTGGCCTTTGTGCTTATTCTTCAACAAGCTGCTGCCTTCCTTTTATCATGGCTCCTTGTCCATTTTCCACCTCCTTCATTAGGATGAGCTCTCTCTTCTCCTGTACCATGTCATCTCTTGTGCAAGAATTTGTCTGGGGTGCAAGTTGACAGGTCTATCTTCATTAAGATGCAAGGTCCCAGTTCATTTGTCTGGGGCTCTATTATCTTGCACCTCCATATTTTTGGATGTCACACCTCCATCCTCTCACTCTAGGGTTTATTGGCCCTTTTCTTTTGGTATTTCTTCATTCTACACACATGCTTTAATCCCTTCCTGTTAGACTGATCTAGCTCTGGTACAAGTGATAATTTTTGAGCAGCAGCATAAGGTGAGAAGTCGCTGTAATAAATCTGAACGTGTCTACAAATTTCTTATCACAAGAGATTAAAACACCCCTTATATAGAGGTTCTAAGTAACTATTTAGAGACTCCTTACACACACACACACACACACACACATGAACTACATACGTTTATGAAATTCTAACAAAAAATGAATCTAGAAAAATGAAGTTCAATTGCTGTTTTATTCATAAACTCTCTGATATAGCAATGACGAAGTTCTATGTGCTTTGTGCGCTTAAATAACACTGGATTTTTAGTCAAGGCAATGGTTGGCATGCTGTCACAAAACATGGTTGTTGAAAAAACCTGCCCCTGACGCAAATCCTCCAGATAGGCCAAAATGAAATATGTCATGCCTCTGCTGATGATAAAGCCATAACTTGCTGTTATGCCTCTGCCATAAGTTTCTTTAACAAACCAGCTGCATATTCTTCTCGAAAGAAATAATAATTCTCCTAGGTTCTTGCTTCACCTGCATCATGCCTAGGAAATATCTCATAAGCCCAAGACCAATCATCTAAAGTCAACTCATAATCTGCCTTTTGAAATCTTTTATCATCTGGACATTTCCCAAGTAAATTAAATCGTCCACATAAAGAAATATTATAACAAAGCCATTCCCGTTGGACTCTTTGTTCAATGGTGTGATACTGGATAATGTTTTCTTTTTCTCTATGACCACAGTAGGCATCTTAACTTTTTCCCCTCTTTAAAATTTTGTTTTTGGCAGAGGCAGAATCCGTATCGATCAATGTGTTGGAAAAGAAGGTAACTCTCACTTGTAGGTATCCTGGTGTGAGAGTATCTACAAAGCAAGTTGCTGCTGTATACAGAAATCCTCCAGGCACAAAAATGGCAGTGATCAGGCGAATTTTTCGTTCTTACTACCGTTGATGACATGTAAATGTTTCGACAATGAACACAGTTCTATTATCAAAAGATCGTGGCTGCGTGAATTACCCACGTATATAATTGTTACATTACGTTGAGAAAATAAAATAGAATCTCAGATACTTCTTATCGAGCATGCTTGAATTTGTTAAGGAAACAGATAAAAAAAGGCAGATATGTTTGGACTGACATGGAAATTCTGCGTTCCTGTTATATGTCTAGGCTTTCTTTCCAATTTGAAGGACAAAAAAAAAAAAAAAAAACTTTTCCAGGAAGGAGTTAAGCAACTACATGAATGTAAAATCTTCCATTACTGTAAACTTTTTCTATTTTCAGGGCAGGCTAACATGTTTAAGGTGGCTTCAATTCTGCATAACACAAACCTTTTCAAACAAAAAAGAGATGCTTCGTATAATGACTTCAAAAGCACAGAAGTGAAGCTAGGGATAACAGGCCAAACGTGCCAAACAAAACCCCCTCGCTCAGCTCAAGTAAAATCAGATTCCAAAATGAACGGAAAGGATTTCCAGCGGACATTCCAAAAGCCGAAAATACAGTTGGTCTATGATTATTCAAATTCTCAAAATCCTTATTTCTCCTGGTGTTCTTAGCCATCATATCAACCCATCGTTGATTTCGTACCATGTCTTTTAGCAACTTCGTACCTGCTAAGGTAAATTACAAACATTGTATTCAAACGGGCTCTGTTTTTGTTTCTGTCTCCTTCCCCCCCACGTCAAACTGATTAAGATAAGCTAATACTCCTAGAAAACTATAAGATTGCAAACTAAATAGGCTCCTGTTTTTGATCCATGGCTGCAGACTTGCTGCGCGGTGCTGAGAATTAACCTTGATTGCAATGCTTGTTGCAGAAAAGCTAGGAGAATTATTCTCAACATGAAAGGTAAAACTGTCTTGAATGAAGATATTAGCATTCATTTAATATAAAATTGACCTCACCTTTTTTCCCATTATATATTGAAGAGATAGAGACACACATGATTGAGAAGCAGCAATGCAGGATAAGCGTGTGTGGAAGATTTAGACCATCTGATGTGGCGATAAAGCTAAGGAAAAAGATGAACCGTAGAGTTGAAATAATGGACACTCAGGAATTCGGCAGCAGCAATGAACAGGAAGACCTGCCGCCATAGTTGGCTGGCTAACATGCACTCCAACTTCTTATCTTCTTATGATGTTGTTGTTCAAAATTCCTCGTGCCAGGATAGTACACGTGACCAAACCACACCTCATGAAATTTGGCAGAAACTGCTGAAATAGAAAGGAAACTTAAAATTCAAGCAGGCATGCGGAAAACTGAAGCAGAATGAGAATGATTGGTGCAGAGATGTAAAAATGTAATTCGATAGGTAGCAGGGAAAAACCCCCACAAATACTAGTTCTGCAAAACACTTCATTTGTGGTTTGTAAATGATAAATATGTAATTAATATAACCTAAATCTATGCGCTTGCTATGAACATGCATTGCATCCGTCTATGCGCTACCATCCACTATTCCATCCATGACAAGATCTTGAAGGAAATAAAACCTTAAATCTTTACGCTTACTATGGGCATTCATTGCAGGGTTCATTAAAAGTTTGATCGCTGAGATATTGTTACAATTGTTTGACTGCTTTGATTGGGACTCTTCATAATTCTTCTTAACCACACGACTTGACACCCCCGTGATGTTGCTGCTATGAACTCAACTTTGGTAGTAAAAATAGTAACAACTAGTTGTTTTTATGAAAACCAAGAAACAACTCCTAACATAATTATTGTCCGTGTATCCAATAAGCTTTTCACTTCTTTTATTCTTGTAGAATATCCCAAAATTAATTATGCTTTCCACGTACCTTAAAGACATTTTTATTGTCATCAAACAAGATTCAAAGGCGTTTCATGTATTTATTGATCAAGCTCACAATAAACATCAAATTAGGATGTATGATGGATGAGGGTTAAGTATTTGAGACTTCTCATATCTGCTTGTAGAGAGTACTATCAACTTCAATTCCCTTTATCTTTCGTGAGTTTAAAGCTAGAGAACACTAACTCAATTACCGAGTTGCACTGATCCATATTGAAACTTCTCATAAACTCATAATCATACTTTCATTGGTAGACTAAAATACCATATATCCTATGTAACACTTTAATATCAAGGAAATATCTCATTTTTCTAAGGTCATTCATGTTAAACTCGGTCATCATAGATCTATTAAGTTCTTTTGACACCGATTGATCATTGCCACTTAAAATAGGGTCATTAATATAAAGATATATAGTTAAAATTTTACCTTTATCCATAATTTTAATGAATAAAATATGCTTGTAAAGATATTTGGTGAAGCATGCTTTGATGAAATATGCATTAATGTGATTGTACCAAGCTTGAGGGATCTGTTTGAGTCCATACAATTTTTTTTATCGATAAACCTTGGATTCATGCCCTTTCTGTTCATCACTTAAACATAGACCTCTTCATTAATTTTATCATATAGAAAACCTAACATGATGTCAAATTAGTAGATCATCTAATATTTTTAGGCAATAATAGATATAACGATTCGTATGATGTCCAAACAAGCCACTGATGTGAATATTTCATCATAATCAATTTCATGTTGTTGCATTACCCCTTATCAACTAACAATATCTTGTACTTGTTCACTTCCTCATTTTTGTTGAACTTTATCTTAAAAACCCATTTCACTCTTATAGTTTCCCACTTTGATGGTAACATCATTAGTTCCCATGTATCACTCCTCTTTATAACCAATATTTCTTTATCCTATTTTGCTTTCATTTCTCAAACTTCATAGCCTTTAAATGTTATGGGATCCCCATCACTAAACAAGGCCAAATATGTCATGTTTGCATTGTCTTCATGAGAGAGACCTTAACTAATTTTATAATCTCTCATTCAAACTGGTATCCTTCAAGCTCATCCTTTGCTTGGTGAATTCTCATAATTTAGAATGTCATCTCCATTTTGTTCATACTTGGGGTGAATCTCTCTAGGTTTTTTATCAGTTTAAAACTCTTCCTTGCTACCTTTATATTTTATACTTATTCGTTAATTTTCCACACTAGATCAACCAATATGGATTGCTTGTGACCATTATCCCACTCCTATTGTTGATTTTCTTTGAATACCACATCTTGACTAACAATTGTTTTTTATAAAAAAATAGGATCAAATAATTTTTAAGCCTTGGATTCCTCATTTACCCTAAAAAAATGTGTTTGAAACTCTTGTCATTAAGCTTTACTCTTTTATTGTCTAATACGTGTACATGGAAAATGCATTCAGAAACTCAAAAGTGATTAATCGATGGTTTGAAACCACTCTACATATCTCCAAATGCTTTGCCTTTCATGATAATAAATGAATATTGATTCAGCACATGTACAATCAAATTCACCACTTCACGCAAAAATGTTTTGGGAATTTGTTTTGTTAACAACATACTTCACACCATATATGATTTTCGCTCTCACATTATCATTTTATTAAGGAGTATAGACGACCATCAATTGTCTATGGATTCCATTTTTGTTACAAGAATTTATGAATCCCTGTGTGAATTCTCCCTCGTGATCTATTTTAAGACTTTGTATAAATATCCTAGTTTAATGGATTTGAATGTGACAAATGCTTTTGACTTTTTAAATAAGATGTAAACTTATTAAAATCATTGATAAAGGTAATGTGATATTGTTTCTTGTTGTTTGCAATTAGTTTGATTGGTTCCCTCGTAAAATTTTATTTTAATCTAACAGTCAGATTAAGAGATATAATTGATATTATAAAATTATTTATTATTTAAAAAAATACTATTGAACCGGAACTGAACGAGCAGAATAAAACCAGAACATTCTGATCAAAATTTGAACAAAATTTTCAAAACAAGCTAAAATATTAAGAGGTAAAATTTGCTCCAATTTATTCTATTTTTAAGTTTTTAAACTAAAACAAACTATATCAGCTATTTTAGATTGAACGGAACAGAAAACCATGACATCTTTTATGTGGAACCTCCAATGAACTATCCCATTCAAAAAAACCTTTTGAATGGTCAAATATGGGATGAAAAAAGTGAGACAGCAGAATAAATGGGCTAACTGGGCCTAGTCTGCTGACGATGGCCACCACGCACATGCTGTATCATGCACTCGCCCCCCCCCTCCAATTCTGGGAAGGATAGATACCCAGCCAGCACGACACAATCACCTCCCCTCCTCTTCAAGTAACTGGCGCTACCAGATTACTGTATTTCAAAATTCACCCTCCTTTCATTACCTCGACTTCCCTTTCCTAACAAATAAGTAATCCCTAACTCAAAAAAACCCTAACCCTAACCGAGGTCGCTGGAGCATCTCCAACATTAAACAATGGCTAGCGATTCCGATGCCTCGTGTCGCCAGCACCGACGATCTTCATCCGATGACGAGTCGGAGAAGTCCTCGAAACGCCGCAAACATCGTCACCACCACCACCGACATCGTCACTACCGTAGCAAGCACGGAGAGGATACCAAACAAGGCGGTGACGAGATCGTTCCTGCTACTCTCCCTCCTCCGGTTCCTTTTGCGAATAGTAATAGAGCTGATAATGATGACGTGGAGGAAGGGGAGATCCTTGAGGAAGAAGGTTCTGGTGGTGTCGATGTCGAGGCCAATGAATTGCATGAACAAGTACAAGATTCTCAAAATCTGGTGTGCTCTGATTGCCCTCTTTTATCTCTATTTTTATGCAAACTGTTACTCTTTTTCCTTGTTTTGCTTCTTATTCGGTCGCTGAGAAATATAACAAAATGTGGAATCTTAAATCTCAATTCTTTTTATACTACGTTTTGTAGCTCCAAATATTTTTATGATTGCTTGCCTTCTGGGACTTTCCTCGTAACGAATTTTGAATATTTGAGTTTCTGTATGAAAATGTTTTCTTTATGCTTTTCTCAGCGGCCAATCGGATGCTTCTTTTGATTTTTGGAATATGTAATGAATTTTTGGTTGATGAGAGTCTTATAGAGAATGTTCCTAACACATATGTAAGAACCTGCTTGCACTACAAACATGAACATGTGTGCATCGCAAAAAGAAAGAAGTTTCCTCTAGGCGTTCAGTGGAGAACTGGTGGCTTTATATTCATTCGTAAGAAGTTGTTATTCTCGTTATTTATGTTTTTTTACTGCATACTCACCACATGTGTCTTCTTCCTTTAATAATTATTCACACTGCTTGTCTCGTTGCAAGTTTGTGTTACTTAATTTTATTTATATATTTTATGGCAGGGATTTGGCAAGAGTGACAATGGTTTTGTGAATAATCATCTAGTTGTTGATCAGTTTGACAATGAGGTCTGTTTTCAAAGAGATCCCAGGGCTGAGCCTCGAGATGAGCGAGTTACTAAAATTGACTCAGAGGATCTTGCCAATGGTAATTTAGGTCATGAATACCACAACGATGATAAGAAGAGGCATGTGGAATCTAGGTCCCCCTCAAAGGGAAGTAACAAGCGAAAAAGTAACCCAGATATTGATACAATCAAGGGTGATAATAGCCAATTAAGGGATTGGAGAAAGTCATCATCTTCAGAAAGCAGTGGGAATTGGCATAAGAGGGCACGATCACCTTCACATGAAAGGTACCATGGTGAGATTCATGCTAGGAGTCGATCAGTGTCGCGAGATCTAGTTAGGGAGAGATCGCATTCTCGTAGCCTCACTGAAAACAAGGCTCTTTCAACAAGAAAAAGACACCATGACAGGGTTTATAATGACTCTGATGGTGAAAGAATGTCTCAAAACAGCAGGGATCTGCCACGTGGCAGTAGAGATTCAGTGAGAAATGTGGACAGGGAAAGCAGTGTTAGTTACAACAAGTCTTTGGATGGAGAGGACTGGTATCGCAACAAGAATTCACAGGATAGAGAGAGGAGCAAGGAGAGGGAACAGCGAAGAGAGAAGGAACACGAGAGATACAGGGAGAGGGAGGTGGAACATGAGAGGAGCAGGGAAAGCTTCCAGAGAAGGGAGAAGGATCAATATGGGGAGGCAGACTGGGAAAGGAGGAGGGAGAAAGAACAGGGGAGGAGGAGGGGCAGGGTGGAGGAGATAGATAGAAAAAGACAGAAGGAAACACATTTGAGCAATCACAAAAATATGCATAGGGCTAGTGACAGAGATAGAGATAGGGAGAGAGAAAGAGTGAAGGATAGGGATATGTACATGGAAATGGATAGGGTTAGGGACCATGATTGTGGGAATGAACAAAAAAGGGAGTGGCGAAATGAAAGGGATAGGGAGAAATCTAGGGATAAGAGTGATTCAGGAAAAATCTATAATTTCAACAGCAATTCTTTTGGACAGAGAAGAGACAATCTAAAGAGGTAATCTAAAGAGGTATTCTTTATACATAAAATAAAAATGCTTACTTTAACTCAACATGTTTTTTACATAAAGAAAATATATATCTACAGGGCAGATTTGGACCTAACATTATATTTTTTATATTTGGCTTCAGAGATGAACATGAACAAGATGATTTTGAAGAAAGGATAGCATTAAAATTAGCTGAACAGGAAGAGGAAGATCTCAATAGAATAAAGGAGGAGAGTAGAAAGCGAAGGGAAGCCATTCTTGAAAAATATAGAAACCAGCAGTTACAGCAGAAGAATGAGTCTCGAACAGAAGATGCAGACAAAGGTATTTTCTCAGTCCTGTACTGTTTTACATTTACCCTTGAGCTCAGGATCAGCATTCAACTGTTGGGTTTGTTATATCATGGATGAACATGATTTTCAAGGTGTGCATGCATGCTTGATGGGTCTCACTCAGATCTGGTAACTTGCTTATTAAAGTTCAAGAAACACGATTAAGAGCTCTTCTAGTTCATGCAATTTTTGCAACTTAAACAGCGAGTATGTGTTTTTACATGTGCTGTTATTTTTCATCTTAGGCTAGAAAACTCCTGTTTTTGTTGTTACAAAAAGCTTAACTTGTTAATTTGATTTACATCCGGGCAATAATTCGTGTGCCATCTCATGAGTTACTATGGTGGGTGGATGATGTGTTTTGTTTAAGTTGAAAATCCTAAAGGAAAAAATCTGCTGATTCATAATTGTTATTGAGCAGGGTTAAATACCTTTGGATAATTAGACCAACTGATTTCTATCTTTTTTCTGTGATTTATCATTTGTTTATCATGCGAATTTCCTCTAACAATAAGATTGTTTTGTGTGGAGCAGATAAGGAGCTTATAGAAGGTCCTGGTAACTCAGCAGTAACCGACAATGTTGCTCCAGAAACTCTTGATGGCAGGGCAGATGGTGCTGATGTTTATGTTGCTGAGACATCATTTTCTGTGGGGAAATCACCTTCACAAAACAGAATACAAGTCGCTTCTGAGAGGACTTCAGGTGCTGCAGGGCTTGGAGAAGGTTCTCCAAAGGTGTGCTCATTTTGTCTCTAATGTCATGTGTTTTAAGCTACTTGGGTAATCAAGCTTAATATTCATATCGGTTGGAAGTGTATGCACATTTACTACTGAATCATATTGTAATTGATCAATGATTTGCTTCGCTGATGATTTATTTTTGGTTACTATTTTGTACAGTGTGAGAGATCAGATGAAAAATATTGTGATGATATTTTTGGAGAGACACCTGTCGGAGTTCGTAAATTAGTAAGATCAGCAGTTTCCTGCATTTTGTTTATCTGTCTTTTGTGTTGTTTATACCTGCTCTCTTAGTTGTATAATGCAGTTTCTTAAAATATTCATGCTCATTTATGCCAAGGATTTGTGCTTTGAATGTGCTGCAGGGTAAAGGAGAAGGTTTGCCAATTGTGGGGAGTGGTCTCCATGACAATTGGGATGATCCTGCAGGGTATTATAGTAAGTATTTTAAAGTATTCTAATATGTGATCATCTCTTTTTTTTCCCTTAGTTTCTATCTTGAATGCTCCCCGAAGCATATTTCCTCTTCTTTTTTTTTTTTTAAATAATATAGAATCAAATACAGGAACCTGTTATTTAAAAAGATACGGATGTTTTTGAACTTGAAGTTTCATGCGAAAAGCCCCCCCCCCCCCTGTTATCAAATTGTTTTTCTATCCCAATAAAATGTTAGCTTTTGTTTAGTGGTTTTGATAAGCTACAAATATTGTGTGGTTTCTTTTTTTCTAAAGTAAGAGATTGGAAATATTTGGTGTTTCAAGTGTTATTCTTCTATTTTCTTTTCTTTTATATCCAGAGCTTGTGTTTTTCCTGTTCTGGATGATGTGAATTCACTTTGCATCATTTCAGAAGCAATAATAGAAAGTATAAGGCATGTCTTCAATTTGTCTCAAACGATTACAGTTCTTGAAAAATTATGTATTTGGTTGATAAATATGCTGCTATTGTTCTTCAAATAGTTACTTCAGTTATTTATGTTAATATCATTTTTTGTATGTAGGCTACCGATTTGGAGAAGTACTTGATGGTCAATATGAGATTGTTGCTGCTCATGGAAAAGGTGTCTTTTCTACAGTAGTTCGTGCGAAGGATCTGAAGGCTGTCATTGATGGACATGAAGAAGTGGCTATAAAAATTATACGTAACAATGAAACAATGTTAGTATTTTTTTTTTAATAACACTGGTCTCTGTTTTCTTAACCATGTCTTGGCAACCTATTTTACCAGCCACTGATTCTACATCTATGCTGTAGGCGCAAGGCTGGGGATACAGAGGTTTCAATATTGAAGAAATTAGCAGGTCAAGATCCAGAGAACAGGCGTCATTGCGTTCGTTTTCTTTCAAGTTTTAAGTATAGAAATCATCTTTGTTTAGTTTTTGAATCGCTGCACATGAACCTGCGTGAGGTCTTAAAAAAGTTTGGTCGAGATATTGGCCTGAAACTAACTGCTGTAAGAGCTTATGGGAAGCAGCTTTTTATTGCTCTGAAGCATCTAAGAAACTGTGGTGTTCTTCACAGTGATATAAAGCCTGATAATATGCTGGTAAGTTTCAGTGCCACAATTGTGTTATTTTACTTTAGTTAATTATCCATTGATTACCTGCTATTTAACTATCTTTCTTTTCTCTTGTTTCCCACAGGTAAACGAGGCAAAAAATGTGCTGAAGCTTTGTGATTTTGGTAATGCGATGTTTTCTGGTAAAAATGAAATTACACCATACCTTGTAAGCCGGTTTTATCGTGCTCCTGAAATTAGTAAGCTCCATTTCTAGACTACTATTTTGGATACTGTCTTGTTGTTGGATAAATTGATATTAATATATGTTTTCTGGATAAAAATATATATTGGCGGAACATTTATTACACTACAATTTTGTTTCCATATACGAAAAAGTATTTGCTCATTTTGACTTACTTTGCAGTTCTTGGTTTGACGTATGATCATCCGATGGATATGTGGTCTGTTGGTTGCTGCTTGTATGAGCTTTATACTGGAAAAGTTCTATTTCCTGGTTCTACAAACAATGACATGCTACGACTCCACATGGAATTGAAGGGCCCTTTCCCAAAGAAGATGCTTAAGAAGGTAAAGTTCTTGCCCCTAATTATCATTGTTGGAGGTTCACGAATAGGCATCCTTTTGGTTTAAGCTGGTCTCCAGGGTGGTCTGCATCTCTGTTCCTGAATTTTGCATTCATTGTTTATCTGATATTGACTTGACTTGTGCATGCAGGGTGCATTTGTTGACAAGCATTTTGACCATGATTTGAATTTTCATGCTATAGAGGAAGATCCTGTCACTAAAAAGGTATGTTGTACGCATATCCCATTTACAGACATGTTCTTAACATTTGTACCTCATGGGTTCAATTTCAAATTGATTGATAAGTATTTTCTTTCTTTTTCTGCAGATAATGAAAAAGATTATTGTGAACATAAAGCCAAAAGATATTGGATCTATTATTTCGGGCTCTCCTGGTGAGGATCCAAAGATGTTTGCGAACTTTAAAGATCTTCTAGAAAAAGTTTTTGTGTTGGATCCTGAGAAGAGGATAACAGTTTATCAAGCACTAGCTCACCCATTCATCACGGGCAAGTGAACCATGTTGCTGATTTTCTGACTCCAGAAATGCTGTTGCGATAGATTTTGTACATTATGACCTAACTCATTCAGATATCTAATCATTGCACATTATCTTTATCTTATGTGTTCTGGCCTCTGAGCTTTGAGCAGTTTTTGGCATGGTTGAAGTCAAAACTGGTGATATGTGGTCAGAAGTACTCTTTACAGGCGGGTTCATTTCAGTGGAATGTACTGGTTCTATTGTAAGACAACTTGCCAAAGGCGTGTTTTCCTCTTGTAATCATTTTTAATGTGGTCATTGTGAAAATTTATCATATTTGCTATTATTTCTCTACGACAATTGGTTTTTACTCTGGACATGGTCACTACAATTGGATTTGTGGGTTACATTACACGAGAATAAATATTTTTTATCCCACGAGTTAGTAATTGTATTTGTTCTGAGACCCTTTGCTAAAGATGGCAGGAAGAATCTTGTTTTCTGTTGTGTTAATTTTTAGTTTCTACTCGTACTGAATATTAAAATGTCTGGCATTCTAACTGCTGCAATTGTTTTTCTTTATATTTCAGTCTACATGTTCCCTTTCCATTTTATGTGATTTTCCTGGTCTGGAGAGTCTAATTGAATTTTTCATTCAGGATAATCTTCCCCTGCATTGAGGCATCCTTCCAGTGCTTAAATGCTTGAAAGGCGCCCAGGAGAAGGTACCTTGGCTCGTTTATTAGGAGCTTATTGAATAACCCCTTGAAAGTGTTAAATATGTTTTTTAGATGGTAATGCTGCTACCTCTGGCATCCTTTTTTGCTTCACAATATAATGTGTCTGAGATGTGTTAGACTTCATAGGTAGTCATTGTTCATATTTGTTATGTGATTAATATTAATATATGTTACAACGTAGTGAATGCATCTGATCCATGGCCTGTCATTCTGGAGGCACTTGCTCTGGAGATGTGCTGCTTAAAACTTGGAAGTGAGTAATTTTTAGTAAGTAATTCATTTTTTTTTATCTGATACTTTTCTCCTTAAATGGACTATTGGAGGAATATGTATTCAATTTGAAATTCTAATGCATTGATATCACTTCCTGTGCTTTCTAGGGCTCTTATCCATCCATTTGCAGCTCTGGTAAGTATCTGAAAACAAATTGGTTACCCAAGCTTTGTACATTTTTAAAAATACTAAATACTAGATATTCAGGTTTCTTGAATTTTGATCTCTAATGTTGGTGAAGTCTGTCACAGAAGCTTCATAAGATTCATGCATTGCCTCCTATATGTAGTCGGTCTTTCTCTTATGAGAGTTTTATGAATGACTTGAATATAAAACACAGGAGACAAAATACTATCGTGAAGCATGAGCTTCAGTCAAAATTGCATTTGAAGTTGGAGATCTAGTTGAACTTTTACACTTTTTTGTAGGACTGTCCTAATAATGATAAAATTATAGTTTAATATTAGACCAATTAACATGTTTCTGAGTATGCTGGATAACTTTCCCTTACGTTTTAACAAGTTATCTGTGTTAATTTCATTTGAAAATTGAAACCCTCTTGTTATGGATTTTGGTGATCACCGAAACCCATGACCACTATTAAATGAAGTTTGACCTAGTTGGTTTTTTTATCTCTAAATGGCAAAGCAATTCTCATAAAAAAAATGATACATGTAGTCCTCAACTTTCGTTTTGTGCCCTTTTTAGCCCCCATATATCATTGTCATTTGTCAAACTTATGTGGCATTAGACCCAAATATTATTCTGTGAGCCTCAACCATGACCGGTAGCTATGGATCAGAAGAAGTTAAGGTAGCTGTCTTTCGTGGCCCACTCTGGCATCATTTGCCAACATTTACATTTAGCAAGAGAGCCTTTTGTTTTTAGACATTATGCTAGCAAAGTAGGTTGTTTGGAGAAGATTTGTACAAGCTACAAGCCTTCAAGTATATTGATTTTTTTTTCTTGTGCACAAAAGGAGAGGCTCGGCAATATGTGGTCCAGTGATATTCTCAAGTTCCAAGGCTTTCATCTACCCTCGTGATCTCTGACCTTGACAACATGAGATCTGTATCTGCCAGTGTCAGTTTCCCGATTGAGTATGGCTACAAGGACCGTTCTAGGTTTAGGTTTGGATGTGGATTAGATAAACAGGGGATGGAGAGGGAAAGAGAAAGTAGTTAAAGTGAGATTAAAATGTAGATTCGAATATTGATGTTAACATAAATGATGTTGCTATTTTTGGCAAATTGAAATTGGTCTCAGATACTGGATGCCTAGTCTTATAGTGATCTGCCAAGTGGACTGATAATACACAATATAATTTAATTAAAGACAGGTTGGAGTGTCTTAGATTAAACATCAGGATCTGTTATTGATGGTAATGGTAAATGTGCCGAGGAACTAAAAGTTTCACAACATGGAATTAGGGGCTTCATGGTGGGGTTCATTGTATTGAAGTTTCTGTGTACGGATTGTATGCCATTCAGGGCTAAGCTGAGGGACAAAATGCCTGGAGACCTAGTTTATCAGAGTAAATATTCTCTTGCACAAAAAAAGTTTATCTTGTGCACTTTTTAATTCTTGCTTTTGATAAATAAAAGCAAGCCATCGGCAAACGGGGGAGAGAAAATTGTTGATTGCCTACCTTTCATCCAAAAACAAGTGTTGATCTTGGTTGTAGTGGGGCCTCATTGGGTGGAGTTTTGGTGAAGTGTTTTTTATCCCCTTTATTTTTTTGAAAAAAATAGTTTTGGATTTTTTTTTTATCTGGGATGATTTTATTTTTTATTTTTTAAGTTTGTTATATATGGTGTTTTATTAAGTTTTTTTTCAGGTGAAAAAAAGACTTGAAAATGTTTTTTGTTTGTTTTTGGTTTTGGTGAAGGCTCCTGGCTTTTTTTGTTACAGCATGTATGTTATTGTTATTGTTTTTGTTTATTGTTTTCTTTTATTGTAATTAATTTTCATTAAAATAACAGATTAATAATACATTGAGGATATCATTTTATTTAGTTTTCAAATAAGATTTTTATTTTAGTTTTTAAGTTAGTTTGTTATATATGGTTTTTTATTTAGTTTTTTTTCAGGTGAAATAAAGACTTGAAAATGGTGTTTTTGTTTTTGTGAAGGCGCTGTCTTTCTTGTTAAAGCATGTATGTTTTTGTTTCTATTTGTTTTCTTTTATTGTAATTAATTTTCATTAAAATAATGGATTAATAATACATTGAGGATATTTTTTTACTTGGTTTTCAACTAAGATTATAGTGTTTTTTTTATATAATATTAGCAAGCTTTCTTTTACACACACACACACACATTCCATAATTATTTTATTGGGGTTTATCCTTGAAATTTTATTTGTTGACTTTCCTGCAAATGTTTATTTTTATCATCTTATAATTAGAAAAGTGAAAAATAAATTCCAAAATAAAGGAAGTACATTAATAAGGAAAATTATTAAATGGTTTTGATTTTAAAGATTTTTTTTATCCTTGTTCATTTTGTTTTATTTTAAAAATATTTTAACTCACATAGCAAGAAAAGGGAAATTTTAGGGAAATAGATTAATAAGAAAAGAATTAATTACTGACAAATTATTTTATTTTGATGTAATTTAATTTCTTACTTTTGCTAAGAAATTTATTGTATAGATAGATTAAATTTTATAGTAATTACTCGAGGCACTGGATCAAGTCACCTAATCTCCACTTCTTGATTTAATATTTAGTTTGTGCAAACAGTATATTTTAACATTTATTTCTCAAATTATTCAATTAAAAACACGTCTTTGAAGCTAAAAAAATGTTTAAACGCCTATACAATTTTGTTTTTTATGTGGCATGCAGTGGATGCGGGTCAACAGACTAGTGTTGCCAAGACCAGGTAGGTGCTCACCTCTTTTCACCCTTTTCCTTTGGTGTGGAGATGGGGGATGGTTGGAGGAGAAAAAGTTTTGCCACATCCAAGGAATATGGTGCGTGCAAGAGGTTTGTGGATCCGTGTTCTATGATGCCTTTTGATGTCAATATGTTTGAACGTATAATCTAACTGTTTTGAACCCGTCGTGCAAATTTATGTGATACCAGGTAGCTCCACATCAATTTTACATTTGTAATGTCTCACATTGTTCAGTACAGAAGTGCATCATTTCATGTTACACATCAAAATTCCTTGAGCAGCAATTGCTTGGGGGGTGAACTATGTGTCGAGAATGACAACTGAGGCTAAGAATTGATTGGCAATTCCTCAATAACAGTTTTTTTTTACCCTTGTGTTCACAGAAGAAAAATAATAATTTAGGCATCTATTTCCTGCAAATAATTTAGGTGCGTGATAACACGAAAGCATGTTTTTCAATTTGTTTAGCTAATGTTTTGGGTTACGTAATACCTTTTATAAAGCATTTTTCTAAATTCACATCAGCCACAACCAACATCTAGATAGCCTTAACTATAAAAAATGAATCTTAGGTGTCATTATGTTTTTTTATCACTCACCTCATTTTTGACGGAGTTAAATCTATGTGTTGTTCCATCCCGTGTTATGAATGAGTATAATCAAGAGACAATGTACAAGAAAATTACGTCATTGGTTTTCTAATGCAAGGGATGCATTAGATGAAGATTGTTTAATTTGGATTAGTTTTTCTACCGCTGCAAGAAAGTACACTGCGACTATTAGGGCGGCAGTTGCTGGAGTAAACTTATTTCCATAGTTTCTTTCAGCAGTGGAGTACTGCTTCAGTCTTCGTAATTCATGTCATCGATCATGCCCTTGCATTTGCTATTTATGCCTCGTGGAGTATACCCTCGGGTTATGGCTTGTCAATATTTTGGTTTTTGATCCGTGTCGACATATATTTGTAGGTGGGAATTCATTCCCTCATATGCATGCTGAAGGAAACAGTGACTTTCATTCATGCTGGAGGAAACCATCTTGACTTGGTGTTACACAGAATGCGTACTTGATTGAAATATTTCCCCGTACTTCTCAGGTAAAAAAACAAGTATGTGGTGTACTATTGCACATTAATTTGAAGGTTATATCAGAAAACAATGCAAGCTAAACAATCAATCGTGACTCTCATGAAGGTCGGATAACTCGTTATCATATTGGCAAAGGCACAAGACAGTTGAAAAACGTAGTATAAATCCAGAGACTTTTAAAATAATATAAACAGCCGAGAACAATAAGGATGAAATAAAGTGGCCGTGAGTTTCAAGCTTTCAATGGAGAAAGAAAAGAAAAGAAAAGAAAAATCGTGCGTTTGAAGTTGTTAGCAATAGCCGGGCTACCAAATATATAATTTCGATCAAATAAAAAAACCGAGCATGTATTCGAGTTTGAAAAATGAATTATATTACGAGGTAAGTGTAACTTGCTACTCGAGTGGCTTATGTTTCCCCTCGTCAAATATATGCAGGACTAGACACCACGTACATTTCAGTAGTATGATTTTCGCAGCTTATAGCCAGGATAAAATTAGAATTCTCAAACCTTATGTTATAGATCAAACGGTAAAGAAATATAAAGAGGATTCTCTAATATTTTTTTATTAAATCTTAATAATAGTCTTTATCTTCATAAAATAAACTAACATTAGTCATAAAATTCTTTATAGGAAAGAAATCTTGATTAAGATTTATTTATTTAATAAAATTCATTTAGCATTAGAATTTATAATTAGTTAAATACTAATTAAATGAAAAGTTCTAAGCTAAGTACAAAACATATAATTAAAATACAAAATTAAATTTGAAAATTATAACTTTATACTACATATGACACTTCTAGGTTTCTTTGTGGACTTGTTTTTAGGCTTGATCTTGTTATTTTGATCAATAAACTCCTGAGATATTTGTTCAGTGTTAGTCTCCTCCATTTGAAAAAAACTCATCATCAAGATGTATATTTTAAATTGAGCTCTTCCATCCTAAATTAACAAATACTCCAAATATAATATTCTAGCTAACTTATTTACAAAATAACATGTTTTTTATTAGTGAACTTTCAAATTTAATTTATGGTGTGTATAATCATCATAATAAAAATAAATCATATTTGATTTATAAATTATATTTGTATAAAGTTCATTAGTAGTTTCTTTTCACATTTTTCTACTTCAAATGTGAGTTCAACATCATCTATGTCCCCCAATACTTTTACCATTATATTTAAAGGAACTCCAACATAATCTTTTATAATATAAGAATAGTAAGAGATTACACTCCATAAGACTTGTTTGCAAGATCTTCATCATCATCTTCTCAAGGTTTGTATTAAAGACTCTTATCGTCAATTTTTTTTTGCTCGTACTAAAATTCAATAACATTGATCGATTTTTATCTTTCAAGTTGTGGTTGTCTATCTTAGTTTGACAAGGTCTTATGGCTTCCATCAAGTTTACCTTCAGTTATCAATACGGAAATTTAAGAGTAGGTTTAAGGTAAGGTTGGCCTTGAGGTAAGTCTTCAAGCACAAGTCTCCTTTTTGCAATTTCTATTTTTGCCTCCTATCATTTAGAATAGATATTCTTCATTAGATGAATACTTGTATATATATTGAGCAAGAGGATTTGCACAAATTAGATTAGGGATGTGCTAGTCACAAACATCATCCTTAGCACATGTATCTTTCATTGTCCAATTGAAATTTGTATATAACCCTGATGCCTCAACCATGGTGGTAAGGTCATGAAATCTGGTGTTGATAACACTAGACACTATTTGCACTTGTTTCTTGAAAGTTTTTGTCGCTATTTAATGATGATTTAACTGATCCTAGACAACTTATATCCTTTTATCATTGTTATAACCCTAAGTGTTTTTATTATTATTAATTTTTTTTATCATATTTACATAAAACATATATTATTATCATTTAAAGTAAAAGACACACACACTAGAAACTTGGTAGAGATTCCTTTATATTTTTTAATATTAAGCTATCAACTCAACCAATATTCACAACATAGAAATAAGATTTCAACATATTCTCATCACATGAGTCTTTTATATTTATATATTACCATCGAGACAAGAACAAATTCTCACACGATAATGAAAAAGATAATGAAAACAAAAAAAAGAAATAACTTCATACTAGCAGATTTCTTTTCAAGCATAGCTTTGTTAATGTAAGTGATGGTGTGAAGTGCATCAAGACGTGTTACTCTTATAAAACTTTAGTAAAATAATTTAATTAGTGATTTTTCTTGGCAGGTAGGACCTGGGAGAAGAGCGGTCGTTTTCCATTTACACCTTACCTGGAGCCAAACTGGCCCCCGCAGATGATTGCCCGGAACGATTCCACACGTACAGTAATACATATCTGAACTCGTAAAACAATGGTCCGCATGGAGACCAAAACCTTTCTCATTTCCTCGAATTAGACAAAACCAGCCGCGTAAATTTAAGCCTTCAATTCCCATTTTCTTCTTCCATCTTTAAACTTGGCTCGTAAGAAAACTCAAAAACGCGTATTTACTTTTAACTCCAAAGACTTCGAAAGCAAATCTCTCTCTCTCTCTCTCGTCATCACATAAAGGAGCAAACAAGCCTCTGCTTGTTTGTTCTCTTGTGCATGTGCCCCTGCGAAGTATTATCATCAGCTCCTTTGATAGTGTGTGTTTCTTGGATCTCAAGAGCTCACTCAAAATCTTAGTAATCAGACAGTAAAGAGCGGGCATACATGGGGAGAAAGCTCGATGCTATTCTGGGAAGGAGTTTTAAAGCCTACAAGGTCAAAGCAGTTGCCAGTCTTGCCATCTCTCGCATTGCTATACTCAAGAACCAACGCCAGGTCAGGTGCAATCAAACCCGCTCTGATGTGGTTCAGCTTCTTGAAAAAGGTCACCATGATCGTGCTCTTCTCCGAGTAAGATTTTTGACGAATCTACACCATGCCTTTCACTAATTAACCTCTTTCTTTCGTTTTCTTCATCAGCTTTTTGTTTATTGGTCTCTTTTATTTTTGTTTTTTAACAGGTTGAGTATTTGATCAAGGATCAGAATATGCTGGATGTATATGTGATGATGGAAGGATACTGCAATTTAATGATAGAAAGACTCCATCTCATTGAACAAGAAAGGTTGCTTTCTGTTTTCACCCAGTGATAAGTTTCCATGTCCTTTTCCTTTCATCAGTGATTTTCAGACTTCCATTTTGTTGATGGGATTTTTTTTTTGTTACAGAGTGTGTCCTGATGAATTGAAGGAGGCCATATCAGGTTTGCTTTATGCTTCTAAGAGATGTGGGGAGTTCCCCGAGCTTCAAGAAATTCGTGCCGCTTTCACCTCCCGTTATGGCAAGGAATTTGTTGCCAGTGCTATTGAATTGCGTAATCATTGTAGAGTGGACCCTAAGGTATGTTTTGATTCGAATAATATATCGAAACAAGCAGAGAAAGAGTTTACCCACTTCGTTAATTTCAGCACAACGCGTTAATTTTGTAAAACAAGGCATTTGATCGAACTTTTCCCTAAAAATCAGCAAAAGATATTAATCTTGTAAAAGTAATTTGATCGATCCTTTCCCCAAAACCTGCACTTTCTGTCAAGACACCCTTTTAGGCAATCATTGCCATCCAACGATGGTGTTATAAAGAAGAACAAAGGTGTGGTACGTTTCTTGTGAGGTTTTGGTGATACAATTGTTTTAACGTGGTGCTTGATGATGGTAGGAAATCATATGTTTGGAGAGTAAAGTTTTTAGAGTCGTTTTGACGTCTGATAAATGATGGTTATGAGGAATGGACCATGTTGCCAAGGGATTGGTTCAAGTGATAAGGAGAGGACTCATTCAACATAAGTCTCATGTTAGAGTCCCGTCATGATTTCGTAGAAAGGTGGCATTTTTACATCCGATTAGCCCCTTCAAAGATACAAGCTTCAACCACTACATAGATACAATTGGGATCCCTTCAAAGGTTTATACGCGTGAATGCTGCAATATCCCTATCGGTTGTGTAATTAGTCTATTAGCGCACCCATTTTTTAAAACCAAAAACAGAACAAGGAATGGACAATTTAATTTATTGGCAGGACTTGCTGCTACAATTTAAAACCAAAAACACTGCTCTTTCAATTCTTTTGTTTGCCTGGGAGTATAAAATGCCTAATTATCTAGTAACATCCATATTTTGTCAAAATCGAGAGAAATATTCAGAATGATTTTGATGGGAGCTCTCATTTATATATATTTTACAGTATATGTAAGTTTGAATGTGCCGTCCTGGTTTCTGTAGATGATACAAAAGCTGTCAACCCGGCAGCCAGACATGGAGGGCAGAATGAAGGTGCTCAAGGAAATTGCTTCAGAAAAAAACATAATTATCGAGGACAGTTCTTCCAGTAACACTGAGGTATGCAGGTTTCAATAAGAATACAACTATATATAGTGCTGTATATAAAGTCAAGACTAAACATATGAACAATGCAGGAAAATTTAAATGTCAATAAGCAAAATCAAGCCCAAAAAGAGACATCAACGAGTTCTGGTGGCACTGAGCTGTTTGACGATTTGCAAATGTCGGTTGAAGAGATGAAAAGAGATGGGCAATCTGACTCAGTTCATGCAAGAAAAAAGTACAGGGATGTAGCGGATGCAGCCCAAGCAGCTTTTGAGTCAGCTGCAAGAGCAGCTGTGGAACTTTCTCGATCTGGTCCTCATGAACCTGATAATCAGAACAGTCACAATGGAGGAAGAAACAGGTCTCTGAAAGGCGAGCCCATTCAAACTGAATCTCAATCTGAAAACCAGGAAATCCACCAAAAAAAAGAAGCTGTGAAAGAGAAGGCTCAGGGTGTCACGGAACTCAAGAGGTTGGTGTCTACTTCAAGCGCGGAATCAGAAGAGATTTTGGAGGTGAGTGAAACGTCCTTCGATGCAGAGGACCTGACCAAGCAGCTAGAGAAAGATATAGTTTTCGACGAGAGCGACGATGAAAGTCACAATTTGCATTTCAACAGAGAACTTGAAGGAGAGATCCAGACAGCAGAAGATTCTCATAAGAAAAATTCTAAAATCATACAAAGTGATCCGAGGGTGGATTCAAGACATGGATATTCCACAGAACGTGCTGCAGAAGGACCTGGTATTCAAAGCTCGCATCACTTAAACATAGAGAAGAGACCGATTTCTGTCAGGACCAGACGAGTGCGAGGATTCTGAGGAGCACGAGCATATTGAGTCTGTTATGCTTTGGTGAGTTCTGCTAATTATAGGTTCATCTGTCCATTATTTCCCCTAAATTTTGTGAACTTATTTTGTTGTTCTGGTTGTGTGCGCCTTGCATCTTTACTGAGTTTTGTAAAAAAAAAAACAGATGAACCTATAAAGTGTCTATGTTTGTATTGAAGATGGTTTTTCACTCTTCATCTTTCATGTATTTTAATTATTTCATTTGTTGTGTTGGCGTTTTATTTTTTTAATATATTAATTTTCAATCACAAAAGACGGACTTGACCTTATCTCTTGCATTCCATTACTTGTGTTGTAATTGAGAGCAATACACTCCCCTAGTTCATTTAGTTTTCTCAAAGCTATATAGACATTTCCCCCCTTCAGCTCTTCTCTTTTAAATGAAAATAAAATGTAGATAATTATAAGATCAGGTTTTAACACTTTTAAACTTCATATCTTTAATATGGTTAAAGATGAACTGTCTAAATTCATAAGATTTTCCTCCTCGTAGCATGGTTTAAAGACAGATTTTTATATATTTTTTTAACTTCAATCTCTTCAAAATACAATTTGAGAATGCGTGCAACATATAAAACAAGTCCTGACGCAATAATCTAGCCCCTATATCATTGAAAAATAAATTTAAGAAGTAATATTAAAATCATAACAAAAAAGTTGTATTGAAAATGTAATTTCTTGAAATAAGTTCCGAGTACCAAAAATGTCTTCTTGCAAAAGGAAAAAAAAACCAGGTAATTAGGAGGAGTTTTCAAGTAACTATTAAATAAAATATAATTTCAGACTTTTCATGCAATTCAAAATGAACATTCAATAAAAGAAAAAAATGATGATTTCTCACCTTGAATCTTGTCCTCAATGAGCGCGAGTGGAGGTGAAAATCACTGATAATATGAAGAAAAAATAACCAATCGACCCCTTTTCAAAATATGATCGGAGAAAAAGAAGAAGAAGAGGGGAGCTGGGGAAACCCTTGTTGAATGAAGGGAGGATGACAAAAATACGAAGAAAAGATTGTTTGGCCTCATTCAGAAAAGGGATCGATCCACTTGGTTTCGAAATGTAATAAAACAACGGTTGTATAGAGCAGTGATTATCGATTTTAAAATTTCAATATATATCAAGGTAATATGAGGAAGATGATTGAATAATTACAGGAGTGAAGGCATTATAGCTTGAAGCGAAGAGAAAAACAAAAAGTTGTAAGATGAGTTGTAATAAGACCATGATATAGGTTTTCAATTATGAAGGATTAAGTTGTAAGATGCTCATAACGCAGGGGCTAAAGAATAATTCACCCTCTTCCTCGTGTTCGAAACTGAGCCAACCAATGGCCCCAGTACCCATTAGCCTGGCAGTTAGCAGCGAAGCTAGCTAAAAGTTATCGCAAACAATGGCAGCAACTCAAGCTCTCCTCTGCAGCAACTACTACTGCTCTTTGGTCACAGCAGCTAAGAAAACACAGTTCAATTCAAAAGGACCACCTTCAATCTCTCCCCGTCATAAATTGCAACATATTAGAGCTTTTAATTCCAAAATCCAATGCCCTCTATCAACACCACTTTTCATTTCAAAAACTCCCAATTTCCTATGCTACGCGACCCGCCGCAAACCACCCATCGTGCCAAAAAACACCATTTCCTCGGCCGAAGAGGGCAATGATAATGCACGGAAGGTGGTTCAGGTTATTCTGTGGGTTGTTGAAGGAGTTTACATTTTGTGGCTCTTTTTACTCCCTTATGCCCCTGTGAGTAAACTACTCTACTTCTTCTTTGTTTAAAATAGTGTCTCGTCTCGTAAATAAAATGCAATTTGTGAATTTGTATATATGTTTTTGATCGACACAGGGAGATCCAGTGTGGGCCATCAGTTCAGAGACTGTTAATTCTCTCATTGGACTTTCTCTCAATTTCTTCTTCATCTTGCCTTTCATCAATTCTGGTATGCCTTTTCGGAATTCACTTCTGATTGTTAGATAAAATGAGTTTCTAATTGTCGAGTATATTTTAATCATGATGGCAATGTACTTTCGGGCAGAGTAGTCGGCATACGTCTTATTGATGCCCCAGTTCTTCACCCGGTAAGAATGGTCATAAGGTGATGTTGATTTGGTTGGCACTTGGTTTTGTACCATTCTTACAGTCTAACGTTGGTGCTGGTGATTTTTCTTTACCAGATGTCTGAAGGACTATTCAACTTTGTTATTGGGTGGACTTTCATGTTTGCTCCTTTGCTGTTCACTGATTGCAAGAGGGATAGATACAGATGGTCACTGGATGTTTTATGGGGCTTCCAGATGTTCCTCACCAACAGTATGCTTCCTTTACACTCTTGTGATTGATGAGTAGATAGATTAGCTTTGACCATCCCTTTGAAGCCGTGGTGCAAGATTGGGAGATCTTTTCGCATGATTACTTGATCTGACTAGATGGCTTATAATAGCTATTGGTGATTTTCTTTTGTTTGCGTTGGTCATAAAATGGGTCAATTTTCCCAGCAGGAGAATGGTGAACACAAATTCCTATAGGACAAGCCCCCCTAACCATCGCTTATTACCATTACCTTTTCCTTTTCCTCATGTTTTTGCTGTATCAAGGAAATATTGGTAGTGTCTAGTTTCGTTTTGTTTTAACTAAAGCATCATTCTGTTCATGTGTGTTATCAGCATTCTTGATACCTTACATGGCTATCCGGCTGAACGAGGCTGATTCCAGCTATACACCAAGGAAGCGCTCTCAACTAGGCACTATCATGACAAATGGCGCGCCGATAGTCGGACTGATTGGTGGAGCTGCATGCCTGATATCAGTATTATGGGCTCTTTTTGGTCGAATCGATGGTAATTTTGGGAGCATAGCAGACAGATTTGAGTTCTTGGTTAGTTATTTAGAATCAGAGAGGCTTGCATATGCTTTCATTTGGGATATATGCCTCTACATTATTTTCCAGCCCTGGCTGATAGGTGAAAATTTGCAAAATGTTCAGAAAAGCAAAGTTGATTTGGTCAATTATTTTAGATTTGTTCCGGTGGTTGGCTTGGTGGCCTATCTTCTCTGTTTAAATCTTGACGAGGAGCTATAGCTACATGTAGTTTTCTACTAGATGTGAGTTGGATCAACTTTGGAGGTTTCAAACCAGTTTAAGTATATACATGAAGGAATCTTCGTATCTCTGTTTGTAGTAGTATAAAGAAAACATACAAGTGAATTCTTGTGGTTGATGACAGTGAAGCTCAATAATGAGTTGGAGATGCGTTCCTAATATCTTGCTGCTTCTGTTGTTAAAATGATCAATCCAGAAACGGTATTTGAAAGATCCTTTGTTTTATTGTTTGAGCAGCTATGTATTTTTCCTTATCATCTCTTAGGATGTTGTTAAAGCAGAAAATGAGATTTTTTTGGTGGAGAATAATTTCACAGAAATTAGCTCAGCTTTTCCTGAAGTGTTTTTGCATTGCACAAAGGAATTTGTTAGTAGTGATGTTGAGAATAGATATCGTTGGAATTAGATTGGACATGCACTAATCTGTTCAATACGAGATGTTGGAAAGCAGATGAAAACGAGGTCCGCAGATACAATCGCGCACCAAAAGTAACTTTTCATTCTGAGACAGGAATTCAGTGTCGCAAATTCAGAGCTGTTCTCGAATATGATTTTTTAGCAGACTCTCTTCTCGAGCACTTCTTCCCTTCAAATTAGGCACCATTCTTTCGTGCGTTTGCTATGAGGGATTCGGGGGAGGATGGATGAGGGAGAGTATATGAGAAGTGAAAGATTTGGTGTTCTCTTGGGGTGGCTAGATTTCATAATTTCTCCTGTTATTCATTTTGACAGTGGAAGACGTTGCAAACAATTATGTTTTATCTTTTAAGATGAAACATCAATTGTGGCAAACAATTATGTTTTGCCATGTGCCAAGTACAAGCCACAAGCTGAATTAGAGTCAACAATCTTCCACCGATGCAAACTTTGTGCGTGCGCAGAGAATAAAGTTTCCTGGTAACGCTACCAGAAAATCTCTCGAAAACAACTAGCAGCGGACATCACTGAACCTTCTAAGTTCTAAAATTGCAGCCCGCGTGAACTGAGGCAGAAAACGTACACCTATTAACACTAGCCATTTGTTTCTATCATCATTGATCAATTAGTTCCGATCCAGCATTATCTCAACTAAAACTTGAACTTGGAAAATACAGTAACCAAGTTCCAAAATTCTCAAATGTGGGATTACCAATTGAGAATTCAAGTATCATTAAACCTTCGCAAAGTTCAAAAAATATGATTACATGAGCATGGACATAAGTCGACTTCAATTATACCAGAAAGAAAGATACAAAAGGATGCAAGCAAGTTACAACCTAAGCACAATAACAAACTGCAAGACAAAACCCAATTCCACACCCCAAAAAAACTAACCATCAATTTCATTGTGCGGTAAGATTGCCACCACTTTGCTGCCACAAATTGATGATATCAGTGGCCTGATTGAGAAGTATGATCATCTTCTTCTGGGATATCCAGGGCTTACTCTCTAGAGTGGTTTTAAGCTCTTCCCATGCATCCTTCCTTGGCCAGAAGAAGTAAGGACTCAATGGGACAGTGCCATGTCCAGGTATCACCTGATCAAGAGCCAGTCCAATATTCTTCTCCATCCATATAAACTTCAACACCAACCTTGGTTTCTCCACTTTTTTTACTAACACCTCGGCTTTCTGCAAAAATCAAGAAACTCCCTTTGAAAAAACAGCACCAAGAACATATAGACACGCATTAATAGTTAAAGAAAGAAAAGAATTTGGACCTCAGTTTCTTGGGCGGGGACGGATTCTTCTGCTTCAGTGGAAGGTGGAGTGTCAGTGGGTGTTTCAACTGTGAGAGCTTCCGGGGCTGCAAAAGTTGTGTATCTTTGGTTTCTTAAAACGCGCTTCCTTCTCCGGTCAATAAATGTTGAAGAATGCATCAGATTTGGTTTGGGATTGATGGAAAATGTGGCTTTGAATGTTTTGCAACTAGAGGTCTGACAAGGCAGTGAAGAATATGTGAACACATTATTGATACCACACTGAGATGCCATGGATAACATCTTCTTGAGTTTTAGAGAGAGAGAGACTTTCTGGAGATAGAGAGAGGACAAAGCCTGGTTATGTCCTGACCGAAACCATGGTGGTCTTTCTCTTCTGGGACGAGAATCACCTGGATTAGGATAAGGCGTTTGGGGTTTTAGTTCATACGGGGATGGAATAAATTTTGGTGTGCAAAGGAATGGGCTTGGATTCGATTAACAACACAGTTTCTATATCAGTTGGCCCATGCTACATCAAGGCCCCAGATATGAGATCAGGCTGGCTTCTTTTCAGAATTCCAATTTTAGGCTTGTCGCTCAATGAAAGGAAGACTTGTATACACATATACATTAAAAAATCTAAGTATTTGAAGAAAATTAACGTACATGGATGAATTTAGTAACATCATGGTTTTTATATTTTAGAGGGAAGAACACGATTAATCGGTATCTGTATCGCTTTACTTTGAATTGTTTAAACTAGCTAGCTAATTGATAAAGTTGTGAAAAACCCTTAAATAATTTTTTTTCCTGCTTGGAAATTAGGTTTTTATATTTGAATCTAGTTGTTGGGCTTGATCGAAAACTGAAAGTTTGTCAAGAAAAAACTCCTCGTGGAAAGAGGGACACTCCAGTATTTAAATCGGTAAGTGTATAGGAAAATATATATATATATATATATATGTATGTATGTAAGAGTGCATTACTGTAAAATAAAAAATGTTAGAATTTGAGAGCTTAATATGCTCACCCGATGACTTAAAATATTTATAAGCTTTAATCATGTCAGCTCACATCAAGACATGAAGAGTTGCATGAAAATTAATTTGTGGAATTTTCCATGTTCATCTATGGTTGTAGTGTCTGGCATGTCATTAGCAGAGAGGATTTGCATGTGTGTTTGCATGTGTTGCATGTGACCATTCACTAAAAATATGATGTTAATTCTTTATAAAAATATATATTTGCAGGGAATTTGTTAGAAAAATATAAAAAAATCTGTATGTGTGTGAACGAATCTTGAAAAAAAATATTTAGATGCATACATATTTGACAACTCTAATAGTGAAAGGAAAAAAGAAAAGAAAAAAAGCGTAAGAGAGGGGGGGAAATATAGAAGGACAAGAGAAGACATGGCCATC
This sequence comes from Salix arbutifolia, assembly GCA_025169955.1. Taxonomy (NCBI): domain Eukaryota; kingdom Viridiplantae; phylum Streptophyta; class Magnoliopsida; order Malpighiales; family Salicaceae; genus Salix; species Salix arbutifolia. The sequence goes on from CM045911.1 coordinate 10,905,778, forward strand.
TGGGCTTGACCTAGAATGTTAGAGAAAAGGGCATTTTTATTCTCTGTTATTATTGACACGTGCATTAATGATACTTCTCGTGTATATTAATAGATTTTACATCACCACCAGACATTTTATATATATATATATATATATATATATAAATAGATGCAAGCTTGACAAATTATGCTTTTAAGGACAATATAATTTTTACACTGATTTTAAAATATATAAAATTCAAATGGGCTCATTTTAACTAATCCAATCTGCCCATAAAAAAATATGGAAAATTGCGTTTTAAAACTAGAATTGTGGTTGAGATTATTTTTGAAAATATTTTTTGTTTAAAAACTTATTAAAATAATAATTTTTGATTATTTTTTAAAAATTATTTTTAACATTAGCACATGAAAATGATCTAATAACATCAAAAAATTAATTCAAAGTAAAAAATAATTTTTTTTTAATTTTTAATGTTTTAAAAAAATATTTTTAAAATATAATATTAAACAAATCAATATCGAGTTCACCCCTCTAGTAAAAAACAAGGCATAAGAAACCAACTCACAAGAAATTTCCACAAAGACTAGAGTGCGTTACATGGTAGGCTAGCTACACTAGCTCTTCGATGGCTTCACCTAGCAGGAACCTTCGTGGAAATGGCATGTAGCCTTATTTTATTTTTTATGAAACTCAACAGGAGTACCACCCTATATTGAAATTCAACAGCCGATCGAGAGTGGAAATGCAATATTGATTTTAAGAAATTTTGTTATGAAGAAAACTCATTGAATAAACTAAATGGAGTCCACACGTGGCCTCCAATCGGACAGCATATGCATCCTGTCCTATTTGTGGCCCGATGAATAATGTTGGAATAAGAAAGGATCGACCCCTTGTCCAAAACGATATTGTAAAGTTGGAATTTAATTATGCTATTTTTTACGCTCCAAAATGTATTCATATTTCAATATCGCTTAATTATACAATTATCTATTTAGCGAAAATGTAGTCAAGGGAGGAAACTCATTTCCAGGCCACTCTCATTGCGTTGACTTTAGTTTGCCTCGGTACTGGATTATTGTTTTTTAAGTACTCCATTTTCTAGAATTTATGAATGATTGCCAAATATAAAGTTCTCGGCAGGAAATAATGCCACTTTAAAGACTGCACCAAGATAGTTCCTCGGTGTTTCCTTCCCCGCTTCAAGTCAAAAAAGCTCTGAACTTGCTTTTTCGTCATCGGAGAAGAAAATTTAATAATATTTAATATTTTTTTTGCTTCAATTTATTCGTTTATAGTATTTTAATGTTGTTTTGATGTGTTGATATTAATTTTTTTTTAAATATTTTTTTTATATATTTTTAAATAAAAAATACTTTGAAAAACATCAATCTCAAGCATCCTCGTTGTATCCAAAACAAAGTAGCAAAAGTAACACCCCTAGAATAACATGGCCACCACAGTGGTGATGTTCTAAAATTAAATATTATTAGGAGTCAGTGTTCTCTTCTCCAAATTTCATGAAATTGATGATCGGTAAAAAGAAACCTGATACTTGCAAATTAGTTCTTTTTGGTGGGATTTAAAAACTTTTTAATTATAAAACCAATGACTTTAATAAGAGATTGCACTAAATAAGGGAATAAACTTTAAATTTCAAGAACGATAATGTTTGTTCCTAGTTGTGTATAATAAATGTCTTTCTCCACTAATTTGACCAGGATTAATGCTCATATATATTTGTCCAATCTGATCTATGAAACGAGCCCCACTCTGTTCTCACTTCGTTCCTCGGCTACAAACTTTTAAGATTTGTTAATTTGGTCTCAGAAAAAAATCAAAATAGCTTAGTGGTATTTTTCTAAATGCTTCCATGGCTGCTACCGTTATAAGAAAAAACTGCAAATGAATTAGTTTTCAAGTACTGAAAGCCTTTTTGCTACGCCACATCTCGCACATTCGGTTAGTGTTCTAATCAGTAAGCTATATGACAATATTCTATGTGCAAGAACTATACAATAATCCTCTTCTTCTCTCAAGTCTAAGAAGTAGTCTGCACGTGTAATGCTATTCTTTTCGTGTCAAAGAATAGGATGGGCTATGCTGTAGCATAATCTTCTTCTTCTTGCGAGTCAGTTCTCCAGGCGTATACATTGGCCTGCACTTGATGGTTTCTATGCGTTGATCTACACCACCTTGATCCAAATTTTTAAGATACTGGGTTATAAAGCCGTTTTTTGTATACTAGTTCCACTTATGTAACTCGACATGTTGATTGAAGTTTTCGTTGGTATAGGTATTTATGTAGACTCAACTTCTATACTATTCTTTCATCGATTGTTAATTATATTTTTTTGGTTATATTTTCTGTTCTTAATTAAATGATGGTACTGCTGCACAGTGAGTTTTCAGTTGAAGGAAGATCGAGAAAAATCAACAAGGTCATGAAAATGGCGCCGTATAGGCATAACTACGTGGAAAATAGTAAAGAATGGCAGCCTCTTCTGGGCAGCTTGAGTGGGGATATTGAACAAGCAGGAAAATGCAAGTGTTTCAATTTGTTAAGTGGAAAAATCTGCAAGTCTTTGAATGATTTCCAAGAGTTTGCTGTGAGAGCTTGGGAAATGGGACGTTCTGATCCGAAGAAAGTCATATTTGCTATCAAGATGGGATTGGCATTATCAATTGTATCCTTGCTCATATTCTGGAAAGGATCCAACGAGGAAATTTCTCAGTACTCAATCTGGGCTATCTTAACTGTCATTGTGATGTTCGAATACACCATAGGTACGACTTACAAGATCCTAAGAAATTTGTTCTGATTTTGTTTATCCTTTTGGATATCGTTCCTAAAGCCTTTGATCCTGACTTCAAAACTGTATCATTATAAAAAATCTAAACTAATGCTAAAACTTGGGTAATTGTTGGAGTTAATTTTGAAGTTTATATCTAAATAATTCATTTAGTAATTCTAGGTGCACATCTATCTTTTAGATCTCTTGAATTATCCCTGCACTAGAATAATTATATGTGTTGACAGTATTACAATCTAAGTCCAAGTAAATGGGACTTCCTCTCTTATGCGATTGATATAATACAAAAAGAGTTGGCCTTCTCCCCTGAGTTTTTTCTAACAGTAATAATCGATCTGTTTGGGGGAAAACAACAACTGTGAAAGATAATCAATCTAGTTTCATAAACAAAAAGAACAGTCTAAGTAGATCTTAATTAAATTTAGAAAGTTAATGTTTCCTTTTGTTTCAATAGCAATGACTGTGTCATAATTGCTGATTAGAGTGCTCTTCAATATCACCATTATGTACAGGAGCTACATTGATAAAAGGATTTAATCGTGTATTGGGTACAATATGTGCTGGAATTCTTGCCTTCTTCTGTGCTGAGCTCTCCATTTTGGCTGGTGATCAAAGAGAGGAGGTCCTAATTGTTGCTAGTATTTTTATTGCAGGTCTGTAAATATTCTACTGGTTTGCTAGTATCTGATCGATCGACTTCATTAATATCTTTTTTCAGAGATTTTTCTGCTATATGTTCTAAATTTACTAACCTTTATCTGTGGTAATTAGGATTCTTCTCATCCTATTTGAAGTTGTACCCGACAATGGCGCCTTATGAATATGGTTTTCGAGTATTCATATTAACATACTGTATTCTTATGGTGGCTGGGAATCGGACTAGGGAATATACCACGGCAGTCTTAACTAGATTAGTACTTATTGCAGTAGGTGCTGGTGTTTGTTTTGTTGTAAATGTGTTTATATACCCCATTTGGGCCGGTGATGCATTGCACGGTTTGGTGGCAAAAAATTTCATGGACCTGGCTATCTCCCTGGAAGGTTGGCTTTCACTTCCTGTTGATTATATTGCGTAAAGAGTCGTATTGTTCATTTGTGAGAGCTTAATTATCAGTTTTTTTCTTTAGGTTGTGTTAATGGGTACCTGAATTGTGTTGAATACGAAAGGGTTCCCTCAAATATTATTACATTCCAAGCTTACGACGATCCACTTTACAATGGCTACAGATCTGTGCTGGAATCTACAAAAAGAGAGGATAGTCTGGTATTCTGATAGCAGAAAACTTATGCTAATAGCAGGTTCACTTGACAACACACGCACTAACTCCTGATTGCCATTTCTGCAGTTTGGCTTCGCTATCTGGGAACCACCTCACGGTCGTTTCAGAATGTTCAATTACCCTTGGAAAAACTATGTCAAAATGAGCGGTGCGCTGAGGCATTCTGCATTTATGGTCATGGCACTACATGGGTGCATTCTGTCAGAAATACAGGTGATTATTCATCGAATTCCTTTCAATCTTAATTCTAGAATCAAAATTTATCAGAATTGAAGTTACTAGTCAATAACCAGGAGGCCTCTTATCCGGCATCCTTGTGGTGCATTCACTTTTAAGACCAATTCAATTTGGCGCAGAAAAACTGAGTTCGTGGCATTCATGGCTAGAATTTAATTACCAGAAAGCAATTTGTGCATGCAGGCTCCTGCTGAGAGGCGGCGAGTCTTTCGCAGCGAGCTCCAGAGAGTAGGGGCAGAAGGTGCAAATGTCTTGCGTGAGCTTGGAAGCAAAGTAGACAAAATGGAAAAACTAAGTCCGGGAGACATACTAAAAGAGGTGCATGAAGCGGCAGGGCAACTACAAAAGAAGATAGACGAAAGATCATACCTTTTAGTAAATTCAGAAAGCTGGGAAATCGCAAGAGATCCCCAGGTATTTCAAGAACTTGAAAATCTTAAAGAGAACGAGAATATTAAATTGGGATTTAAATCCGCAAGTGAAGCAGTATTGGACTTAAGGTCACTCACTCTTTCTACACCCTCCCTACCTCCGAAAGACTCCCAAGATAATTTGCTTGCGAAACAAGCATCCTGGCCTTCCCTTAATGCAGGCAGAGGCATTGAACAAAGTGAGAGCAGAACATATGAAAGCGCAAGTGCCTTATCTTTAGCAATGTTTGCTTCACTTCTGATTGAATTTTCTGCCAGGCTTCAAAATGTAGTTGAATCATTTGAAGAGCTAAGTGAGAAAGCCAACTTTGTAGAGCCACTTATGAACTCTGCAACTGCTAAAAAGAAGGCTGGGTTTTGGATCATTCTGTCTAGGTGCTGCGGGTTACAAGATTAGGAACTGTATTCAGGAAAAGAATAATTCATGTGTTTTCTCCTGGGATAAATTATGAGATTTTTTTTTTAATGTAATTCCAATAAAACCACGTTCTTAGTCGTCGCAGAACACGCACGTTTGGCATAGCAGTCGTCTGCCTACTCGCTCTTTTTACTGAAGCAGAGTTCAAACCTTAAACTGGCTAATTTTCCTCGGTTAATTAAGGTTACAAGAGAGCAGTATCTCATTGTGAAGCTCAAGATCTGTCGAGACTCCAATATATGTGTGTGGAACAGCATGTTCGCATTCCCAGAATAGGTTGAAATACATGAATTATTGTTTTCTTAATCCTAATTTTAGTTCTTGTTTGGATTAGTAACACAATAACATCGGACAATTAAATTAATATGTGTGGAAAAGTAATGCGTTTTTGGAACCAATGATTTTTTTTTAAATTAACTATAGCAATATGACTAGAGATTTGGATATTCTCGCCTTCTAGGAAAAGAATATGACCAGCCATTTTCTAAATTTCACTACTTGTTTTGAATCAACAATACAGATCAGGTAAGAAAAATAAAATAATAAATAATTCAATTGCTTTTATTTTCATCAATTGAGTGTTTAAAAATGTGGAGGTAGTTAAATTTTTTTTAAAATGAATTAATATATATTTATGTTTTTAAAAAATATTTTTAATTTTAGTACATTACAACAAACAATGTAAAATCATATATATATAAAAAAAAAAAACCTCACTTTGGATACGGGCAATTTGTCTGGCCCAGGCCCATATTAAAAGGATCCAAATACTTATAAACAGAATCGGGGCCTCACTTTAAGATTGTTCGGTATAGACAATTGCAATAAATAAATCTAATCCCAAAAAAGAAAGGCATATTAAATACTCCAAACTATAGTACAAAAATCATCACATAAAAAAGAAACTATTTAATTCTCTCTCAGCTTCTGTAACTGTTCAGAGGCAACCGGCGGGAACGAATCTCAGATCGGTAAGAACACTCCAAGCTTCCCTCGGTTTTTATTTGTTTTTGAACCTTTAACTATCTCTTTTTGGTTGTCAGAGGAAAAAAACTGCGAATAAACCGTATCAAATTAAATTCTTTATTTATTTATCTTTCCAATTCACGATTCATGAAGGTTTCGTTTTCTTATAATAACTGAAAAAATTAGATCGTTCTTTCTGTTTTTTTAGACAATCTATCAATCTGATTTGTTTATTATTATAATATATTCATCAATCGATAGATTTGAATTCGAGGGTTTGTTGCAGATCTTGGATACAATGTCCACGATGGAAGAACCACTATATCCTATAGCCGTTTTGATAGATGAGTTAAAGAATGATGACATTCAGCTACGGTTAAACTCAATACGTAGACTATCGACGATTGCACGTGCTCTCGGGGAGGAACGAACCCGAAAGGAGTTAATTCCATTTTTGAGTGAAAATAATGATGATGATGATGAGGCACTCCTTGCGTTGGCGGAGGAACTGGGGGTCTTTATTCCTTATGTTGGGGGAGTTGAGTATGCTCATGTTTTGCTCCCACCTTTGGAGACACTCTGCACTGTTGAGGAAACCTGTGTGAGAGATAAAGCTGTGGAGTCGTTGTGTAGGATTGGATCTCAGATGAGGGAGACTGACCTGGTTGATTGGTTTATTCCTCTTGTCAAGGTCAGACAACTTCCTTGTGCTGAGTTAGTAATAATGCTATTTCCTTATGATTTAACTACTGCACCTATCAATTTTTTTCCTTAAAAACCCTGTTTGTCTTTGCTAGATTGTTATATTTACTTAGGTTACTCATGCTTGTCATATTGTTGCTTCTCGTTATTGAGAGATACTTATTTTATTTTTTCTTTATTGCTGGTCTTCCAATGATACGAATTTTGAAGGGAAAAAAAAGAAGAAAAAAGAGAGAAAATCGGAAACTAACTAGTATGAATGAGTAGCAGCTTGGAACGACCATTTGATTCTTCCATAGCTCCAATATATTCAACTGATATCCTAAATATGCATTGAATCTGTATGTGCAAGATTTATCCCTTGCTGAACTCACTGATATCTGGGTGCTTGCATGAGACATTGTGGCCTGCTATGGCACCTTTATTTGTGTTGTACATATGTTTGGGAAGGAGAGATTTTACTCATGTTTTGAACCCCTGAGGAGTGGAATATATTGTACTTTTGGATGTGTCCTATTTGTGTTGACTACTGATTAACTTTATTCTCCTGCTCTTGCCTACCCTCATTATTTTATTGTAAAATATTATCTCCAGAGACTGGCATCTGGGGAATGGTTTACTTCTCGAGTTTCTGCATGTGGGATATTTCATATTGCCTACCCCAGTGCCCCGGATATGATGAAGACAGAGTTGCGGTCAATATATAGCCGGTTGTGTCAAGATGACATGCCCATGGTTAGGCGGTCTGCAGCCTCTAATTTGGGGAAATTTGCTGCCACTGTTGAATCTGTGCATTTGAATGCTGACATCCTTTCAATTTTTGAGGATCTTACCCAAGATGGTAATTGAACTTTCAATACGTTGACGGAAGTGTGCTTTGAACTGGGCATGTTGAAAATGGAATAAGGTTAAGATAACTGCTTTTATGTGGTTGACTGCACATGGAACACATATAAAGTTTTGACTTGGAATGGTGGAATAGTCAGCAATGCATGAGAAATGAACTTGGTATCACGAATTTAGTGTTAATAGTATAATATTTTGATATATGAAATACCTTGATTTGTAGTGAATTCATTTTGCATTTTTAATTTGTAGTGAATTCATTTTGCATTTTTAATTTGATATGTTTGGATTTCTTCATACATGAACTATTTATATTATTTTTATCCTTCAGATCAAGATTCTGTTCGTTTATTGGCTGTCGAGGTTTGTGCTGCTCTTGGTAAATTATTGGAGCCTCAGGATTGTGTAGCACACATTCTTCCTGTTATTGTTAATTTCTCTCAGGTATTAATGTAGTTTATAGATCAACAAAAGGGGCAATGTAGTTTATGCCTTCTTGTGTTCTGTTTAGTTTGATGGAATTATCTTGTTTTTTCATTGTTTTTTGGTGTGCAAAGATCTAGACCTATCAATTCCTAACTCGAGTAGCAAGTTACTGACATCCATTTCAGTAGTCAATGTTAAAGATAGATATTGTCTTCTCTTGGTTTTATCAAATTGTAGATAAGGTGATTTGAACCAGAGTTACCAGGATAATGCTACCCCCAGAACCGTGATCTGGATCACAGGTCCTGATTTGTGATACATTTGTGTTCCAGCCCAAATTTGATATGCCCAATTTGATACATTCGTGCTACATTTGTGCTCCAGCCCAATTTGATGACTTGACCTGCCTTAGCTTTTTGTTGAAGGGCAAGGGAATAGGCAATGGAGGCTTCCTTTGCATTTCCTTTTCCTTTTCCTTTCCTTGTAAACTAACACCACACTTGGTCTATTGCTGTCAGCATTATACTAGAAAATAAATATGGGTATGCCTAATACTTGCCTTGTGTCAGATTCAACCCTTAGGAAAAACCCAAATAAGTGGTTTTAAAGTGTACCACCATAAAAAATGTACCAATAAAGCCCCGCCTCGTTCCGTTCCATAAAGTAACATGCACCATGTCCCATAAGTTGTGCCACAACTCTGAACTCACCACATTCTGGATAACACCAAACCATTTGGCCCCAAAGCTGGCAGGTATTGACAACTTGAAAGAAATGTATGGATTTGCGAGGATGAGGGGTGGAATTTTATACTGAAATACATCTAATGTTATCAAAGTTATATTGTATAAAATTTTGTACCAGTATGATACCATATTGGAAGAAAAAGTTTATATGTTGCTTAGTGGCATCTGCAATATGATCTGTTTGCTGATTCTGCAAGCTTATAGCTTTCATCTTTCATTTTGGGATCGTGTAGGACAAGTCTTGGCGTGTACGCTACATGGTTGCAAATCAACTGTATGAACTTTGTGAAGCTGTGAGGCCTGAACCTACCAGGTGTCTATCTAACTTGAAATTGCTGGATTAAATGCATATGTACTTTTGTTCCCATTTTCTTCTGTTAAGTACATATTTCATGTTTGATGGTGATCTAGTGACGGATTCTGTGGTGTCTTAATATTTTTTATTTATTTATGGTAATTGCTCTAAGGATGGACTTGGTCCCTGCATATGTGCGGTTACTTCGTGACAACGAGGCTGAAGTACGTATAGCAGCTGCTGGGAAAGTAACTAAATTCTGCCGCATTTTAAGTCCAGAACATGCTATTCAACATATTCTCCCCTGTGTGAAGGTGCATATCCATTTCAAACTTTAGAATTCTACACCCGAGTGTATTGTTTCTTGTTAGAGCATGAACTGATTTTTTGCGTTATATTTTTTTAATTGTAGTCTTCTCACTTATTTTTCAGGAACTGTCATCAGATTCTTCCCAGCATGTCCGCTCTGCTTTGGCTTCAGTTATAATGGGAATGGCTCCTGTCTTGGGGAAGGTGAGAATGTAATGTAGTTGGCTGTCCATGACCTTGTCATTGATCACTTAGTTCTTGTACAGTAAGATGTGTTAATTATTTAAATGCTCCTTTCCTGATCTGACTTTGAATCATACAAAGCTTTTAAACCACAATTTTTCTTCAAGTTTTGGATGATATATGAAAAATATTGAAATAGAGGGAGAGATATCTTTTGGGCCAAGTTTGTTAGGTTTACTCATATATTTGCATGTCGTTATTGTAGATGCCATATAGATGGCCATTTAACTGTCCTCGTTTCAGTTTCTCATTTCGGTAAATTTATATATCTGATTAGCTGTCTGGTTTTCATTTCTTTAAGAAGTTCTATTGTTTGCATGATATTGTCAAATATCATTGGTTATTTTATCCATTATTGTTCTTCCTGTTTCAATTCCCAGTGCATGGATGTAAATTGTCTAATCCCGGGAATGGATTTCTAAACATATTTTGTTTGTCAATGCAGGATGCCACAATCGAACAGCTTCTTCCAATTTTTCTATCCCTCTTGAAGGATGAATTTCCTGATGTGCGGCTGAACATAATTAGCAAGCTTGATCAAGTCAATCAGGTTTGCAAATAGATTGCATATTTTGCCTAAATGAGTGCTCTGAAGCTCTGTCGTTGAAATCCAAACATTCCTTGAAACATGTTTTGCAATAATTATTCCATCTTAAAATTTTTGTTTGATTGCCATTTCTTGGATATGCTAAATGCTGTAATCACTGCCAGAACACGTGATATTGTTTTGACCTTTCTTTTGTTTCCGCAGTCTCTTACTCATCAAGCTTTTAGCTCAATGTCATGTAACCAAAATGGAATTTTTTCCTCCTTGCCATGATAATGTGGAAATAATCTTCACTGCAGGTTATTGGAATTGATCTACTATCCCAATCACTATTGCCAGCAATTGTTGAGCTTGCAGAGGATAGGCATTGGAGGGTTCGGCTTGCAATTATAGAGTACATTCCTTTATTGGCAAGTCAATTGGGTGTTGGGTTCTTTGATGATAAACTTGGTGCTCTTTGCATGCAGTGGCTACAGGATAAGGTTTGTATTTTCACATCATGTGTGACAACAGTTAAGGTTCTCACTTTGCTTATGTTTTGTACTAAACAACTTTTAAATCTCATTTTTTTTCTGCATGCTTGTTTGATGCATCTCTGATCGATGATTAAAATTTCTCATAAATAACATTTTCAGTGATCGTTTTCAAAGAGATGGATGAAAGTTGTGCATCATAGATAAAAGTGATCTTTGAATTTCTCTGACTTTGCTAACTCTTGTAATTGAGCTCTTTCCTGCCAATCTCTTTCTCATGAAGGTTAAATGGTTTATTTGGAACCATCTTGTCTGGTGGATATTTCTGCAGGTTTATTCGATCCGTGATGCTGCTGCAAACAATTTAAAGCGCCTTGCTGAGGAATTTGGTCCAGAGTGGGCAATGCAGCACATAATTCCGCAGGTTGGTGTAGTGTTTGGTTGAATTTCACCACATTGTCTTGTGATCCTGACATTTCATTGCTATTTATTCCTCTATGGTGAGGTTGGACTTATTGAATGGAACACCGTACTTTAGGATCATACAAATCCTGTGGCGACGGTTTAGCATCTTTCCTTATTATTCGATGGTTTCTTTCTGCTCCATTCTAACAAGCCCACTGTGTAGTCAACTTTTCTTTTGGCAGTTTATGGCTTGATTTTTTTCTATTTCTTTCACATAAAATGCCTGTTCTTATCATCCAAGAAATGGATGGTGACATTTATCTCATTTCACTTGTGCAGGTTTTGGAGATGAGCACCAATCCCCATTATTTGTACCGGATGACAATTCTACATGCTGTCTCATTGCTTGCTCCTGTCATGGGTTCAGAAATTACATGTTCTAAACTGCTGCCAGTGGTTGTCAATGCATCGAAAGACAGGTAATGGATATGTGGAACTTGTCAATGTGGTTTGTAAAATTGTGTCTTCATTGGGCAGTTCCTGAATGCTGGACTTGATTACACTATGCAGGGTGTCAAACATCAAGTTCAATGTGGCGAAGGTGCTACAATCCATCGTCCCCATAGTTGATCAGTCTGTAAGTCTTCTACAATACATCTTTTTTACCTTTTTTATCTGCTCATCGTTTTATGCAAGTACTGGTTATGTTTTTCATGGGTGTCCATTCACTCTTTTTAACCTCATTGCGCTGTAATCTATGTACCCAGGTGGCAGAGAAGACAATCCGTCCCTGTTTGGTTGAGCTCAGTGAGGACCCAGATGTCGATGTCCGCTTTTTCGCGAACCAGGCTCTTCAGACCATTGATAGTGTCATGGTGTCTTAGCTAGTCAAACTAGTTTAAAGATTGGAATCTCGTGGTGAGCCCATGTTGTACGGAAGTGATGACCCTTGTTGGAGTTGCCATACTTTCTGCTCATCGAATCAGTTTAGTCTTTGCTAGCGTTTCGAGTGGGAGGCAATTGTATCTCTTGTGAATTGTGACTGACATGTAAAAAGCTTCTCTTTTTTGGCCCCTGAATTAATGTGCTCCCTTATATTTTTTTTTGCCGTGAGAAAGGGCTTGCCTTGTATCCTCTATCCCTAAGAAAGATAATTTTCATTAAACAACTACAGGGAGTGAGTGTTTTTTTATTAGAAAAAGTAGATACTTTCTCGATCAAAGTGGTTCGCTAGTCGCCTCCAAAAGAAAGCTCCACCTACCATATAAAACATGCCGACAAGTGTTATCATAGTATCGTGGCTCTAGCCACTTTTTCTATAAATAGAACCTACTTGAAATCATAATCTTTTTATAATTCAAATTGACCTCCAGTTAGTAAACAGCCAAATTCGAAGGCGGGGATAAAATATTTGCTCTATGATTGAGGAACTTAACTCATAAAGAAGCTCAAGCTGAGAAACTCGGCCAAATTACATGCCTTGATTAATATATATCATACCTCTTTTTATATGAAAAGCAATAATATACCCATAATTAATCCGAAGTATTCTCATGTTCTTTTCTTATTTCATGGCTTTTTGATAGGCTAACGTGTATTGGCTTGATTGTTCAGCAATTTTCCTCGAAGACTTCTTTCCTATAAAAATAAGTTCTTCAACAGGATAAAAGATCATTTGATACTTGAGTTAATAAATCCGTATCTCTTTTATTCGCTCTCGCAAATTTAGAAACCTCTCTACTCAATTGCTGCTCCTCTCTCAGCCTCACCACAACAGATCTAAAAACCATTGTTTTTGCCTCCCTCTCGACTTCAGCATCAAAACCCACGATTTCAACATCGCGAATGCTGTTGTGGGAGGAGCCTTTTTATTGCAAGGTTAATTGATTTATGCGTTTAATTTTGTGTTGATGAATGTGAGGGTGAATTGGTCTATAACAGAAAATATTGACTCAACATTGCGAGTGCCGCTGTAGGCGGAGCCCTTTTCAATTATTTGACGAGAACGTTGAAGAGGGATCTAAGCCGCAATGACTGTGGTTTATGACATTAAATAAGGAATGAAGCATCAAAACTGCATGGAATATCTTTTAGGCCATGTTGGTTTGCTAGAAGAAGCAGAAAATCTGATAGAGAATGCAGATTGCAGAGATGACCTTTCTCTTTAGACGAATCTTCTTGGTGATTGTATAGCCAGTTAACACTCTGCTATTGCAAAACCCATTGCAAAGATAGTAATAGAATTGAAACCTGAACACCACTTGAGCTCTGTTTATTGAATTAATGTCCATAGAGTAATTGGTCGATGGGATGATGCAGTTAAAATTCAGAATTTTATGAGGAAAAGAAGTGTTGGCAAAATGACAGGCAGAAGTTGGATCGCGACTTAAACAGTAATATTTGTTAATATCTAGATGGCAGTCTCAAGTGAAAAGAATCTCTTGTGTAAATCATCGTAGCAATTTTCAAGACTGGACGAAAGCTCCAAGCTCTCAAGATATCTATAAAGAGCCCGATTATCTAGCAATCTAGCAATAGTTCCGAAGAACCCAGTTAACTGTAAGAAATGCATTTACGAGGTTTCTAGTTTACAGAAGCAGCATAGCAAGAAACAACACAGAGAAATTGGGCAAATGTGGGACATCACCCCAAAAAAGTATGGCGTGATGGCACAGAACTTGAGATCTGCATAGCAAGTCTTGAGTTCGAGTCAAAGTATGCAATTCTTGTAAGAGTCTAGAACAATCAAGATTTTACTCCCTCGCCTAGACCATAAAATCTGTTTTCCAAGATGTGGTGTTTCCTCGGATAAAAAAGAGAGAGGTAATAACAGTATTACACATCTAAAAATGCAATATGATGATGTCCCAAGGCATAAATTGAGCAGAAGGAACCAACTAGGTTTGAAGATCAACCATGAAGAATCAATCAACGTGTATGAAAAGACCTTTTTACTACAACTGTAAAATGAAGAGAACATGGAAATTTTGGTATTAACATCTGGTTTACATTTTACATACTATCCACACAACAGCCAGAGTCATGAGGCTTGATCCGTCCATCCTATAATTGGCAATATATAAATCCTCTTAAAACCTTCAACCATACCACCTTTTCCATACACAATGAACCAAATTAAAATAACCATTTTAGCTGCAATGCATCATATCTCTCAGCTCTACCCGATGCTCGAACCACAATATTATAATGAAACCACAAGCTGGTTTTTAAGCCAACAGTTATCTTTTGGTATCGCAAATTATATACTCGGATAAGTGGAATGAGACATTTATTCTTAATTGACGTCGCTCTTATTTAATTGGTTTCAATTTCGTCTAGATGCAATGTGCCAATCTAACATTTCTTCTTTCGTGTTTTCCTTTTTCTTGATTGACTAACATGTAAGACAGTGGCTATAGCCCAATTTTATTTGTGGCACTGAAATCATTGACTTTTGCATCGTGATTGTAATCAATATGTATAACATTCATACGTAATATTGACATGCACTACAGCACACACATAATGGCCTACAATTATATATACGTAGGCCCTATTGTCAACGCTAGGAAGAGTAACTGAATTTGAGAATTAATTTCTCTTTTTTTTCCTACATTAAATTGTGTACTGTGGTTGAGAGAGGGGATCGTATTCCACTAATGAAGCCCTCGATCCGTGCCATAATTTCCAATGTTCGAGTCTGTGAGAGCTGGGACTTGCTTAGAATCTGAAATGCATGCCCTACACCTTTACAAACCACATGCTCCACTCTCTTACCTGCTCTACCCAAAGAAGCAACAAACTCCAAGTTCCTGTCTTTCAAAATATCCATCTCTGATATGCAGACCAGCATTGGAAATTTCACAAAACCCTCCAATTTCACAGACCCTTTCGCGAGAGGGTTGCACCATGGATGGTCCCGGTTAGCGCCACAAGGCAAGGCTAATCTCCAATATGTATCAGAGGCTGCCAAGTTAAGCGCCGAGCGAGGTGGTTGTACCGAATATTTTTCTGAATGAGTACGTGCCTCTCCTCCGAAAAATGGCTGAATCAAGATAATGCCTTTCAGTTTTAATGGCTTTATGGCTGCAGCAGCTTGCCCTGCATTAAAGGAATCAAGTCTTGTGATGACGTTAAAGGCTATATTGGCACCAGCACTATCTCCAGCTAGAAAGATGTCGGAGAAACTCCATTGACTAGTCCACCAATTATCAGAACCAACACAGAGAGCTTGTTGTTTTAACCACATTAGAGCCTTAATTCCATCATCATAGGCTGCTGGGAGAGGATTTTCAGGGGCTAAACGATAATTAACTGACATGATCATGCAATTGGCCTTAGCAGCTAGCCTTGCTAGAAAGTCATGGTAGCAACTCCAAGCAGCTGAGCCTACACAAAACCCACCTCCATGGAAATATACAAGTAAAGGCAGCTTACCATGGAACTTTATTGGGACATAAAAACGTGCCCAGATGTTTTTGAACTTGTCAATGACAGTGTCCCGCGAAGTCACGCCGAGCTCGGGAGCTAAAGAACTTGTGACACATGGAACAATCTGCGGTCTCTCCACATGCCCATCTTTATACGCTTTGATTAGGCCATCAATTTCCTCGGCTACAACCCCGTGTTGATGAGAGTCTTTGCCAATTTTATGACTTAAATTTGAACCAACTTGAACAGCGGCCATTCTTCTAGTTCTCATGAGATTGAGAAATGAAAATGAAGAGCAAAAATCCTAGAGGGGTTGTAGGTCACACAAGTACTTCCTTGTGCTGTGTATATATAGGAGGGTAGAAAGATAAGGGCTGAGCTATCCTGTTATTTCTAGGCAAGTGGGCAATTGGAGCTGGACACATGTCTTCACGTGATTCATGTACGGGCTGGGGTGGGGGGCTGTGCTCCTGGCTAGGGTTCCTGATCACTCTCAAGTATAAATTAAAAGTAAGGTTACGTTAATCACAATGTTTTGTTGTCACATTAGTGGGCTGATCCAGCCTACCAAAAAGGGAGAGGGGGAGGGGAGAGGAATCTAAACAAGTCATTTGGATTTTTGTGGGTAGGAAAGCATAAAAAACCATTCTTAAATGATACACTATGTAGTAAAAAACTTGTGATAAAAAAAAAAAAAAAAAGTAACAAACCTGCCTCTTTTATATAGGGATACAATATTTGACTGAATCCTATTAACCTTGGAGGAGTTGTTCTCTATATTTCTCTCTCGCCATGATTATGCCTGGATCTTGTGTCCAATGTCCTTTTCTTTTTCTAAAGTTTCGTAGTTCTATAATTTACATTTGGCAGGCCATGATAATATTTGACTCTCACTCACCAATACTTATGCTAGCTAGGCATGAGAATGTGTGTGTGTGTGGAAGAGGTATGGATTCCAGTTAAACTATATAGTTACTGGCCAGCAAATGATATTTTCCCATCCTTGCCATGGGATTGCATTTTTCAAACAAAATGGGATTTCAAACCAGGGGTTTGGTGGACCTGAAAGAAGAAGAAAGTCAGAGATTGAAGGTCAAGGAAGGTTAGCAATTAGCAGCACTAATAAATATTCCTTTATGCGTGGCATGACTTTGTTGACATTTTGAGAAACAAAGGCATATTGGATGTAGTGGAGTCATTAAACCCATCAACCTAACTTTTGGCTGCCTCCCAATAACATCTTTTCAAAACAACTGTGGGGACAAATTTCTCACACAAGTTAAAGTGGAGCATTCTGTTTTTTCTTCTCCCACTTAGAGGAAGAGTACGTGTCATGTGTGGCCTTAGATAGGTTATGTCGACTAAAGTAACTTTTGAAGTCAGCTTTTCAGCAGAAGCCCTTCAATTCCCTGTTTTTAGGGCTGCCATGGAACATGCACTTCATCCTTCTTAACATATATATATTTCAGGGCCCATTACCAGAGTTATTAGGTCAAAGTCTTTTGTTTGTCAGGTTTCTTACACGTTCACATTCAATGCCCCCACTGGACAATGGCTCCACGCAACCTAATTGGCACACACAACTCTTCTAAATTCACAAAGACGATCTGGTTTCTTCGAGTTGCTTGCCTTAAAATCCTAGGTTATGTATTGAGTTGTAGTTTAAACAGGTTGCTGACAACAATGTCCCAGTTCAATGGACTGATCAGATATAATTTTATGTTTCAACTCATTGGATTCGAGTTTCGATGTCTGGTTATCATCTAATCTTTTGGGGTGTCATGCTCAAGTTTCTTGAATGGTTTCAGAACATTTTGCTATCTTATCCTGAAATATGTGATGTCTTAAGACTTCTCCACTAAATTTAATTTAACAAGGATGCTTTTGCATCAGAATATCTAACGTTCCCGTTCCTAGAATATCAGCACACTCCCTTTGAATTAACAACAAAATTAATTTTTAATCGTGGCATATCTTTATCAATATTGGATATAAAAAAGGATTTATTTTTAAATGCCATTAGAGTTTAATGGCCTCTGAAACAAATATCTCTAGATAAACGTCTGTAATAATTGTCAATAAAACTATCTTCAAAAATAATTGATAAAAAATAGCTATAATGCAGTGAGTATTCATTCTCGAATTGAATCTCTCCGTGGGGAAGAATATTCAGCTGTTGTCATGTAAAGAATAAAAAGGGAAAAGATAAGAAGTGCATGGACTCTGCTAGGCAAGAAAATCTTGCAAGTCCTGCAATTTGGAAGCCATATATCCTTTTATATATTCTCTTCAAATTAGCATGTGTCCGAGCTTTGCTGACCAGCCCACCTCCTTGGTATTCCGCAGCGGATTGGAGAGAAGGGTAAAAATGAAGCTATGATCAGACAGATGCTATTGCACACGGCATATGAATAACAGAATAGTTTTTTCATTAAGTGTGTTCCTTGAAGAAATTCGAAATGTACTGTTTCTTGTTTGAGAAATAATTCTGATCTAATCTAATCAAATCAAATCAAGTCAAATAGACACAGCAAATGCTCTTCCTGGGTCTAGTGGTTCGGTGATGTTATATTTCCAAATGGACGCACCTATGATATAAGCAAGCTGGGCTGGAACGCATTAGACACCCGGATGAGATCGTGATTAAATCGTTTCCTAAGTCGGTGGTAAGATCGTTAGTATATTGGCGATCATAACGATCTTACCTTCTTTATGTTTTCGGGTACCATTTTTGCCTTTCTGAGATAAATCGATGTCGTCTTCTTCCTGAGAGAAAAAAAAAAGTAGAACAGAGAGGGTGTATAACTGCTATGATAACCTTCAACATAATCTTTCTTCTTTGTTCGCGTCAAAGAACAGTTCATGGGTTTTGACGAGGTGTTTGTCTGGTTGAGAATGTGCTTTTCCTCATATAAGTGTTTGAATCTCAATAAAGATGGTGGAGGCGATGAAAAGCTGGAGTAATTGCTGTTTTGTTTCCGCTGTCGGCAGTTCTTGAAGAGCTGCGGGCTAAAAAGAAGTTCCAGTTCTGCTCCAAATAAAAGAAGATAAAAGTTACTTTTAAGTTCATTTATAGTCCTTCAATTTTAAACAAAATATTTACTTGGTCTTTGTATAGCTAAAGAGTCTAGACATTTAGGATAAAGTGATCAATGTTATAATCGAGTCCTAAATATTTCAGTCAACGGACTGAATTACAAAATCATTTATAGTTTTTTTAAGGTGTATTTATGTAACTCCTTGCTTGTAATTATCCTGGATTAATACCAGTATCTGTCCTAAGATTTTAGAGCCACCGGTCTGGCCTGAAAATGCTTGATAATTATGGAATATTCCTTTGCTTCTGGTGCTAGGAATATTAGGATGCCAAGAGTTTTTGGATGTGATTGAGCAGGACGGGATTGAAATTTTCCGTCAATGTATTGACTATCGAATATATAAAATCCAGGGAGTAAGCTAGGCAAAACCATGTTTTTACAGTAATCGAGGAAAAACATTACTAAAATTGAGCTAGTGCGATTAAAAAAAAAATTTGGATTTGAGATCATATTTATTTGTCTCACTTTGTTTTTCTTTTTATCAGGATGTATGTCTGATCCAAGCAACATCTCAACATATTTAAAGAGTAATCTGTTATGGTAGCACAGCTCAAATTTCGTAATCCTCTTCGCATACCCTTTTTCTTTATAGACTTGCAAGTAAAAAATTGAGCAATAATTGGAGGGTGGTTCTGAACATTCTTATACAATTATGCAGAGCAAAGGGAAGTCAAGTCAGGGTGCAGAATAACATCGTATCCATTCGGGAGCAAAAAATAAATAAAATCTGTGCAAATTAAGTCATCCCATCATGATCCAGTTAAGTTTAGTTCATCTCGTCATCCTTTCTTCAGTTGGAGGAGCAGTGGCAGCAGCTAATCTCTTCTGCCTTTCCATGTTCCCATGCCATCCTGTTCCATCAAAAACAAAAGTAGCGAGGGAATGAAAATACAAGAGAAAGGCAATGCAACACTATTTCTCCAAGAAACAGGGGAAGGGGGGGTCACCAATGGACAAGTCAAAGCCGCGGTTCTTGAGCTCTCTGTACTCTTGACACAAAGCACATTCCTCGCAAAAACAATGGACACAACAGTCTGTGCACGGGCTTTCCTCCAAGAAAAACTGCCCTCTCAACTTAGATCGATAGAAGCATGAGTACAAACAAGAGCACCCAGTCAAACATAGTATTAATGTGTAAAGGGTTCCACTCATTCCACATGCTGCGAATTTCAAAACAATCAGTTCTTAAAAATCAAAACCAGTGTAATCAGAGCATTAGTTAAATTCATTTCAATTTTCAGAACTTACAAGTTGAGCCTCTGTCAACAATCTCTGCAATTCGTCCGAATGCAACGCATGGACACCAGCATGTTAAACAACCTGCAGGACCATAGTCCGTTGTTAGTATTCGTAGTCTTCCTTGCGAGATCCAGAACATTATATCGCTACAATAATGAGAAAGGAAAACAGAAGAAATCACTCATGACAGTGGAGTTGTTTTTGGCGAATTGAAGAAAGATCTTGGTCACAAAAATAAAAGAAAGGATAAACATATTCAACTACAAACTTTAAATCTTAGAATTGCAATGGTGCAGTAGAATCAAATTGTTTCTACAAAAAACCCTTAATTACTTTTACACGTTATTAACTTAATTGCCATGCAATGGCACCACACAAGTGCTAAGAAAACAAACTTTCGGTGACACGAAAAAATTGTAACAGGATCCGTCCATAATGACTATACATGTATGTGTAGATGAGAAGTACTTACAGCTATTAAAATCGCTAAAACAATCACAGAGACCAGTGGACCAAGGCCCTGAAGAGAGAGAATGGTTGGCATTGTTAAGCCGGCGAGGCCGACTTGGATCATGATTATTTTGATTCGCTAAAGGGACTGGGATTCCAGTAGCCACGGGGTCTTCAAAACTGGAAAAATGTGGCTGCGGTGGTGCAGATGATGTTGCATATGATGGCTCCTTTTGGAACTCACTGGAAATTGAAGGATACATTATTTGCAAAGGTTGAGGAAGGGGACGGATATGGCATCCTGTTGATTTTAAATACGAAGATTGCAAAGGAACGTGACTCTTCAAAAATTAACTGTCAGCAACCGTTTTTTCTTTCAAAATGATTTGATAATACGTGAGCTTGTCAAATTAATATGCTATTTCGAGTGGCCTGTAAAAGTTTATGTGCATCCATTTTTATCTTAATGTTCTTCGATTAGTGGATGAAAATTAGCTTTTTTCTTAATATAATTTTAATACATGTATTTTTATATATGTTCATGTGTATGGTTTTTATGAATGTCTGGAAAAAATATGTACACGTGGTGACTAGTGATGAGAAGGCCAAATCCACGTTGAAGATAGCGTGAGGTCCTCCTCATGCTGGATAGATTTTGGTTGAATAAAAGATGTGATGATATGGAATGCGAATTTAACTCTATAGTAAATGTTTTTGGAAAACAAAATCATATATCACGAT
This sequence comes from Salix arbutifolia, assembly GCA_025169955.1. Lineage (NCBI taxonomy): Eukaryota > Viridiplantae > Streptophyta > Magnoliopsida > Malpighiales > Salicaceae > Salix > Salix arbutifolia. Next base: position 10,926,859 of record CM045911.1, read on the forward strand.
CAATCTTGTAATTATATATGTGTCCTTGAAAGTATTTTATGCAAACCCCGGAAAAGTCCACAATCTTAATTGGATCGTCAATGTATCTTGAGTTTATTAAACTATGTAAAGACATGGAAAGTCCTTGTGCTTTCTGATATCATGTGATGAGATGAATTATAGTAAAAAATAGAGAGAGAGGTCAAACAAATATGATTGAGAAACTATTGATACGTACGTAGGGTCTGATTTCAGATAAAAGGTAAGTTGGTGACCTATTCAAGATTGTTTATATAGGTTGGTTTTTTTTTTTTCAAGGGTTAAATAATCAATCTTTGTCATTGACCTTAACATGGAATGTGTTTTGGAAGTTCATTTTAAAAGTTTTTTTTTTAAAAAAAATAGATTAATATTTTTAGATTGTTTTGATATCAAAACTAATTTTAAAAAATAAATATTATTATTTTGATTTATTTTAAAAAATAAACAGTTTAAAAAACAGTATTTACTATATTTTTAAGTAGGCCAATACGAAAACGTGTGATCGTATCCATCTTTCGGCTAATTGCGTCTCGTACTAGCCTTTGATTAAGATATTTAATGTCAGGATTTTGAATTTGTGAATCTTCCAGGGGGGTTTCGTGTACTGTTTTTTAATAGGTCATATTTACAGGTAGTTTCCTCTTTTATAAATCGTTGCTCTTGCTCTGATATGTATTGTAATTGCTATTCAAACTTGCCATATTTTATTTTCCAGGGGAATGAAAAACTCCAAGGCAGAGGCCCAGATCTTTTGCCCTCTGTCCTGGTCAGGAAAGAAAGCACCAGGAAACCATCCATTTGAGAATGGCCAGTTCAACCGTTCATGAGGTTGCGTTTATCAAAAAGATTGAATAAAACAAAAAATAATAATTAGTCCACTATTTGAAGTTAATTAATTATGCACAGAAATCAATCTGCACGCAAAATCGACTTCCAAAAATGTCATTGATTGGGAGCCAGTCTGCATGCCTATAAATATGAAGCTGCACCTCCATACCCATCCACCACCTTCAAATATTTGTTTCTACGAGCAACGGCAATGTCTTCAAGGACTGAAAACCCTAAAGCTGCTCCACCACCTTCACAATTTCCTGAAGGGCAATGGTCCACTGGGTTATACAATTGTTTTGATGACCCTTCTAATTGTAATTATCCTGTTGCCACATCACTAACACTCGATTAGCCTGCTTGTTATTTCTCTTTCTGATTTTTATCACTCATGTCTTTTGCTTTCTTTTTTAAGGTTTGCTCACCTGTTTCTGTCCATGCATCACATTTGGACGGGTAGCCGAGATCCTTGACAGGGGAAATACATGTGAGCCCTACTATCTTATTCCATTTCTATTTATTTTTTAACAAGAGTTGATGATAGGGGTGATTGGTGGGCTGAATCTCTGTCAATTTGTAAGCAACAAGTTCTGATAAATCCCTTAATTACAACGTGAATTGCATAGTTTTAACCAGAACTTAAACGTGGTGTATGAAAATCGATGAGAGGAGAATCCATGTTCCTTAAAATAAGAGGGATGCTGTTTTTTAAAGTGAATTAAAACATCACCAGCATCAAAATCTAACAAATTCCACACCAGGTCTTATGTATCTTGTTGAAAACAGCAAATATTCTTACATTGCTTCCTTTTGAATGAACAGCATGTCGGCTCCAAGGCCTCGTCTACTATGCCATGAGCCGTATTGGCTGTGCGTGGCTGTATGGTGGTGTCTACCGATCCAAGCTGCGAGGTTTACTTTCATTGCCAGAAACTCCATGCGCGGATTGGCTGCTCCATTGTTGCTGCTGTGTATGTTCTCTGTGTCAAGAGTATAGAGAGCTCAAAAATCGTGGAGCTGATCCCTCCTTAGGTAATAACTATCCTTTTTACTGGTATCACAAAACCTATCCATCTGTATATGTTTTACATGGTCAAACCAACCTGTCAGATTTCACAGCTAAATTCCCAACAGGTTACTACTCTAAGATGGCATATAAATGAATTTAAATTGCATAAAATCACAAACTCATTTCTTCAAACTTTCCTGGTACGTACTTCAAAAATGAACATGGACATACAATTAATAATTCCTGACGCTGGTTATTCTGAACTTTAAAGGCTGGCAGGCTAATGTTGAGAGGTGGAACCGGGAGGGACTTGAACCCCCATTTGTCTCGTCAGGCATGGATCGCTAATATTGCAGGCTGCGACCTGTGCTATTTTTATTTTTTTTGGAATAAAAATATTAGGCTAATTGGTAAACTAACCCTCAAGTTATTGGTCAAACTCAACTTAACCTCTGGTCTTCTTTTTTTTTTTTAATTTTGATCTCTCGAACCATCAGATCAAATCAATGTTGCCGCTTTCGTTATACTTTCTTCCAGAAAAAGTAACAGACGAAAGCATACTATTTGCTGAGAAAAAGTTTTCTCCGTGTTCTTATCAGAAGGGGTGCATTGTTTTGACGGGATAGTTCGAAGGATATAATCATAAAATCAAAGGATAGGGGTTAAATTGAAATTGACCAATAATTGAGGGATTATTTTATCAATTAGCCAGATTATTTCCGCTGGACCAATGTATCTTTATGTCTGTGTCATCTGTTTAGTACCTCTTTCCTAGTTTCTTTGATGTTGCGAGTGTAATTTGTTGATTAAAAATAAATTTCTTTAATGTTGGGCTACAGGAAATCCGTCCGCGTTGATTGTAATTTTTCTATATTTTATTTTATTTTATTTTATTTTCACCAAGACTTCCCAGTTCCATTTGTATGCGTGATGGTCTTTCTACATGAGTCTTTTTTTTCTCTTTGTTTTTGGATTAAGAAACAAATAGATAGCTAATTAGAAATCTAAAGGGAGAATTAAGAATTTTAATTAAAAACACGTCACGTCCTGAATATAAAATTAATAAAAATCAAATCACGATAACTGTTTGTTTATATAAAAACCATCAATCGTTTAATTTTTGCAAGGGTGTATTTTTGTTATTATGCCATAAAATAAAAAATAGTTTTATAACTCATTATAGTTTATGGCGCCGGTTTTGAAAGTTAATCCACGAAGCCGGGTTGATCAAATATACTGCGATATTAAAAAAAAGATATAGTTTTATATTTTAAAAAAATAAATAAATCATGTTTTTATCGGTCGTCTAATGTTAACTTTGCATCCATTAAATTAACAGGGTTATATAGAGTCAACTCTCATATGGGTTAGTTTTAAAACTAGTTTAACTAAAGGAGTTAAGTCAAAAGGTTTTTCATTAAGTTAGGTTAGGTTTAATAACAATGCTAAATATATTTTTTTAATTTTATCTTTCAATTTTTGTGTTTTAGTTGAATCTTATATTATTATTTTTATCAATTATATCCTTCAATATTTAATTGATTTTGATATGGTATTCATAACTTATTTTGACTTCTTAAACTTGTTGACAAATAAAGTGACAAACAACCTTAATGTGTTTTGGTCTTTGGTATGAGTTATTGGGTCTCAAATAAACATCACAAAATTTACTCAACATTTAATTTTACAAGCGTTTATTTTTGTTATCATATCATTAAGGAAATAATAGATGTTAAATTCATTGGAGTCCATGATTTGGGTAATAGACTTGACAAGTTAAGTCATGAAGCCTGGATCAATCTAGTATATTGTTGTTTCAATATATATATCATTTTGATTTGTTTTAAGAAACCAAATCATATTTTTTATGAATTATCTGAGTTGTCTTTCGATCTATCAAATCAGTTTAGATTGAAAATCAGGCTAGACAAAAAGTTAAATTGAGAGTTTTTAAAGTTGATCCTTTGTATCAAGTTTAATAAGAAAGTTAAAAAAATTATGTCAACTAAATATATTCTTTTAGATTCAACAAAATTTTGATCTAAATTGTAGCATATGAGGTATAAAACTAGTGTTATACTTTATGTATGTATAAATATTTTCGAAGTCTTTTTGCTACCTTTTCATAAGATTCTATTTAATATTTAGCTTTATATTAAATATTTAATTAAGCTTGATACAAAACAAATTTGAATCAATAAAAAAAATCAAGTGTTAAATATGTATGGGGACAGGTTTGTTTCAAGCGTTTTTCACACATGAGACTAATATTATTACTTTCTGACACGATGAAAACATTATAATATTATAAACGGTGGACAATTGAAAATCTGCAGAGTATTGCTGGCTTGTAACTTGGACCTAAAAACAATTGCCACGCGTCCAGGAATCATGGTCTGAACATTTGACTGATAGTTTGTTTTTACTAAGGAGGTTGTTCGGGCAAGCTTCTGAAATACTTCGATTAATTTTATAGATTTCAAAATTAATAACTATGCAGAAATCAAACTGAAATCATAGGAAATCAAACACAACTGTCCATCAAGAAGATCAACGGTCCACCTAGAAGATGTTTATTATTACTGCTGGTTGCGATGGTCAACAGCAAGCCTTTTTATTCTTCTAATTGAGTTCACATATTCATTAAAGAGCCAAAAAAAAAAAGGCCGTGTGAACCCAATGCATGATCAATCCCAGGTCCCATACTCCCATCAGCATTCACATTCAGTGGATCCCTTTTGTTACCCTGAAGTCATGTATCCATTCACACGGGCTAAAGGCTTTGCTAATGCATACATTAGTTATTTAATGGAGAATCTTTCATAAAAAAGAACAGAAAAGGTAAAGTTAATGGAGCCTTAACCAAGACCCTACTGAACAAGAGATCCAAAAACGTACAAAAACGGAGAAATCCCATGCCTATGGATTATTTGAGTGCATTTGGATTCATTTCAGCAATTCAGGAAAGGTGGCTTGTTACCTTGGACCTCAATATAAGAACTTGCTCCCACTGATTCCCTTATATAAACCGCGCCGAGGTCTTCCATCAGAACACATCCCGTCCCATATATTCAACTCAGACCTTTCCATGGAGTTTCATTACAGCAATCAAACTCGATCTGAAAGGCAAATGGGAGCAGACACTAATCTTGAATTCGAAGGTGTCGAGTACAACGATGTTTACTATGCGGAGCTCGGGAAGCAGATTTTGCTTTTGACCGCCGATGACGACGAAGAAGATGATGATACAGCCCATCACAGGTTGGTTGATGTTCAAAGGAAACAAGACTCAAACAGCTTAGCCACCAGTTTTCCTGCAACATTACAGCCAGGAAGCTACTTCAACTGGTGGGAGAGGCAGAAAACTGATTCAGTACAAGCTTGGCCTGAATACTCATGGAGATCTAATGGCAATGGAACTGGGGTGTTCATCCCTCAAATTGTGGATTCTAGAAGATACAGGCGTGGTATGCGCTTCACATGATTCTCTAAACAGGTGAACCTGTTTCAAAGTATTTAATATTCTCAACTATTGATTTTATGTGGATTGCAGGTAGAGTGAACAACGTGAGGAGACGATCACACAAGCCAGTGGAGTATTGCAGATAGCTAAATCTGATTCTTCCCAATCATGCTACTGATAAGGGGTTTTTGGTTGAAATATAATGCCTCTCTCTCTCTCACTCTCTCTCTCTCTCTCTCTATCTCTCTCTGGAATTGTGTACTCTACACGTAGAATCAGAGAAGAATTTTGCTGGTAGAGAGTGTCCTGCAGCCCCACAGAGGATGTGCGATGGTGATGAGTAGTGATTCTCTCATTTCATATTGCTTTAATATTTTTTTAAAATTCCTCGTACTTGTCTTGTAATTTTTTTTTATTTTTTTTTTGAGTTTATTTTTCTTTTTGGGTAGGATTATACTCGTATCTCATATATGTTCAAACTGATATAACCATAAGAAATAATACTAAATCTTAATGATAATATGAAACAAATACCATCTCATGAATAAGTTACGTCTCCAGAGATAAATTATTTATATATCCACGTTCAGAAGTTATAGTTATTTAACTTTATTTTTATTTTAAATAAATAAAAATTATCATGCAAAAAGTTGTGCAAATAATTAAAAAAATAAAAGAATATTTTTATATTATATTTATAATAAAAATTGAACTCATTACATGACTAACTATAAATATTTGCAAAATTATTCTTAATAATTTACACACACATATATATACAAGTCTTTTCTTTACAAAAATAAATAAATAAACACTATATGAGATACGAATAAGCTCGATTTTTATTCCCAATGCCGTATTCATTCGTTTCCAGTTATATAAGAAAAGGAAAGAGGATGAAATGACTCTCATTTATGAACCATTTGTACATTTTCTGGGCCAATTTTCCATCGGGCTTAAATGTGTTATCTTAGTCTTCATGGGCTTGGGCTTGTATCAAGATTGTGGTGGTGTTATTTTATTTTGGACCGAACACAACGAGCAAGAACGAGTCCCAGATTGAAGGCACGGGGTTCCAGATATTATTTTATTTTATCAAGAAAATCTTGGCAAACATTTAACTATGAAAAAAGAAGAAAATGTATTCCAAAAACAAAATAAATCACTGTAAAGCACAATGGCTGAACTGATAGAGCGGGTTCCGTTAACGAAACCACTTGTGAATCCATGAAAATTGGAAGGAACATTTGATTTCATTCCTTACAAGAGCAGCGAGGAAATAGGGACTTTTAGCAAACTGAGACCAGACAATGATGATGCAAACGACCTTCACTTCTTGTATCCCTTAAAGCAATGCTTCCGTAAAACAACTATCTACTTTACCAAATGACCATAGAAGAGCTTGCAGTTTGAATCGATGCATCAAGTTTTTAACTCCACCACATCACTATAAAATGGAGTGTTGAATTATATGGAGGCTTATTTGGGATTGTTTTGTAGAAGTATTTTTTATTTAAAAATTATTTTTGACATCAATGTATTAAAATGATCTAAAAACACTATTTTTTTAATATATAAAAAAAACAACAATGAAACTCAGTGCCAAACTACCTCTACTTGAAATCCAATCCAATTCCTTCTCAGCCTAAATAATCAATTAATTCTGGCAACATGGGAACCACTCTAACACTTTTCTGCCATTCAGCTGTGCCTGACTTCACTCACCAAAAACAAATGAAAACGGAGAAAAAAATAAATGAAGGAAAAGCTATACCTGAGTAAATGCAGCTTCCAACTGATTTTATTTTTATCAATCCTTCGGATTTCTTTGCAATCAAGACCCTAGACTAAACTTAAACAAAACAATTCAAGAACTTGGATCGATGATGGGAATAGCACAACGAATTCCAGCGCGTATTTCTGGACAAAATCTGCCTTTGCAAAGTTTGTCAGAGAGGGGTATTTACCTGTATGCCAACATTCAATCGATTCTGAGTCAATACCTCCCTTGCCCGGGAACTTCTATGTTGAAGACGCTGGTGTAGTGCCTCGGACAATTGGTTGAAGAATTCAGCATCCCATCTATGTATTAACATGGGATCTTCTGCGTAGCAGATATATATGGATGTAACAGCACTTTCAACAACCACCATAGCTAGTCCAACCTGGAGCAAGCATATCCATTGTTTAAGCTCAAACGGAAAAATATGGCATGTCACTACAGATTACTCACACAGCATCAAAATGAAATTTATGGTAGTCATGGAGGAATGAGAGCACGATCAATGGTTCATGACTCGGATTAAAATCAACTCATTGTTGTTTAGTGTTTTTGTACTCCACCCAATTTTGTGGTTGACAAATGGTTGGCTGTCATTTACATTTTTCCAGCATTGCATGGAACCGAAGCCAGCCTTTTTAATTGATACAACCCAGCAACTGTAAAGGGGTATTTGCTGTGCGGGGATAATGGAAAATCACCACTCCTATAATATGCATAATGAAATAAAAGAGGGGAAAGCTGATGGAATGCTCCTTACCATGCAGGGGGGCATCTCCTGAAAACTTTTAACTCATTTGAGAATTAATCCCTCAACTTCTAATTTCTGCTTGATCTCCCTCAACTCTATTTAATTGGGATCAAGTTCTTTCATTAGTTTTTGTAGGGTTGCATCCGTAAGTTGACAGATTTTGCATTCAATAAGCATGTAACCGGTAAAAAAATACCAATTCAATCATGGGAGGAGGCATCTATGGGAAAGCTGAAATATCCACCGATTGATTAAAATTTTCTGCTTTATAAAAGAGATGCATGCTTGATTTCAACAAAGAAGAAGAAGAAGAAGAAGCATGTTGTCCACTGATACTTCATATAATGGAAATGTCATGCAAGATTAAATTTGGATGTAAATATATATGCAAAACAGTGATAACTCTAACTAGGGGTGCAGTAGCTAGAAAAAGGGACTGGATGATCATGAGGTCAGATGATGGGTAAGTTGCCACATCAATTAAGTTATAATTCTGAAACCCAACTTCTTAAATAACCAGGAAGGTAATAACTTCCACCTCCACATCATTAAATCGCGCAGTTTTAGAGAATAAATAAATAGATTATTAATTCCAAAAGAGAATAATGAAAAACAGAATTTACCAAGGCCATTCCCATCAACATTGCAGTGGATCCCACCATGGTCACTCTATCATCATCCCATTTAATATGAGTCCAAACACCTGAGCAAGTTCCGGTGATGAGTCCACCCAAAAGCGTTACCATCAGCAGAACTGCACCTGAACAATCATAGGCGACGATTGCTTCAACTCCAGTTGATTGAAACAATTCCCAGGCATCCCTAGCAGAACGGTTAAAACTCTTCCCATGAACAGCTATCTGGAGGAGCAAAACAAATATGTGATTTTTTTATACAAATTTACAAAAAGTGGCACATGAATGATGACAAACCAACAAAGTTCTAATAAACTCAAAACTAAACGTAAAAGTAAAATTCCATAAAAACAAAAGGCTTCTATACTGAGAATGCATCATCTGCCATTAAAGCCATAAAAGTAGAAACATATGCCCACCTTGAATGCTCAGGCCATGTTTGATAGAAATCTTGTAAACAATAAAATTGAATTACAAAAGTCAAGGACAATAAAACAGGACATAGATTAGTCATTAGTCTATCGGCAACACCAAAACAACATGTCAGCCTCTTCCCCCTCTCAAAAAATAAATCAAATGCTCTCATAGGATAACAAGTTCATGTGTGTATTGATAGGTGTAGCATGGGACAGATGTCTCTCAGAATATGCTACTTAAATAAAAACTATCCCCTTATATAGCACATTTCCTTAAAGTACTCTAACAAGCTGTCAAAATCCAAGTAGGGTCTTAAAAGGCTGTTGGATGAGTATTTTCACATGCATTACCATTCTCACCTAAAACCTGCATGTTAGCAACAGGGGTGGCCTAAGACCACCTCCTTCACTTTCCATAACTTCCTTCAATCCAAACAAGCTATCAAATTCCAAATAATTAAAGCTGTACTTTTTTATTTAATTCCATTCATAATAACTCTTCTTACGACTTTGATGTGATCTTCACTCATACAGCCTTAAAGCCTTCAAAATACACCAAATCTCTCTTTTTCTAGTGAAAATTCATGATTTGTTTATGAGCGCCAGGGAGGTCCAGACCAAGAGGCTCGTCACATTTATAAATTCCACACCTTGTCTACCCTCTGAACAGCCTACTATTCTGCCCCAAAAAGTTTTCTGATGGAGGTCTAGAAATAGAAATTTTGAAATTTGGTTTATATGAAGCCTTTTTTTTTCTTACAACTTTTTTTGTCCTACTAGGATTTAGTTTTCCAATGCATTGGTCATAGAGTGGTATTTAATTTTTTTTATTTTATTCCATTATATTTCCTATGTATTGCTTGACTACGATGACCCTGTATGAAAACATCCCTTCCATGCATTAAGGATATTCCTTTCAATGTATAAAATGTAATTCATCATCCTCTTTTACTAACTTGTTTCTCCCTCATTTTTGTCCTGATCCCCTCTTTCTCCCTCATCATTCTCTTTTAAAATTCGTGATTTCTGCCTTGCATCATTTCCACGTAACTTTTTTTTCCCTCGAAGTATAATTTAGAGGCACCAATGTCAAAAAATTTCTCTGGAACACAAGCTTCAATCACTAGGAGAAAAGGGACATTTCATTGTCCATGAAATTTATGACTGGAAAAATTGAGAATTTTACAGTTTTCATAAAAGTTTCTCTGTGCTGGCAATCTTCATGATTAATGGACCACAAGGTCATCGTAGTAGAATGTTACTGAATATGAATAGGCACCTAGTTCGATAATAAAATAATACACAGGATACAAATAATTGACAGAAAGTACCTGGACATATGCATACTTGTTGAAAAAACGGACAAGAGTCTCCACGAGATTAAATAGGAAATCAACACAGCATAGCAAGCACTCATTCTTGCCTATCTTCGACCGCAATCCCCTGATCTAAAATGTACTTCGAAGTTAAAAAATGGAGAGAGAAAACAAAATCAATCTTGGAAACAGGCTATCAAAACAATTAAAGAAAAGGAAATTATGGCATGCCTACCTCCCACCGCAGTGTCCTAATTGCAGCAGTGAAGAGTGATCCATAGCAAATGCTGCCAAAAGATTTCGTCACAGAATATCTCAGAGATTTCATCAGAGAGTTGGGAGGCAATGATGCTGCTTCTTGGCCACCATGAATAAGAACAAGGAACACCATCCCAGACACTATAACATGTACAGTATTACAGAGGACTGCACCGGTCCAAAATAAGCTTAGTGACAAAACCTGGGTGTGCAATTAACAACATTAAAAAGATCTCTTATAGCAAAGGGATGCTCTAATAGAACTTTGTTGCAGTTCTCATCCCAGTAACAAGATTGAATAATGAGCAAAACTTGCCGGCTCACCACTAGAAGCCACCAGCGTCCATTGATATTGATGTTTGAAGCCACAACACCAGCTGCCCCAAAAGACCACAATGCCATCCACAAAAGCATGACTAGCATGAATGCATATGAAATTCTCATAACTTCAGGAAGGTTCCATACCATTTTCACGGCTTTTCGAAGCACAAGCATGGTAAATGGGAGTCTGCAATAATAGCAAATGATCAGAGGGATTTCTAGAAACCCAAGCGTTTAGTTAGTTAGACATAGAACCATTGAAGGAAACTAAATATTGCATCTGCTCTGGCATTAAGGAAAAGTTTATGTAGTGCATGATTGCACATGCGTAGTGTTCTAGATTTTATCACTGTCATGATAGATCTGTAGGTGTTTCATTAAGAGTTCATCAATTGGAAAGTAATCTAGGGGGGGGGAATTTAGTGAAACAACTTTAGTGAAACTCAATGTAAATATACAAGTTTGAAGAAAAAAGGAAAGGGCTTTGACTCTAGACACTTATTATCTTCGCATGATATAATCACTGAAACGACAGTGCCTAATAAATACCACGTTTGCTTTAAGATATAGACTGTGAAGCATAAACTTGACCCCTGCAAACTGACATGTTCCAGATCTTCTCCAAGAAGAAGAATATATCTTATCTTTCACAAAACAAATTTAACAGGGAATGCACTACAATCTATTTTTCATGGAGGTATGCTTCTTATGCGTTCCAAAGCCTCGTAATAACAATTTCCTGAGAATTGAAATACCAAATATGCAGAGTTATGGATAAAACAATTAATGAAAACGAAAAAATGTGCAATTTTTTTGGCTATTTAGGCGATAAAATCATTATTCTAAAGATCACACCTGCTAAAGTTATAGATAATCAACTACATTTCAAATTTACTAAGGCCATACAACAAGCTAAAAGTTTTTGATCTGACTAAATTAGAGGATTGCAAGCTCATAATATAATGATTCATGAGCAAATCACATGATATAGAGGCCAGTATAAATGATTAAAGGAGAGCAAATTGACAAGGAGTAATAAGGAACACTTCAAACTCAAATTTAATTGCTCAACTTGTTATTACATGAGCATAAGATGCAGAACTCTCTTCTAGAACTTTTCAACCTTTTGCACTAAAGTAATGAGATTGTGAGCCAGATAAAACCCCTTTACAAGCAACAGACACTCGCCATAATCACATTTAATGCAAAACCAAATAATTTGAAGCTCGTACCTGTCTATAACAGATATGACATATAAAAACTGCAAAGCAGCACCGATTGCAAACGTGACACCCCAAAAAAAATGGTCGCTCCAGAAACACAAAACACTAACCACAGCAAGATAGGTAGTCAAAACATGCACCGAGAACTTCATCATATGATTCGCCTGAAAACCAAGCAGTAGCAACCACGCCCATCCAAGTACAGTCCCAACTCCACCACCAAGACCATACATTGGCCAATAATCTTCCGTTAGTCCATGACTATTTCCCACGGTGCCAGTTGTGTTAGTTGTGTATCTATCGAAATTAAACCTATCTGATTTCTTAAACCTATTGAGCCCAAGAACTGCAAGAGCAAGTGCTAATCCCGTCAAATGAAACAAAAAAACTCCTAACCAGAATATATCATGCCAATGGCGTGGTATATCGGTCGTCAGTGTTTGATCACCATTCCCAATTCTTCGACTCCTCCCTACATTCTACAACCACAATCAAACATGGAGAAAAGAGATCAAATTCAGCATTTTCAATCACTAAAATGGTAAAAAATAATAAAGAATTGTCTAGTGATCAATTCCTTAATCCAAACGTTAGTGTCGACATCTACTAAAAATGGCCACTGAACCGAAAAACTCCAGCGCTAACGCTGTACGGTACAGGTACATTTTAGTCCCGCCCGGGTGGTACGGGACTAGCACAGATACTGAAAGGACTCGAAACCAAAACATAAACACTGAAAGAGTTCTAAGCTTGATAGAAACAAGGAAAAAAACATCGAAAATCAATCAAACATGAACTTTGAAATCGCTGCCTCATAATCTAAGATCACGAAATTGAAAATTGGACTGCTGTGGAGAGAGAGGAAATTACAGAATTGGATGTAAAGAGAACCTGATCGGTGGCAGCCAAGGAGGCGGAATCGGAGGAGGAACTGTGAGAGTCGCTCATGGTGTTTTTTTGATAGAGCGACTTGCTTGAAGGAGGGATTAGATGCTTGAATGGTTAAAGCATGGTTAATCGGGGAGGTCAAGTTGGAGATAGTTTTGTTAGAGTAAATGGAGAGAGAGAGAGAGGGCGGGGGGGAGACTGAAAACGTGAGAGACAAGGGGAGAGGGGAAGGTCAATGGTAAGTGCGTGAGACTAAATAATGGCAGTGTTTATTTTGAGAAACGTTGGGCGAAATGGAGGGGAAACTGAAACTCAACGGCTAGAGAGAGAGAATTTGAAGTTAACGGAAATCTTGAAGGGAGGCGCTTTTTGATTCGCCAACATGGTGCTTGTTGTGTGTTTTGAACCGTCGTGCGACTTGCGAGAAGGAAATGCACTGCCGCCACGCGCTATTATTCTTACAATAGTTGTAAAATTCTGCACCGAAATGAGTTTAGTTCTTAACTGGACTGTCTTTGCTATCGAATGTAATTAATCTCTTCCGACCTAATTAAAACCCATCCACAATAAATAAATAAAAATTTGAAAATCTCACCTTTATGATTGGCGATTCACTTTTTAATGATAAAGGATATAATAGTATCATTAATCGAAACCGTAATTATTTTTAGAAAATCCATCCTATAATAAAAAAAATTCTCAATAAATTGTGCAAACCTCCATGATCATTAAAAATTCTTCGGTATTTTTTGTGTGATTTTGTTTAGACTAAAATTAAACTACACATACCATTTGAAACTTCTTCTTTATGAACAATCCAACCTTATCATCACTTTTTCAGGAGATGAATAGTTGCATTAGCTCTAACCCTAGATGATGGGATGGGATACAGTGACACTTGGCGCGTGGCAATGCATTCATCATATTAAAGACGGCGGCGCACTGCATTAAAACCCTTTTCCGGCGGTGGTGAATAAGAAGTGCTTTTTACATTGGGCACGTAACATGTACGAGCCTCTCCTTTAAACACAATCATTATGGCCGCGCAGCATGAACATGCATTGTCTCCACCTATGTACGCACCGCACCACTCAAAGCTTGAGGAAAGCCGGTGCTTATCAGAACAGACGCCGCATGTTTATATGAAAAGAAAGTAGATCCAAACAATGTTCAGCCCAAACTATATTATTGACCTTTCAAGGTTTTCTTCAACGCGATCGGTTTGTTTGAGATTTTTTTGGTTAGTCATGAGATTGTATGCAATAAAATAAATTTATAGTCTCATTAGCATTTTGAACCATGAAGAGGTATTTCAATTTCATAAAATTTTAGCTCCGAAGCTTTTCAACATTTTTTTCTTATCAAATGTCTCTGAAAATCTAGATTGATTTCTAGGTTATATAAAAACAAAAAACCTACTAAATATAACATGATCACCTCCAAATTGTCAGCATTTTTGCCTCCTGTCATGAGCTGTTCGATCTATGAATGTTTATCATGGATATTCCCTATGCTCTTTGTCCCTTCAGGAGAGTTAGAGGGTGTTTGGGAGAGCTGTTGCTGTAGCTTTTTAAAAAGTGTTTCGTGCCGAAATACATCAAAATGACATTTTTTTATTTTTTAAAAATCATTTTTGATATCAGCATATCAAAATGATCTAAAAACACTAAATCACCGGTCTTTAAAATAAAAAAAAATGAAAAATTGTAATTTTTTTTGCAACCATAGCTGAAAAAGCTAAAACAAACACCCTCTTCTATTGGTGCACAGCCCAGGATGCTTGCTGACTGTGTGCTTTGTTCTTGCAAATTCACCGAGCCTCTTTTTTAGCAGTATTTCCTTGTTCTTCTTTTTCCATCGCACTAATATTTTCGGATTACCTTGCATATCAACTCAATTTAAATTTTTTTTACATGATCGTAAAAATACATCTGCTCCATCATTGGTGCATTTAAGGTTTTCTTAATCATCCAAAAATTCGAAAAAGTTCGTTTATTACATATTATAATTTAAAAAATACCTTGTTTTCTCTACTCAAATAATCTTGGGCTTTTTTAGATTTAATTATTGATTTTTTATATGAGAAAACCCTACCCCTCAAAAAGATATTTTGTGAGCCTAAACGAGTAAAACTTTGACCGTCTTAAATTTTTACAAATGATACACTTCCTGATTCGAACTCGAGATCTGTTGTCTAAACACATATACTTTGCAAATACTGATAACGATGAAAATTATTTTTTATCAATTCTTATTTCTTTTATCTTTTAGCTTGTAGAATTCACTAAAAGAAATATGAATGAAGAGTTTTGAACTTATGATTTTTTTCAGATTTCCACACTTTTTTTTTAACTCTAAATTTTTGTTTGATATTTTTTTGTAATTATAAACTAAATATCTTTGTTTTATATATATAATATTGTGATCACTTGCTTTCTTTTTTGTTTTTCGAAGTTATTCAACGAGTCATGGATGGTTGGAAGGTTGCGGCTATGTTTGGTGTTTAGGGGGAGATGATGGGTGGAATGATAGCTGAAGCGGCCAAAGTTTTCTTATTTTATAGAAAATTTATAATATCGAATACGATAATTTTTTAGTCATTAAATAAAAACTAATGGTAATTTTCTAAATAATCAAATATTTTTTATTGATTTTTTAGGACATGTTAGGGTGTTTATAATGTAATTTTTTAAAACCATCAAATAAATTAAAATAGAAGTAATTTTTTATAATATAACTTCACACGGTGCAAAATTCTAAAGAAGGCATTTGAGGCCCCAGAAACATCGGCTAATCATCCATGTTTGGGTAACTTTCAAACAAGTGTCGCAAATAAATGGTTGCTATTTTAGAATCAGTTTGGTATTATAATAGTCATTACTTTTTAAAATATTTTTTATTAAAAAATACGTTTAAATAATATATCTTTTATTTTTTAATATAAGATCAGCCACATTAAACCAGCTATTAATGCCAAGTAGTAGTATGCTTTGAATTCATCAAAATGCATGCCATGGAATAGAATGGATTCGCCATACGGCAATACTGATTGAACAGACCCAGGTTTTTCAAAGGAACACTTATTATTACGGTTGCCATGGGACTAGAATTAAAACCGTACGTGCATTCAACTCTTAAATTTGACTTGAAAATACCAGATCCGCTTCTAAACTTGCCCTTTTCGCGAGGAAAGGTGTCATGGCTCGCGAGCTGATGCGCATCTAATCACACGCACGCACGCACGCACAAAAAAAAATCCCAAGCCCCAGGTCAAATACACAAATTTCCCTGTTACCTCAGGCACAAATGCCATGAAAAAGCATGTGAGCTGTTCCCCAGCCCAAATAATACTCGTCAACCAATAAAGTATCCTGTACTATACTAAGAAAAGTTTATTTTCATGTCTTTTTATTAATAATATTTTAAAATGTGATTGTGTAAAAAATAATATTATTTTTAAATAAAAATTACTTAAAAAACAAGTACAATGAGAGCTGAAACAGAACAAAAACATCTCCTGCACCATAACACACAAATAGATAAAAATTCAAATGCACCATGGATCAGATCGCCCTTCATAATAATAAAAAAAGTACAAGTGTAACAGCGTATTTTACCAAGCCATGAAAATGAAACTTATAGCCAAAGGTTTTTCAGTGTGTCATTAGCATGTGTTTTTTAATTAAAAATATATTAGAATAAAAAAATCAATTTATTTTTTAAGACAAAAAAAAAACATTTTAAAAAACAGAAAGAAAGAAACTCAATTGATACTATGTATATCTCCTCATTGCATGATTCTTTTGAGTAACACGAAATGACCATTGGACATTAATTAACATTCTGACACTACAAATCACTTTTTTGGACTTTATGAAGCTTTCCCTTCTCTCCAAAGCGGTAAAACTCCCTCTTCAATACCTACCATGGGTTAACCGAAACAGTAAGAAGAGGTTTCTCTAGCGGTTAAAGAAAACTAGCATTTATCAGGCACGAACCCAACTAGAGAGTTAACGAGATCATAACCGACACGTGTCCCCTGCTGCTGCACGTTCCCAATAATTGACAAAGACGAAGCCGTTGGTGCAAAGGCAAAACAAAACGTTCCTTCCGAGTCAAGCGGAACCAAGTAATTTTTCGCCGGTAACGGTAACACCTTCCCATCAGGAAAATGAAACGACACCGTCGGCACCTCCACATTCCCTCGGGAAGACAAATCATAACACGTGTCAAACAACGATATCCCATCAGTCGACGGCAGGTCCCTCGTTCTCTTTACAAAGGCATCACGCAAAGAGTTATAAACGTCCGTTTGCAACCGAGTAATGGCCGTTCCCGAGTCAACAATTACCCCTCCATTTCCCGACTCATCAATTTGAAACGCAGATTCTGGAACCGAAACCAACTCCCCACCTACACTCAGCCCCGTTAATCCAACGTAATAAAAGGTATCAAGATGGTGGTTCCGGAGCAACGGGGCAGCAACAGCGTTAGGAGGCAGAGTTGAGTTGAACTCGAGAGTTGAAGCAGACTCAGAATCGCGATCGACGAGGCAATAAGAAAATGACGTCGCATTGATCTGAGAAGGGAAGGACAACGAGCCGCCGCCGAGTCCAAGCAAGCCAGCGGCTCCAACAAACAGTCCTTCATTATTATGTCCGCAGCCGATAGCCACGTTATCAACTGAAGCCGAGCCTAGAGTAATAGTCTCAGTAACAAAATCACCAACGGTATAAGACCCGTCCCCATACGAAACCTCGTATAAACACGTGTCATTCCGGCATTCTGATACGTCGAGGGACCTGCATTGCCTGGTGTTGCAAGTTAGAGGTGAGAAGGAAGCCGATGAAGTAGGCTCGAAGATGGGGTCCGATTGCTGATAACAATCGGCGCAGGGTGCGCATTGTACCCAGTTAACGTCACTGCCAGTGTCGAGTATTAAATAAGCTTGAATTGGTGGTTTTCCGATTCCAACTCGGGAGAAGTACTCACCACTTCCTTGGCTCGCACCAGATATAATCGGGCTCTGTAGATCCTCGGATTTGAACTCTGAATCAGTCTCAAGTGGTTTAAGATCTGACGAGGAAATGGAATTGATGGCTAGATCTAAACGAGTGAAGAGAGATTTGACCCGGGCAGAGTCACGATGGAGGCGAGATAAGGTTAGCGACTTGTAGTCAGTGTGTGTGGTTTTTTGAATGGAAGTTCTAGAAAGCAGCTCCACTGTTAGTTCTGACGAGGTCGTTTCTTTCTTTTGCTGGCTAAACGGTGACACTTTAGGGTCAGAAGAGAAAATGTCTTTGGTTTTTTGAATGGAGGCAGCGACATCAAGGACTGTCGTTTCGGAAGGCTGTGGAGTTAGAATTCGAGAGGAGGAAACAGGTGGAGAAGCGAAAATCAAAGAGAAGATAGCGTAAAAGAGAAGCCCCATTTCGGACAATAATGACAGAGAGAGACAGAACAGGACAGTAAAGCGAGAGGAGTCAAGGAATGCCTGTGCTTGCTTGTGTGATGCATATAAAAAGGAAGGGGTTCACGTTTGGCTTGCTGAGGAAATTAAAGACAAGCAGGAAGAGCGAAGCTTTGAGTGAGATGGGATTTCCGAGTATAAATTTTAAAGAGTTTCTATGTTTTTTGTGTGCTCATTATCTTTGCATTTTTTGCCAATCTTTGCGGGGCTAATGAAAAAGACATGCCTTTTAAGTCCAGTAGGTGTGCAAGAATTTAAGGATTTAATTATAGTAATTAGGGTTCATTGCGATTAGCATGATTAATTGGTGACTGTGCCTAATCTTTATGATGATGATGCTTTTTGTTGTCCACTGCTTTACTCTTTTGACCACTGATGGGCCTTTTGACTTTGGTTTGCTGGACCACATCATTATATTACCCCAAGGAACACTTTCTGGGCCTATGTTGTAACTTTTGTGGGTCAAAAGGTTGTCTTTCGAAAAGAGTGTCCTGAAATTTTGCACCCCTTCAGTTAATCATCTGCAGAAGCATATACATGAAAACATGATCCGATTAAGCATCGGTTCAATCATTCTGTGTCGCTTAATTATTATTCAGTAACTTGGTGATTTGTTTCCTCAGGATCCCAAAAAAAATTATAAACAAAAGCCAGATATGTTTTTGAAAAGTAATAACATGTATTTTCTCTCTCTCGAATGTTCTCGTCTTATTTTTCTTACATCTATCATTTTTTTTCTTTTTCCCAAAGCAGAGGCAGTATCAAATTAGTGTGATTTTCAAAGTCGTAAATGCGCCAAAATTAATTCTTTTTTATTTTTCTAATTCTAATTTTTCAATAATGTATAAGATTTTTCAATAAATAAGTTCGAGAAAATACTCATCAAATTCAATAATTTAATCAAATGAGATCATATTTATACTCGTTAATGTAATGGAAGCCTCGAGGAATTAGTTTGATGGTTAAAGTAGTTCGGTGGTTGAAGAGGTTTATTTCCTTAATTTCTCATATTCAAATCTAGAAATCAATATTTTAAAAAATTAATTAATTAATTTTTCTAAATGTACTATGTCAATTGGCCTTTAAAATCATTTGATAAAAAAAATCATCTCGATTAAACATATTCAAAACAAACTTATGAAAAACATCAAGAACCTGTTGTTTAATTTACTTTAGATTTTTTCATGTTTATTTAAAAATAAGTAAATGAAAAACATTTTTTGGCTTTGTTTATAGGGAAATATATTTTTCTAATTGCAAGTGGAATACACTTTATAACAGTGGTAAGAAATTCAAAAATATTATATTATTTATTGTTTATATCAAATTTAATCTTTAATTTTTTTATTGCTATATATTTATTTTTTTTTTTAATTTTATCCATTAGAATTTTATTTTTAAATTAATTTTGTTTCTCGATCTTTTGATTGTTATTTTTTTCTTAACTATTTTTTTACCCATCAAATTTTATTTCTATATAATTAATTATTGTTTATTTTACTTGAAATAATTTATGAAATATTTTTTTTCTTAATTTCATCATTTTTTATTTGTCAAATTTGATTCACAGTCTTTTAATTACTATCTATTTTATTTTAAATAATTGATAAAATAGATTTTTTTTATATTTTTCATATTTGATGCATTTTTTGATAAACTATAAAAATAATAATTTATAAATTAACGGCATAACTAAATACGCAATTTATTATTTTTAATGACACTATCAAACATTAAAAAAAAATTCTTAAAATTCAATGTTCTATAAAAAAAAACTATTTATTCAAAAAAATCATTTTACAACTTGGCATAAGTTATCCTAAGCTACATCAATTTAATAACAGCGTATCCATAACTATCCGAAAGCTACTCCCATTAGTGATTACTCATGGTAACCACGTCCGGCGAAAACGAGAGGGGAACATCGGTGTATGAAACATTAGGTGAGAGTTAAATCAGTTAAGTGGTGTCCAGTTAAATCAAATGCGTTTTCAGAAGTGCAGGTCATTTCTGCAACAACACGAGACCACGAATGGGTGGACGACATATCGTCGCCATTATCAGTGGGCTCACTTTTCATAAATCCTTCTTCTGTATCCTCAATGGCAAAGCTGACTTGCTGTAATTCTTCCTTCACCTTCAAGTAAGTTGATCAGAAGAACGATGATGGTGTAAAAGTCAAGTCAACCAGATGCTTGCTTTGAGCGTCTTTCACGTAGCTATTGTTTATGATTTCTAGTACTCTTTTCTATTTTCACACAGCAAATACTCAAATAAAAGGACACGTCATAAGAAATGGAGCAATTGATAAAAACTGATATACTAAAACAAAATAAAAAATCACATACTTGTTAAAAGTTGGTGTATTTTATTGCGGCGATTATCCTCCAACAAAGGCATAGCCAACACACAGCTGATAAGTAAGGAAAAGAAGTCTTGCAAACTCATTTTGCCATTATTTATGTATAGAACCTATAGGTGGAGGAATCAGTGACAATATTCCGGAACCCACCAATTGTGGATGCTATCATGATGAACACTCCGACGAATATGGAAGCCTGAAGAAAAAACCAATTACTGGTAAATTTGCTGCTTTAATCAGGAAAAAAAGCATGAGGTGACGTTCGGACTGTTCTTCTTACCCAATTTATAAACCATTTGGTGCTGAATCTCTTGGGTTTCTTGATTATTAGCCACATCACGCAAGGGAGCTGCATGAAAACCCAAAATGGATCGAGTAACTTGTCTGGTTCTGCAAGTAATCTAGTGACTGTAGCAATTAACTTAAGAGAGGCTTACAAAATATGAAGTGGGGGCAAAACCAAATCCTCCAAAGAAACCAAGAAGATCTCCGAAGAATGGAAAGGTGACTCCAGCAAATAGTGTAAATGCTGCAAAATTTCAGGGACATGTAGAGTTTGTAAATTCAACGGGTAACAGAATCAAGAGTCAAGCAGTAGCAAACTTGAGATAATTGGAAGATGCATGTTAATTTAGCGCCAAAAAAACAATAAATCTCACCTACGTAAGCAGAGCGAGTTACGAGTCTTAGTGCAATTCCCGGTGGCAAATTGAATCTTTTCATCACTAACCTCTCTACCATGTCAAAAACAGGCATAGCATAGACCTAGAAAAGGTTTCGATTAGGTCCAGCAGAACATTTTTTTTTTGAATGTGAACATATATGTATCGTTAATTTTATGAATATATAGTCTTCTATACCTGGTAGCTACCAATGACATGAACTACCACCATTAAATTAGCGGAGGCAATGAGCCATGCGGGTCTTTTGAGATCAGTAAGCACATTATCGTCAACATCTTGTCCAAATGCCCAGTACCCTATAAGGGCAACAGGAAAATAGCAAATTGCGTTGATAAAGTAAGCACCCAGAGCACCTTTCCACATCGGAATTTTGGAAGGTTTCTCAGGAGTTGATGGGATTGTAGCTTGGATTTCAAGAACAACTGCATGGCCAGCAAATGCAAAAGAAATTTCTCCCAGTGCATTGAAGACACGAAACATGTAGTCAGCTGAGCTGGTGCTTTTGTAAGCATAGCTCACATTATCAATCTGACCATGAGCCAAAGAACCTACCCATGCTATGGTTGAATAACTGCAATCAGAAACTCAATGGATTAAGATAGTAATGCACACTATTAATAAATCAGTAACCTATAGTTTCTGAATGATTTGTGCCCTTATGATTAGAAATCAAAACTTTGTCCAAATTCAACAAAAGAATAAAAGGAATGAAAAGGTATACAAAGTTCATGTCTTGATGCCTCTAGGCATGCTTTTCTTTTTGGTTTCACCTTTTGACTTTGTAGTAACCTGTATGCTTTCACTTTAAGTGACTGCTTTACTTCAACGTCTGATTGTAAAATATTGATGAATTAGCTTCCCCTTGTGTGTCAATTTTAGTTTTTTTTGTCACCGAAGTTCCACCAAACGCATAAAAAAGGCTCCTACTTTAAACCCATTTCCTTCCGCAAGATCAATTAACTTATCCCCACAATGGCTGTCACTCAAAAAGTAATCAGTGAGAAGGATATATTCGATACAAAAAGGGATCCGAGTTACCCTACCAAAAGCAATTCAACTCACAGATTAGTTTACAAGCTAACCATGTCAGCAGTTGCTTGCTTCACAGTGTGATCCTTTATAAAATTTAGGGTTCAAACTAAAATTCCTTTATAATCTTCATCTCTGTGTTACGAAATTGTTTGTCACTCTAATTAATGAACCGTTGAACCAAAGTGTTCTACTATGATCTTCAGAGACACCCGTTAAAATTGGAACGATATAGAGTCAATTAGCATGGCGCTGTGCAAGGATGACGAACAAAACAAGCAAAATGTTCTAATAGTCCTATGAAAATTGCAGCTCCGATGTCAGAGTACCCATCAAGCATATTCACATATGGCCAGAAAAGCACTACAGTTATGTTCTAGTTATAAGCAAGGCGTGAGGAGATAGAAAAATTGAAACCAGGTACCTAAGTGACATGACTGCTGCAGCTAGTGAAACACCGGCAACAGAATTGAAATTAGGAAGCTGAGACAAGAAGAAATGAATGCCACCAAAGATCAAAATCCAGTAAGACTGCCTTATTGGTGTGCAAGAGGCGCAAGTCATCTCCATGAACTTCTTTAAACACTTTCCTCCGGTGACCATGTACACAATATCACAGCCAACTTGAACAATCAGTTGCTGAGGTAGGACAATCCATGGTCCCAATTTCGGCCCGAAAGCATGTCGACCTAGGTCGATGTAGCGATCAAAGCGAGTCCCAGGAACACACTCATGGAGTTGGATCATTTGCCACATCGTGTTCAAGGTCATGCACCAAGATAGCGCTAAGACCATTATCCCTGGGCCCCTGATGATGAGCAGAAATATAACTATTTTAGTCTTATTTACTGCACGTATTAAATAAGAATTTGTCCAGATGTGTTGCAGTAATGACCAACATACCAGCCCAAGTAAGCCATGGCATAGGGCAGACTTAGAACACCTGCACCGATCATGGCTGTGACGGCGTGGAACGTTGAGTACCACCATTTGGCTCGGCGAGCAGGGTCGCCTTCTGTCCATTTGCCCGTGGACCGATCTTCCTGTTTAGGTTTTAAGAACGGAAAGGGAAATAGTTACATTTTTTTCGAAATAACAGGCATTCAAATATATGGGAAACAAGGATATAACCGGCTCTGCTCACCTTGGAAGGAGAAGTTGAGACCATAGTCACAGCAAAAAATACCTACCCCTTCGATATGGGAGTTGAGGGATCAAAATCATGGGCTATAAATAGTGGTTTGGTGGCTCAGATGTAATGGTGATATCTGTCAGTATATTTGAAGTGACGTAAGAGCCCACCACCCACTGGTTAAAGTGTAAATGCCATTTTGAAAAGAGTAGCATCCTGATAAATATAACGAGTCTGTATTCATGAAGCGACATCTTTTGGCCGTGTACATCAGTTGCTGTGATGTAAATACTCTCTAGGAATCAGAGAAGTTAACCATGAACAGCCCCCCAGTACCTTTTCTTTTCTCTTTAAAACTGGGACCATCTCAGGGATTGAGGGATTTGTAGACTTGGAGCCAATAATCGGAAGTTTTAGTCGGTTGGGTGGTGATTTAGATCCATCCTAAAATCATTGCTTTTGAAGGAGTTTCATTGTTAGAGGGCCATGGTTTCATGTGCAATGATTAAGAGGGTGTTTGGGAGAGCTGTTGCTGTAGCTTTTCATAGCTTTTCAAAAAGCTTTTCGTGCCGAAATACATCTAAATGATGTTTTTTTTATTTTTTAAAAATCATTTTTGATATCATCACATCAAAATGATCTAAAAACGCCAAAACATATTTATTTAAAATAAAATAAAAAAATAAAATAAAAATCAAAAGCTGCGGCACGGCTTGAAAAAGCCGTGCCAAACAGCTTCTAAAGGGATAAGGCAACTTGTTATGCACAGTGCGTCCGTTATCATATTCTTCTCCTGTGAAGTGTCCCCGATGGCTTTCGAGACGGAAAGTTACATTGCATACATACCAATATGAAACACAAAAACCTCCTTTTTCTAAAGAAAATGTATTGTTTTTTATTCTGGGGCAACTAAAACAACTAATTAATCATCGGCTATTAAGCGCAGATACAGATTCCGAGGACCAGCTAATAGACTAATTAAGCGCAGCGCAGGCTGAAAACAGAACCCAGCAATATTTCTCACAGAAATGAAAAGACAAAAGAGAAAGATCCCACCTGCCAACACATCGGCTATTGCTTAAAAAGCTCAACATTCTCAGGAGCTTGTACCCAGCAGTTTTGTACTGTACAATGACAGATTATCTCCTCTTGCTCTCAAATCTCCCTGTAAAATGAGAGAAACTTAGATGATTGAGAGTAAAGATTCGACTATACACATTAAACGAAAACCACTATGTTATATATCGTCAAAGATTATGCTAATTGTAGAAAAATAAATGAAGACTTTCGCTCTCCCCTCGGGATTTCGCGAGAGCAGGGGATTCGGTCACTGGCTTCTCTGAGAGGATTCGTTATGGAGAAAGAGAACCTTTTCAGGTTAGCCATCGTCGTTCAAATTTCCTCAGGGAAAGGAGTCTGCAAGTTGCAGGCATCATCATATAACAGATACAATCATAATAAATATTTTCTTTTTCCGTTAAACGAGGGAAATTTTTTCTCATAGTTTACCAGAATGAAGTTTAGGTTGCACGTTTGGAAATTGTTTTTGAATAAATTTGATTTTTTTATTTTAAATTAAAAAAAAATGATATTTTTAAATTATTTTAATTTATTGATATCAAACTGAATATTGGGAAAACAACTGCAGCAGGATTCGAACCTGCGCTGGAGAGAGAACGTCTAGTTGACCACTCCGTCGCTAAAATAAAACCTGATCATCCACGCCCCTTGCATCCTTTGCTGAGCGTCCGGCCACCACTGTGGTGGCCGGGAAGATGGTTTATCGAACCCCGAAATGTATTTTTAAAAATATTATTATTTTAATCTATAAACATTGGAAAACAAAATTAAACCAAATAAACCTGGTTGTAGCATAAAATCACTCAAAAAATGAAATGATTGAAGCTCAACTCGAATTCTAAAAATTTCATATGAGACAATCAATTTTTTCTTACAAGGTGAAGCTAAGAAAATAACCCGATAAAACCTCATTCGACGAAAAAAAACTCATCGGGTTAACTATTTTTATTACTGGAATCAGTTTTAATCAACGATTTTCTCTGTCTTTCACCAGAATCGAGCTACTCTTTCTCCCTCGCCCATTAATAATTGATAAAAAAAATATATATTGACAAAATATGAATTGCATTGGAATTGGAAATGCAACACCTTAAAAAGAGATGTTAGAAACTTAAATTCTGACGCTAAGTGTTAAACAACCGCGTAGTTTTTTTTTCGAATTTTAAAAAACAAAATACATTTTTTAAAATATTTTTTATTTTAAATTATTTTTATATCATTTTTTATGTTAAAAATAATTTTTTTAAAATAAAAAAATCATAAAATAATTTCAACTACGTTGCAAACTCCAAACAGTCAACCCTATTTTAGTGTAGTGTACTATAGCCCGCACTTCGTTGCGGGCGGAGCAAACAATTTTTACAACTGTTCAAATTAAAATATAATATTTCTACATGTAAAGTTTGATATAATAAAATAAATCAAAATATCATGTCATAACAACAGTAACATCGAAGTGTTAACTTATAAAATTATCATCACTATTACTGTCAAAACATTAACAATTATTAAAATACCTCGAGAGAGAAAAAAAAGCAAGTAATAACAAAAACTCAAATTATTATTATTATTAATAATATTAATATTATTATTGCGTAATAACAGAAAAAAAATAGATCAAAGACTAAAAGAAGTCTAGAAACATTAACAAAACAACAAATAAAAAAATAAAATAAATGATAAAACAAAAATAAAAATTATTATCTGAAAAAAAAATCATTTAACTTGAAAATTAAAAAAATTGACCGCACTACGTTGCGGGCTGAACAAGTAATTTTTATGATTGTTGGGATTAAAGAAATTAATAGGATTTATTGGTCTAAAATTAAAATATAATATGTATATATACGAAATATAATATAATAAAATAGATTACCACGTTCTATTATAAAAATAGCAAAATCAAAGTTTTAACATCTAAAATTATCATTGTTATTGCTGCTAAAACAATTAAAATTATCAAATTATTCTGAGAGAAAAAATACTCAAAAACATTCACAAAAGAGTAAGCAAAAAAATAATTAAATTTATTATTATTATTATTATTATTATTATTGTGTTAATAATGAATAAAAAACCAGAAATAAATGAAAGACAAAAAAAATCCTAATAACTTTAACAAAAGATCAAACAAAAATATAAAATAAAAATAAAAATTATCATTTTTATTACTGTAAAAATATTAAAAATTATTAAATCATCCGGAGAAAAAAACACTAAAAAACATTAACAGAAGAGTAAGTAAGAAAAACAATTAAATTATTATTATTATTATTATTATTATTATTATTATTATTATTATTATTATTATTATGTTAAACACACTTATATATATATGGACAAAAGTAGGGATTATTCTAGAAATATTAAAAAAATAAAAGTATAAGCACTGAAATGAAAATCAAATATAAAAAAATTAAAATCAAAAATTAAAAGTTTAAGGGCTGAAATGAAAATCACATTTATTAACATTTTCAATTAAAGGACAAATTTGCAAAAATTAAAACTTATGTACCGAATATATTAAGCTTTTTCAACCCAATCCGGAAATTAAAAGAAGGAGGACCGAAGTGAAACATTAACATTGAATTAATTGCAATCGAAAGACCCAGTCGAACAAAATCAAAACTTATATAACAGAAATCAGGACCATAGATAAAATTAAAAATCAAGGGACCAAAGTGAAAAACCACCAAAACCGGGGGCCTCTTCTGCACTTTTACGTGCAGGAGAGAGAGAAACGGTGAAACCGGCTTTAACCGTCCACTGTCGCGTCCACGTCCACCATGTGACAAAACGCGCCGTACCGAGAGGAAGACCAAGCGTAGGCGCACCGAGAGAGACACCGGTAGCCCATTTCCGGCCACCCCATCATCCCTCACGCACCGCCTGAAATGGGCATGAGGCGACATACTATCGGTTGCGTTTCCCGCACGCGCCGATAGTATTCCGAGAAAAAAAAACTAATAATGGTCAATTACCGGTCTACCCCTGTTCCTAATTCACCAATTTTGTCTTATTAGGGCTATGTCCGTATTTAGACATTTTAAAAATATATTAAAAAAAAGAGGTTGCGGCGGACCGGACTGGTCCGTACACGCGCAATTACACCCGTGACCCTTAGCCAGGACTGTTTTTTTGTTCTATTATCGGGGGTAAAACCGTTAAAGTACTGTTCACAATAGAAAAAGACAAAAAAAAAAAGGTAGATGAACTTGCGTGATGCACGAACGAAAAATGTCCAATCCACAGTGCAATGAGTCTAGTGCTACAGTGAATATCTGATGTCTTTTATTTTATTTTATAATAATAATGTCTTTTAGTTTATTTTATAATATCCATCAGAACTCTTTGTTACCGGGTCTAATCTTCTATTAAAATCATAATATTTTAACTAATTAAGGTTGTGTTTGTTTCCCGGAATTCACTTTCCGGGAAACCACTTTCCAAACTTTCCTGTGTTTGTTTGTATTCCGGAAAGTTGGTCAATGGAAAACACTTTCTGGTCAACGGAAAACACTTTCCAGTCAAACAAAAATTTGGCTTGGTTTTCAGGAAAGTGTTTTCTGGAAAATTTGGGCGGAAAACACTTTCCGGAAGTTGTGAAAAATTTAGAAATGTCATTATTTGTTGATTATATCAAATTTGATCCTCAAACTTTTGATTGCTATATATAATTTGTTTTTAAATATTTATTTTTCAATTCCATCTCTTAAAATTTAATTTTTATATTAATTTTGGTCCTTATTTTTATAATTGCTATTTGCTTTTTTCTTATCATTTTTTTATTGAAATTTTTTATCTATCAAATTTGGTCCTCATTTTTTTATTGTTACTTATTTTATTTGAAATAATTTATGAAATGTTAATTATTATTATTTTAATTTATTCACCTTTCATTTTTTTTAAAAATTTTTAGATTTGATCTCTATTATTTTGATTATTATTTATTTTATTTGAGATAATTTATGAAATTATATTTTTTTTCAATTTCATTCTCATTCAACTTTTTAATTTGTAAGATTTGTTCCTCATTATTTTAATAAACTTGAAAAAAAAAATTAATTTATTAATAAATTATTTTCCAGTTCATTTTCCATAACACAAACAAACACCGGAAAGTGTTTTCTAGTTCATTTTTCATAACACTGCTAAACATCAGAATTTATTTTTCAGGAATTCACTTTCTACGGAATTCATTTTCCAAAAAAAAATCACTTTACAGCAAACAAACGTGGCCTAAAAGTACAAAATGGCTTCCTGAAAAAAGCTAGAGGCTGTACGGTTAATATAGATTTTGAGAAGCATATTTTCACTACACTACACCATAAATAAAATTCATACTCTCGTAACGTTTACTTCTCTATGAAGGAATGATAACAAGATAAGATGAACAAGCAATAGAGGAACTCTTTCAATGTATATATAAAAAAATATATGTTGTGAGAGTCCTAAGACTGAAAATATTTAAAAAAAAATTATTTTTGAAATTAACTTATTAAAATGATATAAAAACACATAAAAAATTGATTTTAAAACAAAAAACAAAAACAAAAAATTTTCATTTTTTTAAAAAAATTAATTTTGAAACAAAG
The DNA here is from genome assembly GCA_025169955.1 of Salix arbutifolia. NCBI lineage: Eukaryota > Viridiplantae > Streptophyta > Magnoliopsida > Malpighiales > Salicaceae > Salix > Salix arbutifolia. Next base: position 10,956,119 of record CM045911.1, read on the forward strand.
TGTCAATTGCCAAACATCTTCTAAGTGCATAAATTAAAACTATCCCTCTAGTTTTCCAAAACAAAAAAATTAATTACATTTTTTTAATTTTAAAAACTAATCAATTAATCTCTTGACAAGTGGTAATCATGCTTAGTTTAAAATTTATTTTATTTCGAAAAATATATTTTTCTGTTCATTAATCCTTTCATATTATATATTTTTTTCTTTTTCTACTTATTAAAATATAATAATAAATAAGCTTTAAAATAATATAAAAAGAATTAATTAATTATTTTTTAAAAGTAGAAAAAATGAAAGATCATTTAATTTATTTTTAAAAAATAAAGAGTAATTTATTATTGAGGTCACGCGCTGATTTCCGCATCTCCCTGAAATACCAGATGTCCATCCTATCACAACACGATAGCAGGCTAGCAGCTGTCTCGTGCTATAGTCCCTAACAAAAAGCATCTTTCCTCTTCAACAGGAACTGATATTCACGCTCCTTACACTAACCAGAACTAACCCATACACCACAGAAAACACACGCACTCTCCTCTGTTTTGTCTTGGTGTTTCGATTTGGAAATTTCAACGACATCAGCGTCTTCGAAGAAATTTCCCACAGCAGCTCAAGTTTCTCTCATTGACCGGAGACCTTGCAATCTCTTACTGGAAAACATGACCTCGGTTGCTCAGGTAATTAGTCTGCGAAGTAAATATTAATCTCTGTTGATCTCGTTTTAACCTGGATTTTGGAACATGTTAATTAAAGATGTTCTTTCATTCTTTCTCTCTGCTTAATCAAGGGTTTCACTAAGTCGCTTGCAATGACCGTGCTATCGGAGATCGGCGACAAGACTTTTTTCGCTGCCGCGGTTAGTGTTATGTATTTATTATCGAAGAATTGGGTGTGTTTTCTTGATTAGTTACCTCAATTATTTTTGAACGTGGATGTTTTTTAAGGATATAAATTACAGAAAGCTGTCTTTTTTTATTATATTCAAGCCGGAATTTCCTGAGATTATTTTTGGGGAAAAGCTTTATGCGTTGAATTTTATTAAACGATGATTAATATGTGGAAAGTAATGCTAATTTTTTTAATCAAAGAAAAAGCAAAGAATAGATGCGACGATTTTAACTTTATGAAATGTGCTCATGATATAATTTAATATGGATAGTGGTTTTAAAATTTGATAGAGCGATAAATTCTCGAGTTTGATAGGTCGCGTTGCCCACAGGACCGTTGGATCAGGATAGGATAGGGTGGGTATTGTTTTCTCCATAAAGTACCTGCCTGGGTTGTTTATCGCCATGTTGAAATAACTGAGACTGTGTTTTTAAGATGGAGTTTCTTATTTATGTTAGCTGTCGATGATGCTTTTGTGTTGAAAAACTAAATTTTTTTTGCATCTTTCGTTTTATTCATAACTCTTGCCCATCCCCACCCACCTGCTTCTTCCTTGTCTCATTGAAACTTGGTAACCCTTAGTTGCTTTCAACCACCGGGATAGTCTTTGCAATTATGGTCATAGAATTCTGAAAATTCCACCAAAAAATAAAGAAAACGATAATGGTAAAGAAAAATTAAAATATATGCTTAATGGTACCAAGAGTATGAAGCGAGATTAAATAAATTTACTAGCAAGTTACATAGGTTCAAGGACTTGCTGTATTTATGGACAAGTTGGAGTTTGAAAATGAGGGTCTTTCATAATTTCTGGCAGTATGAATATGGAAAATCAATCCAATTTAACAGCCTTTATATTAGTAATTATTCATATATTTTTTAGCTCTCCAAAGCTTATGTTTTGAGCTGAGTGAGCACAAGAGAAGCGGAAAAAAGACAATGATTGTAGTTTACAGCCACTTCACTTTTAGTAAAAGCAGCCACAAAAAATAATAATAATTGTGATAATAGATATAAGGAGAAGGATTCAAAATCTCATTTTACCAGTTCCACAATGACATTGCTTAAGCGGCCAATGATGGTGTTTTTAAGTTTTCATGCTCATTTCACTTGAGGATTTCATAATTTCTATTTGAGTGTCTTTTATTCTCCATAGTTTACTTAGTATGGAGAATCTGGCATCATTCTGTCATGTATGCTCTCTCCGATATCCCTTTTGCATAGTCTTGTGATTAAAAGCTAGAACTTCTATCACAGTTACCCTGTAACTAGTTATTTAGAATTCTCTTGCTTTTTGTACCTGCTTGCCTTACTTGTGCTGCTTGTTTCTAGATCTTGGCCATGCGTCACCCAAGAAGACTTGTTTTGTCAGGTTGCTTGGCAGCTTTGATTGTAAGTGTTTTCTCTTGTTTTTTTCATGCTTGATTGTAGATTTGACAAAAATGCCCGATTGTTAATGATAATATTTGTTGATTTTTAGGTGATGACTATCCTTTCTGCTATCGTTGGCTGGGCTGCTCCAAATCTGGTAAGCAGTCTGTTTTGTGGCCTGGATAGTTTTGTTTGTTGGTTAATTTTGTGTTTCTATTGGGGTGCCTTTTTTTGATGTTGTGGCAGAGCATTTACATTTCTGTTAGATGCATTCGAGCTTCTTATACAAGTAATTGATAGATTTTGCATCCTCAATGTCTTCATTAGGACACAAATTTCCTGGCAGTACACAAGAAAAACCAATGTATAGCCTGTTGTAAGCTGTAGTTTGTGTATAAGTAGCTCTCCCAGATATCTTTGGTTATGTTACTCAATAAGTCCACAGGTAGCATTGGTGAACATAGCTTATTAACACCCCCTGCCCCCCCACTCTCTCTTCTTTAGTCACCTATCTGTTCTGTAGTATTTGTTTAAGTGCATGTATCTATTTAAAGCTGTTTAGTTAGACTGCCTTGTTACTTTCTTTTACATTTGTTAATTGAGTTTTCATCCATGTTTGCTGATCTAGATCTCTCGTACTTGGACTCATCACATAACAACAATACTGTTTTTTGGATTTGGGTTTTGGTCATTGTGGGATGGATTTAATGACAAAGGGTAAGGGTGTGATCTTCTTTCTTTGTTAGCTTTCCTTTGCACTCTTCTCCAGTTTCACGATTTGTTCTCATTGGAATTTATTTATATTGTTTTGAACAGGGAGGAGGCTGAAGAATTGGCAGAAGTTGAAGCTAAATTGGTTTGTTTCTTCCCTATGATGATATTTACATTTAACTGAAATGGAAATTCACTTTGCCTCTATTTTATCATTAGGATGCTGATTGGAAAGCTAACACGGGAACCACCAACGCTGGTAGCAAGGTATAATAATTGTGCTCTGTGTACTGGATAACTAGCACTTCCTTCTTGCTTATCTGATCGTGAAGGCAATAGTCTTATGTTCTGACCTTGCACTTCCCCCCCCTCGTTTTAGGTTTGGGTTGACTCTTGATGTGGGGGCGCTTTCTTCAATATTCTTGGCATAATAATGTTTATTGTATTATTTCATACTGCTAAGATGTTATAGGTTTTGAAGAGTTCAACACGCAGTCTAATAAAATGAGCATAATTCTAAAGACTTTGCTGGCTATAAGGTGAAAATTTCAGTTATATGAGATCAGGAAGGCCTTCAAAGAAAAGCTCAGAAGTTACCATGCGAGATTGTCTTTATTTACCTGGTTGTATTTGGATTTTTTTGACTTTCAATTTAATTAGGATTTTTACTAGATAGGAATCTAATGCTTGATGGATTCTATTAGTAAGGTGAGTTTTAAATACTAATCCTTTTTTCTTTAAAGGATTTTAGGTCTTCAATTAATATTAATAAGGATTTCTAGTTTATTTTTTGGAAGATTAAGATTATTATTCATACTTTACAAAATACCAAAGTTTATTCTCTAAATTTCTCTATAGCTTGGGTCTATAACCTTAGGGTTTTAGAACCCTAGTTTTTATCCACACTATACTCTGGCATCAACTCCATTTTATTTTTGTTTTTGGTTGCTGTCCTTTGGAAAGAATTTAATCAAACAATTACAATATTTCCTTTCCTCAAAAAAATGAACAGAAATGTGCAGTCAGTAAGAGAATGTCTTTTGTTGTTAGGTATCTTATTGTCCTAGAGTGGATTGGATTTATGTGGTTTTAGCTGGTGAATTTATTTCTATTATCTTTATGTATTTAATGCAAGTAATTGCCCATTGTGTGGCATCTCTAGACTTGGACCACAGAGATGCTTATATCTGAATTTCAGAAAAATTGTAAGCTGGGGTCCAGCTTATGTGCTATCAGGTGTTGGTACCAGAATGTGGCATGTCTAATGTACATTTTCATTAATCCTCAAACATTTAGATTGTTGATAAATGGAATCATTAACCAGAAATTTCCTTTATTTCATGAGACAAATGACTCAGTCATGCCTAAATTGGTTATGCTTACCAGCAATTTAGTTTCATAGTTGAATGTTTCTAACTTTTTTCCTTTAATATGTTATGCTTGTCGGTTTCAAACTTTTCAACTGTTTTATTTCCAGGACGACGACGAGTTGAAAAAGCTGAGGCGGCCATTTCTTTCGCAGTTTCTCTCGCCAATACTCTTGAAAGTAATGCTATTATTTTCTTTTTATTTTTGAACTATTAGATTTGGAACTCTGAGTGCTACTGTTGTTTCAGGAATAAAAAAACTTGTTTGATAACCAGTGTTAACATGTGTTCTGCAGGCATTTTCCATTACATTCTTTGGTGAATGGGGTGACAAGAGCCAGGTAAGAGTCACCTTCAGGACTCATACAACCTATTGATTTATTCTCATGGTGATGGGCTTCATTCTTATTTTGCACTATGTTTGATTGCTTTTCAGATAGCCACCATTGGCTTGGCTGCTGACGAGAACCCCTTCGGTGTGGTTCTTGGTGGAATTCTGTAAGTTGTGTTTTCTCCACGCATTTATTGGAGCCATGCTATTTTTCTTGCTTGAACTTACTATATATACCATCAAACTTTTATTGTGATTGATTGTTTTTCCTTTTCTTCAGAGGGCAAGCATTGTGTACTACTGCCGCTGTTGTTGGTGGAAAGAGCTTGGCATCTCAAATATCTGAGAAAATAGTAATTATTGATCTTTGCATTTTTCTTCATGGCATATTCAGAATGTTTTTTTCTACATTATGTATGCAAGCATTCTTTGATGTCAACGCTGTGCTTTTTCCCTTTCAGGTTGCCTTGTCAGGTGGAGTTCTTTTTATTATTTTTGGAATCCAATCCTTCCTTTCAACGGTTGTGTAGAAGACCCATCATCTAACTAGCAGTAAGTACTTTCAAATTCACTTAGATAACTCATTTATTGTGTATAAGATGAGAGGAGGAAATGCGGAAAAACCATAGTCCAACAGCATATTTAGAATTGGTTGGGTGGTAATATATTCATTGGTGTGAGATGGTAATTATGCATCTTTCACTCCAGGAATCACCCTCTCACAGAATTGTGCAGGCCACGTGCTTGCACATGCATGCGCACACACAGTAATGAAAAAACACTGCAGCAAACGTAGATGCAAAATTTGCCTTTCAGAACAGGACTCAAGAACTAGTTTATGAAAGGCATTGTCATTAAATTGGAAGGTCTTTCTGTCAATTAACAAATAGATCCTCGAGTGACCGCACAGGCATTTAAATCTGCACTATTCAATACTCTAACAACGGATCTGTTTGTGTGCTTGCATTCAGGGATTGAACTGGTAAGGTATATTAGCGACTTTCATTCATCAAGAAGGCGATCGTTCTCCAAGGACATGACAAGATTATTTACGAAAGCAATTGCTCAAAACAAAATTCCTGATTCGAAGAGCAGTAGCATGTTTGATTGTCAAAATCAAGGGCGTGTTATGTGCTACTCTACATAAATGATATTCTGTTGGATCTTGATATATCTTTTACTTGAATGAAGTATTGAGGCACCAAGTTTGCCGGCACGCCGTTTATTTTCTGTATGCAATTTGAAGGTTTCCTGTTGATTTGTTAAAACAGATAATATGTGGGAAATTTGTTTCATACAAACTAATAATGAATATATGGCGGCAAGGAGCCTGTACTCGGTGCTGCTGCATTTCCTTGTGAAATATTGCCGTGGCATGTGGGTGCCTGGATCAAAAGGTTCAGTGACATCACTGCCACGATTTCTCTAATTAGAGGGGGTTCAAATTAGATTTTTGCAGAGAAAAAATAAGAAAGGATCCAAAATGAGGAGCTGGTGATTTGGTAACCAATCATGTTATTAAATGGAACGAGTCATGATATATTGAAAACAAAACAGTGCTGCTACCAATATAGCACGAGAAAATCTAATGAGATAAAGCCTGGGGAATTGTGAGTTCAGCAACATCCTGTTTACGAGATGAATAACAGCCACAGATTGCAATTACTATGACAGCTGCAGAAAATAGTCTTTTTATTCAAAATTAGCTGCATCTGAATATAGACGAGACGAATACATTCAAGTATGGGCATTGCTAGGTTATATTACATCTATTGCTTTAACGACACTTTTAACAGGAAACCATTCAGGACAGTCCTCAGCATCCACCACTTGCAGGTTCAACTGAACTCATAAGTCCATTACCCCTCAGCTGCATGCAGTGCTCTTCCGCATCAGCCTGGGTGCAGATAATCACCACCGACAAGCCATTGTGGTGCGCTTCTTGCATTATGTTGACAGCATTATCAAGGGTCATCCCGGGGATAACTTTCATCAGAACTTGGACAACATATTCTCGTTTATTGTAATTGTCATTGTGCAGCATCACACGATAAGGTGGTGCCATTTTCTTTGATTTCCTGAAGATAATTTGAAGAGACAATATTTACTCAAGTAAACGATAGGCAGTACCAATAATAAATCAACACCACTGTGTTCCACGAGAAGGGCAACCCTGATTTGTAATTAAATGACGAGAGAAACAAATCTGCAATGAGGTGGGGGATTATATATATTTTTTCCAGACTTCATCAACCTGAATTGCTTCCACAGGAATGCACATGAGACGGGGTCACAGATATCAAACTACTCTCCTCATATGCTCAAGAAGGAAGCATAGAGTTGTTAAATTTAGATCTCATAAACAAATAGTAAAACGGGAAGAAAAGTGGTGCTGGTACGTACCGCAAATCAAACTCAGATTCGCGACCGGGAGTGGTTCTCTCGATGACGGGCTTCTCCAATAACCCTCCTCCTTTGCCTGAGCCTATTGCTGATATAGACATGAGAACCCCACGGCTGGCACATGGTCCTCTACAAACAGAGTTCTTGTCACCTATTCAAAAAAAAAAAAGTACTGGTAACCAGGTTCTTACACAGCCATGACTAACACTCTGCTCCATACCAACAGTTAAAAACACGAACATCTCGCCGGAAACCAGGATTGGTAAAACGAGATTTAAATTCAAACTCCCCACCAGATAAGAAATTGATATCCCCTGTCCCTTCTTTATTAATCAATACGAAAGAAAACAAAAGCAACGGGAGAGTAACAAACTGCAACGACCAACTAGTTAGCATGATGCTTGTTCTTGTATAAGTAAATAAACAAATAGCAGCAAGAAACACAGCTCGTAAACCGTAGCCAGAAGTGATAACTGATGGTCGTTATAAAATTGAATTTAGAGATATAAATTCGAGTCAATAATAATAATAATGGTTAAGGGAAGAAAGAGTGATACGTACCGGTTTTAGGGTTAATGACGCGAGTGGGTGAGAGAGCAATTCTCCCACGAATCGCAGTCTCCATTGTCGCCCCCTTCTCTCTCTCTCTCTCTATCTCTCTGAAACGAGAGATGGACCCTGTTTTTTCCCTTTCCTTTTATTTGAAAAAAAGAAGTAATTGTACGAGATTTTTTTTTTAATATTTTTTCGTTGCGGAGAAAAAAGGGGCAAAGTAGCAAACTGGTGGTGGAGTGGGGTTGTGACGTGCATATCAGAAAAATAAAAATAAAACGGAATGTATAAGCATGAAAACACGTCGTTTCGGAAGTCTTAAGAGCAGAAGTTTGGAAAATGGGTTTTGCATTTAGTTATTTTTATTTTTAGCATTGTTATTCTTTTCCATTTCTTCTATTATTTTTGTATTTGTTTTGCTTATTTTATGGCTTAATGGTTAGAGACTTGAAGTACCTTCAAAACAAACTAACTTTTTCCATGAAATTAGATTTCTCGTCTGTTTATTTTTCTATGTATAATAATAAAACAGATACAAATAAGTGGATATGATAATAGCTATAAAGATACAAATAGCTATAAAGCACATGATGAATCCACTTATTAGTTAATTGTATAGTAAATATGTAAAAAAAAGAAGTCATCCACGTGAGAAGTAGGGTAAAATAGCCTAATTTTATTCAAATATTTTACCTTTGATTTAAATAATATTATAAACATATAGATGATAATAAAAGTTAAATAAACGAAACCATCCACGTAAATGCGAAACTATAAAACATGCGAGTTTCGAACAAGTTACAATACCGAAAAAGTAGAATTTGTGAAGTCAAGCACCTCACAAGGACAAACTTGAGTAAACAACTAAACATGGCTCAAGGGTTGAGAGGTAAATTCCTATTGCATTGAGTGCTGTCACCGTGGTCAAGGAGTTGTGCCAATTAAATTTGGAAATGTTCGTGTTCAGCCCATGAGGCACATGTGAATTGCTACAGCTCAATTCACTTAAGTAACAATACGAATAATTAGGAAGATCAATAAACAAAACAGGAAAAGGAAGCTCCAAATTAAAATCTTGACAATAATTTACATTCTAGAATAGCAGAAATGGCTACAAGAAACCGAAGAAACGTAGGGCAACTAGCAATGAAGAAAATCTCGATCACATGAGAGCACAGACATGAAAACTTGCGTCGTCGTTACATGAAGTGGAAGCCAAGCAGCTTCTTCAAAGATCAAATTCATGAGGGTTTCTGCTACTGTGCATCAGCTTTGACGAAGAACATTATCCATGTGGGTGTTAGAATCGTTCTCTGTTACAAAGGTGCATTTCTGCTCCCAACTGAATTGGAGTTCTTATCAGCTCATAAAGCCTCCTCCAGGCATGTTTGCTGGTCCTTGTGAAGAAACTTGCCCTTGAGAGACTAATTGTGGTCGACCTGGACCTTGAACATAAGTTTGACCCATTCCTGTTCCAACCATCTGTTGCTGCTGCTGCTGCTGCTGCAATTGCTGAAGCTGCTGCTGCTGCAGTTGCAAGAGCTGCTGCTGCTGCAGTTGTGGATGTTGTTGTTGTGGATGTTGTTGTTGCATCTGTTGGAGCTGCTGCTGCTGCTGCTGACTGGATATTTGTGGCTTGAACACAACCATATCCTGGTTCCACAGTTTACATCAAGTTATAATGCAGGATATACAGGTAAATGGTTGACTCAACGGCCTTCTTTTGATGGCTTAATCATGTCTTAACAGCAATTAAAAAGGAAAAGGTACATTGACGTGCAAGCCCCCCAAAACAAAAAGAAACTATGTTATGTAGCTACTAATTTTTGTGACTGATAGTTCTAAAATTCGAGGTACTGAGAAGTAGAAGTACAAATACATCTTACCCCAGGAAAAAGCATCCCTATCAAGCGGCAGGCTTTGTCAGAAACGGAGAGAAGCAATGTCTGAGATGGTAACTGGATTACTGCACACTAGGGAAATTAAGAGCGACAAAATCAACATCAGAAAATAAACCCATCAAATAGACATTTTTTCCCATGAGAAATGAAGCACTGTCCTGAGCTAATTAAATCTAAAATAAAATAGTAATACAAGAATTTGAAACTAATTGTTTTTCATTCATTCATTTTTTTGGAGGAGTTAGGACAGTAATCCTCTTGGAGTTTTAGAAGGCTTTATTGAGCTAAAAATGTAATTAGTTATGAGAGCTTACAGAACTTCAATAAAGGAGCTTCGTAGAGGTTTAAATTATTTCACTTAAAAAAAGAGTTTAAATTTTATGAACATTAATAAACAGCAAAGTTCCATGCCTGTCAGACAACCAAGCTGACAAGATAAAAGGACTTTCAACCATGTGTAAGCAAGGAAATAGGTCCCCACATTCCTACAACTATATCCATTCTACAGTAGAATATAACAACTTTCAATGACATCCATGCACTCGTGATTCACCCTCAAAGTAGTGAGCACAAAATTTCACCCAAGAGATCAGGTTGAAAACAATTAAAATATGTGAGCATCCTAAGCTTGAGTTGATAGCATCTATGCAACGACTATCATACCCCTGCAAAATCAGAGTGCCTAAGCATGCATTTTTTAAAGAATAATATAAAAGGGGAGAAATAGGGGAAGGTAGAAGAATACAATAAAGGGCTGATAAAAACAATACGTGAAGTATTGATTTGCTACTTGTTTCTCAAGAACTAATTTCACAACTCTGTTTAACAAGGGCAACTTCTAATCCTGCAATCCCACTTTTAAGTTTCTGCTTAGAGATAAATAATATACAGAAAAGTGTCTTCATTATCCCTTTATCTTTGGTTCCAATTCACTTCAATACAAGCAAATTTCAACCAGGAAATTAGTAGCATGTAATGAATGGTGAGCATCAAGATCCAAACAAAAAAGTCATATCACTGAAGTTAACATTGAATGCAGAAGGGAGAACTGATGGATGACATGAGAATTGACAGTAACTTTTCAAGAAAATATCAAGTTGGAAAGCATTGGGCTACCTACAAATCCAGAAAAAGAAATTAATAAAACCAGACAGCTTACAAGCTTCTTCTCTTGGAGTTGTCCAAGAAATCCATGCTGATTCATGGCCCGAAAAACTAGAAAATCAGCCTTTCCAACATATTGCCTTTATCAAAATAACCAAATTGAAAAAAAGAGAAGCATAAATACAACAAATCAAGGAAGATATGCAAGTGAACAAATAAATGCAAAAAAGACATGCTGAAAATCTCAAGCAAGCAGCAATTACTTGTTATTCATGTGGTCCTGAGATATAAGCCGAACTATTTGCATTGTTGCTGGCCAGTTTGCTGCAAGCCTGAGAAGCACACAGAAAAACTAAACCAGTTGAATCCATCTTGACAACATGGGGATCTAGAAATATAAAACAATGATAAAAAAAAAAATGAAATGAGCACACAAACACTCAAAAAACTTCATAGTTTGAAAGGTCTAGATCAAAAGTTCTGAAGTTGGAGTCATCTATCTTAAACATTCGAATGAAATCTCACATATATTCTGTCTATTTATGAATAAATAAAACATTCAGTTCTAATTCGACTTATCCAACTATATATTTTACTAAGAATACAGTTTTGATTTTAGCACTAAAGCCTGATCCTCAGCACATGTGCAATATGTACATTGATAAATGAGGCTGAGATTTAGGTAATTCTCAAAACTAAACCTGTCCCATTGGCAATGGTGTTTTTAACATGGTTAGATGATTAGATGGACAAAATACCCTCAAAACTAAACCTGTCAGTAAAAAGATGCTGGGACATAGCTAAAGGGCATTGGTATGAAGGACCATCTACCTTTACAGTAAAACTCACAGTCCCAGACAAATCATCTGATAACCATGTGATGATTTTCTCAAATGTAAACCTGAATAGAATTAGTCCCATCGTGCTTTTGTAATTCTTTTGAGTTAGTTGATATGATTTTTTTATATTTAAAAATGTGTTGTCCTCTCAACAATCACCAGTCAAACAGTTACTTCGTGACTCATTAATATATACAGCCAAAACAAAAATGCATCTTTTGGAACAACCAAAGATAATTTAAATTGTTCCCAAAAATGTAGATGTAAAAGACTTTAGGAAGTGGAAAGTGTAGATTGTTTTTCGACTTAAACTAAAGTGCTAGCCTGAACTTACGTCTCAGAGGCAGAACCACTCCTATAACCCTGCACAAAGGAAAAAGGTATAAGGTCCATGTGTAAAACTATGTGAAATGTACCAAGATTAGTTACTATTAAAAGAGAATGAAACAGCATTATGCATTAAGTGGAGATTTCTAAGCCATTTCAAACATACTTCTAATCTGGTGATGAAGACAGGCTGCCCTTGCCGTTGCCCAGACAAGTTTCCCTTTATGAAGTTCAAATGTCAAAAGAAGTTAGTGATTTCATAAAGACACCTGTTTGGCAGTTCCAGAAATCTACACTGATATTGAAGAGAACTTTTCAAGTGAGTTAAATATAATAATTTTGAAAACAATAATAATAATGAAGAAGAAGAAAGAAATTAAGCAAAATCCAATTGATTGTTTTGTCATCTAATGGAGAGTTATGCGATTTCATACTTGCTATTCCATACATGATCAAATATTCCCATTATATATTGGACTGTTTTACCTGTCTCATCACCACTCAAGGGTGCCAGCAAACTATTACCAATTCTAACAAGACGAGACTCAGGAGTTGTAAATAATCAACAAATTTTAGTTTGAGGTGTTCTGCAAGAAAGGGAAAATCAAAGGGTTTGTATGCCTTAAATGATAGCAGAGGTTATATCCTCAATGATGGCAATGGAACCATTTTTCTACTGGCTTTGGAGTGTAAGGTTATGGTGCTTTAACTTTCAGATTCAATATCAGTCAGCAAAAAGGGAAATGAGGAACTTTAAGAGTTATCCTCGTACTAAAATGATGGTACATATTTGATTTTTGTTTCACATGTATTAAGCAGCAGCTAGAAGAGCTCCAATGATTTTTCACCAAAACCCCCTTCCCCCCAAAAAAAACAACAAGAAGCAAAGGGTAACATAAAATTTTTCATCAGCTTAGTCACTTCTGAACATAGGTTACACCCCAACCCCGCCCATGACCTCCTGATTCAAGTATCATGACAGATTTGTCCATCATTTGTTGAATATTTGTGGAGTGGGCAACTTTCCAGAAGGCACTATTGTACATACTATGAACCAGTTCATGCCAAAAGTCCATAAGTTTAGAACAAACAACTTTTTGACAAAAGAAAATAAAAATTATATTCTTTACCTACAATAAAAGTGAAATACTTCCATCACTGGCTTGCAAATCCACTATAATCTTTAATAACAATGTATGTACTGCTTAGTCATCCGAAAGAAGCAAGCAAACTTACCTCCCAGACTTTGATATATTTTGATTGAGCTGGTTGCAAGCCCCCTACTATTTGTTGTGACATCGGCAAATTAGCTGCTGAGTTATTGTCTGCACCAAGAGGCTGCATCCCGGATTGTACTTGTTGAGACATTCCAGGGGTAGGAATCATTGTGTTTGAACCAGAAGAGACACCTGACGGACCCAGACCACTCATTGTGTTTGGGTTTGCACCCATTCCACTCTGTACCAATTGTGCTCCTGAAATATTTCCTTGGCTCATGCCTGGTGCTGATTGGCCAATACTAACACCTGCTTGAAGATTACCCATAGGTTGTGAAATCCTCCCAGGGTTTGAGTTTCCAGACATATTAGAAGTTGCAGAAGTGAATGATCCAAGACCAGAGTTTGGAACAAGTTGCGTTGTCCCAGTAAGAGTCCCTGACCCTGTTATTGAAGATACACCTGGTTGCCCAGATGAAAATACAGTTTGAGCAGCAGGCACGGAAGATGTCATTCCACTCGAAATCATATTGGACATATGCATGGCCACAGAAGTTTGATTTATTGATGGGAGACCTATAGAAGATCCTCCACTTAAGCCCGCAGAGTTCATCACTTGCCGTGCTTGAGAGATATTGTTCAGAATGCTCACATTTGCTGCAGCAGGAGGCCCAGGACGTACAGGCTGAGTCATCACACTGACATTTGGTTTCAAGTCCTGCACATTATCACCACTTGTTGCCATATCTTGAGTAGTAGTAGTAGATGGTGAAGAAGTCTGCAAGATTGGAACTGCTTGCAATGCAGGGCGTGGAACAGAAGAAATTTGGGGGAAAGTAGGTCCATTTGCCATGGAAGTTATAGTACTGGGCTCCTGCAAATATAAAATCACTAAAGCTCTTAACTAGGACCATAATGCACAGAAGTAATGTTATCATGGAAACAACTTTATTTCCCTTTAATAAAGGAGCAATTCACTAGACTTACAACTTTCACAGTTGCAGTGGGAACATTTCCAACTGAAATTGGTGGCTGATTTGTGATAGATCCATTCACTGAAGTTTTGAAAGAAAGTAAGTCTTCCACCAGGAAAAATATCAAACAACAAATTAATATTGGAAGTAACCAAATAAGCCTAATCAAGTGGTCGATACCTGAATACCTAAATGCCTAAGGGAAAATCCAGCCATTTTTTTAAGGTTTATCTCTGATGTTTCAAGTGCAATAAGAATATAAGAATCAACAAATTAGCATTAAGAAGATATCATCTTCCACAACAAACATCTCAGGACTTCACGGGAAAAAGCAGGCACAGGCTTGAATCTTGCTGAAATCTGTAAGACCTATGAGAGGAGATGTATTTGAAGCCTCTCGTCACAACAACATATCTTTAACATTAAGGAGATGACAAAATTGCAGGATAACAAACTAAGAGCTTCTACATGAGAACCAATGTTACTGGGGGTTAAACATGCACTAGGTAGAAAATGTTGATTGATCTGATTGTTATATCTTTCTTTCTCTCTTGTGAGGCGCTTCAGAAGAGAAAAACACCAAGCAAAACAACTTAATAAGTCATGCCAGTATTCAATCACACTCGATAATCAAGAAGCAGACCAGACAGTATAAACAACCTGAAGGGAAAGAAGTTGGAGCTGGCCCATTTACAGAAGTAACTGAAGCAATATCCATTTTTACAGGAGTTTGATTAGAAGGCAAACTTGTAACTCGATAATCACAGAAGTAACTGGAGCAAAATAACTTAACAAGTCATGCCAATATTCAATCACACTCAATAATCAAGAAATAGACCAGACAGTATAAACAACCTGAAGGAATAGATGTTGGAGCTGGCCCAGTTGCAGAAGTAACTGAAGCAATATCCACTTTTACAGGTGTTTGATTAGAAGGCAAACTTGTAACTACAGGACAACTCAATGCAGCACGAGCCTCCATAAAGTTCTCTGAGATTAACACAAGAAAATGAGGATTTTTTACGTTGTCAACAGGTGGATCAGCAGCTCGGTTGTTGCGCTTGCCCTACATTTAAAGTGTTGTATTAAATAGCGTACCTCAGATAAACATTAGTAATTTCCACCAATTACAGAAGAGCAAAGTATGATGTGCAAGGGTATTCCAAACTCCATCCCCCAATTGATTTTCGTTATCGTCCCTCTATGCGAGAAGCAACAGTAACAAAAATGTGTTTTTGCCAGCACCAATACAAAAGAAAAGAGACCATGAAAAACCTCATTCTTACAGCATTGTAGATTGACCTAAGTTTTGGAAGCTGTTTTGGACAAATGACTGATAGAGAAACTGAGAACTGCAATGAAACTAGGGATCAGTTTTCATATACCAGTAAATCTCAAAAATAGAGAGCACCAGTAGATTTGGTAAGAAAACAATATCAATGTACCTGAGGAAATGATTTTGCAACTGTCTCCGCGTCAGATAGACGGCTTTCATTCTGTGCATCAATATTTTCAGTCTGCTCCAAATTTTGTGTTTGTGGACGATATACTGGTGTGGGTAATGGGTGTGGGTTGCTTGCAGCAATAAGAATACAGTTCCTTTGCCCATCTATATTTGTTTGATTTTGGCTTCCATTTGGATCAATAGGGAACATCTGAATAATACAACAAGGCATAAGCCTAAGGAATATACTTTGCAATTGAAGTAAGAAAAATTCCTCGATGAGAGTAACAAAATAAACAAGTTTCATAAATAAACCTGTCACCGACTCCTTTGTGCAAACCAACCCATGTAACATTGCAATTGAAGATTAATAGTAATGAGAGAAAAAGCTCTTGCAAGTTGCAATAAGTATCCAGTATGTATCAAAGTATGTCATCAAATGCACATGCAGTAAACAAACAAGGGTCACAAAAGATGGTCAAACACCTCCTACTTTACTTAGGAATCTGATGAATGGTCATTTAGGCAAATATAATTTTCTTCATTAAACAACAAAACATGCATATAACATCCTGTACCAAAGTAAAAGAGCCATTGATAAAAAAGGTTACCAACTCCTTGCATGTTGCAAGGGCTCAAGTCCTGCATTTAAGCCCTGACAAGGCCAGGACTTGGGTCAGGTCTGCCTCATTTCATTGCAATAGCGATTGGCTCAACACGGTGAAAGTTTGGGTAAAGCCACAAATTTATGTTTATTACCAATCCATTAAAGCAATTGGGACACAGTAGGACTGTTCTACTACTTTAAACATTTGAAATGAAAAAATGTGCATGAGAGGATCCAGAGCAGAGCCTAACAAACCTCTTGGAGAGAATTTTTTAGAAAAATATTCCATTAAGAGAGTATAAATTACATTCACTGCCATTGAAGATGGTAGTAAATACACTAATCACCCTTTTTTTTTCCTCTTTTCACAATAGCCACCCTTATTTCATGTTATCTGGTTGCAAGGCAAACTTTTGGTTTTAAAATTTCATGGCTGCTGTAATATATCTATTTGGGTGTGACGTTAGGGGCTGACAAGTAGTTTCAGAAACAAGAAGATGCCCAGTGCAAGTATAGCGCTGTAGGCCCAGCCATTGTAATTCACCAAAGGAAAAAAAACCTTGAGATTTCTTCAAGCAGAAGACACCATATTAAAGGGATTATAGTTCAACATGAAGATACAACAAACAAAAGAAGAAATCCAAAATTTTTTTTGGTTGAAATCATGATAACAACCATAGAAGTAAATCTGCACCTTTTTTTGATAAAAAAATGGCAGGAAAACAATGGATAGTGCCGGAAGTAAATAAGACATCTTCCTTTGAAAATCAACACAATAGCATTCCATGCCCATCAACAATTACAAAAAGACTATTCTAAGAGCTCCTGCAGCTGTCCCGCAGAATATAAAAGGAGTGGTTTGACAAATATTGAAAAAAATGAAAATCAATAATGAAATACTATTAGAAGGGCAAAAAAAGGATAATAACAAGAGGGTATCCCCCTCAAAAGAAAATGAAAATAAAGACAAGCATTCCAATTCCAATCCATTAGATGTCATGCAAAGAAACTCCTCTAGGAGCCACTTTAACCATGCTCCATAATACATTACAGAATTGAATTAACAATGATATTTTTCTTTTTGAGAAGAAACCTGACAGAAATTTTGATATAGCAAACCCGTGTTTTTTTCTAACCCTTTGTATTGATGAATTTATCAGCAAGCCCCAATCCATATTTATGTCTGTAAGATTGAGTGGCAATGCATGACACCTTACATTTGTGTCAATCTCCCCACACCATGGCTTAAATTGTTATTTAAAATATTAAAAAACTCAAATTTCTAATGAAAAGGGACCTTAAACTTCTTCTGTGTGTTTTCCCTCTTACAGGGAAGGAAAAGGAAGCAGAACTATTATAATAATAAGCTTCTGTTCAGGGAATATCATGAAACACAAATAACCATTGATTGGAAACAGGAGGTGTTAAAACTAAAAAAAAAACAAAGAAAAAAGGAGCAGAATGCAAGCATGGCATACCATTAGAGCTTCAGAAAGCCCTTCTGCAATTGCAGCATCATTGAAACCACCACCAGCAAAGGGAATTGCTGATAACCACTGTAAGAAGATATCAACATCTCTTGTCCAGCCACTCCGTTGTACTAGGCAAGCTTCACAAAATAGTGGATACTCTGTTAGTTATCCTGTTATAGTAGAATATTAGAAGAAAATCATGTTTCAAATTTCATGTAGCCATAGCACAGAGAAGAAATAATCACTGTTGTCATGCATATTGTGAGATGGGTGTAACTCAAGCTTTGAATATTTTGCAATAAACAACAGTGACACAAGAATCTCTATACTAGTTAGCTATATTTCCCAAATTAAACACATCTCAGACAGTGTTTATGACTGGATAAAGCAAGTAGTTCATATAAATTAAGGTTAGAGTTGGAAGGAAGTTTAATATACAAAAGTCAAGTACATGCATACGAATCGTTTTAGAAATTGGGCTTTCATGTTTCAACTGCAACTCCATAATTGCAGAACAAAATCAGTTCACAAATTTCTATTTACTTGAAATTCAAATCAACAAAGTCTCGTACAAGCTTCTTCCGCCAAAAAAATCCTCTCAGCGAGTAAAAGAAGGAGATGCCAACAATAACATAAAATCAGTCTTGTTCTTCTTCTGCCAAAAAAATCTTCTCAGCAAATTTGAGAAGGAGATGCCAACAGTAACATAAAATCAGTCTTGTTCCTCGAAAAAGTAGTCCAACATTAACATGGAATAACCCATTGGCCAAGGAAAAGACCGCATAATATGAATCAACCAAGAAAAACACATACCAGAATATGATCCATGAGAATTAAACGTGACAATTGAGAGCTCAACATTGGAAGAAGGGACCTTCTGCATTTGAATACAAGAAAGACACGGAACAATTGTCATTAAATCTGAGACTTGCCGAACAGAGAAAAGAAAAGAAAAGAAAAATACAAGCATCAAAGGGAAACATAAGTTCAAATCGAAGCATCCCGTTGGAACGATTCCCATTGTTCAGGCTTACAAAGTGATAACATTCTAAGATCCATTCAAACCAATGTAAATTGAGCAAGGTAACTAGTCCTAAAACCGCAAAACATCTTTTGGAATCGAATCGGAAAGAAACCTTGTAATGTTCTTTCAATAGTCAAATAAAAAACAACTGTTTCAGAATTTATTTAATTCTATAGTTACAACATTTATCAATATCCAAATCAATGCAGTTAAAATTTGACAAGATAAGATGTCTACTTACCTTCCCTAGCAATTCGTTACCATAATAACACCTGCACAGAGTGATTGGGCCGTTGAATAAAAAATTCAAACAAAACCCTAACTCACAGTTTCAAACTTTTTTTAAAAGGTAGTGCCGCACGTACCTGATGATCTTTTCAAGGTAATCAGAAACGATGATCGACCAGAAAGGGCCCATGGCAGCAGTGCCTTCAACGGCCACGATCAACTGTTTCTCCGCCATTCTAAAGGTTGCTTAGGAGAGAAAGCGAATCAGAGTTGAGGTCGTTTGCGTTGATGAGCTGACTGAAGATGGCGAGGCTGAGTATCAGTGAATTGAAACAGAAAAAATAACAATTAATGACTGCATTATTTATTAATATCTTCATTTATTTATTGATTCTTGTATTTTCAATTTTATTCTTGATTTCCCACCAAGAAATTAGTGGTCTTTGATACAGCATCTAAATAAAAATTATTAAATTAATATTTTTTTAAAAATATTTATTTGATATATTAATATTAAAAATAAATAAACTATATTTTAAAACATTTTCAAATAAAAATCTAATTTAATTTGCCCTGCGTTCTCAAAAACCACCCTCCATCCTCCAAACGGAAGAGTAGTCATGGCTGGTCGGATTGGACAGGATAGTACTGATGATGGCTTCATGTCTGTGTTTTGCAGTGGATTCTAATTTATTTATTTTTGCTCATTTTTGTGTATAATTTTATGAATCATAAAGTTAATAAATATAAAAGTCTTTTTTACCACTTTGTTATTATGGTTAGAAGGCAATTTTGTAAAACAAATTATATTTAGTTTTATTTTTTAATCTTTTTAATACTCTAATATTAAAAATAAACTTTAAAAATAAAAAAATATTATTTTAATATATTTTAAAAAATAATCACTGCTAGCAATTTATTTATCTAAAAGTAATCAAGAGTAATGTCAGGGCTGAAAACGTTACATTTTGGTTTCATGCTTTACATCTCACTCAGATCACTAAAGAATTTAATTTAATTCATGAAGTCAATTAATAATTTATTATAATTGTTGTGTCTGGAGTCAAATACAAAATTATAAAATCGAGTTCATCATGTAATTTTCACTTCAACTTCTCAATAAATAATATTTTAATAATACTACGATATCTAAAAGCCAATTAACGCGTAATAAGATTATTATAACAAGTGTCAGATGATTGACATGTAACAATGATCATCCAAAAGGACCAAAACAGAGAGATCTGCCTTTGCTTTTCTCGGCAGAAAGCAACTTCTGATGCAATCAGTATTAAAAAGAATTTTAGAGAATAAAATAAATTATATTTTAAATATTTATTTAATAGTTTAAATAATTTTTTATATGGTACTTAAGAGTCTTCATGGTAGTAACAAGTTCAAATATATTCATGAATTACTTCGACGGACCAAGCAAAATTAAATGGATCATCCTCCACTTCACATTTTATAAATCAAACATTTTATTTTAATAAATGCTTGAAATATTTCATTAAAAATGAATAAAAATAATTTATCCAGAATTGTAAAATTAAATATATTATTTCAAAGTTATTAAAAATTAATTATTAATTTCAAAACTCGTTAAATTAATTGAAATACCTGGTCTGGAAATAACGTTAAAAAACAAAAGCTACCATATTCGGAAGTATGCGCACAGCACTTAACCCGTTTGGCATTGTGATTGGAACTGTTTTTGGCCGAAATTTGATTATTTTTTTTTTACATTTTAAAGACCGGCGGTTTAGTGTTTTTAGATCATTTTGATGTGCTGATTTCAAAAATGATTTTTTAAAAATAAAAAAACATCATTTTGATGTATTTCGGCACGATAAGCATTTTGAAAAGCTACCGCAATCGCACTCCCAAACATGCACGTTTGTGCCACGCTGTGATTTGTTTTATTAATTAGATTAATTAACAAGAAAGTCATAACCACACACGCAATAATTAATAAGTACTATAATATATTGCTAATATTCTAAAAACATATATTTTATTTACATTAAGTGACGTGTGATATTTTAGTGATTGTTCGGAAGTATAATTAAAATTATTTTTTACTTTAAAAAAATTATATTTGACATCGATATATTGAAAATAATTTTAAAATATAAAAAAATAATTTAAAAAAAATCCATCATACTCTTTTCTATACCGATAAGATGCTACATCTGCTTGTCATAGCATTGCTGTTAAATCCCGAGCTGGCTTTTTGTGTACAAGAACATGAACTGAGTGTGGCTTTATCTTAGTTTCGTGAAAGATAGTTGAAATCTTCGGGTCTTGTTTCTACCCTTTTCTATTTTTTTATCTCTGTTTTGTTTTCTTGAGTGCTTGCAAAGATGATGCTTCACTATCGAGACCTGGCCAAACTTAAAACCAAAAAGGTACTCTCTTTCTTTCTCATGATTGATCTTTTTTGTTTCCTTGTTATATCATGTGGGGTTTTACTGGAATTTAGCCTTGATTTGTTTCTCGATTGGAATAAGTAAACGGGTTTCCTCTCTTTCAATTTCATCATGTGAATCACTGGCGGTGCCAAATATTGGTGCTAGAAAGCTTAATGTCAGGGTGATTTTCCTTTTTTTGTGGTTTGACCGGGGTAGAAAACTGAAATGCTAGATTGATGCTTATGGAGTGAAATGCAACTAGACTGGCAGTGGACTTGAATTAAATAACCAGGCATTTAGATTTTATGAAAACTGAATTCATTGATTTCAGGAAAAAATATTTGCTTTGATACTGATGATGTTGCTTCAAGAAATGAAAAGGGTTCCCTGGAAATGATTTTAGCATAGAATATTTTTTTGTATTTTCATTTGTTTTATGCTATATTTTGCTTCTATATTTCTAGACTTCCTGCCATTGTGATATATAATGCTGCACAAAAACGTGGGTTTAAGTTATAATATGTTTTTTAAAATGTATTGCCAATTGAAACAGATTGTTTTTGAAGATGTAATCGCTGCACGTGATTCTGCTACGCTAGAGCATCTGAAAGAGTTAAGCTCCAAGCGAAGGGTAATTGAGGAGTCAATTAATCAGACTAGTTTCATCACCGAGGCTATTGCTAGAGAAATATCTGGTGGATTGACTTCTCGTTGTGAGCAGGTAATCTGTGAATTTCTGAATGAGAGTTTGGTTAAACAAAATGGACATTTTTGTCTTCTGTATGGTGTGAAACTAGCCCTTCCTCTTGTGTGTTATCTAAGTGACAAACTTTCTACAAAATGATGACTGTTGTGCTCCCTGTGTCTTTGATGAATGAACTCAAATGTAAAAGTAATCT
This sequence comes from Salix arbutifolia, assembly GCA_025169955.1. Taxonomy (NCBI): domain Eukaryota; kingdom Viridiplantae; phylum Streptophyta; class Magnoliopsida; order Malpighiales; family Salicaceae; genus Salix; species Salix arbutifolia. Next base: position 10,978,192 of record CM045911.1, read on the forward strand.
TAATATCTCCTAGTGATATAGTTAAGAGCCAGATTGGAGATCCTGAATTTGTCAGTTTGGTTTTGAATCTGTCTGACGTTATATGATCCAGTAAAATGTAGTTGTAATCAATTTAAATGATTCAAGTTGCATGTATTTTACAGTTCTCGTTGTCTCTGTAGCATATCACATATTATTCTGAGTTGATAACTTGTTGAAAATATCTCAGGAACGTCTCAGATTGGAACGATATTTACCATTACTATAAAATTTCATTTTCCATGCTGATTTGGTTAGCAGCAACAACCAGATGGTTCAGTGGACTTCACAACTCAAGATAAGATGGAGTAGTGCTACTAGCTCGTCGTCTTTCTTTGACCTTAAAGGTCCTAAGTTTTTTCAAATCAATAATTTGCGATTTGAGCTTGTTATGATCCATTTCCACTATGGAGCAACTCTACGGGAGAGGGCTTTGGAGTTTCTGTCAGCAGGTGGGTATTACTGACCACTACATATCACATCTGCATGACTTTGTTGATTGATATTCTATTCTCTACCTTTTTTATTGTTGTAGATTTGAAGCAATCAGCCTTCATTTTCAGAGAAGCTGCCGGAGTTTTTCATTACCTGGCTCATGAGGTTATTCCCTCTTTACAGTCACCAATACTTGCAGAAAGACCTTCAGAAGCTTCCTCAGCTTTGTGTGCTGCTCTGAGTTTCATTTGTTTGGCTGAGGCCCAGGTCAGTTCTTTGGCTGTTGGCTTTTCAATTGCGTTTAAACAGTTACCTTTTCTTTTTTTTTTTTGAGAGAGGTCATTTCACAAGAATAACATGAGAATAGACTACAAGAAATCTTGAGCATCAGATCATGGGGTTCAAGTGTGACCCATGGTCCCACCAATCCATTGGCTTGCACTTTACTTGTCATCTAATAGTGGAGTTTTTCTTTATAATTAATTTCATCAGTCGATAAAAGTTTGCATATTGCTATCTGTGATAACTGACGATATGACATTGTGATAGGCTGTGTATACAAGGAGAGCGGAGGAAAAAGGTGATACTGGTTTCAGTGTTTTGGCAAAGCTGCACTATGGTGTTGTGGAATTGCTCTGTGACGCCACGAGCGCTATACAATCAGGGACTGGAGAAGGCAAGACTATTTCATCACGGTTTCTGGTATGTATGCAGTGTATGGTAGAGTCAAGATTGTCTGCATTATTCGATGAGTATACACATGCATCTCGGCGGAAACCATAAAACTTTTTTTCATAAGAAAAAAACCAGCTCGCACAAAAATATTGGCTAGAGGCTGGATGAAGGAGACAAAATAACCAAAGTTAACTGAATTCTTTCAAGGGGTACAATCATGTTACATGGATTTGCTATTTGCTAAATGTTAATGGATTGTTTCTATGTTTTGTCCAGGAATTCATATCATCTTGCAAAGCACTACATGAGTTACGAAGTAAAAAACACCTTGCAGAAGGTTTAAGGAACGACGGCCAAATGGGAGTTTCTGTTGGAGTTCTTTGTGATGCATTGACCAGCTCGAAAAAGAAGACGCCAAGGGAGGAATCATGGAAAGCTTGTTTTAAAAACGAAACTGAAATTGCTGCAAATACACTAAGGAAATTCGAACATGAGAATGAGTTTGTTTGGCAAGAAAAGATTCCTTATGTGGATGAGGAAAATAAATGTGGATTCCTAGAATAGGAAAGCTTGCTTCCGTTGACAATAATCTCCTTAGCTTTGTTGCAATGTTGAAAAAAAATACCATGTCTTCATTACAAACCAAGGTTCTTCACCGAACCTAAAACATTAACCACTACGCAGACAATCTGGTCACTAAATTTTCCCGTTAAGAAACATGAGTTTTTAAAAAATATTTCACGAGGCACAGCAAGCTCACACACCAGTGGATCCAAACCCTCCAGCTCCTCTCACGGTTGCATCCAGATCCTCAACTTCCATAACATTAGGAGTCACGATCTTCTCAATAATTAATTGTGCAATTCTATCACCAACCTTGACCTCAAAATCAAGGTCAGAATGATTAAACAAGATAACTCCGACTGGGCCTCGGTAGTCAGCATCTATTACACCAGCACCCACGTCAATTGAGTGCTTCCATGTTAGTCCCGATCTGGGTGCTAAATCAGCAAAGCCCAACTTCAGAAACAAAATCAAATCATATGCAAAGCGAGCATATATAACATTAAAATACAAAGGCTGGGATTTACCAATACGAGCATAAGTTCCTTCAGGTATTGCAATACTCAGATCTGTAGGGACAAGGGCTTTTCCTCTAGCTGGTACCTTTGCCGCTGAGGCGCTGCACAACATTAAAAAAAACATTAATTTGCTAATAATCCTGCGCTGACATTGTGAAAAATGAAAGGACTGGAAGAGGGTTTTGCTATACCTGGAGAGATCATAGCCAGCCGAAAGAGGGGAGCCTCTAGAGGGCAACACAGCATTTTCAGAGAGCCTCTTCACTTTTAAGAGAGATGATGGGATGTTATTTTGTTGGAGCTTGGGGATTTTAGGAGAAGGCTCTTTGATATCATCAGGGCTGTGGCTTCGTAGTTCTGTTGGAGGCATCTTGAGGAGTTGAAAAAAGAGGGAGTTGAGTTGAAGGGGAGGGATTTTGGGGATTAAGTAGAGAGAGGGTCGCCAGTGGCGGGAATTTCCAATTGATGGCGCTAAATGTTCCCGCCATGAGTTTTAAGCCACTGAAAAGTTTTGGTGCCTGAAAAAGAAACAATCAAACCAGGGCTTTTAGGAGACGCAATTATAAAAGAAGCAGAGAACAAAGGTATACTGCAAGTTTATAATCATGCTTTTAGAAAGAGGGTACTCAAGAAGAAATTTACATTATTTTTTGCCATTTTTTGGGCCATCACGGCTTCCATGGCTGTCAAGAATAATTTCATAATTTTCTTCATCCACAGGATGCATAGATTCCATGCAAGCCTTTATCCCTGCCAGAGTTAAGACTTGCAACATGTCAATAGCAAGAAATTGATGGAGCAATAACTCAAAAATAAGGTAGAAATACAAACGGTGTGCCATGAACTCTGAAGCACATTGCTTGAATGAATGTACAACATCGGTGCTTTCATCTATGGAGTAAACATTTTTCTCACCATCATATTGATCAATTTATCCCCCTATCAACTCAACCCCATTTGATGGTCCTTTCATTTGAATAGTAATAATAATAATAATAACAATAATAATAATAATAATAATAATAATATAAGCACATTGCTTGGCCAGGGCTATCGGTTCATTCATAGGCTGCTAAATTTATAACAGGGAGGGAAGAACGAGGATCATCTAAGAAATTTCTTCAGCATATTACTAAAAAATGAACACTTGAGTTTAGACAAGAGATCGAGTAAAAGACAAGGGCTGACTCACAATCTATTGAGACAACCCATTTCCCATTCAAAATGGCCATAAGATATTTCAGTGTCCCGGTGCATGCCCGGTCTGAATCTGTGGCTGCAATCACATGTGTGACATTTGGTGCCAAGAATTTGTTCACTGGCACACCAATCATGCTTCCAAACTTCACCTAAAGACACTGTACCACAGAAAACAAGTTGCAATTTAGGAAAGGCATTTCCTAGTGTGTAACTAATTCTTAATTTTAGGACCCGTGTGGGAGTACAAGACCCTGTTAAAAATAAATAAAAAAAGCTGTTATATTATTTCGTTTATTTGTTTGCACTGCATTTCAAAAATTATTTTGAAAAAAAAAAGATTTTTTTTTATTTTTTATTTTAAATTAATTTTTTAGTGTTTTTAGATCATTTTCATGTGTTGATGTCAAAAATAATTTAAAAAAATAAAAATATATTATTTTAATATATTAAAAAATAATTTTAAAAATAACTCTAACCACACTTTAAACATCAGGATGCGCACCGCACCAGTGGCATCGGCTTTTGCTCCTTACATTTTTTTTCTTTGATTGATTTTCCCCATTAACGCAATAATAATAACAATAATTTTAGTTTTTCTTTCTCTTTTGTTAATATTTTCAAAAAAAATTCTTGGGATAATTTAATATTTTTTATTGTTTTAGCAGTAATAGTGATGATATTTTTAGATGTTAAGGCTTCGATGTTTCTGTTGTTATAATAAGGAATAGGGTATATTGATGTGTTTCATTATATCAAATTTTGCATGTATAGATGTTATATTTTATTTTTGAATTGTCAAAATTTATTAATTGTTTCAATCCCAATAATTATAAAAAATATCTGCTTGACCCCAACGTAGTACATGCAATTAACTAGTAAGTGCTCTAATATATTGCTAATATTCTAAAAAATATATTTTATTTACATTAAGTGACGTGCGACATCTTAGACTTGTATATCGCCTGTACATCTTTTCTATAAGTGTTTCCTAAAGTAGAAGAAACTTAATAAAAATAAAAATATATAGAATGATAATACATATGTAGAGCTTTATTTGTCATTGTGTTTTTAAAAATATTATTAAAAAAAATTCAATTTTTTTATTTTTATTTTAAATTAAAATTAAAATTATTTTTTTTAGTGATCTTAAATTATTTTCATATGCTGATGTCAACAATAATTTTTTTAAAATAAATAAAAATGTTATTTTGATGTATTTTTAAATGAAAATCACTTTAAAAAACAACTGCAACCACACTTCCAAACAAACACATAAACATGTCATTTTAATAGAATCAGTGATGTATGGGAAATTTTTGAAATAGAATCATGTAAAACACTAGCATCTTTAATGCGTGTATTTAAAAAAAAAAAAACTAACCGAGATGGTTCTCATCTTGATTAAAAAAAAAGACAATGTCCTCTTATAACAATACCTGTTTCAGAAGCTGTTTGGAACAGCTTCTCAAATTGCGTTTCAAAAAATTTCAATTTTTTTTCATTTTAAATGAATATGTTTTGGTGTTTTTAGATCATTTTGATGTGCTGATGTCAAAAATAATTTTTTTAAAATAAAAAAAATATCATTTTGATATATTTCAGTACGAAAAGCACTTTGAAAAGGTACAGCAACAACTGTCCCAAACAAACCCTCAGTTTTAAATCACACCTTGTGTCAACCAAACACTGCTTAAATATATACACAATATTGAGTCGATAGATTCAATGAAAGATACATGGGACAGTTGTTTGATCTTGTCTTTATGTCTCTAATCGCGGCAATCTAGCTGCTGTGTATTTTATAAGTGAATAAATAAGGATTTTTTTTAATTCCGTTTAAATGTTTATAAATTAATTGAAAACCATGGTAGATCGAGTTTGTCTGGTGGACTTTTTAATATTATTAATATTTATAGCATTAAGAAAATGGTATTTGGTACTGGAAAACACGCCACGAGAACTCATTCATCGTTATTTTTATTTAATTTACCGCAACACTGTTTTATTTATTAAATGATTTTTGTCTATATTTTTTTCATATATTTTGCACATGAAGTGTTTTAATGCTAACCATTATTCTCAAAAAGATAAGAAGCTTACATGTCTTTATATTTTAAAGCCCTTAATTGGAAAGATATGTTGAAAAAATATCCTTTATAACCCGAGGATTTCATATCATAATAATAATAATAATAATAATAATAATAATACTGTGTTTTAAAAAATATTAAAAAAGGTAGTTGTTATCATTAAGAGCCGAAGACTTTTACAACGACAACTCCACGGGAGGCTTTGGGGGAGACTCACCAGATATTTCCTGTAATCTTCATAGAGAAGGAAACAAATACCAACAACAGCTATAAACTATAATAATACCTTCGTTGTCGACGATTTTTCAGTTACAAGTCCATCATACTCTTTTTTTCTGTACCGAGAAGATGCTACATCAATGTTTGTCATAGCATAGCTGTTAAATCCCGAGCTGGTTTTTTGTGTAATGCACAAGAACATGAATTGAGTGTGGCTTTTTCTTAGTTTCGTGAGAGATAATTGAAGTCTTCAGGTGTTGTTTTTAGCCTTTTGTTTTTCTATATCTCGGTTTTGTTTTCTTGAGTGCTTGCAAAGATGATGCTTCAGTATCGAGACCTGGCCAAACTTAAAACCAAAAAGGTACTCTCTTTCTTTCTCTTGATTGATTTTTTTTGTTTCCTTGTTATATCATGTGGGTTTTTACTGGAATTTAGCCTTGATTTGTTTCTCGATTGGAATAAGTAAACGGGTTTCCTCTCTTTCAATTTCATCATGTGAATCACTGGCGGTGCCAATTATTGGTGCTAGAAAGCTTCATGTCAGGGTGATTTCCTTTTTTTTGTGGTTTGACCGGGGTAGAAAACTGAAATGCTAGATTGATGCTTATGGAGTGAAATGCAACTAGACTGGCAGTGGACTTGAATTAAATAACCAGGCATTTTAGATTTTATGAAAACTGGATTCATTGATTTCAGGAAAAAATATTTGCTTTGATACTGATGATGTTGCTTCAAGAAATGAAAAGGGTTCCCTGGAAATGATTTTAGCATGGAATATTTTTTTGTATTTTCATTTGTTTTATGCTATATTTTGCTTCTATATTTCTAGACTTCCTGCCGTTGTGATATATAATGCTGCACAAAAATGTGGGTTTAAGTTATAATATGTTTTTTAAAATGTATTGCCAATTGAAACAGATTGTTTTTGAAGATGTAATCGCTGCACGTGATTCTGCTACGCTAGAGCATCTGAAAGAGTTAAGCTCCAAGCGAAGGGTAATTGAGGAGTCAATTAATCAGACTAGTTACATCACCGAGGCTATTGCTAGAGAAATATCCGGTGGATTGACTTCTCGTTGTGAGCAGGTAATCTGTGAATTTCTGAATGAGAGTTTGGTTAAACAAAATGGACATTTTTGTCTTCTGTATGGTGTGAAACTAGCCCTTCCTCTTGTGTGTTATCTAAGTGACAAACTTTCTACAAAATGATGACTGTTGTGCTCCCTGTGTCTTTGATGAATGAACTCAAATGTAAAAGTAATCTTAATATCTCCTAGTGATATAGTTAAGAGCCAGATTGGAGATCCTGAATTTGTCAGTTTGGTTTTGAATCTGTCTGACGTTATATGATCCAGTAAAATGTAGTTGTAATCAATTTAAATGATTCAATTTGCATGTATTTTACAGTTCTCGTAGTCTCTGTAGCATATCACATATTATTCTGAGTTGATAACTTGTTGAAAATATCTCAGGAACGTCTCAGATTGGAACAATATTTACCATTACTAGAAAATTTCATTTTCCATGCTGATTTGGTTAGCAGCCACAACCAGATGGTTCAGTGGACTTCACAACTCAAGATAAGATGGAGCAGTGCTACTAGCTCGTCGTCTTTCTTTGATCTTAGAGGTCCAAAGTTTTTTCAAATCAATAATTTGCGATTTGAGCTTGTTATGATCCATTTCCACTATGGAGCAACTCTACGGGAGAGGGCTTTGGAGTTTCTGTCAACAGGTGGGTATTACTGACCACTACATATCACATCTGCATGACTTTGTTGATTGATATTCTATTCTCTACCTTTTTTATTGTTGTAGATTTGAAGCAATCAGCCTTCATTTTCAGAGAAGCTGCCGGAGTTTTTCATTACCTGGCTCATGAGGTTATTCCCTCTTTACAGTCACCAATACCTGCAGAAATACCTTCAGAAGCTTCCTCAGCTTTGTGTGCTGCTATGAGTTTCATTTGTTTGGCTGAGGCCCAGGTTAGCTCTTTGGCTGTTGGCTTTTCAATTACGTTTAAACAGTTACCTTTTCTTCTTTTTTGAGAGGTCATTTCACAAGAATAACAAGAGAATAGACTACAAGAAATCTTGAGCATCAGATCATGGGGTTCAAGTGTGACCCATGGTCCCACCAATCCATTGGCTTGCACTTTACTTGTCATCTAATGGTGGAGTTTATCCTTATAACCAATTTCATCAGTCGATAAAAGTTTGCGGATTGCTATCTGTGATTACTGATGATATGACATTGTGATAGGCTGTGTATACAAGGAGAGCGGAGGAAAAAGGTAATACTGGTTTCAGTGTTTTGGCAAAGCTGCACTATGGTGTTGTGGAATTGCTCTGTGACGCCACGAGCGCTATACAATCAGGGACTGGAGAAGGCAAGACTATTTCATCACGGTTTCTGGTATGTGTATGCAGTGCATGGTAGCGTCAAGATTGTCTGCATTATTCGATGAGTATACACATGCATCCTGGTGGAAACCATAAACCTTTTTTTCATAAGAAAATAACCAGCTCGTACAAAAATATTGGCAAGAGGCTGGATGAAGGAGACAAAATAACCAAAGTTAACTGAATTCTTTCAAGGGGTACATTCATGTTACATGGATTTGCTATTTGCTAAATGTTAATGGATTGTTTCTATGTTTTGTCCAGGAATTCATATCATCTTGCAAAGCACTACATGAGTTACGAAGTAAAAAACACCTTGCAGAAGGTTTAAGGGACAACGGCCAAATGGGAGTTTCTGTTGGAGTTCTTTGTGATGCATTGACCAGCTCGAAAAAGAAGACACCAGGGGAGGAATCATGGAAAGCTTGTTTTAAAAACGAAACTGAAAATGCTGCAAATACACTAAGGAAATTCGAACATGAGAATGAGTTTGTTTGGCAAGAAAAGATTCCTTATGTGGATGAGTTGCCATCACCCCAAGGAATCAAAATTGTGGAGATTGTGCCCTATAAGCCGAAAAAATGGGAGCGAGAACTTGCTTTCAAATTGTAGTTAATGTGCAGAGTCGCTGTATAGTCCCCTAAGAGTGGTCTTCTTTTTTGTGGATGCAAAAATTAAGTTAAACAAACTTCTTGACGTCCTCACCATTTTAACATTATTGGTATGGGCTCAATGCCGAAGGTGGTTGAGTTGTTTGAACAAAGGAGCTTGTTGGTTATAAGATTGCCGGTGGGCGGTTCTTAGAATTGTGTGTGCGCATGGATGGCCTTTATTTCCATTTTATCTGTGTTTAGAAGCCGAAAGTAGCTTGATTTTGCACTGTGAAGTGCAAAGCTGTGTTCGCGTCTTTTAAAATAAAAAATAATACATCAACCACACACCATTTTTTTTTTTAAAAAAAAAGAAAACAGAGAGGAGGAGGAGGAGAATAAGAAGATTAAAAGCGTAACAATGTCAAGTAAGCACTGTTAAAAAATGATGGGTGATTGCTATCCACGTGGCTGAGATGAGTCGTTGGCCATTCATGGAAGGATGTAAATTTAATGGAAGAATTCGCGGGAAGAAACAAGCTAAGCGAAGGAAAAAAGAAGGGAAAACCAGGAAACTTCACTAATCCAAACAACACTTGTTACTCTGTCAAAACCAGGAAAAATATTTCAAATATTTAAATTTGACATGATAAAAACATTTCATGCCAAAATAGTTAAATTAGAATATCATTAAGGAAGAAATAATAATTGAGAAACCGATCATTAAAAAGTTTAAGTTAAATTACTTATAATTTTCTTAATATTTAGGTATCATGACATAATATTAGAAGATGCACTTGATCTTCAAATACAAAATAAAGAATTGATAATAAATAGAATTGTTTGATTTATTTATTTAGAATTATAATCTATATTAATCTAATAAGTCATATACATTAAGAACATGAGTTGTTTTGTTCTCAATTTACAAAAGAAAATGCAGTTTGCAGTAATTCAACAGTGAATTGCTAACAGTCGGGAATCAATTCTGATATTTCTTTTTAGCAGACTGTAGTTTTACTAGCAGCTACATCTCCTGTTTGATTGCTGTAATATTCTTTTCAAGCTCCAGAACAACTTGTTGTTTCATTTCTACTTGTTGGATTTTTCCTGCATATACAACTGAAATTGAGGCATCAAAATCTTTTAATTTTTGTAGCAACTACCAGATACTCAGGCATATGAGCATACCTTTGTTAAGGAACCATCTCACATAAAAGTTTAAGTTGTTAGATGAGACCTCAGAATACGATTTTTGATTTCTTTGCTATGTATTGCATAGTTGTTTTCAGAATTCTGAATACTGTTCATGAAAATGAAGAGAAAAATGACTTCTGCAATGTATTCATTCTAAGAGCATGCCTGATATATTGCCAACCTAAGATGGTAATAAAACTGGATTTTCCTTTGCAGTTCGTGTTCGTAGGTTCGGATCACTGGTGTGTTTCAACTTGAATGATTTTGATATGGTTTTGTGATTTCTAAGAAATTATATCGTCACGTCATTCATCAAAACATAAGTATTTCTTCAATGGCGCGCGTGAAGATATATAACAAAATAGTTAGAGCTGTGCACAGGTTCATGATGGAAGATGGCACAGCTGTTCGTAAGCATCTGATAACTAGACCTGCAACCTGTTAAAAGATGGCTGGTTAGTTTTTTGTTTTTGAAAAAAAGAAGGTATATTAGTTGGTAGTAACACGTGCTGTAATAAATGCAGGAAAGCCGGGGGATTAAAAAAATTGCAGGCCTCCTTGTTCATTTTACCCTTTTGATTTCAGATCTATTTATTATTTTTTTCATGCATGGCCCCGTCCTTAGGCTCACACGGAAGGTCAGAGGACGAACAGAAGGTGTGAACGGGAATGCACAAGCGCATGCAACTTGTAATTAAAGTAGGAAGCCTTTTCGTTAAGATTTGAGACTTTTTCCAGAGCTTGGGATTTTCCAGGTTTCCATAAAAATAGATAAAAAAGTCTCAGGTCCAATTCCAGAATCTAAAAAAGCATTTCGAGATCAGAGTATTCCCTATCATGCCATGCAGTCAAGAATTATCATCATTGACAATCTGTTTTTTATGCCGCCACATTATATACAATATTTATATTTTTAGCAGCATTTCTACAGACTTCAGTGCTACACTGAGAAACTGTCGTCTGAGATACATTTACAGGCTCTAATGCCAAATTAACAAAAACACTAAAACAGAACGAAAGTTACTGTTCGGGCACTGTTCATCGTGACTCATGGTCACTATTCACTGGCCATTTCACTTTTTTTTTTTGCCTATGAACAGTGTATTAACGGAAAACCCCCCTCGAAAAAGACAAAAAACGCGGCCGGTTTCAGGGGCTCAGCGGTAATTGATCATTTTTGGTCCGGTCCGTCCCGGTTCGTCCGACTGGTTTTTTTATTTTTTTATAATTACTTGCACAGTGCAATAACCATTTTGTCCCTCGAAAAAGACAAAAAACAGGCGTTGCAGGGAGGGGTGGTCTGGTAATTAGCCTTTTTTTAATTTTATCGGCGCAGTACTGTTGGTGCGTCTCCGTACGCGTCGTCCGTTCCCGTTACCACGCGTATTTCGGACGGCGCGTGCGGCTTACTCCGGCGTCCAAAAACGCCCAACCGGCGTCTAGAATGATTTTCATGCCTGTGATCTTCCACATGGTGCGGCGCGTGTTCCGATACTGTGTCCGTAGACGTGTCAATGGTCGTTTGAAATTTCACCCCCCATTTCTCTCTCCTCCTGCGCAGGCTGACGTCAGCGCAGCTGTTTTTTGCGAATTTCGTTTCAGTCCCTGCACTTTGTAATTGTTTTTTCGGGCCCTTGTTGCTATTATATAGGTTTTGATTTATTTCAATTTCGTCCTTCAATTGAAATTGATTATATATTGTAGTTTCAATTAGGTCCCCGGTCATTTAATTTTGTGGATTGGGCTGGAATCCTTAATATTTTTGGTATCAAAGTTTTCATTGATTTCAATTTCATCCTTCCATGCAAATTTATTATAAATCCTTAATATTTTCGGTATCAAAGTTTGATTTCTTTCAATTTTATCCTTCTATGCAAGTTAATTATGGATTTCAGTTTCATTTCGGTCCTAAATCTTTTAATTTCCAGTTTTGTGTTAAATTATTTATTTTCAATGTTTGGATTTACTTCAATTTTGTCCTTTAAATTAAAGATGTTATTGAGAATATATCAAGTTAATTATATCTATCTATCTATCTATATATTAAATGAATTAAAGTATGTGAGACTAATTATATGTTTTGATATTTATTGAATATTATTGTCTATATATATATATATATATATATATATATATATATATAAAGAGAGAGAGAGAGAAAATGACCTATGATTTTTTTTTTAAAAAAATAATATCAATATGCTTACATACATTTAATATAATAATATGATTAATAATTCTTATAAAAAAAAATATTTGGCTTTGAATTTAAATTTTATACTCTTTTGTTTAAGTTTATTTCTTGAAATTTTTTCCCAATATTTTCATTTTTAATATTTCAAATCTAATATTATTGGGGGAAAAAATACAACTCAAAAAAACAAAAGATAGACAAATTTACCTACATTATCAACTCAAATTTTTTTCTTTTGATAAATTTACCTAGATTATCTACAATTAAAAAAATATACGAATCACTTCCCGTTTCGATTACATTGTTCTTTTTAGACGGTAAATAAGTCATTATAGGACGCAAAAAAAAAAGAGTTTATTTCTTAAAAAATTTACAATTTTTTTATTTATAATGTGTCAGGTCCAATATTACTGGGGAAAAAAGACAATTCAATTTTTTTTTTTTACAAATTTACCTAAGTTATCTCCAATTAAAAAATATACGAACCACTTCCCATTTCGATTACACTATTCCTTCTAGGCGGGAAAAAAATTATTTGTTACATATTTTATCTATTATAATGTTACTAATTAAATATTTAAACAACTAATTACAACATGTAAAAAATCAATTAGTTTTCTAAATAGAAAAAACCCTAGCGCGATGCGCGGGCAAGCATACTAATTATACCACGCAAAAAACTCATTCCTAACATATTTTATCTATTGCAATTTTAGTGATTAAACATTGAAATAACTAATTATAGAACGCAAAAAATGTCAGTTTATTTCTGGAAAAAAATTACTATATTTTTATTTATAATGTGTCGGATCTAATATTACTAGGGGAAAAATACAACTTATAAAAAAAAATTACCTACATTATCTGCGATTGAAAAATATACAAACCACTTTCTATTTCGATTAAACAGATTTTATCAATTATAGTTTTACTAATTGACTATTAAAATAGCAAAATACAATACATATAAAAACAATCAATTTTCTACATAGATAAAAAAAACCCGTCGTATCGCGCGAGCACATCGCTCATGTAAATTAAACCTCGTCGAGATTTAGTTGACAAGTTTTTTTATTTAAAAATATTTTTGAAAAAAATTAGGAGAGCCGGCTGACATAACAACTAAGGATGTGTTTGGTATTGTTTTTGCTTTTGTGGTTGAGGTTTTAAAAAAACAGTTTCATAAAAAGCACTTTAGCTGCTGTTCGAAATAAGTTTTGAAGTATTTGGTTAATACTGTTTTTGAGTTTGAGATTAATGAAAAGCAGTTTTTTCAGATTGTTTTCATTAAAGGGCTTAAACACACACACACACACATCTATGTATGGATGCATGCATGTATGCATGTATGTATTAATAATTATAATTTTATAATATAATGAATAATTTAAGTAAATTGGACATTTCTTTTTATTCTCTCATCAAACTATTTGTAATTCAATCACGAATTAAATTCATACGTGAGGGCCTCTGTAATCCCTGGCTATTTGATCGAGGAACAACATCCAGTAAAATATCATCTGAAATAAAATTAGAATTGCGAGACAAAAATTATATTTTGATATATTTATTTATATTTTAATTAAGTTTTTATATTTTTAAATTATTTTAAACCCCTGTGAAACCCCCCTGCTTCTAATATATTATTTTAATATTATTTTATAAACCACCCTCAACTTCTAATATATTATTTTAATATTATTTTAAATCAACTCTCTGTTTTTCCTCTGCTTCTCCTTTCTCTCTCTCTCTGGAACGCACCTAAAAGCAGCAAAATACTGCTTATCGCAAACCATAGATTCAGCTAATTTTTATGTGAGCCCCACAGCTTTTTAAACTATTTATGTTCATTACCAAATATTTACTTGCATTTTTTAAACCTATTTTTTAAAATTTACGGTGTGACCATACTACCAAACGCCCTCTAAGGAGAAAGAAAAGCTAAGGAGAGAAGAAAAGGATGAACTGCACGTTCTGTCCCGTGCTGGGAAATAAAAAAAAAAAAAAAATTATGTAGAAACTTAAGGAGGCGTGAAAGGTCATTCTGAATTGTCTACAATGAAATTTAAGGAAGCCAGTAATACAACAACAACACACACACTAATACTCAGCAGAAGGCAGCTTCACATGCAAATGCCTCTTTTGGCTAGGTGTTCCTCCCCTCCATTTGCTTACATATTCAGAAAGTAGTCCAAATAATAATAATAGTAATTAAAAAAACAAATATATGAGCTTTTTAATGGCTCTTTTCTGCGCAACTATTCATTCTTTATGTTTTTCGTAAATAAGTAATTACTCCCTTTCATTTTTATATTTATTGGCAGCTTAATCTCCGGCTTTTTTTATATAACGATTTAGTTATTATTTTCTAAAACATAATATTTTATTTAGTTTTCTAATCATTGCTCTAATATTGCTTGCAATCTCTTTTAGCTAGCTTCATCTTATATTTTTTTTACTTCATTAAAAATTCTAACATCACATAAACATCTCTTTTTATATATATAAAAAAACAGCCTGCCACGGGGGCAGCCATCTAGCCAGTTCAAGTACTAAAAGAACGAGCGAGGAATTGTTTTCTTAATTTTCTTAGGAGAGAAGAGACACAGGTTAATAGAAAGCCTTGAATTTGACTGATTAAGAAATTACATTATTCTGATTTTTCTGCTAGGTCATCGGAATATTCCAAGGTCCCATTATAGTCCCCCCCGCACCTCATAAACCAAGAAATGGCTTTTTATTAGTTTTAAGAAACTGGAAGAGTCATTTGGCTTAAGATTCACTGAAGAGACATTTTGCAGGTTCCGACTCCAAGTCCCATGGATTCAAGTCTATCTTTAGACGGCCGGCAACTAAAATGTGCCCAAAATTCATACTAAACTATTAATACCCGTTAATTCAAACAGTGAAAACTATATAAGATTATAAGTAGCTGATTTTTCCAGATTAAAGAGATGGAAAAATGTACAGTTGGGGAGTTCCTGTCTGGGAAGAAATGCATGCTTGGTCGGCCCGCGTGCACCTAATCCACCCTCTTCATTAAATTAGTATTTATTATAATTAATCAATATGGAATCTTGGACAAGGTAAGATTCTTAGGTATCAGAATATCTTCACCTTGCCTGCAGATAATCGAAGCAAATTAAATAGAGAATATACCTCGGACAACAAGGTCATGATGACTTATAATATGTATTTTATATGCTATCTCACGTAGGGTTTTCATTTTTTTTATAAAATGCCAGATCAAAGATAGAAAGTCAAAATAGGATACTATGTGAAGAATATTCGGAGGTGGACCATGGGATCTTATTACATACACAGGAGGGTATTTTTCTTTGTTCTGTTCTGTTTTGTATTGAAAGAAACGTGCACTGAGATAAACTATAGAAATGGGAATGGCGACATCTTCAATTCAAACCCTTGTCCGATGCTTGTATGTGTTGGCACCAAAAAGATAATATTCTTGAATATTCGGCTCATATGGCCTCGTCAGCATTTAATAAACTATGTTTTTGATTCATATTGGGATTGGACCTTCGATTTGTCCAATCACGGTTTAACAATTCTTTGGTGGTGGAAAGTTAGTGGTGGAAAGTTCTATTCCAAGTTAATGTTTTTCTTCCTGTTTATATATATTAGAAATAATGTTAATAAGTCAATATCATAATTTAACCAAAAAAATCTTGTAAAACCGAATTCAAATTATTCTTTAGCCCACAGGTCTAGAATTAGTTTTCATATCATTATCATGCAAGCAAAGTATTGCATATAACATCAATTTACCTTGTGATCTTGCGTTAGTCGTGGAATATGCAAGGACAACTAGCTAGTATCCCCATCAAATACGGTAGCGCAGAGCACAAGTTATATATATATATAATCCTCCAATTAATATAGAGGCTCAACATCATGCGATGTTTTCTCCAATCAATCCAAAAACACGTTTATTACAGGGGTGTGGTTGACTAAACTTGCAGAATTGATTCAATAATACCACTGTGATTCACATGATCAGTAGGCAGCCAGGCAACATTTTTTTGTAAGGTTTGACGAACCCTTGCATCTCACGATAATCAGAAAAGAATTTCAGCTCCTATATGTTTCTCGATTTCGTGCCAGTCCCAATCCGAGTAGTGCTAGAAACCTGCATTCGGTCGATCGAAGAATAAAATATTGATCCAAGACACTAGTTTTAGTTAGGTTAAGATTCCTCGTTTCTCAGACCTAAAACTCGATCTTGCATATAGAACCAACCTTTCGATATCATAAACTCGGTCATATAACGACGAGGTGATTGTTTGCACAAACGATGCAGAAAGCATGGCACTGTGCTCATCACATTCTCTTCTTTTTCACATTTATCCCGACAGTACGAGAGAGAAAGGAAAAATAAGCTACGTGATGCGGGCAGTGCCGCATTTTCTTGTTACTGTTGGAGGAAGAACTGGCATTTACGCATGCATGACAATCAGAGATACTGTTGCTGCTACTGCTGCGTATCCAACTTGTAGTTACTGCAGGTATCTCTTGGAAGGGAAGACTTCTTACAAGTCAACATATATTCTTTTTCTAGTGATTGACGAGTATAGCCGAGGACCTCCATGCTTTGATTTATCAATAGCTAATTTTCTTGTTCGTAAAACAAAGTGGTCCTCACACATCAGTTGACCATCCTGGTTAATTACCAAACATTATCATGGAGGAATCTCGTTGTTTTTAGAGACAGGTGCAGATGGAGAAAACCATTCAGCTCTTCGTAGAAAATCTGTACGTATAGACAATTGGCTCCGGTTAGGTATTAATTTGCTTCGTGACGATGGTGGTTTTCAAATTATTATTTTTTGTGTGTTCTTAATCATTTTAACATGTTGATTCTAAAAAACATTATCTTTACACATTTTTAATTTTTAAAAACCACAAACTACATCACGACCAAATTAGAAGGTCAATGCTTGGAAATCAAGGATTCCCGAGAATTCTAACGGTGTATCCCTGGAAATCAAACCGTCTCCAGTTAGAGAATTGTATGAAGAAAGACTATTTAATTCCTGGCAAAAAGCTGTCAAGTGGCCAGAAATAGAATCAGAAAGGCAGGGTTCAATATATCGGAAACTAACCTCGGTGTGGTAAAGCACATGGATCATTATTCAAATTGGGCTGGCAAGTTGCCAGAAAAAAAAAATGGTAGGGGAAAAAACAATCCAGAAAAACAAGCTGCACATGGAAACTCCGAACGATGTCTATGTATGTGTCCCATAGAGGCCTTTGATCTAGTCTTCGGTTACAAAACTTTTACACAACTCATGCTTTTTTATTTTTATTTTAACTCTACACCACTCGGGATATGATGCTCAAAACACTGGGGATGTCGTGGTAGTATGTGTGGAGGAAGATGTGGAGGGGGAATTACTAGAATGAGCTCCCCGTTCACAACGACTGCCCCTACCTTCTGACCGCAAGTGCTCGGATTGTGTATTCTGTCGACTTTGTGGGGCAGCGGGCGGTGGTGCTGCTTTTCGTGCACACATTCCATTGGCCGCGGAAATGGTGGAAGTTTCTCCTGATATTGTGGCAGCCACTGCTGCATACTCGGCCGGTGGAACCCAGATGCCACCAACAACTACAAATTGCGGTGCCTGTTGATTGCTGTTGCTGTGGATTGTAGGGTTTGGTCTTCTTGTATGCAAACGATATTTCTGAAGCAAACGAAACATAACAAGGGTCAACACTTTGTTTGCTTTCACATACAATATACAAATAGCTGAAACTGGCTGGAATTTTGTATTAAAATATACGCACTTCATTCTAATTTCGAGTATGGAGATCCTTATCTTGAAACCGCTGGGAAAAATGTATGCTTTACCAAATTCAGAATTCCTATGCAAATAATAGACAATCTCGACCAACGAACCCAATTATACAAGTTCAGTTTTACCACTAACTTTGAAACATGCTTTCTATCAAACTTGTTTTCTAATGCTGTAAGAAGAAACAGCCTGTATGGTCATAAACTAAGCTATGATGATCATTCAGTTTATAAGCCTTTCAGATTTTGATAATCGTATGCCATTTTTATAATTGAAGACTAATTTCATAAATTACAGTATGTGCGTAATCATATATAGATAATCAACCTGTAAATGACTCTTAACTTCATCATTAGTAAGTCCATCCACCTTCATGAGCTCCCTTATTTGCTTTGGCGTTGAAGCTGGCATTACATTAAACGGAAACCACTTATCAAAACACAATTCAATTCCATATATACCACAACAAATCCATAATCTCCCCTCAAAAAGAATCATTCACTCACCATGTGAACCACCAAGCTGTTGAAGAGCATGTAAGAACCTTCTATGCAACTCAGGTGACCAGCATCTTCTTTGCTTTCTTTGATTCCCCTCTTCTTTGTCTTCCCTTTTATTGCCTCCGCCACCAGTTCCTCCTGTCACAGCGCCCGCTGTTGAGCTTATTGCAGAAGCCGGCACTGAAGTTGGTGCCTTAATTGCCTGATTACTACTCTTCCCAACACTTTTCTCTCTGTGAAATGGCTGGAATGCACCTCCAGCCCCATTTCTTGTCACTTCTGTCACCGCTGCCTTTCTTGGCAAATCCTGCGAGAATCAAACACACGAAATAAAAACCCCTTCTTTCTTCTTCGTATCATTATCCAAACTCAAAAGGGTGGTGGTCATTATAGTACCTGTTTTTGAGGTGGATCTGGGGACTGGTTCCACAACTGGACAGATCTAAGCCAATCGGATTTCTTCTTGTGATCACTGTTGCTGCTGCTGCTGCTACTCTTGTTTCTCTTATTATTATTACTCTGTGATTGTTGTTCTTGAAAATGATCATCATCATCATCATGGTTGTTATCATTTCCATCGTCATCAGAGGAGTGAGTTCTCTTAATAGGAATAAATTCCTCCAAAACCGGCCCTTCACTTGATGTCTGCTCAGAGCATTCCGGTTGTCCATTCATATTATGATCCGCAGTTGTCCCTGATAACTCCCTCTTACATGCCTCGATCGCTACACCAAACATCCAAACTTCAAATTTCCTATCTTACTCCAACACACCAAAAAATGTTCAAGAGAAATTAAGTTAAAAAGCAGCACAAACCTTGAGTAACAAGCTCTAGACACAAAGGAAGCTCGCGTTCAAACACTTGAATCTTGCGTCTTTCTGCTTCTAATGCTTCTACATATTCATGACACCGTTGCATTTTCTCAGCAAAATCCATTCTTTTAAATCTGCTCAAGTATTTATCTATCCAGTCTCGAGAAAAGGCAGTTCCTTTTTACTTCCTGGTATTATTCCTGTTAAGGCTGATGATGATGGGGGTGGTGGGGTAGATAGATTATAAGTAGATGTACAGGTGGGGTGATCTGGTTACAAAGCATAGATAGATCCGAAAAAAACAAGAAGAAAGGGAGAGAAGAACACTGAGAGAAGAATATGGGATCCAAGTAGAATCACATTATGGAATCAAAATGACAACCAAGAAAAATACACTCCTTTATATATGTACACATTAGACACAATCAAGAGCTAGTTCAAGTGAGAGAAAGAAGGGTAGTACTGGTATCGAGACTAACAGAGAGAGATCGAAGGATGGATGATTAAGATAAGTAATACGGGATTAGATAGGTTTTTGTAATGAATTAAGGTTGCAATAAGAGTGAAGGAGGGGAGGGGGGGAAGTTACGATGGTAGGGAGATCGAAGTCGGGGCGTCGCGAACATGAACGAATCTTGGATGGGCGGTGTATAAATATATTTAATTTCTCTCTCTATTTTTTACTGTAATATTTATTGTCCTTGTCAAGGGAGAGAGAGAGAGAGATTAAGATAAGAAAAGGATGGGAGGGGTTGAATATTCGAGGGCTTGATTCCATCTTCGTTTCTCCATTGCTGGCAATTATGTCAGCTTTTTTGTCCTTTCATTATCTTCTGATAAGATCAGAACAAGCCTTGTCTTTTTCCTTCTCTGTCCCGTTTTCTTCCTAAATCGGCTCTTCCATAAAATGGTTTTTCTAAGATATAATTTTGTGATGTAAAATTTAGTGGTAGAAATATAATCCATCGTCCCACCACCCTTCATTGATAAAAAAAAATGCAACCTTCAGTGCTGCTAAGTATGGAATGAAAAGGAGAGAGATTAACTCGAGGCAGGTAGTGTGAGAACTTTTCAACACGAAGAACTGCTAGCTGTCAGCTATAACTAGACATGGATATTTTATTTTGGTTCAGAAGAAGGAGAGTTGTTTATATTCTCTGGCACCAATGGAATATACCGAAGGAGGGATTGTCGAGGGAGAAGAGGGAATCTTGTGAGCAGAACCTGCGCGGAGCGTGCATACACACTGACGATGCCGCGTCTGATTAGGCTAGTAGATATATTAGGCGATCATCCTTCTCGTCAATGTGGCTTTTCACGCCTTGTCAGGGCCAATCTTCACCCTTCTCTCGTTTTTCTGCTTCACCATTGTTTTCCCGACACTCTCCTGCAGCGCGTGCTTTAAACACCCGCATGAAAATGGTACACGTTTCTTGTCCTGCGACTAATCAACTGTTTTGGATTTTGTTTGAGATTGATTTTTAAATTATTTTTTATTTAAAAATACATCAATGATATTTATCATTCAACCGCCTTAAAAAATTAAATTAAACACTGATAATTACAATATTTATGATGATATTGTGATTTCATGCGTGTGAACTGGATGACAAAATGAGAATCATTCTAAGTTAACATAGCATATGGAGTGGATATAAAATAGGATTTTTAATATCTAAGATTAAAGTTTTAGAGCAACTCCTATGTAAATGCTATTTTAAAAAGTTAAATAATAAAATAGTTTGTTAAATAGTGCAAATATAATTTTTTTTTATCTATATATATTCCAATGATAAAAATCATTTAAAATAGTTAAATATATTTTAATATTATATAGTTTTTTATAACCAAGGTTATCAATACCGTTCCGGTTTTTCTATTAGAACGAAACGTTGCGGTTTTAGAACGTCTTGGGGTTGTAGTGCTCATATATAATTATATATATATATAAAAAAAATTAAAATATTAATTTACCAAGTATAATTTAAATTCAAGATAAATTAACTTTAAATTATACAATACAAACACAAAGTCAAACAAACATAATCTCAAAATTAGAAACATCTCTAAAATTCTAAAATATTATGATAGTAAAATGTTCTAAAATAAAAAAAATATTATGATTTTGAGTCGGAAGGTACCGAGACGTTCCGGCCGGAATTTACGAAACGGATCAGAATTAAAACCGAGACAAAAACGATGCCGTTTTATCTCGGGTTTTTTAATGGCACGGAACGTTCCGGCCAGAACAGAATTAACAATCCTGGAAATAACTACTAAAAAATAAAATATTATTTATAGCTACTGTGTTAAAGAAATAAGAAATATATACAATTATTAAAAATAACTTTAACTCCTCGAATACGTACCAACGTTGGAATTGCCATTAAATAAAAGATATAGATAAGGTGTAATTATGCTAGCCCTTTTAGGGTAAACTGTCTTCTCATTGTGGGTCCAAGTTTGGTGCATAAATTAACAATCTATCATTACCCCAAACCAGGCCTGTCCTTGCACCGATTGATTCTCTGATCATCCACTGATTGAGATGTTTCAAGCAGGAGGAGACACGTGGAATTCGGGGTTTTACGATTTGAGATTGCTTTCTCATTTCCTCGTTCTTCCACGCTTCAGGGGAGGGCAAGAATTTTATCCCAAGAACAAGAGGCCTATGGGCTGTGACTCTTGAATAGAATGAAAGGTCGATGATCGTCAACCCAGTGATCTAGTTAAGGGCCCTGCGATTGCTCTTTTTCAGGGAAAGCAACCTAATTTTTATAATATTTGGGTGCTGGAGGAACTTTTCTAAAGATCTCCAGCTTCCCGAGTTCCTCTTACAGCAAGAAAGTATAGTTACGTTTCTTCACGATCCGTCTCAGGTCATGGTGTGAATCTGTTTGCTCATTGAGAAAGGCCTCGGATCTTTGACAGCACAAGATTTAGTAGCCCACCATGAGCAATGCATCGGGCCCTTTGGTAACTAGTCCAAATAAAAGCCCATGGATCGTTTCCTGTCGCGAGGATGTCTGTAAAAGCCCATGTTTTGCTTGACTTTGGAAGAATGCGGTGAAGTAGTAATATTAACGGGGGAGTTCGCTTCCGGGGTTGAGGGGAGCATTTTTGTATTTTTTATTTAAAAATATTTATTTTTAACATAAATATATTATAAAACAAAACAAAAATATGAAAAGATTAATCTAAAATAATAAAATTAAATCAAACATAATCTAGCCTGTAAAACAATTTCAGTGTATATTTGAAAATATAATTACGGTTGTTGTTTTTAAAGTATTTTTTATTTAAAATATATTAAAATAATATTTTTTTTATTTTTTTAAATTATTTTTGATATCATCACAATAATCTAAAAATATCAAAAAACAATTAAAATAAAATAAAAATCATTTTTTTTCAAAATCACTTGCATGCGTTGACAAAATCCAATTAATCTTCAACACCTCCCCTCCTTTACAGGTCATTTTGTCTCCTTCGTTCCCAAACACGCCAAGACCAACGCAAGTGTCAATTTCCACGGCTACATGCGGTGACCTTTTTGGATTTTATTTTTTTATTTTTTTATGGATGCTCTTGCGCAACAAATTATGCTCAGCTTACTTGTAATCCGGGCTGCTCAGGACAACAATTCTTAAAACTTGTCGTACATTTGTTATCATTCCTCGACGACGAAAGCGGTGAAACTGAGAACCGTGATAAAAGCACAAAATTTAGTCAGCCTTTCAAGAACTCCCAGAGGAAAGGTAAATGCTTATTTTGCATGCAGAATCAGGAAATAAAACAAATAAATGTTACCAATCAGCAGTAATTCGAATGATTTTAAAGGTTACATGTGACGTTCTAAATACATATGATTCATGAAAAAAAAAATCCAACTTTAAAATGATTTCTTACAAAAATCACCACAACGGCTGTGTAGCAGGAGTGTCACCTTCTCCGAACCTGGATTGGGTCCCCATTTTCATTTGCTTTTTTCTCACAATAAATATATGGAAGATGCGCAAAACAAAGGCACTCTTAACGCTAAGTTTCAGCCCAAGCTCAACCAAAATCAAGGACTGGAAACTGAAAAGAATACTGGCAGCAAGATTTGTCCCTCTGATATCCATGTCAACTCATCTAGAGTGACAAAGTCTGAATATCCACCACCCCCCACTCATCATGGACGCAAAACAGCAAGAAACCAAAATCCACACTAGGCAATCCAAGTAAAAACGTTTTCTTATCAGCAAAACAAGATTTATAAGTTTAAATCTCAAGCCATCATCACATTCAGTGATCCCTCTCCCAACTTCAGTGAGAGTTTGGATTCACTTGGTCCACATATATTGCTCTAAAGATGGATATCTGGATTCACTTGCTCCACCCTAAACCAAAAATAATTAAAAAAAGGCATTCCAGGTTGTTCTGATTCTTTTGATGGATTCATTCCTCGGCCAGCAATGTATGGAAAATGAGAAACTTCTAACTATAGCTTTCATTTTCTTCGTTGCTTGTTCTAGGTTTACCCTAGATAATCAAACTCATCGGTGTAACCCTGCCACATTCTCTCTGGATCGAATCGAAGACCCGTTCTGAATTTACCCTCTTCAGGATTATAAGCATCAGGATCACAAAGCCCTTCAACCAATCCATCAGATGCGAACACCATAGGCACAAACCTTTGTGATTACTCTTCACCCCCTGGAAGTAATAACTAACTATTAACCGATGTCCGTTAGAATTATCATAATTATTGTGCCTCACTCTTTGGGATTTCACACACTTCCTTGAAACCTATTTTTCAATGTCTTGATAAAGAGAACCTCCACATGCAACATCTAGAGCTTGGAACCCAATGCAAAATCCCAAGATATGTTTCTTTCAAGGCAAGATTTTGCAATGTTAGCTATCAATAATTGCATCTAATCTAGAGTCACTCAAGAACAGAACACAGAAGAAAGCCCCCGACACAGTAGAAGGCTTGGAATCCCAATAAGAACACAAACCTGCAAAGCAAACACTTCTATTCTATTGTACATGAAAAGCACGCAGGCTCCAACCAATGTCCAAACACAATCAAGAAAAGACCAAACAAACATGATCGACATGAAGATACTTTTCTTTTACTTTTTTTCAAAGCGAAACCAACACTGAGGACAGCAACAATAAAGCTTAGAAAAAGAGATCAAAAGCAACAGAAGAAGGTCAACAAAGCAAAATCACAACCCAAATAGCAACTAACAAACCAAAAGGAGACTGAAAAAACAGTCTGGATAAATCTAGAAAGGCAGCTAACAAACCTGGAGAGGACACGCTCACAGACAACCAGCCAAGGCCAACAATCCTTCCCAAGCCAAAACCCAAAGCCCTGAGAGAACCAAAACATAAAGAACAAAGCATCAACAAACCCAGAATCAAGCAGATTAATAAACAAAACAAAAGTGAAGACTGGAAATGTAAGAAATTAATCACCATGATAATCACGAAAAGGAAGTAGAACAAAGCGGGACAAATAAAGAAGAGAAATACAGAGGCTGGATAATTTTTCATAAGAGTTTAGCCCCTAAGAATCAAAACAGTTATATAGCCTGTCGCATACCCATGCCGACGCAACTCCAAAAAAGAGGAGAAAACAACAATCAAACCCGCCCACCACAAATCTCTCAATCAACCACACTATCAATTGACATGAAAAGCACAAAAACTACCAATGTAAACATAAATTAATGATCCAACTCAGCCAGAAAAGAAACTGAGGCTTATCCGTCAACATTGCAACGAAACCAGAACAGGGAAAAGAGAGAAGAGGCGGCGGCAAACCAAAGCATCTCTCCATGTCAAATCCAACCAAAAACAATTTCTACTCTCCAATGCACGGGAGAAGGCAAAGTACATGGCAAATGTAAAAGAAAGAGACGAACAACACCACAGACACCGCAAATAAGGAGAGACTTTTACGGCAACATAGAAAAACTAGCCAACTCAAGAGCCTAGCCAAATTTATCGCGAGATTAAGCAAAAAATTTAGGAAAAACACTGCTTACATCCACGGTAAAAGTTTTCTAGATCCACAGTGTTCTCCTGATCGCTCTTCTTTTTTGGTTAATGCACAGTTGCGCATTACATACGGGTCAATCTTTCACTGGATCTTAAACTATGACCCTAATTTGTTTACTAAATTACGTGGTAATTTGTGACTTGTTCTTCGTTGGTTATAGTGTTTCCTAAATGGGATAATTTCATTTTTATATGCTAAATTTTCAGCTTTTCTCAATCGAGTTTAATTTTTCGTTTATGCTAAAAACAAAAAAAATCAAGATATTATTCTCTAAACTTGATAAATGGAATTGAATTTTCCAAACCTTTACTATCACTGTTACTAACGGAACTGAAAGGGGAAAAAAGAAGAGAGAAAGGTTAGACTAGCATTGAGAGTTTGACTGGACTAACTAGAAATTTCAAATACAAGAAGACAATATTGAGACCATATTAAAATCTATCCAAAAATTGATCTCTAACATTACTCATAAAATTACCAGATCATGCGGATCACATTCATGCATCCGACACTTGAAAATTTCAGCAGACACAGAAATATTGATGTGTATTTTTCAATTAGTATAATTCTGTTTTGTTTTTATATATATATATATATATATATATATATATATATTAACACAAGTAAAACCG
This sequence comes from Salix arbutifolia, assembly GCA_025169955.1. NCBI lineage: Eukaryota > Viridiplantae > Streptophyta > Magnoliopsida > Malpighiales > Salicaceae > Salix > Salix arbutifolia. Next base: position 11,004,103 of record CM045911.1, read on the forward strand.
TAAAGTAAAACGGTTCCTTGGAAATCCACACAATAAAAAACCCAAAATACCCATCTCATTGCTTGCTATATTTGCCTTTCTTGTTCCAACTTAATTATCCTCGCATCGCAGCACAGAGCAAAAGTCTCTCTCTCTCGCACCCCCTCCCCTCATCTACTAATCATCATATCGCCATGCAAGCTCCCTCCTTCGCCTACATATCCTCTATTGAAAATGCCTATATAGAAGCTGATGACCAAGAAGATGAGGTGTCCCTCTTTCTTTCTCTTGGCCCTCCTGGACAACAACACATTACTAGACACCCAAATCATCACCGTTCTTCAATCCATCCTAGGATTATTCAAGAAAACCCTAGTGATTTTGAAAGTGGCGTAGCAATAGCTCTCCATATTGGTCCCCCAGCAGCCGGAGCTAGCACCAACAGCCACCCAGATAATCACATTGGCTCTCTAGCTGAAGGACAGTACTGGATTCCTTCCCCGGCTCAAATCCTTGTCGGCCCGACACAGTTCACTTGCTCTGTCTGCAATAAAACATTCAATAGATACAACAACATGCAGGTTTAATTCGTTATGATAATTTGACATGTTTTAGTTTCTCATTTATTAATTTAGTGTCACATGCATGCTTACATATATAGATATATGTAGCTATATATATATTACACCTTCCTCTTGTTGCAATTCTTTTTTCTGTTTTATCGGGTCAGTTTTTACTTTATTTTATTTGTTATGTTTGCATATTTTGGTCTCATTTTGCTTCATTTCTACTACTTAATTTGAATTTTAATATATCAGATGCATATGTGGGGGCATGGATCACAATATCGAAAGGGACCCGATTCACTAAAAGGACCAAAACAAGCTTCTTCTACGCTAAGACTGCCATGTTATTGCTGCGCTGAAGGATGCAAGAATAACATAGAGCACCCAAGATCAAGGCCATTGAAGGATTTCAAGACTCTACAAACACATTACAAACGAAAGCATGGTGCAAAACCATTTGGATGCCGAAAATGTGGTAAACCTTTTGCAGTTAGAGGAGACTGGAGGACACATGAGAAGAATTGTGGCAAGGTTTGGTTTTGCATTTGCGGGTCTGATTTTAAGCATAAAAGGTCCCTTAAAGACCATGTGCGTGCTTTTGGTGATGGCCATGCTTCACATACCTTGGACATGTGTCATGATATTGATTATGAAGAAGATCAAGAGGACGATATTAATAATATGGAAGATTAACATTATGATAATAGTATATTAGAGCTGATCAGGTCTATATATCTAAAAATGTTAGAGTGTTTTTTTGTAAGAATTTCTATAATTTGCCAGTCATGACTATTCAATTTAGTTTATTGCTCATTCTGTGGGAAAGTAGGGTGGGGGGTGAGGACAAACAGTACAGTGAAAGCTAGGGAGGCAGCATTTTAATGTTAAATATAAAGTGCAAGCTCGATTGTCTAATTAAAGAAGCCTTTTTTTCAACTTTTTTCTTATGCGAATAAAATAGAGCGAGAGAGAGAGAGAGAGAGCGAGAGAGAGAGGTCATCAGTCATGGTCTGGCCAGAATCATCGAAGGTAGTCAAGTGAGTGAATTCAGTAGTGAGTGCAGATAGAGCAGACATGCAGACATGTACAGTACTCACATATTCTACTATTCACAGCTTTGGCATATGCCATAGATATTGCTTGCGTACTCTCTCTCTCTCTCTTCTAACATAATATAAATTATATTTAATTATATTTTATCATCTCACATGATTATTTAAAGTTAAATAAAGACAAATTACAAATTAAAAAGACTTATTAAAAAATAATAAAAACATTTAACATCTCTGTCACATATCCATACATCGCAGGGAGAAAGAGAGTGATTTCCCATATGTGTTCAGACCCTCCGAGCTTCGACTACCACTACAAACACTTTGATCGAAGCCTCTTTTGTCAGCGAGAGAAAGAGAGCAACGAGGGACCACTGAGTTTTACTGTTTTGGGGGTTTCACCCAAACAGCTACCTTTTTTCCTTTTCAGATGAACTACAAACAGATCACTACGACGCATTTTTCAGGCCTCTGTTCTTGCCGCTTTTAACCCTAATAATGTGTCAATGCATGCCCTAGCTACCTCGGCTTTTTGCACTATTCATTACCAGCAGTTTATTTTTTATTTTATTTTGTCTGGCCCTGTTATCCCTTTCTTTATGTTTAAATTATTCCCTTGTGTTTTGTCTCCAATCTTTCCTCCATGCATGCACGGGCTATTATGTATATATAATTACTAGAGGTACTACTGTATAAGATATGATTCGTGGTGATCGGGCAGCGCTAGCTCCCTTTTAATCTTCCTCGTTCTGTTTTGATTCTTACCAGATTATGGAAAACGAAGAGTAATTGAGTTTAAGATCCGATGATCGATCGAGGCATGCACTCACCCCGGCCGGTCATGGAGACATCTGCTAGTTGCTCGCCGGGTTCCTTGGATGGACCGTCAAATATCACTATTTTCTCTTACTATTTGGTCCGTGAGAAATAATCCACCTGTAATTGAGAATAGATTAGAAGATTAGTATATTCATGATTATTTTAAGATCTAGATGTTATTTTCTTTTTAATACAACCCAAACTCGATTGTCTAATTATAATTAAAAACTATCTTGAATTTCCAGTCAAATAAAACTTAGTCCCCGGCCTTTTTTAATTTGATTCTGGCCACTCCACTTTTTTAATCACTGCCAGCTCATCAATTGTCAGTAAGGTTCCCTCCATGTATTAACAAAACTAAGAGCACGCGCGACACGTATTTATAAGAAATAACGGCACTCGTTTTAATTCTTCTTCTGCTATTTAATTTATACACACTGAGTACTTGCAGTTTGAGTATAATTATATATAATCATTTCATAGTTTCTATAAATTAAAATAAATAAATACTATACATGTCAATATTAAAACACTAATGCAATCCATATTTATCAAAATGAATTAGAAAGAGCATTAATAATCAAGAAAAATCCAATAAAGAAACTGGCTACGGGGCTCTAGGAACCAAACCCTGACAGCAACCTTAAAAAAAAAACCTATTAATAAATACTCCCTGGACACACGAAAACTCACTTCGACACAGTAACAAGATTGCTGAGAGTCTGAGACCGTCTCACAGGCCAGTAAAACCCATAATCTAGGTCATAACAAGACCAGATGAAAATACAGGCTTGACTGGAACAGTAGAGCACGAGTATCCCTAGGAGAATTATCTACAATACATGTCAAATAAACTCTTATGTTATGAATATTTATTAAATAATATTTTCAATTAGAATCCATATGATTGTCATATGATTGTTAGAGACTAATATAATCATATTCTGGAGCCTCATCTATGATCTTAAGCTTTTAGATGAGATGGTTCCTTAATATGGTATCAGACCTTTTTGACCCAGCGGTCACGAGTTCGAATCTCATCATCCCCATTCTATTTGATAAAAAAATCAAGCACAAGATAAGGTGGGTATGTGCAAGTTTTAAACCCAAAAGGTTTTTACTTGAGGAGGGGTGTTAGATACTAATATAATCATATTCTGGAGTCTCATCTATTAGCTTAAGCTTTTAGATGAGATGATTACTTAACAATGATATCCAATTAGTAACCATCAATCTTTTTTATTTTTTAGGCGTAATAGCTTACCAAATTATTTTTTTATTAATTTTAATAAATATCTAGATTTGATTAAACTTGATCTATGCAAACTAGATTTAAAAATCGAAAGCTATATAGTCTATTTGAAGAAGGTGTTAGCACTCCTAAAACACTTTCTTAAAAGACTGGCTATTCATGATCAAAAGCTAGCCTATATTTATTTTCATTTCTTGCTTCCTAAAATCTCAAATTTTATTTTTTGTCTGCTTGTTATTTAAATCTCTTAGGACCCCAGCATTTTGTGGGGCCCTAAAATTATCTTTTCTCGATTGCTTTTACAAAAATCAGGGTTGATATTTCATCACATGATCCTTTTTATTATTTATATTCACCTTGACCACAAATTAATATATTTATATTTTTAATAATGGTAATTTCTTATAAATTCATTGTTATTTCTATCTAGATCACTAATGGAAAATTTGGTTGAATTTTCTATTAACCAAAATAAAGTGTTTTTCATCGGGTTTCCCCCCATTGTTTTAGTGGTAGATAGAGAAACCGAGGAGATGAAAAAGAATTACACAAGCATGGGCATGGTTGTCAAAATCATAATTTTAATACAACATGGAAAGGGGTTCAGAAACTCGGATCGTAAAATCGTACCTGAATTTTTCTGTACAAAAATCTTAAAATCACAGTTAAAATCGTGTAGGTAGAAAAATCGTAAAATCGTTAGTAAAATATTTCTGAATACAATACAACATAATTATGGCTATAAAATTTCATTAGTTAAGGTTCATATATAATTCGTAATAATTTAAAAATACATTACAAAATAATTATGTTCATAGAATTTCATTACGTAAAACGGGTGAAATAAAAACAAAGTAGAGATTATACCTGAGATGCGAGAATCCAAAAATAGCAAGCTTATTTCTTATATTTTTGTTCTTACTATTTCTCAACAACAGCCTCATGCTGTTAATTTATTTCTTTCTCTTTTACTTTCAGATCACGTGGGAAAGAAAGTTTATGTCAAGAAAATAAAAATCGTGAAAACATTTTTTAGACCATAGATTCTTCCCCTCCCTTTTTAGATGCGGTACGCTTATTTAGTCCTTTTATTTTAAAAATATTTTTGAGAAAAATTAAAAAATAATAATTTATTTTAAATTAATTTTTTTTATGTTTTTAGATCAATTTCATGTGTTGATGTTAAAAATAATTTTTTTAAAATATTATTTTAATATATTTATAAATAAAAATCACTTTAAAAAATAACTTCAATCAATCAATCAACCAGCTTTGATTATTTTAATTTATCCAATAAAATAGTAACTTAATACTTAGAAATGAGTTTTTTTAAATAACAGATAACCACGCGTCTCGTGTTATTGTTTTTTTAAACGCGAATGATGATGAAAGACATACTTCGATGGAGGAATCAATGTAAGGGTTACTAATTAAGAGGTTGTTTGGCATTGCGATTGGAAAGTGTTTATAAAAAAATTGAATTTTTTTTATTTTAAATTAAAAAAAATTAGTTTTTTTAGATTATTTTGATATGCTGATTTCAAAAATAATTTTTAAAAAATAAAAAAAATATCATTTTGATGTATTTCGGCACAATAAGTACTTTGAAAAGCTACCGCAATCACACTCCCAAACCGACATAAATAAGAATTGATACAGGTAATTTGCTGCTTCAAACTGATTCTCAACTGCGAAATGCATGTGTTTTTTTATCGAAGACTGGCAAGTCCGTGTGCATCACACTTATCACAAGGCTAACCAAAGCATTGCCTGGCTGCCAATCTCTGATGAATCCAGATTTGTTAGGTTTTACACTATGTTTTAAAAGCAAAAATTTAAAAAATAAATAAATTAAATTTTTATATTATCTTTATGTGCTGATGTCAAAAATAATTTTTAAAAAATAAAAAAAATATTTTAATACATTTCTAAACTAAAAATACTTTTAAAATCACACTTGAGCAAGTGAAAAGGACTAAACGTAATAGTTTTATTATTTTGGGGTGACCATTTCACTATGAATAAGAAAGATATACACAACATTTATTAGCAGTAATAACTTGAGACTAAGAAATTTATTATTTATATGGTCTCAATTTTGAATTTTATAATTACTAATATAATAATTATTAAAAATTTATATGATTATTAATTTTAAAATTTATAATATTAATTGAAGTATATACAAGCTAATCCCGAATACTCAAGTTAATTAAAAAAATCTTTAGACGATCTAGATTTTTTTGTGAACTTTATGGGTGGGTTAGACTTTTTGCTTGACGACGTTATTGGGGTGGCCGCCACTACCCGCCCTGTGCTCTTTGCAGGCTATTTCCCGAGCTTTACCCATCTTTTTTAATAGTAATAATAATTTAATAATAAAATAAAAAACACTAAACTGTCAATTTGCTCTCTTCTCTCTCAAGGTGAAAAATTCGAACAGCCCAATTGCTTCTTGATAAATCTATCGTTCAAAAGGATCCGATACATTTATTTCTCCGAGAAACATTACATTGACTGGAAAGAAAATGGCAAAATCAAAGAAAACAAGCTCATAAACAAACAGCACGGATCAGTTAGTGAAGTTCTTGATGATCCCATGAGGCTCAGTGGCCTTAGCAGCAGGAGCCGGCTCCACACTTGGCGATGGGATCACAGCTGGGTTTCCCAGGAGTTCTGCTGGCAAATCAGCTATCCCCTTCAAATAGAAAGTGTAGAACAACTTGATAGGAAACACAAGTTGCCGCAACTTGACCTGTCCATACACGCCCTCAAATATTCCAGATCCACCAGTCACAGCTAGGCACGTGTCCTCGTAGGTTAGATAGGCTCCTTGTACTGATATGTGACCATGATCACCGAAGTAGAAGCTGTATGTCGCCTCGTATCGATCCCCTTTCTTTTCCGGTACGTGCTGGATTAGTACACAGAGGCCACAGGTTATGCCTAGCCGTTTCTGCAAGTCTCCCGAGTAAAGCTTGTTGGAGAAAGGAACAAGGTCACCGAGAGAGTTCTGGGGTTTTTGACTTAGTTTTAGAAACGCCGGGCTGCCTCTGTCTCGCTCGTTGATCTCGTACACACTCAGCTCTTGAACTTTAGCTGAAAGACAGAATCATTTCATTAATCATCGAAAATAACATCATCGTTTTTAATGTGAGTTTCTATGTTCAGTAATTTTGACTGACTTGGTTTTGGAGATAGTGGAGGGGACTTGGGCTTCTTGTTGAAGAAGAAAGCTCTGGTGGTGAAGTCCCGGGAGCATCTTTTTGCTGAGAAATGATCTTGATCGTGAGTTGCTTTTGAGAGTTTGAGATGTCGGGTTGCGAAGGCTTGTGAGTGAGCGAAACCCAACTGCTGGTGGGACTGGAAGTGAGATTGGGATCTTGGGTTGGAGAGTTTGTGAGAAGAGATTGGCTTGAGATAGCTCGAAGAGGCCATAGATGGTGGATCGGGGAATATGGGAGGAGATAAGTGTTGTAATATATGCTTAATTTATAACGCAGGAGAAAACAGTTTTGGTGTTGTAAATAAATTTTCCGATATCATTAAACTTTTTAATTTAAAACTAAAAAAATAATGTTTAATTTTTTTAAAATAAATTGATAAATATATAAAACAGATTAGAAGTGACTCACAGTGATATTTCTTTGAGCATGGTCGCTCGGTAGCTTGGATGGAGCTTACTCCTCTCTGTACAAGACTCTCGTCAACTACTTCCAATGGCTTTAAAATAAAATTTCCTCGGTACTTCCTTTCCGTAGAAAATATAAAACATTGTGATCCTTGGTTGCGTACACCCATTTGAATATTCGTAGAAGAGCTCTAGTCATAGGGTGGGGTTAATTTCCACCGCGATTCCCCAGCCCAGGTTTAGAGTGTGTTTGGCATTGCTTTTACTTTTGCGATTGTGATCGAAAAAAAACAGTTTAAAAAAAAACGCTTTTTGTGTGTTGTAAAAGTGTTTGATTAAAACTGTGGTTGAGTTGGAGGTTGAAAAAAAAGCAGTTTTGGGTGTTTGGTTACCAAGCTTTTCATATTGCTTTTAACTTGTGAAATTACTTTAAAGGGTATATATATATATAATCTTTTTAAATATTGTAAATTTAATAATTTTAATAATATAATGTAATTAATAATTCATGAAAAAACAAATATTATTCTTTATTCTCCCATCAAACTACTTGTAATTTCAACACGAACAAATATTTCCCTTCCATTATGTCTGATCTGTATCTACACATTTTTTTTAAAATATATATTTTAAAAAAATGGGTTGGGCTGGGCTGAGGGCAGACCAACCAAATTGGGCTCAAAGCCCAACTTTGTTGGACTTGGGCTGGGCCGAGTGCAGCCCAAGCCCAGCTTCAATTTTAAAGAAGTAAAACGGTGCGCTGCACTGTGCTTCTTCTTCACAGTGCAGCGCACCTGTGCACGTGAATTATTTCACGTGCACAGTGGCTTCCGACCGACCACGATGAGAGCTTCAACGGAGGATACCTACGGGTAGAGGAGGTCGAGGTGGTTCTTCTTGTGGTGGCGGCGTCTGAAATGGTGGCCTGTGGTGGCCGGAGGCAGCGTTGGAAGGTGGCGGTACTGTTCACCGACCACGACGAGAGCTTAAACGGATGATACCGACGGGTAGAGGAGGCCGAGGTGGTTCTTCCTGTGGTGGTTTCATCATAAATGGTTGCCTGTGGTGGCCGGAGTCAGCATTGGAAGCTCTCGGCTTCCATGGCTGTTCCGAGAGAGAGAGAGAGAGAGAGAGACATGCACAGCGGTTCACGACATGCAAAAATACCAGTTTTTTTAATCAAACACACTGTCAATGGATCACAAGGGTTTCAACGGTACTAAACTGGGAACAAATGGAAAATGGAAATCGTGGTTTTTAGTTGCAGTAATCAGCAATAAAAAAGCATGTATTTATAGTTTTTTATGAATCGGCGTTTTGGATATATTTTGGTGTGGATCCCACACAAAAAAAGCACTTTTTTTTTAACCAAACACTGAAATTGCGGTGCGATCTGCGAATCGCAGATCGCACCGCAATGCCAAACACCCTCTTAGAGGTGTTCGACACTGCTAAATATTAAAAATATATTTTTATGACACTCTGAGAAATTACTGTTGCAGTAAAACCAGAGGAACGTGAAAAGCCAATTGAAAAGAAGCAGGGACCGCAATATCAAAATCAGCTGCAGACATCAAGCAAAAAGATAAGATTTTTGAGTCTTCCCTTGTTAACGCGCGATGAAATGTCTTCAAACAACCTGGAATTACTTGTATAGGTATTGTTTCTTCCATCCACTCTCCAAATCCAAAAACTATGGCCTGACCTTCATTTGTCTGCCTAGTCACTAAGAAAAGAAGCTTCTGGGTTCTAGAATTGCTTATTCGCCAATCTTGAATGGTTAAATTGCAAGCATCATAGGAACCCAGATGTATGCATAGAAGCAGAATCGGATCCTAGAGCATCTGCTTTAAAATGCGAGGAAAAGAAATGGAGGCCGAAAATATATCAAATTACATTGTTTTAACACGTCAAAATTCCCACCCCAGTTCTGATAATTGAAATGGTATGCCCAAACTGTGCTGCAGGACTACCATCTGAAGTCAAAGTTGTCCGGTTGTAAGGCCATGTTACACACCCAGTGCTTCCTGCTGTCAAGTATTGTTTCTGCAGAAAGAAGTCCAAGACAAGGGAGGTAAAGACAGTCGGAGTGAAAATAACAATTGTTCAGCATCGTACTTTTTTCTATTTTTTTTCAATGAAAAGAAATGTATCTAGCTAGCATGGACAGAGAGATTAAGCTATGGATTTCCTGAAACAGGATCTATAGGGATTGAACAAAAGGGGAGATGTGTGGATGGGTATGGACATGCAGGGGGAGCCAGGCACAAGGAATCTCTCTAATCACAGAACACTGCAAGGTTTAATTGCATAGTCCCAAGGATTTCATTCTGCTTAGAAACATCACAGAGGATGCCAAATATACATGAACTCCAGCTAGAAATCATTGATAAGGGTAAGATAGTGAAATAAAAGGCCATATTTGATTTGCACAAGAAAAACAATGCAGTAGATCAAACTGAAGGTTAGAAGAAACTGTAATGGATAAGAAAACTAATAAAGCAAGGATTACATGATAGAGTTGTCAAATAAAGCCAAGCAACTCCAAAACATGAACTCGCCAATGGTAAATATTTCACCTTCAACCATGGCATCAGACCCGTCATTTCCTTTCAGACAATTAGACTAGATTTAGCGGATCTCTTAGGATGAAAATTCAACAGCATACGAAAAAAGATTATCAACTAAACAACGAGGAAGCTTTGTAGACAGATAGTCCAGTTTATCCATGAATTATACAAATATGATGCATTTGAAGGATTCCATTTGTTAATCCTTGAATAATAAAAGGTCAATGATTTTTAAAAAACATTAGAAAAATTAAAATGTACTAACAATAGGGAAAAAGAAACAAAAAAGGGAGAATAATGGGCCCATATGGTTCAGATCGGGGCTTAGTTGAATTCATTTGAGTTTGTAGTTTGATATTCAACTACTAATAGAACTGAGAGAAATTAGTCCAGAACTAGTTCATAAAGCAAGGATGATAGACCGCAGCTGCCCATGACTCTCAAGGCCTCTTGAGTTATTGGTTCAACGCATAGTGCAGAGGTAAATACTGCAAACGCTCTGACTGTTCCATGACAGTTGAAGAAATTTGTTCTTATGAATTGATGGATAGAAATTTGCTTTCCAGAAAATGATTCGACCAGCGAGACAAGCATGTGAAAACTGGGAACACCCTGCAGTCGGCACAATGCATCAGAAATGCTAACAGATTGAATTTTGAAGTCAGAAAAATCAACAAAAATTCTAAATATAGTAAGAAACGGGACGCTTTGATTTAACACCAAAATTCACCATGCAAGCATGGTGAAGACAAACCTAAAAAAATCTAGCTTTGCATCATAGAAATCGTTCACTAGCATAAAAAATGGATTTCTTCCCACATGAAACTATTTAACATTGTATAAATAAATAATAAAACATTACTAGGCAAAAGACCTTACCTTCAAATAAAACCCAAAATCATCCAAAGTCAACAGAAACATAAACAAAAACATAAAAAGAATGAGAGTAAGCAACTCTAACAAATTTACCAGCATTCACCAAAACGTGAGCACCAAGCTCGTAAGAAGCCCTCATTTTAACAATCCCTTCAGACTCATGAAACTGGTGCTCACTTGAGATCTCTGGCAACTCATATGAACCCAAATATGGAGGCTTTGGAATATCACCAGGCACAGAAAACCGTGGCGATACTCTTCCCCGCCTCAATGGCGACCTTTTTTCTAAACTTAGTCGTCTTTTGAAGCTCTCGGTATAGTGATCTGAGGTATTTAGAAGGAGGGCTACATCTTTGTAGAGTGAACTTAGTACAAATGAGTCAAAGTTTGAGAATTTTACCGGCTGGGGGAGAAAAGGAAAACGGGAAAGTGGCAGCAAAACACACACTCTCTACAGCGGACAAAGGGTGTAGAAGGAGAAATCAAGACAAACCAGAGAGAGAGAGAGAGAGAGTGGAGCTGGGTTATGGATTAATGGGTCAAATGGTTCGTCTTTGAACCCGTTTTGATAAGGTCTGATCCAGTTTAGGGTATTTTGTTATTAAGCCCATATGTGCGATTTTTGGACACCTTTCGACCATGAAAATCTGAGATCTAGCCTGGGCCGAGTTACGGGTAATGGGTTGAAAATTTGAATCCGCTACCTTCAACTAAGAATCTTAAGACATCACCATCGAGTGCCTCGGGACCTTCCTTTCCCATTTTTTGATAGAAAATATGGTGATAGCAAATGCAAAGAAATGTGTGAATTGGATATGAGAATTGAATGGAATGTATTAATTGTATTGATGACTTGAGTTGAATATTTATACAAGAGATGTAACAAACTAAATAACAAACTAATCCTATAAGTCTGCATTTACATTGTGCATGTGAGACCATGAGCTGGAGAATAACTAACTGCCTAACAATATAATAAACATGTACACTGTAAAACAGAAATGGCTACACACACATTCTTCATCTTCTACATGTCACTCAGTAGCATTCAATGACAAGTGTAGTCCCATTAATTGTGTTACGATTTCTTGCAGTTTACTTCACTAAACGCGCAAGTCAGGCCAGCAAAAGTAGAAATATGTATTTTTGAATTGTTCGGGCATGATATAAAAGAAGTTTCTCGAGTGATTTCCATGCTATGATAGAAACGTAAGTAGAGAGAATGAGCTGTCCTTTATGCTGGTAGACAAAGTCCTAGGACATTTCTAAAAACATTATAGCATAATTCAACCTCCCTTTCTCGACTTTCGCTGGCCTTTTAAGACGAAGTCTTGGGCGGTTTGGAGAACTTTCTAATGATAGAACTCTTGATTGATTGTAGAAATTAGTGCAGCTACGTGCCCAGAAAACAACAGCGACAACAATAATTCCGAGACTAAACTTTTAAAACTCCCCGGAAATTATGGATAAAATGTTTTTGGAAGACATGTTTCAACACCATGTGTAAATTAGCAAAAAAGAAATTGATTTTTTCAACATTAAATTAATGGTGACAAGACAGTCATGAATGTTTGACTTTTTCATGTCCATATCTGAAGGAACGGCAGAGGAAGAAAAACGAATCCTGTCAGGCATGGAAGGAAAACTATGGTTATCCCTAGTAGCTAGCATGGGCGAACGCCACTTTATTAAAGCTGATTTACATTGTCAAGCCACAAATGAATGTCAGTGCAAGTGGTGAAGGCCTTGCCCCGCCTCCAAGGATACGTTCTGGAGATTCAGAATAGAGAAATTCTAAGTTGAAGTCTTATTTCTAAATTATTTTTACTTGGATCTGGTAATTGCTCCGGAACATAGGAGGAAAATGCGAGGAAAATTTTAGCTCTGCGAGAGGAAATTGCAAACAGAATAGCATGATCTTTAGCTATAAGAAAACTTGGAATCAAATCTGGCTAATATCTTTGAAATTATTTAATTAAATTGAGGAAATGTCAATGATCTTGCGTGGTTTTGAGGGTATTTTAGAAAGGTACAGCATCCCATTTAGTTCTTTTAAAAAACCCAGCTTTGACTGCAATATTGTAGTTGACATTACTCATGATTTGACATCTTTCATTAGATTAGCAATGTCAGGGCTCTTCTTTAATTATAGAGACCTTCAAACCACATGGTCGGGCCAATATTGAGGGGGTGAAGTTGCCGTCTACGAACAGATATTAATAATGCTAAAATCAGGGTAAAGGTTGGGATTTAAAAAGAATCACACATTCAACAAGCCATGCAATTTGCCACCCATATTCTGTCAAACGCCAAACCTTATATCCGCACGGTGAGAGGGAAGATCTTAAATGAACAAATTATGCAAAATAATCCAAAAATCAGTAGCATTTTTAGATCATGAATCTGGGTAAAAAATGCTTGGCAATCCATTCGGAGCACTTAGCCAACAAAAGCAGCCTTAATTTTTCATTTGAGAGGAGGTTCGACATCACTTTCTATTTTTATTTTATGTTTTAGCTTTAAATTAATATTTTTAATGTTTTTTTATAAATCAAATTAGTTTAACTTAATTAAATGTCTGGTTCTAATTAATCTCATAGTCGGGCCAAATATTAACGATTAGATGTTTTAAATATTTATTAGATCAGCATTTTGTGAACTAGAATTTTGAACTAAATGGTTTTCAGAGTTTTGAAACTATTTCATGACATTTTTTTTATTTGTCATTGGAAAAAATTAAAATCAGTGGCTTTTTAAGAAACCATCATATAAGATACGACACAAACCAGGGTCGACGAACTTGAAAGTAGCTGGAAATCATGTTCCAAACAAAGTAAACATATGCTTCCAGAAAAGCATATGTTTCACAAGTAAAAGGTTGTGCCACTCGCCAGCTTCTGTCTTTCCCGGCAAATCAAAGATGAGTTGTCTTCAACTTGTTCCACAAATCTCCATCATTTGTTTTGTGCCACAAAGGCAGGCTAGAAGTGTGTGAACATGTAATGAGATTAGGGGTAAAGTTAAACGCTTTTTAAATTAGACAAGATTTGATAATGATAATCAGCCATTTAGCCTGAGATTTTCTAAGGGTAAAGGTGATATCCACGCCTGTTCTCTCTCTCATGTCTCATGAAGCATGATATATATATATATATATATATATATGGGGCAATATGAACAGACAGAGATTGACAGTTATCCATTTCTAATTCTCCTTCTTTAAATTTGTTGTCTAAATTCAAGCTTTATTCAGCTTCTTGTCTTGTAATAATATTATATACAATTAGCCTTTTGCAACTTGCAGCGGCGGCGGCTACACCTCCTGACCCCTCCCTCTCATTCTCCTCCTAGCTAGACCTTCCTAAACCCACAAAATGCCAAGAAGAGAAAAATACATAAAAGTAAAACTAAAAACAAAATTACAAAATGTTACAAAGCTCGGACTATCCTTTGCTTCTTACTATACTGATGATCTATTGACAAAAGCTCCATATCCCTCATCGATCTCTTCCCATTACACCCATTTTCCATCCCAGGTACACTAAAAATGTTAACCCCGAACAACCTCACCATCTGAACCGGCTGGACCAGGCTGGACCCGCCTCTTGGTTTCCAATCAATGTAAAGCTGCTTGTCAGGTCCAGTTGATCTTTGAAAGCAAACAGTGTCACCAGCTTTCAAGTTCTTTTCTTTAACAAATCGGCTCCACCCTTTTGTCAAAACATAACTTTGGCTACTATTCCAATAAGAATAACGAAACCTCCACACTTTGCCGCTCACATCTTCCAAGTTAAGCAATACACCTTTAGTGCTATTGTTTGATGTACTTTGCAAAGGAAAATGCTTTTCCGCATGTTGTTTTGGTATCACGAGCCGATTCAATTTCCCAACATCACTTGGGGTCACAGCTTTCTCAAAAAGCTGTTCACGCGCTTTCAACACCCGAACACAGCCATGATCGTAACTATTATCCCCATAGTTATTGTATTGCTTCCCATTTGCCCCCTTGTTACTCTTGTGGTTCCTCTTGCTTTGCTCTAGCTCATCGCTGTACGTGTGTTTCCTCAACATGTCAACGATTTCAGCTTTTGAATGAGCGTTCAGGAAAGCAGCCTCTATTTCATCGTCCTCGGTCTCATCAACTTGCTTGAAGTTGGTCACAGAATCCCTTCCTCGGAATCTCTGAGCAGCAATATCATAGGCTCTTGCCGCTTCATTTTCTTCATTGAATGTCCCGAGCCACACACGCTGGTGCTTCTCGTAAATCTGTGCGCCCCAACGACCATTTGGTTGGGGGACAACACCTTTGTATTTGGAAGAAGGGAGTTTTCTTGATTCAGCCTCGACACCTGATTCTAAATCAAGAATAACACTATTGCCGCTCCCAACACGGCAAAGTGACTCAGATGGTGATTTTGTAGTGGTAACAGGTGGTGGGAAAGGAGAGGGGCAAGTTGGTGTCATGGATATTGAGTTATCAGTAATACTAATCGTGCTTTCATCGATGCAGCTTCCATCCATTTTTCCCCAGCTGTTGTTGTTGTTGTAAAACAGAGAGAGAGTAAGAGAAGTGGAAAACGAGAGAGAGATGAGATGTTTTTGTTGACTAGGGAGAGAGGTACGATTTGGGTTGTGTATGAGGACTTGAGATAATATATATATAGAGATGCTAGGGGTGGGGGTTGGCTAAGTTAATTATTATTATTATTACTGCTATTTTATGAGTTAAAGAAAGAAATGCGGGGTGGGTTTAGGCGTGTGTAGTTTAGGAAAATAGGGGGGAGATATGGGGATGTGGGTCAACCCAGAATGGATGGCAAGTCACTAGGAAGGTTCATTAATGGAGGGGGAGAGGACTCTAAGTACAGGGAGCTGGGTTTAGTGTCATTAGAAAGTATGTGTGTGTTGGGGGCTGTGATTGTAGAGTGGGACCCGTGCCAACAAGTTGATGGGGTTCACATGGTTGCGGACCGTGTTTTTAGTTGAGTTCATTCCCCCTGAGCTTCGCTGTTACTGTTGA
This sequence comes from Salix arbutifolia, assembly GCA_025169955.1. NCBI lineage: Eukaryota > Viridiplantae > Streptophyta > Magnoliopsida > Malpighiales > Salicaceae > Salix > Salix arbutifolia. Next base: position 11,019,868 of record CM045911.1, read on the forward strand.
CCACCAAGCATGGTCTCCTCTTTCCCTCTATTGATATTGTTTTTAGATGTATCCGCTACTTAGTAGTATATCTTATCTGATAATCATCCGACTGCTACTTGCGCTCAATCAAAGAATCCTGTCTGCTATTTGCTGTTGTTTTTATGGCACCAATTATAATCTAGATACACATTGAGAACGAGATAGAGATGGGGTTCGGTTTGGTTTGGTTTGGTTCGGTTCGGTTCGGTTCGGTGTACTAGATCTCCCACTTGGATGGGTAGTGGGCCTCGCAAGATCATTTACCGCCGCTGCTGCTGCTATAACTTGTAGTTACCAGGTTAAGGGGATGGATAGACATGAAGGACAGAGGCTCGCCCAACAAGAAATTCCCATAAAGGGATCAACGTTGCCTGGTTTGATTCCTTCTCCAACTTTGGTTTGTCTTATTGGCCAGGTTCAGCTCAGTATCTCTCAAATAAAAAGATAAAAAAAACTCATTCATATCATAAATTCATCATTCCATTATTTTGCCCAACCAACTCTTGACATTTTCTGCCACCAAGTGGGTTTCCTCTTGTCTGGCCTTTACCCTTTCATTGTTCATGCACTCAGCTCAGGTCTCTCTCTCTATGACTGATAATACCCTGCAAGTTGAGGGGGCCCTTTTTCTAATCCTGGGGTTCAGGAAAAATACAATCTTTCGCGAGACACGGGATTTCATTTATTTTGTGGGCAGGAGATTCTGGCTAGCCCCATAATATAATGCAGAGAAACGGAGAGCATGGGAGGTGGTATTATAGATACAGGCTGTTTTGTACGGATGGGTCCTCGGTCTCTAGAGGGCCCACGTGGCAAGTTGATCAGAGCATTTTACCACCGGCTATGGTTTTGTTTCGTTTGGTTTCTAAGTGGGTCCCGATCAGAGAGTCCACTTGATTTCATTAACCCGCCAATCAAAGGCAGGAAATTATAGCAGCATTGCTGGTTTTGAGGCGTCAAAAATACTAACCACCCGCTTAAAAAACAGATAGTTTTCTTTCCTTAATACATGTACGGTATTCCTGTGTAGTGATGCGAAAAAGCTGTCCTTTTGTTTTATTGCCTCTCTCCTACAAGTGGGAAAGTGTTACGACCTTAGTATATTAATCTGCTAATGTCAGTTATTTAGAGGTATAAGGTCTTTTGTGTCTTTTGTTCTTCTTTTGTGTCTTTTATTCTTTTGTTTGAATTGTTCAAATAAAACCGTTGCTGTAAATCCCTTAGCAGCAGGAGTCAAAATAAATAGTTTGTTAAGTAACAAACTATGAGTGCAAGTAGGAGTAGATTGAGGAAACCACTCCTCTGATTTTATGTATTTAAGCCCCTGTTTTCAATAGAATAAGATACGAATTATCTTTTCAATCAAAAGCAATATCTGTCTTTTGTGGAGGCTAAGTTACCCTCGAAGTAGCTTATTGATCTTTACCTTCTGTTCTTCACTAATCACCAGCTCAAGCCAAAGGGCCCTAACAGTGGTATCAGAGCCTACCTTCCCCTGCCATTTCCATCAACAACCCTAAACACCTTCCCAACCCATCGAATGGCTAACCAAGATGCCCCTGGCACTCGTTTCACTGTATTATCTGAGACAGTTTCAAAGCAAGGAACAATGTTGCAGCAAATCAACACCCATATGACTGATATTCAACAACAAATGACAACCCTCACCTTAGCCATTGAGCAACTCACCAAGGGTCCCAATTCTGCGAAAGGAGATCACAGCGCTGGATCTTCCTCAAGACATTCACTGCCTACTGATGCTAGCGGGTTACCAGCTAAAGGGTTAAAGATTGATCTTTTCAAGTATGACGGCAACGAAGATCCCTCAGGCTGGATTTTACTAGCTGATCAATACTTTCTATTACATCAGATTCCCCCAGCCCAACGTTTACTCTATGCTTCATTTCATTTGAAAGGGTCAGCACTACAATATTACAAATATCTACAACATGCAGGTGAGCTTATCAATTGGGTAACATTTATACAAGCCCTAGAAAAAAGGTTTGGACCAACTGAATATGAGGATCCAGAAGGAGAACTGTCCAAACTTCGTCAAACCTCTACAGTTGCAGCTTACCAAAGCCAGTTTGAGAATTTAGCCCAACGAGTCGATGGTCTTCCCGATAAGTTTCTCACACGCACCTTCATCAGTGGTCTCAAAGACGACATCAAGACAAATGTCAAGTCCTTCCAACCCACTTCTTTGAGTGATGCAATAGGTCTCGCACGTCTACAGGAGAAGAATTCTTCAAGGGATCGTAGAAATTTTTCAAAGGCCCAAACACCAGCCCATACAAATCCAGACCCAAAAGTGAAACGGATATCTTTTGAAGAGATGAAAGAGCGTCGGGACAAAGGATTATGCTATAATTGTGACGAGAAGTTCAGACCTGGCCACAAATGCAAATCCCTCACTCTCTTCCTTATTGATGGGCACGATTACTACACTGAAGACATGGATTGCTCTCCTGACAATGATGCTATTCCATCCCCAGAGATATCTCTTCATGCTATTGCAGGTGCTACCAACCCCCAGACCATGCGTGTCACTGGTTACTGTCACGGTAAACCCCTTTACATACTACTCGATTCTGGCTCTACTCACAACTTCTTAGATCCTTCAATTGCATCAAAACTCAGTCTCCCTATAGCAAGTAAAGCATCTTTCGATGTCATGGTGGCTAATGGAGATCGCTTATACAGTGAGGGCAAATGCCAAAACATATTTATTGACATCCAAGATGTTCCAGTCACTTCAGATTTTTACCTCCTCTCCCTCGGGGGATATGATGCTGTTCTAGGAGCACAATGGCTCCGGACGCTTGGGCCTATTTTATGGGATTTCTTCAAGTTGACCATGCAATTTCGTTACCAAGGGAAAGTATACAGGTTGGCTGGCATACCCACAAGGGAGCTGTCAGTTCTCTCGTGTCATCAATTGGAGAAATTGTTCCGAGCCCGTTCGCCAAGTCTTCTCCTCGATGTTTCACAAATTTATGCAGTCGACAATGTCCATCAAGCTCCACCAACCATCCAGGCCCTCATTGATGGCTTTGCTGATCTATTTTGTCCACCAACAGGATTACCTCCTACTCGATATCATGATCATCGCATTATACTTCCCCCAGGCACAACACCTACTAATGTTCGCCCTTATCGGTACCCGATGTTACAGAAGGCTGAAATCGAGCGTATGGTCAAGGAAATGCTCCACGAAGGAATAATTCGCCCAAGTCGCAGCCCATTCTCATCTCCTGTTTTGTTAGTTCGCAAACATGATGGCACGTGGCGATTATGTGTGGATTACCGTGCTTTGAATGCTGTTACAGTCAAGGATCGATTTCCAATACCTGTGGTTGATGAGCTTCTTGATGAACTTCATGGAGCAACTGTTTTCTCCAAGTTGGATCTGCGATCAGGGTTCCACCAAATCAGGGTAGCAGACGAAGACATCCCCAAGACTGCCTTTAGGACCCATGACGGGCATTACGAGTTTCTGGTCATGCCATTCGGCCTCACGAACGCTCCTTCGACCTTCCAAAGTCTGATGAATGAGATCTTCCGCCCCTTTTTAAGACAGTTTATCCTGGTCTTCTTCGATGATATCTTGGTTTACAGTCAATCAGAAGAAGAACATATCATTCATCTCCACAAAACCTTGGAGACGCTTCGCCTTCATAAGTTGCATGCTAAACTGTCGAAATGTCGTTTTGGATGCTCTGAAATTGATTATTTGGGGCATGTGATTTCTGCTGATGGTGTTGCGGTGGATCAGAAGAAGATCGAATCCATTCTCCATTGGCCTCTCCCGTCTTCGCTGAAGTCCTTGCGTGGATTCTTAGGCCTCACCGGCTATTACAGGAAATTTGTGCAAGGATATGGACAAATTACAAGACCTCTTACAGATATGCTCAAAAAAAATATCATTGTTATTACTGGGAAAAAAATTATAATCAAATTATCGAGAGGTAAAAACAAATAACAAAAGAGTAAGAGAGAACAATTATTATTATTATTATTATTATTATTATTATTATTATTATTATTATTATAATAATTATTATACATGGACAAAAGTTACACTGAGGACAAAAACTAAAAGCATAGATGCATAAATACCAATAAAAAATAAAGATTAAAAAAAGAACATATGAATTCATATCAAATAGAAAATTAAAAGAATAAGTACCAAAATGAAAAATGACATATATAAAAATAATTCCAATTGAAGGATAAAATTGAAAAAAAAAAATTAGGACCAAAAATTAAATAATGATCACATGCTGTCATGCTATAAAAAAATTAGAAGAAGAGGGACTGAAATCAAACTTTGTATATATTACCAATTGCAATTGGAGGACCAAATCAAAGAAAGCAAAACTTCGGTACCGGAAAAATTGAAGGAACAAAAAAGAAACCGAAAATCAAAAGTTTAGGGACCAAAATTAAAAATGCTTTATATAATTAGTTGTAATTGAAGTGCACAATTGAAAACAATCAAACTTTAAATTAACGAAATCAGGCATAAAATCGAAATCCAAATCTCAGGGACCGAAATTAACTTATTATCTACATGAGGGACGGGACCTGACTTTGGGCTCGGAGGAGAGAGAAAACGTGCACCAGCCACAAAACCGGACCCCTCCGTTTACACTTACATATAGGACGAACACGCACTGCGACGGGAGATAGAGGACCAGGCGGCGCATCGTCTTCACCGGCGGAACTTAATTTTTGACCACCGCATGGCGCCGCACGCTCCGCTTCCATGGCGCGTTGGCGTTGATGGCCGCTGGCGCGGCCAGACAACGCGCTAGCTGCCCCCCCTGCAATGACCCAAACAGCCCTGGACCTACGGGTATTTACGAAAATACCGGTAGGGAAAGAACGCCGAAGCCCCCGTTAACTGTGCATATTTTTGTCGTTATTGGGGGCTTATTTCGTCAGCGCACTGTGCAAAAAATTTATGAAAAACCGAAGGCGCCCCTGTCTCCTGTGCACTAATTTGTCGTTTTCGGGGGGTAGAATTGTTAATCCACTGTACACATTGCGGCTAATTAAAAAAAAAGCAAAAAAAAGGAAAAATCCGAAAACACCCCCACCAAAAAATACACACACGCCAGCTGATGAAGGGCAAAAACGCACGCACACTGTCGCAATCCACAGTGAAATTAGAGACAGTCCACAGTGCAAAAACCTACGCGGTTTATGTTTTTGGTAATATATATATATATATATTTAAGAGAATCGCAAATTTACCACTTTTTAGATATTTACTTCAGCCAAATAAATACGATTATGTTATTTTTAGATATTCTCATTTTTCCATTTTCTTTTCTTTTGAATTATCTTTATGATATTTTAGGAACCCAAATTAGGCTACATGATCACAATGAATAACTGGTAAAGTTAAGTAATTTTGCACATACAGGACATGGCAACGAAGCCTGCCTCTTTGTACCTTTCTTTAATTTACCAGACTAGCTTAGAGAGATTAATCAATGTTATCTTCTTGTCATCACTTATTTAAATCCACTACACTACACAATCTGGTAAAACACTCTTCAAAATCTTGATTCCATCAAGGATATGATTAGCACATCTCAATTAATATTATTTTTTTCATGTGAATATATACTTACCTTCTCCTGATCATCACCAAATTAATTCATCTATGTGGCTATTTTTTTATATTAACATGAATGTCTGGGTATGCTTGCGTGTATTTTGATTAATTTTATGAGTTTTGAAATTAACGATTATATAAACCTCAAGTGACCATTATATTACCAACTTACAGGACTTGAACATGAAACCATAAAAAATAAACTTCTCAATCTCAAGTTTTTATTATTAAATCACCTATATATATATATGTGGCTATATTTAATAATGGGCGTGCTATGTGCCATGATTAGTTGTAATGAATGGGCCATTTCGTCTCATATCCGGTAAACGTTTTCCTTTTTGAGTATGAACAAATAAGTTTTAATTTGTTGCTCTCTTGGATCTTATGTAAGCCTATGAGAAGTGCACTAAATTTTCACTTTTCTCATCATAAACAACTTAGGTTGATCTTCTCAGAGATAATATCCCCATTTATATATATATATATATATATATAAAAGCAATAATCAAGATATACGTCACACCCTTATCACAAGACAACCAAACAATATTTGACGATAAAGAGAAAGAGATAGAAGAGGATCTAACTTACTCATACGTCAGCAATCCCAATTGGGTTAGTGCCTAGTATGCCTCAAAAGCAAGAGCATGTGTTCATCTATTTCCAATAAAAAATAACGTTTGTGGTTATCTTGAATGAAACATAGTATACAAGTGAATTATATGTTACCACTTTAATCCCCACTCCCTAGGGTTTTCAGCTGGATATCACTTAATAAATGACAAGGGATGTCTACGCCACGTCACACCCACCGAACCAGTGACATGCCATCTTAATTTAATTAAAGATTGGAATAAAGACGATACACGTCTGTGATGGAACCTCTTGTTTTGGATGCATGCTTAATCTGTTTTTGGGATCTAAATTAAGCCACTAATCATCAACTATGTTCTAGTTGTTACTGATTAGTAATGCCAAAACGGGGCAAGCAGGAATAGATGTATGCATATAGTGAATTTAATGCTCTCAAGTTTGAGTTTGTATATATTTGATGACTTCACTGCGTTAAGAAATTACATCGAGGCCATATTTTTTTACTTTTGTGTTTCCATGGATGATGGTAGGAAATTACATCGCCAATTTCTTCTGCTAGTTTCAACAGGAGTGCAAGGAATACGCCCCGCTCAACGAGGCGATCTTGAATAGTTAGCTCCCGTTTAGGAGTGCGTTGCAACCGGTATTTGCTGAAAATTTGATTTTTTTTATTTTAAATGAATATGTTTTGGTGTTTTTAGATCATTTTAATGTGCTGATGTCAAAAATGATTTAAAAAAATAAAAAAAACCATCATTTTGATGTATTTCAGCATGAAAAACAGTTTGAAAAACTATCGCAATCGCACTCCTAAACGGGCTATTAATCATCTAGAAGATAGAGTCGAAAACTGAGATTTACTGTAAATAAATAGCGGCAAAATTTTTTTAGCTATACGTTGATGTTTTCATGAGAAATTTCCTGACTTGATAGAGATGAGTACATGGTTTTGGTCCTGGCTGCATCAAAATCAAAATGAATTTGAACTGAAACATTGTTCTATTTTTGATTTTTTTAATATAAAAATGATGTCATGTTTTTTGTTTTGTACCCATTTGATATATGAAATGACCTATTTTGTTATTTTTCTTTTCCCATCGATTTATTTTAAAAAATCATAATAAATATCTTTTCAAAATGTTTTAATCAATTAGAAAATGACATCAAACACCCCGATCAAATGACATGATACATAAATCACAAGCATGAGATTTATTTGACAACATGATACTGATGTTTTTTAGAAAAGTAAATATCTTTCATCTTTGATATTACCAAGTTTTTCTATATTTTTCTCTATATAAATATCTGTATTATTATTATTTTAACAAGCAAACACATAAATGCATAGAGATTGTATATGCGGCTCTCCCCATAGTTATTGTTTTTAGTTTTTCAAGAGTTTTGACTTATAGCAAACTTTGTTTTTGATCATCTGATCTTGTTGCATGTTGTGAAATAATTATGACCAGAAGATGTTGGAGAACAAAACATGCTTGCACATGAGGGGATGAGTTGTTTCTTTTTTTAAAAATACCTGTCCAAGAATTAATATGTTTATTTTTTATTAATATGAATATCTGAATTAGTTTACATGTGATTCGATTAATTAATACATTGGTTTTTTTCATATTAGTTGTTGTCATTCGAAATTCAACGATTGGACATATGATAAGCTAGGGAACATAAAAGATATTATGTTAAAAATCAACAATTAATCAATTTGCATAAAAATATCTGACCTAGGAAAAAAAAGGAAAATCCAATAGCAATTATTATTCACTCGGATATTTAAAAAAAAATATTTAAAAAATCTATATATTTTTTTAATTCTTAACATCATCGTATTGAAATAATTAAAAATACTAAAGAAATATCAGTTTAATACTTTTTTAAAGACAAATATAGTTTAAAACGCAATTAAAAACAAAATCCCAAACACCCCCCTCATCTTTTGAAGATTAGCTTGAAGATTCTCGTGTCTTTTCTTTTCTGAAAAGATAAGATATTTATAATGAAGGTGAAACAAAATGACTTGATGCATACGTGTCCTGAACTATTCCCCCCCTGCATCGAGCATAAAGGCTGGGTCTTTGGTCCCCGAAAAAGTAACTCGCCCGGTGCCCAATCCCCAGCCTCCAGCCTTTTCCATTTGCATAAAATTGAAAATTAATTAAGAAGATAACGTCTAATTATCTGCATTAATTAAAAAAAGGCGAGTTGCCACCACATAAAATGTGCATTAACAATGATAATTTGGGGAAAGCAAAGCTAAATATTTTCTCTGGCTTTTCTGTTTATTTTTATATTATTCCTCCAGCTTTTCAACACGTTCACACGCAAACACGTTACCAAAATCGCAACATCTACAAAAGTCAGGAGAAGAGATATTAATAATTAATTAAACAGATAATTATGATATCCTTGACCGCTGCTTTGATTCTCTACCGACGTGGACAGTGACCCTTCTTTTAGGGTCAATCCACGTGATCTCCGTCCCCTACCTCTACAACGTTACGTTGTTGGTAACCATGACTGCTACAGTGGTAGTTTCTTCCTCAAAAACTAGTCTGAACCTCGAGGTTTTGAAAAGAAAAGAAAAGAAAAATCCCAAGTGAATCAATTATATAATCTGCTACTTTGATATGATATTTATAATTGATTTTTCTTCATCTGGACACAGCCAATTCCTGGTCATCGACTGAAAAATCATGGTCCAGCATTTAGAACTTGGCGAGAAGGGAAATTGTTCGAGTTCTAGAGCCTTCAGGGAAAGATTCCTGTCTGCTACTGGGAATGCTTGTCGAGGAAGAAAACCGAAGAACAAACAACTACGCGGAAACAATTGTTTCAGGGTAAACCAAAAAAGGGCACAGCTACAGCCGCGAATAGACAGAGAGTTTGAGATCGTGTTTGTGCTTTATTTTTTATTTTAAAAATAATTTTTTAAAAATAAAATATCATTTTAATATATTTTTAAATTTAAAACAACCTCGTAATTACAAACACGGACTGTACTCTTGAAGTTGCTTTTGTTGACTGGCTATATGTGTTAGAGCACATCAACCAGCTAGGCTTCATCCCATTGGTCATAAACGGGCCCACCACCTCCTGCATGCCAGCTAAGTCTCCCATTGGCTGGGATGGGGTGGGTGTCGGAGAGAGCCCTTAACAGGTAAGGGGTGGTTTCTGAGAAGATAAGGCACCAATATGTGAGCGCGTGCTCTCTCTCTCTCTCTCTCTCTCATTTGTTATCTCTTCTGTTGTTTCACGGTTTCCGTTAGTCTTCCGTTGAGTAACTATTTATTTATTTATTTATTTATTTATTCTATATGAAGTTGTTTTTTATTTAAAAATATATTAAAATAATGTATATATTTATTTTATTTAGAAATAATTTATTAATTTCTCTTTAATGCCACCGGCAATTAGATTTTAAATGTACGACTCTACAGGTCCTATCACCTTTTTTTATCGCAAAAGAAAAGAAATAGAATATATAAAGTCAATAATTACAGTTAACAGAACCAGCCACTTGTGTGTGTGTGTATTGACCTGGTCAAAACCAGCTCTGTAGATAGTTTGGACGACGGTCTCATACAGGCATTATTTTCTCACATTTGGAGACTAACGTGGCTCCTTTAATTAAGCAGCCATGCATTTTGATTTCTCTAGTTTCTGCAATATATTAAACCAGGGACGGTTTTTTATTGGCTCCGAGGAGGACAAAATCTCAAGAGAAATAAATAAAATAAAAACACCAGCAAAATAATTTGTCTGTCTCTGGTTATATAAATCGGGTCAAGTCCCGCATCATACTCATAATTTCTCTTGGGTCCCTAATAATCCTTGTTGGTTTTATTAACAAATAAATTAATAAAGTAAACAGGTGAGGTGGACGCATCTGACCTGAATGATGTTACAATAAATTACCCATCAAATCTCGTGCATAAAATCCAATGTGATGCTACTACATGGCAACGATCTCCATCTCAATAATGGATCCTCCTCCTTTTATTTTATCGGTGGGATCGTTAAACTCGACTCGTTTACAAGTCAAACTTAAAAGAAATGGTAAAATCGGTCCAGAAACTCGAAATCCATTAAAATCGGTCCACATTAAGGTTGGTTTAACTGATTTAATCAGATCTTGAAATTTTTATATGGCAACCTAAGTTATATAAAACTCACCACCTTCCTTAAAAAGGCTGATAATCACCTCAATACATTGCCCTTGTTCATGACTATGTAAGAATAAACATGGCTTCTTTAGCTTGGAACAGCATAAAAAAAACCTAGCAAAGTGTCCCCTGTTTTGGCTGGTGGAAGGTATACTTGTAATGTATTGTATTTTTAAGTTATTCAAGGTGTTTCATTTTTTTTCTACGATTTTAGCTATGATTTTTCTACAGAAACATTTAAATTATGATTTTATAATTTTTTTATAGAAATATTATATATATGATTTTACGAACCCATTTTACATTTCCAATTTATATCATGTTAATATTTTTTAAAATAAAAACATTTTAAGAAACGTATTAGCATAAAAAAAAAAAACTCTCGAGCAATTCATAATAAATTGCGGACATGGGAGGCACGCGTAAACCAGATATTAACGTAGTCAGAAATAGAAAGGTGTCCACTTGGTAGATGGCTGGTAATAACACCGATAGCTAAAAACAAGAGCGTTCTTGTTTTCTGCTGTTGCAGATAAGGATCCAAGTCAATTGTCATCTTATTCTGCTACTAGCACCAAGTAGCCCTACTTGTCCAGATATACTTTATTATAATTTAATTGAAGTGTTATTTAATTTCAAATTTATACAATTAGGTCAAAAAAAGCAAGGCAGTCTCATTTTAAAAACAGGAAGAACCCACTGCTATTTATGTGCAAGCTACCTCATGTGGACTTTCAGTATAGCTCACTCCATCGCAGGCTTCATTTTCACTACGCGGGGAATAATTAATTTTGTAGATTGAGATTTTAATATTCAGTAATGTATTTGTGTTTGCAGTTTGCACAGATTGAACTGGTCAGGCGGTGGATGTTAGGGGAGAGGAGGCTTCTTCTCGTGCTTAAACCGAGGTCAACCAAGTCAACACATTTTAAAAAATATATTTTTTTTAAAATAAATTTGTTGGAATTGCGGACCTCTACGCAAGCGTTTACAGTCAAAATAATAATAATAATAAATATATATATATATATATATATACACACAGGTGGCTGTTTTGGATCTTATGAACAAGGCTACGTCCTGGCATGGGTGTGATTCTTTGAGATTGGATGACGTGGTTAATTAATATGGATTTAAGAGAAGTCAAAAGATTATAGCAGAACATGTAAGTTACCCGCCTGTCATTATAGTAAAACCAAATGATTAGCAATCAACCTTCCACAGGTTAGGTATTAATTAATAAGCAGTGGTCTCCCTTCGATTATGTTTGAATTATTACGAGTTCTATTCAATGTTCAAAACCCCAGAGCAGGAATCAAGCGGAGACGCCGCTCATCTCATCAAGGAGAGTCAAAATGAAAACAGAGCTTTGACAATTCTCGCGGTCGTACCAAAAACAGGGGACAGTAAATGTTTACTCTGAGTTGAAAAATAAAAATAAAATAAATAAAATTGAAGAGTTGTTGGAGTAGACTCATCGGATTCTTTTTCAAGGAGAAGAAGCTTGAGACGACATTACAGTACAACTCTAGATGATGATCAACTTCAGAGTCCAAAGCTAAGGCTCTAGACACTTCGGGCATGAGACTATTCGGGAGTTTTGTTGATTTTTTTTTTTTAAGTATTTCTTGTTTATAATAATGTTTTTTTTAAGAAAATTATTTTTGATATCTAAATAATTTAAAAATATGAAAAAAAAACTTAATTAAAAAAAATAAAATTATTTTTTTCAAAATTATTTTTAAAATACAACTAGAAACAATACCTATCGAAAACCACCTGAGATTCCCGCAGTGTTTTTTTATCTATGAATGGGGACGCCGGATTCTAAAGAGGACAACCCTGCTTTCTGCAACCACATATTTTCTTAAAACCGTGTTCAGGATATGATTGGCGACAGTGAAATCTCATGCTCCTACTACCATTACGATGAATAGTAGTACTCGTTCCTATGCATTCCCAAGACCCACGTGCATCCCTTTTTCTCTGATTGTTATTATGCTTTAAATTGTTTTTGAAAAAAAAAATATAAGGTTGTGTTTGTTTCCCGGAATTCACTTTCTGGGAAACTATTTTCCAAATTTTCCTGTGTTTATTTGCTTTCTGGAAAGTTGGTCAACGGAAAACACTTTCCGGTCAAAGAAAAATTTGGCTTGGTTTTCAGGAAAGTGTTTTCCGGAAAATTTGGGCGGAAAACACTTTCCGGAAGTTGTGAAAAATTTAGAAATGTCATTATTTGCTGATTATATCAAATTTGATCCTCAAACTTTTGATTGCTATATATAATTTGTTTTTGAATATTTATTTTTCAATTTCATCTCTTAAAATTTAATTTTTATATTAATTTTGGTCCTTATTTTTATAATTGCTATTTGCTTTTTTCTTATCATTTTTTTATTGAAATTTTTTATCTATCAAATTTGGTCCTCATTTTTTTTATTGTTACTTATTTTATTTGAAATAATTTATGAAATGTTAATTATTATTATTTTAATTTATTCACCTTTCATTTTTTTTAAATTTTTAGATTTGATCTCTATTATTTTGATTATTATTTATTTTATTTGAGATAATTTATGAAATTATATTTTTTTCACAATTTCATTCTCATTCAACTTTTTAATTTGTAAGATTTGTTCCTCATTATTTTAATAAACTTGAAAAAAAATTAATTTATTAATAAATTATTTTCCAGTTTATTTTCCATAACACAAACAAACACTGAAAAGTGTTTTCCAGTTCATTTTCCATAACACTGCCAAATATCGGAATTCACTTTTCAGGAATTCACTTTCCAGGAATTCATTTTTCCCGAAATTCATTTTCCAAAAGGAAACCACTTTCCAGCAAACAAACGGGGCCTAAACTATTATTCTATTCTAGAAGGATGTTCGAGACTATTTTTCAAGAATATTTTTGAATTTTTTTTTATTTTTATTTTTAAATTTAAATTAATAAAATTTGATGTTTTTATATCATTTTAATATGTTGATGTTAAAAATAATTTTTAAAAAATAAAAAATATATAATTTTAATGTATTTTTAAATAAAAAACACTTTAAAAAATAATCGCAACCACACTTCCAAAAAGGTACTAACTAGGGAAATATTATCTAGACTCACTTATTATTATCTTTATTTAAATCAAAATCATTGATGTTTATTGAAAGATTGAACTAGTGCTACTCTATATGTAACCTTTTTTAATGTTTACACTAAATCGCAAATAAAAAAGGAAATGTTAGGATCGATTAAAAACATTACATGACTCTCAGCAAGTATCCTGAAAAATACATGTGAATCGAAACCCTTCACTGTAAAACATGGTCGCAGGTCCCAATTTTACATATGAAAATTTGAGTTTTTTAACCATGAAAAAACAATCGTGTTCATCAACACACACAGATTACTATGAAGGAATTAGATGTCTCAGAGATCAATACATAATGGATGATCCCTTGTACAAATAGACCTAGCTTGAAAATTATTCTTTGTTAGCCATGGTGTGTTTGTTTGGTGTTGTTGTAATTTTAAATCAGAAAACAGAAACATTATTCAAAGTTCTTGCCTGAAGTGGAGATCATTAAAAAGCATGCATAACCCATGAATGATTTATAACTTGGCCATGGTGAGTACCAGAAACAGCTTTGTGTATATTTGTCGCTGATATTACAGGATGGAAGTGCCAGTCCAAAACAGATGAATTGACATTGCTTCAGATAAAAATAATTACTGAGAAAATGATCAACCAAAGAGTTTATCATCCAATGCACCAATTCTGGGACCAATTGGTATAAATGTGTAACGCCCTTTACATAAATTGAAGATGAATTCACAGCATGTTCTCATAAAATGCTGCAAAGTCGGTATGATACATCAGGATGGCTTATCCAGTTTGTTTTGTCAGCAAAAAAAAAAAAAAATCTCAGATACATTGCATTGTACAGACAGTGTGACTTTACAAGACCCCATCTTGTTTCCATTGTTGAAAGACTCCAAATCCATGAAGTCCTCTTCTTTGTGGAGTAGATGCTGCTCCCATCCTACTTGAGCTTTCTGTAATGGCTGCATCCAGGGTCCCCTCTCTATGCCCTCTTGGTGAGCTGAACAATGTCAAGAACAACACTATCTTTTTCTAAAAGTCTGTTAATGGGGACCATAAGGCGATGGTAATCCTTTGGCGTGCTGGCTCTCCATTTCAAGAAGCATCAAGGACTTCTGCCTCTGGTATTTGTTTCTCTTGGCAGCCATTGCTGGGAGAATACAATTGCATGAATTGAGTTTCTAATGTCAATCAAGACACAGGAAAGAATGCATGATACCTAACCATCTAGCTAATGAAACAAAAATGACAAATTTGATAGAGAGAGCATTTAGTTGTCACATGCAAACTTAACGGCTCCAATTCTTTCATAGCAGCAACTACAGTTTTGGAGTCAACTTTCAGAAAAGGTTAAAGTCAGATACGAAAAATATCTCCTCCTTTTCCCTTTTCTTCTTGGCTAGGTATGATGATATTAAATTTAAAACGGAGTTAAGTGACGATGAGAAAGCAACTGAAATGACAGCTAATAAGGCCAAATTGAAGGTGATAGTATTATTTTACTGATGAGAGAAACTTTGGAAAAAAATATCTCCTCTTTTGCCCTTTTCTTTTTGGCTAGGTATGATAATATCGAATATAAAATGGAATTAACCGAGGATTATTAAGCAACTTTAATGAAAGCTAATAAAGACAAATTGAAGGTGATAGTGTTATTGTTAAGAGGTAAGATATTTCAGATAGACAAGTGTGAGAGGAAAGTTGAGCTTCCTTGACTAACAAGGATGAAACTCTTTTGAAGATGAGATGATGTCTATCATGGGGCGCGTAATACACCATCGCTTGTTTAGATGGATTTCTGAAGGCTCTGGAAGACAAGTAACATTGGACGGATTCTAAGTGTTACGTTACTCTGTGGCATATTGTAATAAAAGCCATCGAAGGATGAAAAATAAATGTACGGTGTATTCACTGGTTTTATAGCTCTAGCTAAAACTTTGGGATCTAGGCACACAAAAGTGCTGACTACAACACAGTACCAATAACATCTAGCAACAGAAGTTCACTGACTAAAAATTTATCAGTGGTGGGTACATGCAACCTTTGTCCTATATGGAGGTTTGTACTTTGAATGACATCTCACTCCCAAGTCTCAATCCTTGTTGAACTCCTTTTGCAGTTTAATATATTATACACTGCTTCAAGTATAATCCTAGCCCCTGCCTTCCAGATCCCAATTTAATCCATGGAAGATTTTTATTATTATTCTAAAACAATATCTCCAAGTGGTTCTTAACATATGAATTTCAAGATGTTTTGTCAGGAATAGAGAGTTCCAGATGATCGATGGTTTCAAATTATTTCACTATAAAAGGAAGTCAAAATAATGTCCAAAGGTGGAATGCGGTCTCGAATTTAACTGAACTCTAAAGGAGTGATATCTAATATGCTTCGTATAATGCCTGCCTTATAATTCAACAACATATCGTGCCAGATGACCTATCAGACCAACTGACAGCCATGGCATAATGCATGTAATAAAACTAGAAGATGACAAACTTGCACATACTTGAAAAATACTTACACATTAGATCGTGAGAAGGAGCAAATTCATAATCATGTCTGCGCCTCCTGATGCAGATCAGGTACCCCACTACAAGCAAACAAACAAATACTAGGCAGGATAAGCCTATAGCAATTTTACCACCAGTGGACAAGCGACCATTATCCCAGAATAGAGAGCATTGTGGCAAAGATGGCACTCCACACAACCCTTTGTTACCTGATAGACTGTAAGACAAAGTGTTTTTCCGGTAATGAGTTGTTAAAGCGACATTAATTCACCAGGGAATAAAATAACAAAATGACCACTGGCTCATGGGTGCTTTTGAAAGGTAACAGGGGTGAGGTATAGATTCAATTTCCATCTTAAGCAACGTTAATCTCCAAAAAAAGAAAAAGAAATAGAAATGGAAATAGCAAATTGGAAATTGTGCGAGCAACATGGAGCCAAACATTCGGTAACTGAAAGTAAAGAGTTGTCTGTTAGCATCTTTTGATGCTGCAAAGAGTAATCTATACTTCATCCATTAATATGCAAATACTAATCACTATTGCCAACTACCATATTTTGCAGTTGGCTTTTCCACAGCCATAGACTGTCCTTGTGTTTCAAAACGGGAAGGGGTAATGGTCAGGTTGTCAATGCAAACAAATTTCAGCAGATGCAAAACTCTAGCAAATCAAAGAATATTAAATGGCATCTTTCAGACAGTTTGACAGTGGGCAAAGGGAATGACAAAGAAGTTCTAGAATGTCAACAAAATCACAGGTATGAAAAGATTAAGAAACTGTAGTCCAATGTTGTGAAAAAACAGCAACTTGAACTGAAATGGGGTTTCTCACAACAACATGGGAGAGTGGGTGGAAAGGACTTCCCTAAATAATGAAAAATTGACTGCAAAACAGGGGTATGCATCGCCTTTCAATTATAGCACAAGTGAGATTAATGCAGACAACAGTTTTTTTTGGGAGGATATGGCCAAGAAAGAACAACGGACGCAACCAACCGACTAGTCATTCAGAACTATGTGACTTGAATTATTACATTTATGATTGCCCATCTTGCTAGAAAATCAAATTGATTGAAAAACAATGAAATTGTGATTTGTGTACCATCAATATATGATAGGCAACTCATTTGCACAGACTATGACAGCATGGATCCAGTAAGGTCTCATAATGCAATATCAGACAACTAGACTATGGACCTACAGCATATGCTTACTATTTTGGTAAATGCACTCCTCTAAAGAGTAGAGTATTTCGGCAATAAGTCAAATAGCATTACAAGTCTTTCAATTTCATACTCTAGAGGATTTGAGGTGAGTATAAAATAATTGACATATCTTAACAAATTAAATAAGTACAAGTAGAATCAAGAGATTTAAGGATAGTGCACACAGGTTCAAATGCAGGATGGTCCATGCCGAATATTTTATTGCTAGAAAATTAATAAGATAATAAGCTAAAAGAATTGTGAAAGCTAGAAATGAAGCATACTCAATAGCTCCACCATGCACACCAATTGAATAAAGTTCCTCCGGTACTTGCCCTTCCAATAAGTTACCATTCAACAGCCTGGAAACAAAGAGATGTTGAGGCAATACAATAATGGAAAATTATTAGGCAATCAACATTGAAATATTAACCATTTGGATTTCTAATGCAAATGCTGTGGGTATTTAAATAGTTACCGTTTAGTGTTTCTTCAATCAATTTTCCTATCAAATAAAAAAAAAGGGAAAACAAAGCGGTACATCTATCAATAAGCAAAGTTGTAAAAAATAATATACCTAGGGAATAATCCAGAACGGAGCTCATGAGGTGGTTTCAACAAAAAAACACTCTAGTTTCTTTTAGGGCAGAGGTGGGAGTTTTGTGAACCGGTGGAATAAGTACTTTCTAAAAATGAAAAGAAGAAAATTGAAAGAGCAATATGCAAAGAGGCAGTCTAGTTAGAAATGCAAAATTGATATTAATGAGTAGATTTCAAACCAAATAGAGCTTCTATCTTGTTTTGCTTCAGTGTTGGCTTGATATCATATGATTTTTTATGCAGAGAGAAGTTCGGAATTTTAAAGTAGTGACAGAATTGGGAGCATGAAACTACTTTTTTCCCTGCCAGCTTGTCTGAAAAAGAAGAAGAAAAAATCAAATATAGAGAAATTGTAATCCTCTATGATGTGATATCCATTAAATCAACGCGAGAAAAAGAATCTGGGACTGAAAAGTGACAGTATAGATTTCATCATAAGTTCAATTGCCTACCAGCCTCCAAGAACTGGCAATGTGGAAGCAATGCAATGAAGACAGAAAAAAGATGAAGGTAAAAGAGAACAGTAACACAGAGAATGAGACATCCTCCCGGATACAAACATGAATACCATCAGAAAACAACTTGGGTATATATATGAAAGTTCTGTTAAAAAAATTACTTCCATAAATAGTTACACGAATAATTGCTTGGTATTATTATATAGTATATACTGCTCATGAGAACCATATAATACTATATCTGAACAGCTTGACCACTTGATGTTGGGGGAAATAGTAAAAGGGCCTCGATTCCTTTATCAACAAAGGCAAAGAGGAAAATCTACTAGAAGAGCTTCGAATATAGTGATCAAATCCCTCTCTTTAGTCTGCTCAGTAAAGTCCAAAAAACTAACACCACATTATATTCTCAACAACAGTTTTCAGCTACTATTTTTAACTTCCCATTTATATGCTTCTAACAACGCAGCATGTGTTCTCTTACCCTATTGTTCAATGTGCAAAAAAAATGCACATGAACAACGTATTAAACCAATCTTAGGTTGAATTACAAAAGAAAGCACTTTATTCTTCGATGATGGGGACAACATGTTACCACCAATGTGTAAGGTGATTTGGTTTCATTTGATGGGGTTTTCCGTACCATTTCAGGCATAAGCATTTGATGGCAAGTGTGCATGCCAGAATTTAAAGTTTTCAATTCAGTTAAACAAAACTAGCATGAAATAAGTTGTTTCGATTCATTCTAAACTAGTTCCAAGGAAACTAAACATGAAGTTTTAATGATAAGAAGGGTTCATTACTATTTACATATATTATGGAAGTTGGTCAATCTCTTCTATGGTCAATGCATCAAAACATCACATTTGACTTTTAAAGGTAAAATATTCATCTTCTACATCCAGAGTAAATTTCTTAGCAAACTAAATACAGAACAGATACTCCAACTCAATTCTTGGTGAATTTCAAAAAGAGCGGTATCATTTATCAAAACATGAGGTCAATTAAAAATAAAACACAAAGAAACAAAGATTTAGTAAAATTATTTCAAGATATTTTTTTTTCAAATTTTGACACAATATACCATTTATTAAAAGCATGAATATATGATAATATGCTAACATCATGGCATGCAGGACAGAAATGGTTCATACAGTACCACATTTAAACCCAAGGAGTTGACAGTAAAACTTGAAACAAAGAACACCAAATTTTAGCTTCTAAATCCAAACATCAAACAAACCTGCTGTGTGTGTGTGTGTGTGTGTGTGTGTGTGTGAGAGAGAGAGAGAGAGAGAGAGAGAGAGAGAGAGAGAGAGAGAGAGAGAGTGCACGCACACATGTTTATGAAAAATGCCTCCAGTATGTATTAGTGCAAGCAACCTACTTACACGAGTTGCAGATGAGTTGCGGAAGCTAGACTTTCTGGTATAGGGCCTGAGAATTGATTGTTTGACAAATCCCTACAAAGTATAAACCAGAAGTGATAAGGTATAACATAACGGAATGCCAAAGTAAGTTCACAGTGTTTATTAGATAAGTTTCATAGTGTAGATAAAGCGTCACCCATGGACTTGAAAAAGATGGCGGAACATCATTTTATCAGATTCTAACTTCAGTCACAGAAGACTTAAAGTTTGTGCTACACTATAAAGCTGAATAAATAAAGTAAACTGACCAAGCTGATATATTAATATTTTTAAGACAAAAGAGAGAAACAAGGACATATACATAACAAAATAGAAAATGTTTTCCAACCTCAAAGAAGAGATACTCCATAGGAAGTTTACTTACAAGAAAACAGGACACACACCCATGTAACCAGAAATGGAACACTTTGAGCACAAGAATGAAAGGAGTCGACAGTATTTTTCCCCTTCACCCACATGAGGTACACTTCATTCCATGAATGAATTAATTCTAAAATATAGACCCGAATGAGTGTCCACATCCAGTGTCCTAGGGAGTGGAAGCCTTCTAGATGAGATGGCGGAGAGATAGTCCTCCCTCCCAAATGGGGGTTTTCTCAAAACCTTCTTGGGCGGGCACTTTGATGGAAAAAAATGCACTGGGAACACATGGCCTAATCAATTTCTCTTTATTTTTATCAAAATAATCAACGCCTCAACAAAGCCTTATTCCCAAACTAGTTGGGGTCATTTAGGAAACATAATTAAAATAGTAGTGCTAAATCATGAAACGTGCTATAAAACAATTTTTAGCTTATATGAGACCAGAGCTTGCCATACATATTAAGTAGGACTACAGAATATCAAATGATATAAGGCATGTAAAAGCTGCAAAACTTACAGCTGTGAAAGAGATTGTTGACCTAGTCCAGATGGTAGAGTTCCCCCCAAAGAATTAGTACTCAAATTCCTGAAGATGTAAAAGAGATTGGTTAATTACAATGAATGAACAGCAAGATAAGCACAAGAAACCACAGAAGTGTCGATCCAAGTTTAAAAAAAATTATGCACAGGCCACTAAAATTTCAGAACAAATTTTGTGGCAATGCAGGGGCCATGTCGTAATCAATTTGCAAAAGAAAGCAAAAGTCAAGAATGTTCTTACGTTTAGATTATCTACTCAGGAATAGGTGACTAAATTTGAAGGACTCTGCAGAGACAATAATGATGATGCTACAGGTTGCATGTTTGCATACGAGATCAACTGGAAGTGAATTAATTGTTATTTATCAAGAAGTAAGGATCCTTTTTGCATTAATTATAGCCATTAAATGGAGTTCACTTGGTAAAAAATCCTATGGTTAAATGTAGTTAACTCAAAAGAAATCCTAAAATTTTTGTTTAATAAGTTTTCTGATAGAAATTGATTGGTCATTCTAATTAAAACTAGCATCTTCAACAGTAAAGAGCAGAATGAAAATGAAAGTGCAAAAGCTGGAAACAAGTTGTTAGAGGTCTACAAGAGGACATGTCGCTTTAAAAATCACACCTAATGCATCCCAGCAGTGTAGTAGAAAGTTGAGAAAAGACGCACTCACCCCATGCATCTATCGGCAACAAGCCAATATTGTCTCCTAGATTTAACCAAATAAAGTGAAACATCTCCAACTTTTAAGGAATTGGATGCTGATACTTACAGGGTTACCAAGTCCGATAAAAGAGTAATCTGCTCACTTATACTCCCTTTCAAGCCTTGACTTCCAAGATCACTATAACCCAAGTAATAGTTATAATTATTAACATAAGATTAAAACTCATCTTCTGAAACAAAAAGTATTCAAGGAATTCAAGTTCTCGAGTTCATCAAGGCATGGACAAGGGGGCCAATACACAAAATTCAATTTTCAGGCATTGCTTACATCTGTGATATCACGAGTGCAGTTTCATCTTTGTTGGGATGGCATGTAACTCCTTCCCAAGTATCCCAGTTAGTAGGAGCACAAGGATCCCCATTCCATCCCATTCTATCAGGAACTCTCAACGACTCTTTCAGTGCTCTCATGGCCACCACTACCGAAACAAAACACATTCACAGTTGCTAATTTGTAGTTCAAAAAAACCAATCACTCCAAAATCACACACGTACCTTGCTCCGGCGCGGTGGAGAGATCATTAGGAACCAAAGCATAATTCTCAATTCCACTAATAAACGGAGCGCCAACAACTGGCACAAACTTCACAGTCAACACAGTACTGCTCAAATTATGCACTGTATAACTCCAACTATAAGCTGCAAAACTCCCAACTTCCTCGAAAACGTCTACCCTCTTCACATTCTTCTCATTCACCACCACATCAAACACTCTGTCGGCTTTCTGCTTCACTCTCGAATCAATCTCTGCGAAATGAAACCACAACAGATAATCCAATTTCGCATCGACCGCCAGTTCGTACTCTAGTATTCCATTTCCAGTAACCGCCGTTTGGTAAAGCTTCGTAGGGAAAAAATTCGGGGGCTGATTGGTGCCGGTTATGGTTGCTCCTGTGGAGAGGGAGTGAATTATTTTTGTCGTGTTTGGAGTTCGAAATTCGGAGTCGGACTGCCATGTTCGGCCGAAATCATCAGTGTCGTTGCTGAACCCTGGGCCCCACTGGTTGGACCCGCAGGATAAACGGCCGTAATTAACGAGGATGAATTTGTCGCCGATTGTTGCGGAATCGTAAGATAACGGATCGATTTGACGGACTTCAAGGGATCCAATGACGGGAGAGTCAGTGGCAATACTGTAGAAACAAACATCCGCTTCACCGTCTTTAACAAACGCGAAGAGATCGGAGTACGCGCCGTCACGAGCGAGATTCTCCGGCCAAGGAGAACGCCAGGAAAAGACGATAGTACCCTCGACGGATGCGTCGAATGAAGGAGAGTGAGACTTGCCGTTGTAGTTGTCGTAGACAGTGAATGTACGGAAGTAGTAACGGCCGTTAGGGAGAGGGAGAATGTAGCAGTTTTTTTTACCGGAAGAGAGTGGAAAGAAGCGGATATTTTTTTCTTGAGGATAGCGAAAGTGGAGTGGCTCCGACACTGCAGAGATGGCTCCGCCAGTGAAGTAACGGTCGGAAAGCCATACTGTGTTGAATGGATCGGTTGTGTTCGTAGAACCGCCACAGTCTATGAAGTATGAAGTATCTGTAATAAAAACGAAAAATAAAAGCAGTTAAAAAACCCTGAAAGTTAGTTAAAGTCGTTATGGAGAGAGAGGGTGGGAGGGAATGAGTACTCACTACCAAAGTGAAAGGAGAGGGAAAGGGAGAGGAGAGAGAGGGAGAAGAGGAAGAAAAGAAGAGACATGGCGTGTGTGTGAGAGAGAGAGATGTGGACGGAAACGATATCGTTCTGTATTTTGTTGGTGGTCACTGTTGCTTGGACATGGAAGAGTGTAAAAAGGTGTTCACGAGAGGGAAAATGGAAAAGGGATGGTGGGAGAAATTATTTTTTTTATTAAATTCGGACCGTTGAATTGGATGAGATATTGAAAATCTTTTGATGGATCGAAGTAAAAGTAACAAAAAGGAAGGGCAATTTGGGCCCAGGAGAGTGAATGGTGTCAAGGAAGGGTCTGGATACTGGAGACGTTTCTCGTGAACATGCTGACCTCATAAATGATGAAACATGAAAGGGAAGTTTATTAGCTGTTGGACCTGTGATATGTTCGGTTTGGTTTAATTTTTAATTATAAAAACAATTAAATTAAAATTATTAAAATATTAAAATCAAACCAAAACAGGTTTAAATCGAAATGGTTTTAATTTGTTTTTTTATATAAAAAGTTGAAAAATAGATTTTTATTTTTTAGGTTTTTTTTTACTTTAACCAAGTCTTTTCCTAATCACATTTAACCAAAATGAAATCATATCAAAAAATTTGAACCACACTATAAGAATATAAAGTTTTTTATAATATATATTTTTTTAATTTATCGGTTTGGTTATGATTTGCTGATTTTAGTCTTAAAAAAAACAGTGGTTTTTAAAATTATTTTAATTGGTTTAATTGTTTTTTTGACGTTTCAATTTTTTCAATTATTTTATTTTTATTATCATATTTTATTCAATTTTTCAGTTGTTTGCTGAAATGAGAAGAGAATGTCACTTTTCCCCGAGAGAGGGGAATTGGCGAATTTGGACGAACACTGAATGTGATGGGAGAGTTAAGTAGGGACAGAGATGAAGGAGGTGGTTCACAGCTGAAATTTACGTATGGGTTCTCTCTTGACGTGGCATCCATGCAAAGGAATATCAAATACTAAAAGCTTCTCTTCCTCTTCTTTTGGAAAAAATTGGGTATGTTTGAGTATAGTTTATTTTGGTGGTGGGGTAGGGGGGGTGCTTGAGGATCCAAACTATGGAGACAAAAGCAAAAAGCTATGCACCGGTTGGTATCTGCTGGTCCGAATTATTAATCCTTCCATCTGCTATTAATAATGCACAATTCGCCTCCGTTTTCAGCCACCCATCTCACCGGCCTGTAAGAACTATGTGCTTGCAGCAAGGCTCCGGCAGTGCTAGTGTCGCAGCATGCAGGCCAGCGCGGTAGCCACCCCGTGATTCTCAAGTGTGATTGTTTACTCATCCCGCGTAAGTCCTCGGGCGACGTACGGATGATGTATTCAATCGCTGTCTCTTCTGGTGGCATGTTTATATTTATACTACTTACTGTTTCGCCCGTGACATGCATGCATCGACCAATTTGTTTCTTCTGTTCGTCGTTCATCAGTGGTTGAACAAACTCATCACTGGACATGGAATCATTTATGAACCACTCACAAAGAGACATGCCATCTTTTCAGAAACTCATTTGCTTTGCTGTATCGTTGCTTTTAAAATAGGCAATTATTTAATCTTCTTTTCAAAAACTCATTTCTTTTATATATATATATACTGGACAGGTCACTCAAGCAACATAGCGTGATGATTTTTTTTAAAAAAATATATAGGATTCAAGTTATTAGATAGATAGTAGATAGGTCACTCCAGCAACATAGCATGGAAATGTTTTTTTATATAAAAAAAAAATATAGGATTCAAGTTGTTAATTAAAATGTGTTTAATAAGCTCAATTAATTTAATAATATAATTATATAAAAAATAATAATGATAGATGATAATAAAAAAGAGTAATGACTTGTTGAAGAGAATAAATGTTTGTTAATATAAAAAAAAATATTCTTTTAATGTCCCAAAGATTTTATTTAATAACAAAAGAAAAGAAAAATATATTCTAGTTGCGTGATGTGATGGCAAAGTGTTTGTAATCTGTATTATTGATCTCGAGTTTGAGTCAGAATATATATTTTTTATAAAAATATAAAATAATTAAGATTTTATTGATTTATCTAAATCTATAAAATATATTTTTTAAAAAGTATAATTTGCTAGTATAAAAAAATAACTACTAACAAGAAAAATTAAAATTGATAGCTAACATGACATATTTGATTTTTTAAAAATAAGCGTGAAACACGAGGTGATAAGTAAGAGAGATAAAAATCCACTGAATCCCAACCATTATGCATACATGTTTGACCAATGGGAAAAGAATGCGAGGATGCCTCCGGTGCTATTCCATCACGAGACATCTCACATGCTTCACAGAAAGCAGGAGTGTCTTGCATTATATAGCCCCCGTGTTACATGTAAAAGCCATTTTTAAATAATATTTTGTGCTTATTAAAATATCCAATTATCCTTGCTCATCTTGATGATAATTAAAAAAATCAAAATGAAAAATAAAAAGCCATTTGATATCAATTCATTTTTTCATTGTTTTTTTAAAATAATTTAGTCATTTTACTATACTCCAAGAAATAAAATAAGAATAAACCCTAGTTGTCAGCTTAAAAACTTATTTTTAAAAGTAATTTAATTACTTTATTGTGCTTTTAAAAATATAAAAATACTAAACTATCTATAATTAATTTGATAGTAACAAATAAATCTTTTGAAAAAGAGGGTGTTTTTCCCAGTAACCAGCCAAGTAGTCTTGTTTGAGAAGAACAAAATCATTTTACCCTTTTCAATCCACAATGTTTTAAGTTTGAATAAAAGATAGAATCTTTTTTTTTTTTTTTTTTTTTTTGTTAATTATTGGGGTAATGTGGATTAGTATCATACCCGATCTAGTTTAACCTCGTATAGATGTTCCAGAAAAAGAAAAAGAAAATCACACGAGTCCCCGGCCTATAAATCACTCTTCAATTGTATCCTTGAACAAATTTAATCTATAACTGGATATCCAGTCTTTATCTATCTAAATTTCCAAATATTTTTAAACAAGGTTATTAATATCTTTCTGGTCATCGTTCCAATTTTTTTTATTAAAACAGAACATTTTGATTTCTAAAAGTTTTCGCGTGCCGTTTCGCTTAAATGCATATGATCGAGTGGAAGACAGGAATTTACAACTTTTGTATATGATCGAGTGGAAGACAGGAATTTAGACTGAGAGGAGCATGCGTGCTTGCTATGGATTGGCCAGTGGATCAAAACCAACAGAAAAGAAAAGGGCAATAGGGTAAAAGCCTCGTAGCCCAATCGGCAATATGTAATCGTTGCATTATTGCATTTTTAAGATTCCAGGGTAATAGCATGAGTTCGGATATGTCAGATGATCCACAGCAGCCATCTCCATGGCATTCTCTTTCAAAATATCCAGAAAATCTGAAATCCTGTACAGTAGAACTTGATATACTGATTCTATTTTTATTTTTGGCATGGCTCCGAAACGGAACCGGTCCGTTGTGTGACGACTGACGTGATATGCATCATGAAAAAATAGCATTCCTTGATTAGAAATTGACAGTTAGGGTTAAGTTACTCAAGATACTGATAAACTGTCGCCGCCATGGCGGGTGGGAGTTGTTAAGTGCATCATTGATAATGGTGAGGGTAATGGCACTCGCTGCAATGGGCTGTACGTTGTGATCATGATTTCCATGCACCTACATATCATGTATCTTACCGGAGATCATGAAGCCAGCGGTAAGAATTTGATTCAGAATATTTTAAATTTAGTTAAATTATTGCGGTTTAGAAATATGTTTAAGATATTTAAATCTTTTTATTTTTTATTTGATTAATTCTTATGTTTTAAGATAGTTTTAATATAGGGATGTCAAAAATAAATTTTAATAATATATATTATTTGAATACATTTAAAAGAGCATTTAGCCTGCTCAATAATAAAAACAGAATTTTTTATTCCAAGGAATTAAGATTAAAAAAATCCATATAAATCTCTTACAAAGTTTCAGCATGCTATTCACATCGATACAACGTGTTGAGAGAGATAGATTTTTTTAATACTACTTTCGAGCTAAAAAAATAAAATGAAATGAAAAGGTAATTTCGTGGTCATGAAACGGGTCCCTTGAAATCCAAACGGTCTCGAGACTCTTGACATGGTTGAAAAAGCGAGTGCATGGGTTTTGCACACTCCAGGGCTACAGTTAGATTAGAAAGAAGGAAAACCAAACTGAGACCAGCTTTATTTTCTTTATGATCTATATAACCGCAATATAAATATAATAATTAAAATATATCCTTATCAAAGGCAAATCTTTATAACCTGTAATTCTATTTTTTTATAAAAATATTATTTTTTATGTATGTTCTTTTTAAATGAATTTTAAATTTATATTTAAATTAACCCCCCCCCTCTCTTGTTTGTCTTTATATAAACCATATTAAATATTTTATATGTATTTAATTTTTAAGGATATTTTTCTATAAATTTTTCATGTTTTATACAATTGAAATGTATTTTTCAAAATAAAAATATTTATGTTTAGATAGATTTTCTGATAAATGCAATCCTACGATGTTTTTTTCTTTTGATTTTATTGAATTAATTTTAGGCATGTCTATTTTATTTTATTTTATTAGAAAAATAATTTTGATAGACAAAGTTATTGAGCACAATGAATTAAATTGATCATGTTACAAGATAAAAATGTTGATGTACATTGTTTTTGAACTCTTTCATATTAGCATTTAGTCATTGTTAATGACTTGTTTTTCTATTTTCTGACACGGATTGTTCATGATTTTATTTAATTAGATATATCAAAAACTTTTTAATTCGTCCTTCAATTTTTTTTATGCAAAAAACCCCTTGTGCAGCAGTTTGTGGATAAAATAGCATTCGAAGTCGGGGAGCGTTTGATATTGCAGCCAAACACCATTTGTCAAATTTTTATTTTATTTTTGTTTAAAATTATTTTTTTAATATTTTTTAATTGTTTTGATGTGTTTTTTTTAAATTAAAAAATATATTATTTTAATATATCCATTAAACTCAATTTGTTTATAGAGCGGAATCCAGAAGCATAAAAGGCATTAAATTCACCGGTTCAAATCGATGAATAAATGATTCTCTATTTCTCTGGAACCAACAACGTTACCCCTCACCTCCATAAAAAATAAAATAAAATAAAAAATAAAAATCTAATTGCCTAATAAAATCTAGCAGGAAACTTTTCGGGCACGTATACTTAATCCAAAACGATAAAATTAATGGTATGTCTTAAATGCTACCCGAGTTTATTTTTTAAAGTTATTTTTATCTAGAAATATATTAAAATAATATTTTTTATTTTTTTGAATAATTTATATATTAACCTATTAAAATATGATATAAAATACTAAAAAAATTAATTTATAATAAATTAACAGACGGTCACTAACTTGAGCAATTTCCTTGATTAAAAAAACCTTCTGTTCCGGTCCGGGCACCTAATTTTACAACCTTGGACCCCAGTCCCACAATCATTGTAAATCTTTACCGTCTATTTACAGCTATAAAATCTGATGGGAATCAAAGGACCGCAACGCCCGAAAGAACAAAAAAACCTGATTGATATTTATGTGATGCAACATGTATTTTTTTAGTTTGTTTTATTCAAACCTAATCAAGATTAAATTATACAAATAAATTTAACTTTATTTCCGAAAAGTAGAGGATTAAGAAATTCTCTGTCAACATGCGAAGACAGAAAGCGTGAAGGGTATCACTATCAAGAATTCAAAATCAAATACCCATCGATGACAGGGCTTTCAATAGAAGGTAGCTAGTCCATTCGGTGCAATAACTAGCAGGGGATGAAAACCCCAGGTGCCTGGCCCGCAATCTCAAACAAAAACAAAGGAGACGCGTCTTTGCCAGCCTGGCTTTTGCCCACACGTTCTATATTCTCTCACTCAAAACACCCAAACTACCCCCAAACTACTCTCTCTTATCATCATCTTCTCTTCCCAGTATACACTCTTTACTATTATTAACCAATATTCAAACACCATGTCACTCATCTCCATTTTTCTCCTCCTGAACACCGTCGTCTTTCCCGTACACAGCTTACCAAACGCAGAACTCCCTGTTTTTAGAGAAGCGCCAGCATTTCGAAACGGCAGAGAATGTCCCAAAACGACATGGCTTTCATCACCCGACAACTATCACGATCCTTCCATTATTCACATTGCAATGACACTCGACGTCACCTATCTCCGCGGCTCGGTCGCTGGAGTCCTATCCGTCCTCCAACACGCCTCCTGTCCTGAAAACGTGGTCTTCCACTTCATCGCCAGTCACCGCCGTGCCGACCTCCTCCGCACAATCACCTCCACATTCCCTTACCAAATCTTCCACCTCTACCACTTCAACACCGACCTAGTCAAAGGTAAAATCTCCTCCTCCATTCGCCGGGCCCTCGATCAACCGTTGAATTACGCGCGTATTTACCTCGCAGATCTCTTACCGATGTCCGTTCGGAGAATCATTTACTTCGATTCAGATTTAATCGTGGTCGATGACGTGGCAAAGTTATGGAAAATCAATCTAGGTGCACACGTACTTGGCGCACCGGAATATTGCCACGCGAATTTTACGAATTATTTTAACTATCGATTTTGGTCCAATCCAGCTTATGCGGCGGCGTTGAGGGGGAGGAGAGCGTGCTATTTTAACACGGGGGTGATGGTGATAGATTTAGGGAAATGGAGGGAAGGGAAATACACGGAAAAATTAGAGTACTGGATGAAGGTACAGAAGAAGCATAGGATTTATGAGCTGGGTTCGTTGCCTCCCTTTCTGCTTGTTTTTGCTGGTGACGTGGAGGGTGTTGAGCATAGATGGAATCAACATGGGCTAGGCGGTGATAATCTTGAAGGGTTGTGTAGGGATTTGCATCCTGGTCCGGTTAGTTTGTTACATTGGAGTGGCAAGGGCAAGCCATGGCTAAGGCTGGACTCTAAAAGACCGTGTCCCCTGGATTCTTTGTGGGCCCCTTATGATCTTTATCGTCATTCAACATTGTTTTGTGATAGCTAGATAGGGTGCTGAAATCTTGATCAGAGGTTGATGATTTATGTTTGTGTGTGTTTGAGAGAGGGAGATTATTCATTGTTAGGGTGTTGGGGACAAAAGTTTAGAGGGATTTTTTGTCTGGTCTATGCAAGAGCGAAGACCGATAGGGGGTTTCGGCCGTTAAAGGGCAGTTAACGGCTGTGATTCTGTGGAAAAGGGAGCGTTGGATTACTTTAAAATTTGTAGAGGAAAAGTGAGATCTTTGGTTGCATGTCATGCTATTGATGATGGTGGTGGTTGGTTGCATGGTTAAGGAAAAGGTTGCGGTGGCGGTGGCGGTGGCGGTGGCGGTGGGTTTTATGTAGAAAGTATGGAAAATGGCTTTCAAGGATGTATTTTTTGGAATTATTGCTTTTTTGTATAGCACTGTGGTAGTTGCGGAAAGTGAAAGAGGTATTGCTACATACCAATACGATGTTTCCACTATCTACCTTGTTTGATTATGTTTGTCCGCTGATAAAATTGTTACCAGTATCAAATTTATGTAAATGTGGGGCCTTTGGCTGGAATCTTAAGCTGTTTAATTTTAAACCAGTTCTTAGAACCTTTTCTTCTCTTCTTGATTCTTGTTAGTTTTGTTGACTCACAGATCAATTAACCAGAGCTTTCCAGCTTCTGGCAAGGAAAATAACGAGAAATTGAACATGTCCAAGTGAATTCAAGGCTATATAAATAGCCTTGAATTCAAATGCAAATTCATCTTCTTCCCCAGAAAAAAAACCCTCATCTTTTTCTTGTTTTAAAACATGCACGTACGTACATAGCTTCATCACAACACTCCCATCCTAATACAAGAGGGTTTCAATTATACCCTTCTAAAAAACTTGCTTTGCAGGCATTATGATTACCCAAACCCAAGCTCCCACGTCTTCCAATCCATGGTAGTTTTAAAAAGACAATCTCATCAAAATATTATAAAGCTAAATTCGATCGGAACATTCGTGTTCATAATACAAGAAGAAGAGAGAAGAAAAATATGCAGTATGAGTTTATACCTTCTACTCTCGATGCAGGCAGCCGCGCACTGTAATATATACACGCAAGGACTTCACATCAACCATTGATGGGTGCTGCTGCATAGAAAGACCCAAAAGTAAAAGGAGAGCGCTAGGGGTTGGGCTTGTCTTATACCAGCCTCGTAGAGACCCGATATATTTTTTGGTATTTTCGATTTAACTATGACTTGCTTTGTGTAGAATAATTTGTTTTTAAACTATATTTTATACGAGAAATATATTTTTAAAATATGTTTAATTATTTATATTTTATTTATAATAAAATAATAAATACAAAGGAAAAAACAATAATTAACTGATGGTGGAGCCCATGATTAATGGGCAAAGATAATTTCATAAAATGTTTTCATTTCCAGGGGATATAACTATAAGTTGCTTTCTTTTTGTTTCGAATTGTTTTTTCTCTTGATGATAAAATATTTTTTAATAATCAAATTTTTTCAAGGGAACCGTATATAAGAAAATAAGATAAATATTCTACTGAAACATATTCTTATATAAAAATAAACATAGAGGGTGTTTGGGAGTGATTTACAAAAATACTTTTAAAAAAGTTATTTTTTTATTTTTATTTTTATTTTTAAGTTTAAATTAACAAAATTTGATGTTTTTAAATTATTTTGATATTCTGATATCAAAAATAAATTTTAAAAATAATTTTTTTAATTTTAATGTATTTTTGAACAAAAAATATTTTCAAAAATAACCGCAACTACACTCCGAAACATACACGTAGTCGATCACTTCTAAATTGAAGTTTGAGAGTTGTTTTTTGGTTTCTCCTCGAATTTGATAGAAATCAAGACAATATATTCGAAGCAAACCCAATTCT
Organism: Salix arbutifolia; assembly: GCA_025169955.1. NCBI lineage: Eukaryota > Viridiplantae > Streptophyta > Magnoliopsida > Malpighiales > Salicaceae > Salix > Salix arbutifolia. Next base: position 11,051,849 of record CM045911.1, read on the forward strand.
TTGCCGAATTTCAACAGTAATTTTAAAAAATATCTTAACGAGATAGTATAAACAATTGTGTTTTTAATAATGTGCATTAATTGCTAGAGGAGAGATCATGCATAGCAGTCCAGCCAGCATATAGATAAGCAGAAGCCCAGCCCAGTTTTGTTTGCAATTGTCCATGTGAGATTTGTGGTGAAGGTTAGCCCTTCTTTCTCTTCCATCGTCCCATACCTTTACTATCCACACAAAAATACCTGTGATACCTGTCACTACAAAACCAAGCCAAAAAATTCGAGGGAAAAAAAAATGAAGAAAGAAAGGAGAGAAAGAATAGCGGTCAAAATCTGAAGCAGATGATTCTAGTGAGATCAGTGACTTGATACTTGAAGCAGAGACTGAAGTACAACCTTTTCTCTGTACAGTCATGGCCACAGTGGCATCAGGAAGTACAGTACCCATCAAACTCCATAGCACTCACAAGCCAAAACCCTCATCTCCATTTATCGGGAAAAGGCTTAACCTCAAACCCTGTTCAAGAACAACCATAACTTCAAAACCAAAAACAGTTGCAGTTGTTGCATCATCAGGAGGTGAGTTCTTGGATGCAGTTCACAACCTCTTTTTGGGTGTAGGTGTCGGGTTACCATGTACAGTTATGGAGTGTGGTGATATCATATACAGAAGCACTTTGCCAAAGCCAAGTGGGTTGACACTTACAGTTCCTGGTGCTGCTTTGGCTTTGGTTACTTTGTCTTACCTCTGGGCCACTCCTGGTGTGGCGCCTGGGTTCTTTGACATGTTTTTTCTTGCTTTTGTTGAGAGATTGTTTAGGCCCACTTTTAAGAAGGTAAGTGCAAGTTGTGATTGGTTTTGCTGCTTTTGCTGGATAATTGCTGTGGTTTTCTGATTGCATGTAACTTGTGGTCATTGGGCTGGTTTGTGGTGACAGGATGACTTTGTTTTGGGGAAGAAGTTGGGCGAGGGAGCTTTTGGAGTAGTTTATAGGGCTTCGTTGACAAAGAAGCCTTCTTCCAAGGTATAAGTGTTTAATGAAATTGTTCTTTGTTGTCAACAACTTGCTATGATTTTTAATTATTTTTTTTACAGAAATTGACTCTGGAATAAATTGTCTCATCGTGTCTAATTTGGTATCTTGACTAAAATTGCAGTGATTAGATATGACGAAATGAACCCATCATTTTAATATAACCAATTTCCGCACTTTCTTTAGTAATTATCCTGTTTAAGCTATTATATTCATCCCTTCAAACCCTCTGCAAACATCGGATGTTTGGAGAGGGGTTTTTCACTGATCGTTGCTTGAGATGATCGGATGATTAAAAGGGAAAACTAATAAACCAATTCTTTGTGTTTTTGATGTTTTGCTAATGATTTATGAGTGATGCATATGCACCTTAGCTATCGTGTCTAAGAATACCTCAAGGAAATCAATATAGCACATTAATTTGTGGTTTTTAAGGTGCCTTGTCAGAAGGAAGGTGACTTCGTATTGAAAAAGGCTACTGAATACGGGGCAGTGGAAATTTGGATGAACGAACGAGTTCGAAGAGCTTGTGCAAACAGCTGTGCTGCTTTTGTGCATGGATTTCTTGAGGTGTTGCTCTATTTTGACTACTACTACCATATAAATTAAGGGTATCTTTATCTCAAGAATTAAGCAAATCAAGCTGATAGGTCGTGCTGTTTTACATTTTGTTTCTTTTCTGGTGACTTGAATTGCCAATATGGAACTGCTTTCAGAGTTCTTCAAAGAAAGGAGCTGAATACTGGCTCTTATGGCGGTATGAAGGAGAGGCCACACTTTATGATTTTATGCGGAGTAAAGAGTTCCCTTATAATGTTGGTACATTCTCTCAGTTGCCTTCTTCTTTTATCAACTCATCAAATAGATTTTAATGTTTTATGCTTTGGAAGGCTGTCTTTGAGGACTTTGTAGTTGCAATTGCCCAAGTCAAAGACTGATCCTCCCCGCTGACCCACAACAACTCCCAGTCTTTAGTTGGTATAAGGTTTTCCTATCTTTGATGTAAATCATAACTGGGGTTTAATATCATTGTATTTTGCATTAAGAATAGGAGAAAATATCATTTTTTCTCCTCTTAAGCGATCTTGGATATAGTTGGTTTGGACTTAATTGACTGCACTAAGGTGCTTCAAGTTTAAATTGTAGTTTACTCAGATCATCAGCGCCAATTTAAGTAATATTACAGGCATGGTCAGGTAGAAACAATGATACTTGGAGAGGTTCAGGACTTGCCTAAGGGACTGGAGAGGGAAAACAGAATCATTCAAACTATCATGAGACAACTTCTATTTGCGCTGGATGGTCTTCACTCAACAGGAATTGTGCATAGGGATTTTAAACCGCAGAACATTATTTTTTCTGAAGGTAATGACATCAAGGTTTCTTCTAAACATAGAAGGTTAAATTCAATCTAAGATCAAACGATTCATATTTTCATGTAAATTGGAGCAGGGTCTCGTACATTTAAGATCATTGATCTAGGAGCTGCAGCGGATTTGCGAGTGGGAATCAATTATATTCCAAAAGAATTTCTTTTGGACCCGAGGTACTTTCTCTCTCATGATGCAACAACAGCTATAAGAGGATTTGGTGATAATTTTATGAAGGATAACTATATGATAGGTTGAATCTCCAACTTCTTCATGAGTAACTGGAATTTGTACAGAGACTCGCGTGTTGATCAATTCAGTCTGAATCATGCTCATAATCCATATCATATTTCTGGGATTTCATTCTTCAAATTACCAAGAGAAGTTTTGTTTTCTTATGTTTTATGTAATATTTATTTGAATTCCTTTATGTACTCTTTCTGTCTATCGCTGTGGCACTTCACAAATCAGAAACTGGCATTGTCAACTAAATTTTTTAATATTCAGACTGTCCTTGAATTTTAAATCATTGTTTGATATCAGTAGGTGCAATTGACACAAAGCATCTAATTTCTCCACATGAATTCTGCTTTCTAATCTCTCCTGATATATCATATTTTATGCACAATCTATCCTTTCTCAGATACGCCGCACCGGAGCAATACATCATGAGCACGCAAACTCCATCCGCACCCTCAGCTCCAGTGGCAACTGCACTTTCCCCGGTGCTTTGGCAGGTGCAAATACCAACCACATTATCCCCTAATTTGATTATCACGAGCCTTGAACCTCTCTCAGTGAATTAATCTGTCTTCTGATGCTTTTGATAAACAGATGAACTTGCCTGATAGATTTGATATTTACAGTGCTGGTCTAATCTCCCTACAAATGGTGAGTGAAAATTGCTTAGAAACTATAGTTACCATTTCTGGTGCTAAATACTTTGATTACCTCGCATCAGTTTGCACTTGGAGACATTAAGCAGTGAGTTTCATATAAACAGTTCAAGAATGGACAAAAAATTAACTTATTTAGATTACATTTTCCTAAACAGCTATTACAGCAGAAAGGAATCCTCGTCTTTAATATTTGAGGGTACTATCTGCAGATCCGTGCACAGACATTTTGCAACAAGAGTACTTGAACCGTAAATGAAGGGTGAAAATGAAACTTTGGGGATGCTGTCTCTGAGGGTTAGGGAAACAAATTTTGCATTTAGGTTAGAATTGGTTCGGTGTTGCATTGATTTACCATTTTAAATTATTACAACAAGAAGCTGTTTGAAATGTTCTTATTTATAAATTAAGATTTTAAATGCATTGAAGTTCTAATAAGCTGATAACGTATCACCAAACATGAGTAGTTAGGCCACATGTCACTTTAAATTGATCAAAAATGAACAAGATGGTTGTAGAAAATTCAAATATTCAGCTGGTCACACTGCAAATGAGAAACTGTCCTTTAAGCATTAGCCCTTGAAATAGAAAAATATTAGCAGTTCATGCTTCTTCGTGTGGTTAATTTGGTCAGTCATAACATACGGCTAGTTTGGACTAATTGTGGTCGAGTTTTTAGCTGTTTTCAACTTCTAACACCTCTACCTACAGGCTTTTCCTGGACTACGTTCTGATAGTGGGCTCATACAGTTCAACCGTCAATTAAAACGATGCGATTATGACTTAATTGCATGGAGGAAAAGCGTAGAGACACGTGCCAGCTCTGATCTTCGTAGGGGTTTTGAGTTATTGGATTTAGATGGTGGGATAGGATGGGAGCTTCTAACTTTGATGGTCCGATATAAGGCAGGACAAAGAATAAGTGCAAAAGGAGCTCTAGCTCATCCTTACTTTGATAGGGAAGGGCTACTAGTTCTGTCCTTCATGCAGAATCTCAGGCTGCTATTATTTCGAGCAACCCAACAGGATTATGGAGAAGCTGCCAAGTGGGTTATTCAACTAATGGCAAGATCTGGAACAGAGAAGGACGGCGGCTTCACAGAAGCTCAACTTCAAGAACTAAGAGTTTGTTTTTGAACTAAAATAAAAATTATTGTTAACGTTATTGTTCACTGAAAAACCTTTGACAATTGCAGTTTGTTTTTAGGAAATACAAGAGCCGGAAAAGAAGGCAAGCCCTCAAAGGAATGGTCTTGCTTCGGTTCTTCGGTTGCGAAGGAAGATCTTGAAAACATTGAATGAGAGTAGGGATGAGCTTAACCAACGAAGGAAGAGCCTATGGTGGAGCCGGTGGATCCCAAGAGAAAGATGAGAACTGTACATAGATTTTTTAGTAAACTTTGTATGTGCATTATTATATGTGACTACTTTGGTGGAATAGATAATCAAGCTCAAAGATGAACTTAGCTGGAATCTTTGGAGAAACATGCTTGTAGTAATCTTTTGACCGCACGTGTAAGCTACTTCGGGAATGATAAATTTTATAGAAAGGATTTGATTAAATGAAGTGATACTGCTATGAAGCATTCCAAAAGTCTTCACCGTCCCTGCTCAAGCACTTGAATATTCAGACACGATCTGGTCACGGCATTTTGATTGTATTTTTCCTTAGAAAAATTGAATCATGATGTTTGCTTTAAAGTTTAAAGAAATGGGAAGTGAACGTGCGTTCTCAATATTGATGATTGTAGAGTAAAGATGCCGCAATTATGCATCGATCTTTTCTATTTCTTTCTTTTATCACCGCTTTTGACAGCTTCAGATCAGGCCTATGCCATTTCTGTTAAAATTATTGTTTTTATGGAATTTTGAGAATTTTTTTTTGCAGAGGAAATTAGAAACGGTTGACTCCCAGTTTATAGGGTGTTGATTGAGAATATAATAATATTTATTTTTAAAATATTTTGTTTATTAAAATAATAATATTATTATTATTTTTAAAAAGTTATTTTGACATTAAAACGATTCGAAATTAAAAAAAAAACTATATAATTTTTTTTCAAAATACAAAATCAAATAGGATACTCATAAAATAAGAAACAAAGAATTATAAGTTTGACTATCTTAGCTCCTTTCTTTTTTAAAGAGCAAGATTCCTCATTTGTGCTGTCAGTCGAAGAAGATGTTTTGCAAGAAATAAAGAAACTGGGTCACAAATTAATTAACAAAAAACATCCAAGTAAAAATCACAACAAAACTTCAAATTAATACACTTATAAAAAGTAATATTATGAAAATCTATATGTAAGCTGGATAAACTAATGGTAACATCACTGGATTAAATAGTTCATGTCTGTGAAGAAACCATCTTACTTAAAAATTTAATCTGTTAGGTGAGATTCTAGAATATAATTTATATTATTTTTTAACACACCCCTTCAAGTGAAAGCTCTTTGGATTTGAACCTTGCACAGGCCAACATTATCCTGTGCTTGATTTTTATCAAATAGAATGGGGTAGTAAAATTCGAATTCGTGACCGATGTATCAACAAAACTTTGATACCATGTTAAGAAACTATCTCACCTAAAAGCCTGTTAGGTGAGACTCCAGAATATAATTTATATTATTCTCTAACAATGTGTATACTGTTCGAAAACTATATTACATGGAAAACTCTTCAATTTTAGCTCTCAATTTGTTCATTCTTCAAGCAATCTGAGATTTTCAAGTTATGATTGAAAACATTTCCCTATATATTCTTACATGATTATGGCATTCGATAGCTAAGATTGGACAGGCAATTTGGGTCATCCAACATGCTAAAACGAGGTAATTTTGGAACGGACAGCAAATACCTGGCTGGCCTAGTTAGTCAACTAAGCAAAGACGCGATCGCATGTTAAGTATATGTTCGTACATAATTGATTCAATAATTAACTTATAATCACACATAAGGTTACGTATAAACTTCCTAAGTTGACGTCCAAATTTGAATTTCTCGGAAAAATAAAACAATTACATATGATCAGTTTTTATTTTTGTTTAGATTGAAGTGTGTGTGTATATATATATTTATTGATTAGTCCGTGCTAAGTTATGGCCATTTGAATGATTGATTGAAGGAATTAAACTAAGTTGCTTAATAAATAAATAAATATATAAGCATGTGAAAGTAGAATAACACATATATATTAATACAAAGTTTCAAAGCTTATTGAACTAAGATACCAAAAAATATTGAGGTTGAGTCTATCACAGGCAATGTCATTGTAAATCACGAGACGTTCACGTGTAAATCTGACCTTCTTGTTCAGAACAACAAGGCTGTTTTTATGTACGCTTACAGGGCAACAAACCCAGCATAAAACATGGATTATATAAAGATCATACAATGTGCGAAGATAGAATATTCAAAAGTTTACCATAATTAATCCATGACATAGCAGACTGTCGCATGTATTATATACAATGTGCGAACATAGAATATTTATTTTGATTAACATGTCGATACCTTGTCTGAAACATGAGCTCAACTGATATTTACAGAGGATTCAGAGAAGATATTTGCTAATCCTATATATATATGATCATCCAAATCGTTAACACAACTAGTTAAGCTCATGTGTTATACATCCAAGATAAGCACTCCGTGTAGCTTCTAAATATCTTGTCCAGGTTTTAAGGAGAGTTTGCAGGAACCAGCAATTTACTGACGGGCTCTTAAATCGACATCGGCAACTTACAGGTGTTCAAAGAGAGAGATTAGATATTTACTAGAAGGAGGGTTAATGGAAGATGGTGTGCCGTAGTGAAATGGGAGGAGCACGAGACCACGCAAGTGGTGGTTTGCTTTTGGATAGGAATCCTCGATTCAATCAATCACTCAATTGGGTTTCGAGCAATCTTACATTAATTTTATCAAGACTGGCAGTGCATGCTTATGGTGGAATCTTGGCCATGTAACCTGAAATTTCACTTCTTTTCTGGGGATTGGAGATTCTTGGGAGATTTTGAATTTGTCCCTCTTGATTTTATTTCATTGCTAAATGGAATCAAGTGATTTGGATGCTCATGCGAATATGAATACTGCTGCTATTAATTTAATTAGCTAACAGGTATTCCATGCACCAATATGACCACCCTGTCAAATATTTCAGCGGAATTCTGTGAGAATTGGATTCAAATTCCCATCAGATCTCAAGACTTAAATTCACGGTGGGATCTTATTCTCATCTGGTCTCCTGCGAGCTTTACAGCCAAACATGATTTCAACTACTGCAAAAAAAAACAACCACCCACAAATATGAGTGTTCAATACTCAACTCACTGGCAATTCGATGCAGGCAAAGTGCTCCATTAATCCTCTGTATCTAGCATCTTTCAATTCAACCGTTGATTTACAATGTTTGACGCAATGTTACCCTTTTCATTTAACAACCGTTTCATCTTCACATAAAAATGCACATGATAATCACGTGCACAGAAACTCCAACCTCCCAAAAAATAAAAACAAATAAAGTAAAATCAAACCATACTTAATAACCCTAGCAAACTCTTTGATCTCCATGCGAGACGGCATTAAAAAGGTGGGCAACAGCTAATTAATTCAATAGTAATCCTGACTGCATTTCTATTTTGTATCAACTATCATGGATCAATGGATCAAAATCTAACTTTTGGTTGGCGGAGGACCTAACTGGAACATATATTATAGTTGGAGGGTCAAGATGTAGTTTCCCATCTGTGAAAAAAATAATACCCACCAAGGAATATTTTTTCTAGTACAAGGAAATTCAACTCACGGCAATCCCTCATACAAACAAGAACGTGCAGACAAAGCACGTAGATAGAAGCAGACAAGTCTCTCATCCAAAATCCTCCTCAAGATAATGCAAGAAAGGCCGAGAATTAAAATTTAGGTAACCTCGAGAGAGAGAGAGAGAGAGAGAGAGAAGAAATTTAAAAGCGTTAAATTATCCATGGAGGGTGACAACACCCGTGCATCGTATGTTCCAATGTCCCCCTCCTGAAGACATTCACGAGAAAGTTGCTAACGCATGCACGTCTAACTAGTTTTTTTAATGTAGGAAGATATTAAGATAGCGTAAATGTTTTTTTAAAACTAAGATAAATTCAAGATTTGATTTATTAACTCAACTCGATTTAGTAAACACAATTAATATAGCAATACAAATAAGAAGATGAAACAATAATGAAGTTATAGTTTTTTTTTCTTAAATAATAATAATAATAATAATAATCTAGTCATTTCAATAACATAGAGTCTACCAAATTATTAAGATGAGCCCGTAAGCTAAGAAATTTGTCACCTTATTGAAGTGATGGGCACCTAATGTGAAGGTGGGTGGTGCCTCTTTGCCTGCACAAGTTAGGATATGGTATAGATTATTATAAAATTATATATAAGTAGAAAAAAATATAACCAGAAAAAAATATTTCTTGGAAAAAAATAATTAGAAAAAAAAGAACGAAAAAAAGAAAAAAAAAATATCAAACAGTAATAAAAAGTGAAAATCACTGTTAATTTTGGGGAATAAAAAGTGATGTGCGTAAGCCAACACAGACAACCCGGTTATCAAAAAATAAACTAAATAAAATTGTATAAGTGGAGGAAAAGAAACAATAAAAAATATTAATAAAAAGATCTGGGGATTAATTGTGGTGTGTTTAAGGTAACCCAAACACCTCAATTATAAAAAAAAAAAAAAATTATATAAAAAATGTTAATAAAAAGATCTGAGAATTAATTGTGGTGTGTTTAAGGTACCCAAACACCTCAATTATAAAAAAAATAAAATAAAATTATATAAACTAAATAAAATGTATAAGTGGAGGAAAAGAAACAATAAAAAATGTTAATAAAAAGTGGACCGAGAAAGTAATCATGGTGCGCATAAGCTGCACCGGACACCACGGTAAAAAAAAACAACATTTAAGAAGAAAAAAACGTTTAAGAAGAAAAAAAAGGTAAAAAAAAAAATCAATTTTTCTAAAAAAAAAAATTAACTGTTCAAATCCAGTAAAACCATGTTTTGGTTTAGCAGTATAGATTATTATTATTATTATATCATTTTAGTAGGAGTGTCCCAACTGGGGCTGTGGGGCCATTGTCTGGCGGGTTCAGGGGCAGTGCGAGCCTTTTCATGCCCCATCGCTGGCTCTTTACTAGACCAATGCTCGCTTGGACCACACCCATCTCACCACTATATAAACCATCTCCCCTCCTTCCGGTTCCATTTCAAGCCATCTCGCAAACTTTCAACTCAAAACTCATCTGCTATTCAATTCAGTGACCCCTCCAACAAAAAAAAGTTCACTGAAGATGAAGATGAACAGTGGTGGCATGGGAAGCTCAAGGAGAAGGATATCCAGCAAGGGGCTAGGTGCTGTGCTTAGAGAGCAAAGGGCCAGGCTTTACATAATAAGGAGATGTGTGGTCATGTTGGTTTGCTGGCATGATTAACACCATCGATCAACTCCTAGCCATAGTTTTGGTGGGGATGAGGGGTCTTTCACCACCACCACCCCGTTCTTCTTTTTCTTGGTAGAGTGTAAATAGCTGCGGCACGGCTGGACATTCTCATTGGAGAGTTTTTAACAGTTTTCTTATGGCTCGGCCTTATGAGGCATCGATCAACTCCTAGCCATAGTTTTGGTGGGGATGAGGGATCTTTCACCACCACCACCACCACCACCACCACCCCCTTCTTTTTTTTCTTGGTAGAGTGTAAGTAGCTGCTGCACGGCTGGACATTCTCATTGGAGAGTTTTTAACAGTTTTCTTATGGCTTGGCCTTATGAGGCATCGATCAACTCCTAGCCATAGTTTTGGTGGGGATGAGGGATCTTTCACCACCACCACCACCCCCTTCTTTTTTTTCTTGGTAGAGTGTAAATAGCTGCTGCACGGCTGGACATTCTCATTGGAGAGTTTTTAACAGTTTTCTTATGGCTTGGCCTTATGAGGCATCGTTAATTAATGTATAGATCGGATAGTATGGATCAAGGTTTTGGTATCATCTGACAAATTGATGTTCTTTCTCTATTCTTTTTAGTTTTCTTGTTCTGTTCTTGCGTCGCCTGAATCTCGAGTTGCTGCGTGCATCTCTGGAGAAGGATCGGAGAGAGGGGCCGGGATCCTCTTTTCTCGTCTTATCCTTAATATCTCATGAAGTTCATAATTAAGATGAAGGAAAATCGATGCCCTAAAGCTGTATTCTTCTTGTCTCAAGGTGTTTGAATACGCAATCACAACCAAAACTTCATTAGAATAAGAATGGAGGGTTTGTGGAGACTAGAAGGTCATAAACAGTATAGAATCATAAAACCTAATTATCAATTTGTGTTTTAATTTGTTGGTGTTTTGAACTCAAAATAACACATAGTTCCCATCTACTCTCTTTTGTTTCTCCGATATCAAAATAGTTTTCATCACCGAATCTAATTTCATCATCAATTAGAATACCGAGTAATTAGCGAAGAGGTTATATTTTCATGAGACAGGACGTCAATTTGAGTTTTCCTTTTTTTAATGATTAAATTTAACTCCAGAAGAGTTACAGATCTTTTTGTAGCTTTGGAGCAGGGTTTAAGATAGAGCAGGCCCGGATACAACCAGACGTGTTATTCACGATGTGTTCATCTTGTTTGTTTTTGTGTGTTTAAAAGTCTTTTATTTTTTAAAAAAAAATGAGTATTTTTCCTGTACCCTCGTATGGATATGATGTGACTGTATTTAAAATAATTTTAAAAAAATAAAAATATTATAAAAAAGTAATTGATTTTAGACATACAAGCAGCCAGTAACCGGTCATTAATAATTGGAAGGGAGGTTCAGCTGTGATGATATTGTAGCAGGCCTTACTCTTTAATCACCCTATTTTATTTGACTTGTTTTCTTCTATTATTGTATTATTTTTTTCTCTCATGACACACACATGTTCTTGATCATGTAAACCCATGATCATGGAAATAGATCACGGGGTTTGATCATGGGGATCAATTTATTGATCATGGCTAATTATCTCCTTGGTGGAAGGAGAAAATTGAAAAATAAATTAATGGGTAAGGTCCCTGATCTACCTATAAATAATAGCTTGTGTACTCCATCTATTACTATTGTTAGACTAGATCAGAAGATTTCTGTAGTAAAACTTTTATATTTTAAAGTTATATTGTTATTGCTAATTTGCAAAGAGCTGTATTGCTGCTGTTATTGGAATTATTTTTCGGTATTTGAGCAACAATAACCAAAGATATTTATAATCTAAATTATGCTGCACTATGTATTACGCATTCGATTATATAAAATATGTATAACAATATATACACAGCAGTGCCACGTAGTCCAGCAATTGTTTAATTAAACATTAAAAAAACGACTCATAATTGATACTTGTTGAGATTGATAAATGTATGAAGTAATTTCACAGATAATTGAAGAATTAATCAAAGGAAGAAGACAGTGTTTTGGAGGGAAGAATATAAAATCTCGAAAATGTTTGTTATGCTGGTTCTTCAGCTTGCACACACAGTAAACATGACTATATTTATACTAAAGAGACATTACTTAGGTATGCATACTCACACATATGCTTACCATATACCTTACACTAACATTCCCCCTCAATCATAGGCTTGCATAAACCAAGCCTGAGATTGTTACAATGAGTGTGAAACAATGGCGAACTTAACCCCTTTGTCAAGATGTCAGCAGCCTGTTCTTGAGAAGAAACAAATTGCACAATGAGCTGATTGTTGGACACCCTCTCCCGAACAAAATGAACATCCACCTCAATGTGTTTAATCCTTTGATGTTGAATTGGGTTGAAGGACAAAGCAATTGCCGAGAGGTTATCACAGAAAAGAACTGGTGGCTGTGATAATTTGATAGCCAAAAATTGAAGCAATTGTTGTACCCAATCAAGTTCTGCTGAAGTGGTAGACAATGCCCGATACTCAGCCTCTGTCGATGACCTAGAAATTGTCTGCTGCTTCTTGGAAGTCCATGAAACTGGATTGGAACCAAGAAATACAATTAAACCTGTAGTAGACCTTCGATCATTAGGGTCCCCAGCCCAATCTGCATCACTGTAAGCCAAGAGATCTAAGGAGCTTTTGGTGTAATGAATCCCAAACTGCAAGGTGCTTTTAAGGTACCGAAGGATTCTTTTCACAGCAACAAAATGAATCTGCATGAGTTTTTGCATAAACTGGCATACTTGATGGACAGAAAAAGCAATGTCAGGTCTTGTAAATGTAAGATACTGTAAAGCTCCTACAATGCTGCGATATAAGGTGGGATCATCAAATGGCATGCCATCATCCTTCAACAATCGCTGATAAGGAAGACAAGGTGTGGCACATGATTTGGCAGCAAGCATATCAGTCTTAATAAGAAGATCATTAACATATTTTGACCGAGACAAATCCAAACCATCAGAAGAATAAGAAACCTGAACCCCCAAGAAAAAATACAGTTTCCCCAAGTCTTTAATCTCAAATTCAGATGCAAGTGACTGAATAACAACCTGAATTTCCACAATGTTACTCCCGGTGACTATAATATCGTCCACATAGACTAGTAAAATGGTTATACCAGCCTCAACATTTTTAACAAACAATGAAGAATCAGAATATGTGGATGCAAAACCCAGAGAAGGTAAAAATGCAGTAAACCTGTCATTCCAAGCCCTGGGGGCCTGCTTGAGACCATAGAGAGACTTGTGTAACTTGCAGACTAAATGAGGATGAGTGGAGTCTGAAAACCCAGGAGGTTGAGCCATGAACACCTCTTCCTGAAGAGAACCATGCAGAAATGCATTCTTAACGTCAAGTTGCCTTAAAGACCATTCAAACTGTGCAGCAAGGGCTAGGACAAGTCTGACAGTGGTTGGCTTAACCACAGGGCTGAAGGTTTCCCCATAATCCAGCCGAGGCTCTTGACTAAAACCTTGAGCAACTAACCGAGCCTTGTGTCGAGCAATAGAGCCATCAGCATGTCTCTTGATCTTAAAAATCCACTTGCAGCCTACTAAGTTTTTATAAGCAGGAAGGGGCACTAGACTCCAAGTGCCCTGTGTTTGAAGGGCTGACAGCTCTTCCTTCATGGCATCAAGCCATACGGGATGAGACATAGCAGATTTATATGTGGAAGGCTCACTGTTTGACAAGTCAGTAGCAGATGAAGATGAAGCCAAGAAGCAAACCTTTTTCTTTACAATGCCAGACTTGCTGCGTGTCTTCATGGAATGAACATTCATAGCAGGAATGTTTTGAATCACAGATATTGCCTCTGGTTGAAAGCTAGCAATAGATAAGTGATCAACCAATGGTGCAATTTCAGAATTACTCACAGGTTCCACAGGAGGAGGAGCAGATGCAACATTAGCAGGAGTAATGGACTTGGGTGATGAATTGGGTGCAATTGCAGGTTGAACAATTGGTGATGGGGGTAAAACAATGACATTTTGAGTGTTAACAACAGGAGAAGACATACTAGTATAGGAATGAGAGATAGGTGTTTTAGGCCGAGAGCCTGTTTTAAGTTGTTGAAAGGGAAAAACATGCTCATTGAATATAACATGTCTTGAAATATATGTACGATTTGCAACAACATCAAAACACAAGTACCCTTTATATTGATTTGCATATCCTAAGAAAATACACATTTTGGTCTTAGGTTGCAATTTGTTATCATTGTAGGGACGCAATAATGGAAAGCAAGCACAACCAAAAATGCGCAAATGGGAGACAGCAGGGGCAGATTTGAAGAGCATCTCATATGGGGATTGATTATGCATGACTAAGGAAGGCATTCTATTAATTAAATACAAGGCTGTATGAAGGGCAAAAGTCCAGAATGAAGAAGGCAATTTAGCATGTTGTAGAAGGGTTATAGTTGTTTCTATAAGATGTCTATGCTTACGTTCAGCTAAGCCATTTTGTTCAGGAGTGTAAGGGCAGGATTTTTTATGAACAATGCCTTTAGCATGGAAAAATAGTTTAAGCTTTTGACTAGTGTATTCCCCACCCCCATCACTTTGAAGTATTTTGATTTTAGAAGAGAATTGAGTGTTAACATAATTATAGAAGGCAATGAATACAGAATAAACATCACTTTTGTTAACAAGTGGAAACAACCAACAATATCTGGAAAATTCATCAATAAATGTCACATAGTATTTATAGCCGTCAATCGAAACACATGGAGAAGGACCCCATAAATCACTATGTATAGTTTGAAATGGGATTACAGACTTTGTATGACTGGAATGAAATGGAAGTTTAGAAAACTTTCCTTGAAGACAACTATGACATATAGATGAATTTGAATCAATTGAACATGCAACATTTGCTTTTTGTAACATCAATGAAGCAATCCTATTTGTAGGGTGGCCTAATCTGTTGTGCCAAGTACAAGAGAAGACTAACTGACCAAGATGACACTAAGGTTGAAGTTTGAGATAAGCTGGACTAGAATGAGGAACAAAAGGCAGAGGATAAAGTCCATTACTGCACCGTCCTGTGTAGATGATCCTCCCCGTGGCCCTGTCCTGAATCCAAAAAGAAAATGCATCAAAGATTAGTCTATAGTTGTTATCCAAACACAAGCGATGAACTGATAACAGATTTTGTGTAAGTTGGGGAACATATAAAACTGATTTCAGTTTAATGGAAGCATTGCTTGTAGGAATAATTGAAATTCCAACATGAGATACCAACAAACCTTCACCATTGGCAGTTTGGACTCTGTCATTAGCAGGATAGGGAGCAACCAAGGACAAGTTTGACAAGTCAGCAGACATGTGATTTGTTGCCCCAGAATCGGCAAGCCAAACTGAAGATGAAGGTTGAGGCTGAGATAAAGGGAAGACAGTATTCATTGCTTGCATAGGTTGTTGATGATGAGGTGCATACGAAATTGAACCACTGAAATTTGGCCCCTCAGAATACATGGCCTGATGCAACTGTGGTTGAGGAGTCTGAGGCTGAGGGGATGAATACGGTACTGAACCTCTGAAATTACTCATCCCAGAACCATTGAAAGTGGTCATTCCAGACTGCAATTGTAAATTCTGGTCTTGTGAATGTTGAGACTGAGGCAGTGCAAATTGGGCTGATCCCATAGAGTTTGGACCACTATTATTATAGTAGCAAAACCATGATGTATGATTAGTCCTTCCACATATATTACACTGAATTCGATCATCTCTCTTATTCCCACACATAGGGGCAGTGTGCCCTTCAAGATTGCATAGCTGACAGACAGGCACTTGAGGAATATTTGAGGGAAAATAGGGAGAGGAGGCTGGGTTAGACACACCAGAATTCATTGAAGGGGAATCACGGGTTTGAGGTTTTGGGTAATTCCTGAAGCCTGATTGATATCTTCCCCTCCCCCTGGGCCTGTTAAATGATCTATACCCCCCACTCCCAAAGTTGTTGTATGAATGGGTTCTTTGAGGTATTTGGACATATGAATCAAAGGGATTAACAGATTTTGGAATTGTGGTGTGCATGGCAGTAAGAAAGGAGGATGAATCAGTATGGATAGTTTCTACAATCTTTTCCTCAGCTAGCAATTATGACCTAAAATCTTTTAGGGAAATAACATTCTCTCGGCCTCGCACAACACATCGAAATGTATTGTATTCCGAAGGCAAACCATTCAAAGCTAGTATCACAATATCTTCATCCCCAAAATACACACCAGCAGCACTTAGGTAATCCCTAGTTTCTTTGATTTTCAGAAGGTATTGGCTAATAGAATCAGTTCCTTTCCTTATATTCTGTAAATCAGATTTTAATTGAAAGATGCTAGTCTTAGATACAGATGAAAATTGTTCTTTGAGTCTAATCCATAAATCCCTAGAGCTAGTACTTCCAATTGCACATGACATAGCAATGGGTGACAAAGTGGCAGTAACCAGTTGCATGATAGCTCGATCATGCATCTTCCATACCAATAATTCATCACAATCAACAGTAGAAGAGGAATTAGAAAAATTCATACCACAGACTTCGGCTGAAGCAGAGGACGTAGAAGAAGGACAGGGATGAGACCCATCCACGAACCCATAGATGCCATAACTTTCCAGAAGCAATTGCATTTGAAAATGCTAGTTTAGGTAATTTGTGTCATCGAGCTTGACATTCACGGAGGTGGAAACAGTGGAAATGAGGGCTGTAATTGGAGATTGGAGGATTTGAAGTTGAGCTGCTGTGACCATTTTCTTTGGTTGAGGATTGCCCAGAACCTTTGTATGGGTTATTCAACAGTGGAGATTGGGACGATGAAAAAGAAATCACACAGATTCTGAAAAATGAATTTGTATATATCAGCGAAGAAGAAAAGCTGATTTTGGAAGCAAAAAATTGGATCAATTTCTTTGCGTGAGCATTTACAGCTCTGATACCATGTTGAGATTGATAAATGTATGAAGTAATTTCACAGATAATTGAAGAATTAATCAAAGGAAGAAGACAGTGTTTTGGAGGGAAGAATATAAAATCTCGAAAATGTTTGTTATGCTGGTTCTTCAGCTTGCACACACAGTAAACATGACTATATTTATACTAAAGAGACATTACTTAGGTATGCATACTCACACGTATACATACTCACACGTATACTGCGCTATGTATTACGCATTCGATTATATAAAATATGTATAGTAATATATACACAGCAGTGCCACGTAGTCCAGCAATTGTTTAATTAAACATTAAAAAAACGACTCATAATTGATACTGTCCCACAACTTGCATGTGTAGGTGTATTTTAAATTAAATTTCATCATTTTCTGGGAATAAATAATTTCCCCCTTTTTTAATTAGAAGTTGTGATAACTGATAGTAGCCCATTTTTATATAATGATCGAGCTGATGAGTGGTTTGTTCACCGGTCTCTGTCTTCATTTCCTGGCTTTGATTTTCTTGTCTACAGCCAAACAACGTTGGTAGATAACATGAATAATCAATTTAGCTCTTCCGTATAAATATAAAATAAAAAACGACTCCTGGTTTTATAGAATAATGAAGGGGCATTGTTGGGGGGCGGCTTTGTGGTCAAAACTCACATCACAGCCCATATTCACGTGAGACACGTGTACGGTAAAGGATGAGTGCATCCAACACTAGCAGTAACCCCTATTTTATTGAGCCTCCGCGTTACATTCTCCTACCTGTGCAGGCCTTTGCTAAAACTCCAATGACCAGGCATAAAGTTTTGAATCGATTGTTAAACCCAGTCCACGAGCACCAAAAAGGCAGAATTGTTTTTTTCCTTTTTTTTATTTTCCCCGTAATTGCTTTGACACGACAGGGATACCGCGTGCATCCTCTCCCAAGGAAGTTGGGATTGCTTGCCAGTAGTAGTTCGGGAGAGAACGAGATTTAAAAAAATAAAATGGCCGTGCACCATTGAAGCTGCAAAAAGCGGATGCGTTGCTGAAGATGGTCGAGCACAATCCATTTCAGTGGAGGCGCAGTTTAGAATTACTGTTTCTGACATCCACTAATATGGCATGGCAATAAGATGGATATATTATTATTATTATTATTATTATTAAAAAAATAGCACGAGCAAGCGTGTCAGTAATGTCAGGTGCACAGAAGATGAATTTTTCAAACTTAATATTCTGTTGTCGGCCACAGAAGAAGGCGCCACCCCTCTCTCTCTCTCTGTAGTCTCAGCCAAGAGAGGAGTTGATCGGTCAAAAGGCAGCTTTTATGAAGCCCACGTGCACCCTCCTCATCTTAAACCCCACCTCCACCTTGCCAATCACCACCGCTCACCAATTTAAAGCTTCCCAGTGCCCGAAAAACCACGTATTCCTCAGGTTTTTACAAGAAATTATATCTGATTTAAATTTGAGATTTGTATTGCAAATTACAAGTTTTTTGTGATCATTTAAAATGCTCTGGCATGTTTCTTGAAAGGATTAGCCTGCCAGAGGAGGGTTTTGATGGTGGACGACAGGAGCTATTCTTGGCTGGGTGCATTTGTTTTGAAAACGATCTGTAAAGACCTTGCTGCCTGTTTAGTCACGGGAGTTTTTACCTTGGGGGTTCTGAAGAACTTCATGATATCACCATAATTGTGCTCTTGCTTCAAATTTGTAATTTAGTTGGAACCAAATGCATGAACGTGCAGGGTACAGACATGGTCGTTGACGAAATAATTGGCGCGCAATTTTGTTATAGCCCTATCTGTCCGTTTCTTTAATTGTATTATGGCACCGAAAGAGAGAGGAACCCTAGCTCAGTTGCTAGGATGGGTCTCATTCCAGCTTCCCCACGAGCAATCGTGCTCCCCATATACAAAACAACTTTGCCCGTGAACTTAAACAGATGGCAAGCTTTGGCCCGGTCGTCTCTCTCTCTCGAGCCATTTTCAAGCCAACCTCGTACAATCTGTAATTGCTTTAACAAGTTCATGAATGTTTTGCTTGTATTCCAACCCGTGCCACTCTCATTGACTCGTTCAATCATAACATTTGTGTTTTCATTGACTCGTGTTCGACTTGGCACCTCAGCAGCTCAAAACAGCACCTTCCAAACAATGTAACCCAGGCATAGGTCACCAGTGGTGCGTGTTGATTACCCTTTGATGATTTAGTTTTCTAACACGCATTTGAATTCATTTGCGTCAAGCCTTGGAACTAGATTCAGATTGAAAAAAGCTCTTGAAAAAAGAGAGACAATAGCTTCATCTTCCCCGTTGAACTATGGAGTTACAATGACAGCATCGGTTCTAATAACAATAGCTTTGCCAACATGAGTGACATTGAAGTCACCCAGCAAAATACTATAGATTCAAAATACAACCTAGTTGAGTTAAAGGGCAAAGTATCAAAAAGTCAAACATGGAATGACCCCCCTTCCACGATCGGGATTGAAATTGCACAACAATGTTTAGTCAACCAACTTGACTTTGACCCCACGCAGTAAAGCTATCCTGTGATCCAAATTCCTTCAGAAAGCATTTAAGAACCACGTTAGTATAACCAGAAATTCTGATGCAATAACAAGATATGTTGTTCAAAGAGAAGACAAGAGACAACAGTGGAGAGGAAAACATACAAGTTGGCTTAGTCTGAATTCTGAAGGCGTATCAAGTTCCACGTTTGCTTGATCAAGTTCGAGTTTCTGGCACTCCTCTAGATCTTCCTTTAAATACTCTGGCCCTAACAGGGCATAATCAGAAAGACCAGTTTTGCCATTTGCTTCAGTCCCATGTCCACCCCTATTTGGAGATTGGCTCTGAAGAAACTCAGCGCACAAGGATAGCCCTTCCACAAGTTGTTGTGAATCCAACAACTGTTGTGACTCACTGTCCCACCATTTTCTCTCTTCCTCAGCACAATTATCATTATCACCCTCCATGTGATTAACATCAATTTCTGTCTCTAGTTGGTCAACATAACTGGGGTTTTCATGTTGAAGATTAACATCTTCTTCTACACATTCAATCCCAGGTTGCTATGGAGAAAACACAAGGAACATATGTCAGAATCTCTTTATCTCATGAACAACTGTTTTAAAAGTATAAGGGAAATCAATTCCTGTGATTGCAAGACGCTTATTGAAAACTCTCCAAGTATATCAGTCACTGGACACCATATCTCTTTGAGTACCGCTGCATGTCATGAATTTAACGAGTACAAACAACAGCAGGTTTAGTAATTTAGTTCAATATGTTGACTGTTTTCTTTGATGAGTCTAGTCGTGTATTTGTGCCTTTGTGAAATTTATCTCTCTCAAATTGCTGTACGGAAAAGTTGTCTAGTATCACAGAGAATCTGGCTAAAAAATCCAAAGGATAATCAACTGGCACAATTTAATCATGTAACTAAAATTATTATAACAGGCCAGTTGCAGTGTTGCAAAGAACATGCACCCAGAATATGAATTCCTCAGGCCTGCATTTCTTCATTGTGAAAAAAAAATGCAGACAGCAGAGATTATGCTCCAAAATTCAAATCTGAACTTTTTCACAGAAAAGAAACCAAAACCGCCTCTAGGTACTGAATAAAAGTGATCAAAAAGGGGTAAATTTTACCTCAGCACAGGGATCTGTGCATATGTTAGTAGATTCTTGTCCCGGCTCAGTATCTTGGCATCGCCTTTCAGCGCGAGGAGGTCCGGGAGTTACAGACTTGGGAGTGACCGGACTTACTTTTGCAACCATTTCATCAACAATTTCAGATAAATGTTCTTCAGGTTTTTCTCCCTTGTTCACTTGCTGTTGCTGATAAAATATTTTGGAAACTACAAACTCCCCATCACACTCATCCTCCCCTGTTCCAAGGTGATATTGATGCATCACCCAATTAGTTTTCTCAGCTTTGCCTCCTCTAACCGTACTCGTGTAAAGAACCATAATCTTCTTACACCCTTTCTGTATGCCATCAACGATCACTGGTTTGGTCCTGCCAGTCTTGTGCCAGCGGACATCACCACCTAAATTATCACCTTGAATCTTTCGACGCTTTCGAGTCCCGGTACTGTATGCTTTGATTGCTCTATGAAAGAAGTGGGATATACTGCCATCTTGCTTAACACCTGAAAATCTTTTTATTTTTAGAGCTAAAACTAGCAAGACTTAAAGGATCAAAAATGAAAATCAAGCTGGCTTTACACCAACCTGGAAGATTCTGAGGGTGGGTATAGCAGATTCCATCATCATTATCAACAGTTGGGATGAATTCTTTTATAAATGGATGAGGTTTTATGCCACCATCACTAGCTTTTGCAAGTAAATGCCAGATAATTTCTTGATCAGATGGATCAAATTTCACCCCTCTGGGCAATCCAGGCCACTCTTGAACAACCTGCAAACATTCAGTCATTCTACGTGTTTAGAAATGTTTCAAGGTAGTTTTATAATAAATTAACTTTATGAAAAAAAATTGCAAAGAAAGAAAATTTTAGGCACTAGCTATAATCAGTAACACCAGGGACAGCAGGGGGGAAAAGGAGAGTGATAGACAGAGCACAAAAAATCATATGAGAAACATCATTGATTCAATCTAACTTTACAAATCCATTCAAAGCATCTTTTACCATTGCATTTATTTAATTGTAGAATCACACCGCGGTAAATCCTGAACCCTAACAAACCTCCTCCCAATTCAGAAAACTTGTTTTTTCATTTGTATAAGAGTTAGAAGTTTCATGCAAAACTGAAACCCCAATACATCTTTAATAATATGATCACATTGCCATACAATGTTGCATATTATTGCTTTTATGGTGGTTGGTTGCTACTGAAAGTGTTGCATTGACACCGTTTTGGAGAAGAAGAAAGTCCTCGTATCATTTCAGATTTATAATCCAACAACAAGGGCTATGCATCCCCAAAAAAGAAAAATGTCAATTTCATAGAGATTTAATTTTTTCATACACATGCACAAACATTAGTGAAACTTCAGTTTCTAGGCATACAAACACGAATGAGCACTTTTAACTTCTAACATTGGAAAAATAATATCCAAGCGTGTAAAATATGAATTAGATATAACAGAACAGTTTGGCTTCTGCAATCACAACAGGGAAAAGGTTGAAAGGTGAAAAATATTAGTTAAACGAGAAAATTACTGTGAACAATTTTATTTCAATAATTTGGAAAGTTAGCTTCACCCACACTATTCATGTGTTTTAATTACTTGTAATCAAAGAAAAAAACAGTTGAACTTCTAAAACAAGAGAATGTCAAGTCTGTCTACAATAAACATGTACGTGTCAAATAATTTCATTGAGGCAGCCAAACTTAACAAAACACGAGAGAATTACGATTACAATAAATGATAAATTAGAATATTGATGGGTACTACATGATATATTGTGTCTGCATGAAAAGAAAACAATGTTTTCAGCTACACGTAGAGTGCATTCTAATTACTGACAACACTGAGGAATATATATATATATGAGAGATTCATGACTTAAAAAGAATTGCAATAAGTGAATTATAAGCTATCAAGTTCTTCAAGAAATTATAAAAGCTGAGCAATATTTCCATATGTAGAGTATGTGATATTAGATCTAGTCCACCTTATTAGAATCAATATCACCAAAAACACATGTTCTTAATGGTGAAGATCTATATATTATCATTACATGACCATAATGAGGCATGGGAGTAATTAGGAACATACATCACTGTTGTCAATAGCATGATGACAATTTGGACAAGTTTTACAAGGATCACTCTTCCATTCAACTCTTTCAAGATCACTTGCACCTGATGCACTCTTGATTTTTGTAGCAAATCTATTACCATCCACCAGCCATGGCCTGGAAAATTAAAGAAAATGAATCACAATCAAGAGCAGTAGTCTCTGAACTTATAATAAATTATGACCTGGTAAGATACTGGCTAATCTTAGCTGCAAGTACAGTTAGCATACATGTACTGAAACAATCAGCGAAGCAGACAGAATTGAAAAGAAAAGAAAAGGACATGTACATAGAAATGTTGTTTAAAGCGTGAAAGAGCCATAAATTCTTAGCTCAATAGATTTAATCAACACTCTCTAAATCCTAGATCACGGGATTAAATCAAGGAGATCACAGCCACGAGTTTCTCAACAGAATGCAGAAGCGTCAGATTTCTACATAGAAAAGCTCTTGGTGACACAAACATTTGCTATGCCATGGTGTTTCTAAAACATCAAGATGAATATATCAATAAGTAGCTACGGTGACCTAGTCAGGCAACCATTTATGCACATAAATGACACAAGCACACTTTCCACCTAAGAAATTAGGGTTACCACGATTTTTTTCTCTTCTTAACTTTGTTATTAATAATAATAATAAAAAAACAATTAATTTCTATAACCCCGCCATCAATGGACACCAACATTCAATACACAATAATAATCACAATGAACTAAAAAAGGGTCGTAATACACACACAACAGTTATAATTAAAGTTATTAAACTGCATTCACCCACAACGCAAACACAGATAACAACTGACAGTAAAAAAGAGATTTCCTTTTGAATCCCTTTGTCAAATTAAACTAATTGTTAAGTTCAGATAAACTCAGTGAGCTGTAAAAGTCAGCTCCACCAGCCAATAAATCTAGAAGGCTGGAAACAAAGCAACCAAATTGACATCACACGACATACAAAGACCTATATTGGCATGAACCCAGGTGATCTTATATACCGATCAATATCACCAAATTAAAAAAAAAATCACTAAAAATGCCATTGACTCATAACTCTATACAAAACCAACCCAGGTCAGAGACAAGAAGTTGCACAAAGGTTGATTCTTGCATCAAAAAGAGTTAAAAATGGACTTGCCCGGCCATGAGAGAGCAGTTCAAGAATAATTGGAGAATCAAAAGGGATTCAAAATCACAAGGGAACCGTCTTTCTTTTCTCTGCTTTGCTTTCTCTCTCTGTCCGCTCTTTATTTATTCATTTATTGGAAACAGTAGAAGGGCATTTTAGAGGTGCTACTGTTTCTTACTACTAATTTTAGTTTTTCGATTTTCTTAACGGTTGTTTTTGCGTCGTTTGAGACAGGAAGGAAGAGAAGTTTAGCGGGTTGAAAAAAATATATATTTAAAAAAAATTAATTTAGATATTCTATATTAAAAATAATTTTAAAAAATAAAACATATTATTTTAATATATTTTCAAATAAAAATTATATCAAAAAGTAATCACAGTCTTATTTTTAAACTTCTAGATAACATTAGAATTATATTTTTAAAGAATAATGTTTTTATATTTTTTAAATAATTCTGATATATTAATATTAGATATAAATTTTAAAAAATAAATAGAATGTTTTAAAAAATCTCTTCATTAAAAAATGTATTTAAAAAATAATCTTAACTATATTTTGAAACCATTACGAAACCATATTTCTAATGTTGATTATGTACGATGCCAGTGCAGAAAAATTAAGCGCCAGTTTTTTTAATTATTGCGGTGAGATGAATTCAGTGTGACTCGGGTGTGAGGGATGACTTTGAGTTCACGGGTTTATTTTAGCTTTAATACAACTGTGCTACGTGGTTAAGATTGTGTTTTAAAAATATTTTTTTATTTAGATATATATTAAAATAATATTATTTTAATTTTAAAAAATTATTTTTAATATTAGTATATTAAAATAATCTTAAAAAAATAATAATAATAATTTCCAATGAAAAATAAAAATAAATGATTTTTATTTAAAAAAAAATTGAAATGCTTTGTTAAACCAGTGTTGTTTATTTTATTTTTTCCTGAGATATAAGAAAAGTTGACTTATCTATCCCTTGGAAAAAAAACCCCATGCACGTGGGCGTGGTCTTGAAGCCGCCCACATTCTTAGAGGGTGTTTGAGATTATGATGCAACCAGAGATTACAAAAAAGTTAGAGTTTGAGTGTTTTGTTAAGATAAAAAAGTTGAAAAAAACATGTGGACCCACCTCAAAATTTTGTTGAAAAAAAATGTGGACCCACCTCAAAATTTTGTTGAACCGGCGTCTCACGAAAAGCAACAATTTACTGTTTTCCATGCGTTTAGGAGAGAATGTTGGGGGCTAGGGGGTGCAGGCTGGGGGGCTGGGTTTTTTTCAGTTTATTATTAATTATATTTCTATATAAAAAAAATATATTTTAAATATTAATATAATCTAAAAATTATTTAAAATATAAATAAATATATTAGAAGGAGATCACAATATAATTTTTGTGTCACAATCCTAATTTTTTTCAGATGATATTTTACTATATGTTATTCCGGTATCGCAGAGGTCTTCACGTATAAATTTATAGTTCATGATGAAATTACAAGTAGTTTGATAGAAGAGTAAAAATAAGTGTCTAATTAACTTGAATTATTAATTATATTTTATTATTATAATTATTAAATATTTAAAAAATTACACACACACATACTTTAAAGTAATTTTATTTGAACCGCAACTAAAGTGCTTTACATAAAACTATTTTTTTTTAAATCTCAATCACAAAAGCAAAAGCAATATCAAACACACCTTTAGACTTTTTATTGCAATGATTGAGGTGCTCTATGCCATAGGACCACAAAGTTAGGCTATTTTTTAATTTAAAAAAGGTTAAATAGAAATATTAGAAGAAGAAAAAATACTGAATTCAACTGAATACATGATCAAAAATACATATTTGACAAGTTAACCTATAATATCTAAATTATTATTTTTTCCAACTTTGAATTTTTTAATTGATATCTTCTTTGAATGTTTTTTCTTAAATAATTTTTAAATTTATGGTTAAATTAATCTCTTCTATGTGATTTTTTTTATTTAACATTTTTTTATGGATATTGGTATTTTTTTAATGGTGCTTGTGTGTATTTAGTTTTTGTGAAGATTATTTTTTATTCATCTATATATTTTTATATTTTTTCATATAAATTACCTTTGTTTTTTAAAATAAGAAATATTTATTTTTCATATAATATATTTAATACATGAAGTCTTGCATGATATATTTTTATTTTATTCAATCAATTTGATGTGTGTCTGTTTTTATTATTGTTTGATTGAAGAAAAAAATAATTTGAATAAACAAATTCAACAAACACAATCGGCAAAATATTTTATCTTTCAATATGAAATATTTTGATCTATATTGTGTTTAATTTTATTTGTAATTAATATTTTTTATATTTAATAATATATATATATATATGTTTTCTATTTAATCACTGACATGTATTAATTTTGAATTTATACAATTATCTTAATATACGAAAACATGTCTAAAAGTCGTATATATTCTCTTATAAAAAAAATATCTAACCCACATCCTAGCACGGATAAAATAATAGTTAAGAATCAACTGGTTTACGGTGACCTCACCCAGATCAATAGTTTTTTTGGGTGTGGTCAATCGAGATAAGAACAATGGCAGCTTTGGCTTCTTGCATGGAAATCCTAGAGAAAATCAACCCATGCCTGAACTAATAATTATTCTTCTACTTGTGTGATAATTGCATTAACATCGTGAACAAGATCAATGAATGATAACAAGCGTACATTGCACTTGAAAGTTTTTCTAACATGTATTTAGATTATAAAAACACAATAATGGTAATTTTTAAATGATTATAATATGTCAATATTTAAAATATATAAATTATCTTGTACCTGGGCTCGGACTTATGATCCACATGCCTCATCTCGGGCAGAGTGTCCACAAATCCGTGGGTCAATTTTGGAATTGTTCTACGGATATTATCATTATCCAAATTCAATATATGGTCTTGGTGTCTTGTGTGGCTAAAATTCTATTATCTTGTCGGAAGCATATCACCGAATAATTGTTTATGATTGATTGCTCATGTCTCTGGAAGGATAAATGTGGAGAAAAGTGAGGTAAATGGCTGTATTATTGGAAGGATTCCTCTTTAGATAATAGTTTTTAGTTTTTCACGTAGCGGGCAAAAATAGCTACTTGCACAGTTGCTAGTGATGGTGCATCCCCTCGTTCTATATCAAGTGCAGTGATTGTTTTTGCTTTTTTTAAATGGTGTTTTGAATTGCTTTCTGTATATAAAAGCGTCGAATTATTTTATCACAAAAAAAACACACACTAAATAAGGTTAGAATGCTCATGGACTAATGGTATCGTCTTTTTGAATGTTTTTTTTAAGAAAAAAAATACGATTTGATGAAAAAATGAGCGAATAAAATAAATAACAAGGAAGGTAACTATTACATGTATTGGTAGTTGTAGAAGTCTATTGTTATATATCTGAGTGATTAGTATTGTGGTTGCTGATATGGTTGAGATTTAAAAAAAACAGTTTCATAAAAAGCACTTATAGTTGTTGTTCATAACTGAAATTGAAGTGTTTTGTTAAAACTGTAGTTGAGTTTGAGGTTTAATGAAAAGCAGTTTCGCGTGTTTGGTTACCATGTTTTTCATATTGCTGTCAGTTTTTAAAATTACTTTTAAGGACACGCACACACACATATATATTGTTTTTTAAATATTGTAGATTAATAATCATAACAATAAAATATAATTGATAATTCAAGTAAATTAGACATTTGTTTTTATTTTCTTATCAAACTACTTGCAATTTCATCACAAACTAAATCGATATGTGAATGTCTATGTGATCCCTTGCTATTTGATCTAGGAACACCATCTGATAACCATATCATTAGTAACAACACATGCAATCCAATTATAGAGATATAATTCTAAGGTCAAATCCAGTTACAAGTTTCTGATTCATAATCGAAAAACAATAGGGTTGTGGAGCGAAACAAAGTCACGCGTCTTTCTTTTTCACCATGACTAATCTCTAAATGGGTTGGCTAGCCAAATTGGGCCAAAAAAACCCTACTCTAATGGACTTGGACTGGACCTAGAGCAAGGCCAGCCCAAAAGGTGAAAACATTGAAACGGTGTGTTGCGTTGTTCACGTCTTCTCAAAACGTGAACAATAGCAGGTGATCATCGGTGATGAGAGACTTACCTATCGTTGCCGTCATTTAAAGGAGACCGGGGTGGTTCTTCTTGTGGTGGTGGCGTCAGAAATGGTGGTCGAGAGATGTGTTGAAAGGTTGTGTGCTGCTCTGCTCGACACCGGAGCTGGGGGAGAAAACTGCACTGTTGCGGGTGCTTTCACTGAAGAGGAGAGGTGGCGGTGCCGAAGGAAGAGCATCTTTTGCTCATCGGTGATTGTTGCTGCTACTGGAGGAGAGAGAGGTTGCATCCATGACTGTTTTGAGAGAGAAACTTGTGACAGAGAGAGTTTTTGATAGTCTTATCGGCGTCAAGGGTGGTAGGGTGGTTGTTGGTTATGCTACAATTTTTTTATAACGTGCCATTGTCTTCTTCCCCTATTATGTGCCAAATCTTTTTTCTTTGTTAAATGAATGAAACATAGGCAAGACTCGAAATAAAACGCAAGCAAAAATTCAATTTTTTGCTTCTTGTAAATGGTGGTTCGATCATGTTTTTGGTGGGTCCTATGACAATTAAAATTGTGGTTCATTAATTACCTAAAGAGTGCAAACTGTGTTTTCCTTAAAACACAATTTGCACCGCAATACCAAACAACTACTTAATGGTGTGATGTTAAGAGTTAGTTATAGTTGTCTGTTTTTATTTGGTCAATTTAAAATTAAAATATTTTTTTATAAAAAAGACAACAAACAATAGTCTGTTTTTATTTGGTCAAATTATAAATTTTAGAGAGAAAAAACAAATTTACTAGACGAGATATTATCATCTTACTCGTAATATTTTTTTTTGGTTTGAATAATATATGGGTGTGGGTGTTATTAAAACAAGTTTTTTTTTGAATAAAAGGTGACAATGGTTACAATAAAGGCTAATGAGAATTTTGACTACTTAAATAAACAAGAAAATTATCTCTCTCTGAATTTCTTTATTAATGCATTTCTTGTTATAAAAAAGATTTTATTCTAAATTAATATCAATGTGGACATTTTTAAAATACTTTTGAATATTATCCGTGTAATAATTAAAAAACAATTATTAATATCACCACGAAAAAATCTATAATGTTATTTTAAAGCTGTGAAAAAATGAAATAATAATTTAAACATCTTTAATTATTTTTACTTGGAGTGCATTTTAATCATATTTTTTTAAAAAAAAAATTCGGAAAAACAAAACTAAAAACCTATAGAGAAAGAGGTCTCTTGGACCAAAGAAGTTGGGCCCGCGTGCCTAGCCTAATAGAAAGAACGTCAAATACGTGGCTGAGCCTGCACTATTCCCATTATTATTTTTGTTTTGGATATTTGTCACCGCATTAAAAAAAAATTATTTTTTTAATATTTTAGATTATTTTGATGTATTGATGTTAAAAATAATTTAAAAAATTAAAAAAATATCATTTTAATATATTTTTCAATGAAAAACATTTTAAAAAATAATCTCAACAACTCTGAAACATCTTTCCTCTTTCTCATGGACCTTTTCTATCCTCTTCTAAAAATCATGGATTAAAATGTTAAACAGATAAAATTCAAGGTATATTGCAAATCTACAGGAACCAAACATTCATAAAATGAGTTTCACAAACTAAAATTTTAAAAAGTGATCCTCTTTTAAATTGCTGTCTATACTATAAATTTTAAATAGATTTCAACTATAAATCAGGATCTAATTCAAATTTAAAACCTGACCAATCTTTGAATTCCTAAGAATATGACAGGAAAATAAAATTTCAACAGGTAAATTATCACCATCATCGCATGCAAAGATGAAATTAAAAAATAGAATTTCACGACTAGAATGAATAGAAGAAGAAGAAGAAGAAGACACGTGCTAAAAACGGTACTGTTTTACTGTGATTGGATGAGTTATATAAATCAGAGTTATAAATCCCGTTCCGTTCCGGCCGGAACGGCCGGAACGGCCCGTTCCACTGAAAAATCCGGGACAAAACGGCGACGTTTTTGTCCCGGGTAGAATTCCGGACCGATCCGGCCATTCCGGCCGAATTCCGGCCGGAACGCCCCGGTTTTGTACCGGGAGTTCCGTTCCGGTGTCAGCCAAAACTCAAAACAAAAAGTCTGCATCTTTTAACAAACCACACCTTGCATACATTTGAAGCAACTTGGTGTCTACAAATCCATCAGCATCAAACCCAGTTTTGATTGTGTGAGCATGAACATGTTTTCCCAATTTTGGGCATTTACAAGAATCAAGAACTGAAGCATACTTGCTTGTATTTAACGGCTTGTTGTCTAGTAGAGAGAAATTGGACTGGTTTTTTTGCTGAGAAATGTTAACCGGTTGGTGGGTTTGTTTCAGTTTCTGATAGGAAAGGGCAGCGAGGTTGTGAGGAAAGTTGGGGACATGGTGAAGTGGTGATGGAGGGCAAGCAATGGGTTCCAGCAGTTGGCTAGTCATCTTGGCTCATGGACAGGACTAGGTGCCCCTTCTCCTTGCAAGAAGACAGGCATGAAAAGTTGGACCCCATCTTTCTCTCTGCAAGATTTTGCCGAGGAAGATCATGGGCAGTTCAAAGTCAATTTTGCAGATGAAGATGGCAGGCGTGCGGCTGGAGGGGGCAAAGCAACAAGAGAGGGAGAAGAAAAGTAGGGTTTTTTCTTAAACAGGGTGTGGGTCTCGGGTTGTATGTTAATTATACTATTATTATTATTATTATTATTATTATTAATTCTTATAATAATAGTTAGCTTAAAAAATAGGGAAGATGTTTGATGTATTTTTCTTTTATTTTAGAACATTTTATTTTCATAATATTTTGGAATTTTAAAGATGTTTCTAATTTTGAGATTATGTTTGTATTGTATAATTTAAATTTCATTTATCTTGAATTTAAATTATACTTGTTAAATTAGTATTTTATTTTTTTCATATATATAATTAAATAAATATAAACAGTACAAAACCGGAACGGAACGCCGGAATGCACCGAAACCGGAACGTTCCGTTCCAAACAAAAAACCGGAACGGTACCCGGAACGGATTTTACAACTATGATATAAATCACATGGCAGCCACGACGGGACAGTTGGATAAAACCTCCATGAATGGCTTTTTCTTATAATTGCGTGATCTTGCAGGTGACAGGGACCCCTATCACATTATTAAAATAAACAGGTCCAAATCAATATCTCGTGCACTCCACAGATCTCTGCATCTTGGAAAATTGGAAGCTGATCAACCATCTTCGCTGTTCATGCATGAATATCGATTTAAATTTTAAACAGAGACTCGAATCTCGTGCCTAGTTCAGGCTCCCAGACAAATATGTGGGTGGGTGGATCCCTATTCCACCAAACCTTATTGTTTAATCAAAAACTTGCTTTTATTGTCTTTGATTGTTTTTATCAGCTACTTTTATAATTTCAAACACAAGTGTGCTTCAATAATGTTGTGACTCAACACCCTTTGCTTTTCCGATTCTTTTGGATTTCCCATGATTTGTTCGAACATTAATGAATTCCCTCTATTTGCTCGTCCGATTCTCTTGGATTTCCCATGATTTGTTCAAACATTAATGAATTCCCTCTATTTGCTTCTTGTTATTATCTTATATACATTTGAGCAGTGCATAAGCATTCAGTTGATGTAGAAGTACACCAGGAGCATTTTTATAGAAAAATTGGCATGGCCTGCTGGTTTTCAGACGGCATCCATCTGGACTTTGCAGCACCACATACGACACCCCAAAAAACAGGAAAAAGGCTATACAAAAATGTACTTTCACTGTTCATCAAATCTAGCAGAATATTTACAGTTACTGGAAAATGATGCCAAACTACCGCTGCATTGAATTGTGGACACCAAAATTGTGGCTTCTCGGTGCGTGCTTCAGCTAAAATCACAAGCTGCGAGGAAGCTTTCCTTCACCTATACACTAATAACAATGCCAGCCATTTCGGTCAACAAGGAGAGAACAAGGCAGCGTTTGGTAAACAAAAAACCCTGCACATGCCACTCGCAGAGCTTAGGGATTGCCAACGTGCTGACACATGCAGTTGTTTTTTCAATATTATTTATATTTGTCAAATTAAAAAGTCGTCTCCAACCCAGCATAACAATAACAAAAATAAAAACCTGAATAAAAATATCCTCAGACGAAGACTAAAGATTCGTACGGAGACACCAGTAAACTTAATTATATCCGCTTACTTTGAGATCGTTTCAGACTGGACCTACGTAAAGCAAGCATCAGACACGTTTCCAATACCTACTCCGTTCTGCTCATGGTGGTCCGTCAATAATTATCCAGTTTTCTAGGCATGGAGTTCGTTTAACATAATGCATCAATTCATTCAGAACCAAAATTCTATATTTTAAAACCTCAATATTCGATAGTCCAAAAAAAAAACATGGTTCCAAGATGGAAACGATAACTATATTGGAAGGTAAATCGTTTCCCGACCTGCCACCCGTTGCGCTATCTACAAGAATCCAATCAACCAAATAATACTCTTAAGGTTTACCTTCTAATTTGCTTGAAGAACTTACTCTATTCAGTTTCTTGCCCCTCTAAATCTGGAAAAGCTGCATAATAGAATTGGCATTACATTCATACAGGGAGCTGCTCTGCAATGGTGGCGAGGCAGAGTAAGCACTTCTTACACTTCTGGCAGCAGGTGCTGAACGCAGGAGTTATTTTATTTGTGCATGGCGTGAATAACAATTTTGAAGGCAAAGCTTTCTCGCCAATAAGCTTAATTTTTTTTTTTTTTCATTCAGAGATGTGTAATGTTTGAAGAATCAACAAACATTGGTAATAGGTGTTAACTATTGGAATGTTTTAGGAGGAAAAGTCTTGGTATTGTATTGTTACTGTGACTATTTATATTGATAGTCATTCAGTTGAGAAAGGAAAATAACAAACTGATTACATGCATCATGCATGCTGGAAACGGAATACAAGGAAATAAAGCAGAATAACAGAATAAAAAAAACAGAATTAAAACAATATAACAACATTCCCTCCCTTAAACTGAAAAAGTGTATCTTCAGTTTACTCCCGGATCATCACAAACTCCCATCATCATACGCAGTTTCTCGAAAACCATACGTGTAACTGGTTTAGTCATGATGTCGGCCAACTGTTCTTGAGAGTGACAGTGCATTAAAATTACTACTCCGTCTCGAGTTAAATTGCGGAGAAAATGGAAGCGAACATCAATATGTTTGCTTCTACCATGCATGACAGGATTTTTGGAAAGTTTGATTGTAGAACTATTATCACAATAAATAATAGTAGTACCAGCATATTCATGATCCAGCTTCTCCAACATTCTTCTCACCCATACAGCCTGACAAGCACATGAGGCAGCAACAATAAACTCGGCTTCAGTAGTAGAGAGTGTAACAACAGGTTGTTTCTTTGACGCCCATGATACTGCTCCTGAACTCAACACAAACAAATAACCTGATGTACTCTTTCTATCTTCAAGGTCTCCTGCATAGTCACTGTCGGTATATGCAAGAAGCCTTTTATTACCACTTTGTTTATACAGGATGCCATATGACAGAGTACCTTTAATGTAGCGAAGAACTCTCTTGACAGCTTGCATGTGAAGCTCGATAGGATGTGCCAGATATCTACTAAGCAAACTGACAACAAACATAATATCCGGTCTGGTGGATGTCAAGTACATCAAACTCCCTACCATTTGCATGTACTGAGTGCTGTTGATTTCCATCCCTTCTGAATTAGCTGTCAATTTGAATCCTGGAACTATAGGATTGTATACAGCATTGCACCCTGCCATATTAAACCGTTCTAGTATTTCCTGAGCATACTTTCTTTGACACACAAAAATACCATCATTTCATTGCAGAACTTCTAAACCCAGAAAATACCTCATTCTACCGAGATCGGTCATATCAAATTCCTTCATCATGGACTCTTTGAAAGAGCTGAAAAGTGTATCATCATTTCCTGTGAAAATGAGATCATCTACATACAAACACACAAGCAATAAAGAGGTACCTTCTGAAGATTTCTTAATGAACACAGTGTGCTCATAAGGACACTTCTCAAATCCCTCCTTCAGAAAATAAGCCTCAATACGGCTATACCATGCCCGTGGGGCTTGTTTTAACCCATATAGTGCTCTGTGCAGGCGATATACCTTATTTTCTGCTCCCTGAACTACATACCCAGGAGGTTGCTCAACATACACTTCTTCATTCAATTCACCATGAAGAAACGCAGACTTAACATCTAATTGAAACAAAGACCACCCCTTTTACGCAGCCAATGAAATCACCAATCGTATAGTATCCATGCGAGCCACAGGAGCAAATACCTCCGTATAATCCACTCCATGTTGCTGTGTATATCCTTTAGCAACAAGCCGAGCTTTGTATTTATCGACTTCCCCATGTTCATTTAATTTCATCTTATATATCCACTTGACTCCCACTCTGGTAGCACCCTTAGGCAGATCGGTAAGAACCCATGTATTATTCTTCTGGATTGCAGCTATTTCTGCTTCCATAGCGCTTTTCCATGTACCACTCTGAGCAGCCACTTCATAGGACAATGGGTCTGCATCCATATACAGAGCGAAATTACCCTGATATTCCTCGTCAGACAGACCCTCCCCATACTCATAATCGCTTAGCCAAGCCGGGCGCTGACGTGGCCTCCTTGCAGCTGAGGTGGAATTTCCACCTGTGAAGTCAACGGGATTGACGTAAGCAGGTGAGCGTGACTCATCCATTGCCACCTCACTTGATGCCACCTCAGCAATCTCGGTCCCAGATGCAATCCCAACCGTTATTTCTTCCATCCTGATCTCATCTCCATTTTCATCCATCCTGGCTTCGTCTCCATTTTCATTTTGTCCACTGCCTTCGTTCCCAAACCCATTTTGACCACTGCCTGTGAGCTCATCTCTATTCTGGCCACCATCATCTCCATCATGACCACCATCAACCTCTTCTCCCTCATAACCACCATCATCTCCCCATTCAAGAGAAGCCTGTATATCTGCAGCATATTCATCACCCCATGGCCAACATTCATCTTCCTTAAAAATTACATCACGGCTAACAACGATCTTCCTTGTGAGAGGGTTATACAGACGATAAGCCTTTGATCCCTCACTCACACCCATCAACACACATTTCAAGCTCTTGTTGTCCAATTTGGTGCGTTTATTGTCCGGGACATGCGCATATGAGACACAACCAAACACTCGAAAATGGGCAACAGACGGCTTAAACCCACTCCATGCCTCCTCTGGGGTTTTGTTTCTCATTGCAAAAGTTGGGCTCCTGTTAAGAACGTGTACTGCCCAATTGACAGCCTCGGGCCAAAACATCTTGGGAACTTTTCTACTGGAGAGCAAGTTGCGCACCATGTTCATGATTGTGCGATTCTTCCTTTCTGTGACGCCGTTTTGTTGGGGAGTGTAGGCTGCAGTGAGTTGACGATGGATGCCATGTTTTTCACAGAACTCGAAGAACTCTTTTGAAGTGAATTCCCCTCCTCTGTCGGTACGTAATCCTCTGATATTAGCCCCAATTTCTGTCTCAACCTTTATTTTGAATAGTTGAAATCGTTTGAATGCATCTGATTTCTCTGTTAGAAATTGAACCCACAATTTCCTGCTGCAATCATCAATGAAGGTTAAGAGATACCTTTGGTTACTGTTGGAGGAAGGGGAAATTGGTCCACAAATGTCTGAGTGGAGGAGTTGCAGGGGATGAGTGGCTCGCCACAAACTTGTTCTGGGAAATGGGTTTCTGGTTTGTTTGCCTAGTAGGCAATCTTCACACACTATACTTGAACATTTCAAGTGAGGCAACCCATTAACCATCTGTTTTTGTTGCAGAGTTTGAAGGCCACTGAAGCTCAAGTGACCATACCTGCAATGCCATAAGATATCTGTATTCTGAGCTGGCGTTAGGAAGCATTTCTGTTCTTGAATTTGAACCTTGGCAAGAACAATGAACATCCTATTGAGGGTCATATCAGTTTCAATAACAATACCTCTCTCCGGGTGATACACTTTACATTTGTTATTTCGAAACAAGATAGCCAAACCTTTTTCTTGCAATTGACCGATACTTAATAAGTTGTTTTTCAATACGGGAATGTAGAATACCTCTGTGATTACTTGAGAGGAATTATTAACCTGAAGATGGATTCGTCCCTTCCCCATTACATCAATGCTGGAGTTGTCACCGAGTTTCACTGACTTGTGAAAGCTCTCATCCAAGTCTGCAAAGAAGGATTTGTCCCCAAACATGTGATTACTGCATCCAGAATCCAGGAACCAAGCTGTTTCATCGGATTCTTTCTCAACATGAGCCATGAGGAGCAGCTGCATTACTTCTTCATCAACCTTGATACTGTCTTCCCCCTTGTTAACAGAATCAGGTCCTGTGAACATTTCTTCTGAACTCCCCTTATCTCCACTGTCTTCACACACCATAAGAAGTAATGGTTCATCAGTTTCGGTGAAATAAACCTTTGTTTCTCTTGATTTTTTTCTTAGGGCACTCATATTGATAATGGCCAAGATCATGACAGTAAAAGCACTCCACCAGAGACTTATCAGTGCTTAGTCTCCCACGACCACGCCCCCTGCCTCGGAAGCTGCTGCTACCACGACCAAATCTACCCTCATTGTTTTCAAATGTGGTCTTCAGTGCCTGTTCTTCAACAACATGGCTCTGCATACGCTGCTCATGAACCAACAGACTACTCTGTAGTTCATCAACAGACATGGTGTACAAGTCTTTTGACTCCTCAATAGAACAAACTACATAATCGAATTTTGACACCATAGATCGTAAGACTTTTTCAATGACAGTAACTTCATCCATTTTTTCACCAAGAAACCTCAGTTTATTAGTGATGGTAAGAGTACGAGCAAAGTAGTTTGATACAGTCTCACCTTCTTTCATGTGCAGGATTTCAAACTCCTTGCGCACGGCTTGTAACTGTGCACGTTTGACCCGTGCATTCCCTTGGAACTTCTTCTTCATGGAATCCCAAATTCCCTTTGAAGTCTCCTTATCCAAGATGGTCTCAAGGATTGAACAATCAATAGCTTGAAAGAGGTAATTCTTAGCTCTCAAATCTTTCAATCTTTGATCTGCCAAACTCTTCTGCTGTTCATCCGAGAGGTCACTCTTTTCTGTTGCTGCAGAAAATCCATTCTCCACTACCGTCCAGTATTCTTTGGAGCGAAGAAAGTTCTCCATCAACATACTCCAATGATCATAATGCCCCATGAATCTTGGTATTGCTGGTTGAACAAAAACTATTCTCACTTGTCATGGTTTAGCTGCGGCTACAAACTTGTGAAAGGAAATATTTTGCTCTGATACCAAATGTTAACTATTGGAATGTTTTAGGAGGAAAAGTCTTGGTATTGTATTGTTACTGTGACTATTTATATTGATAGTCATTCAGTTGAGAAAGGGAAATAACAAACTGATTACATGCATCATGCATGCTGGAAACGGAATACAAGGAAATAAAGCAGAATAACAGAATAAGAAAAACAGAATTAAAACAATATAACAACAATAGGAAGGTGGATCCCCATGCCTGCATGGAAGCGGGACCCCATTAATTTGTCCTTCGAAACAAATTTTATATAGAATTTTGCCCTGATAGATTCTTCAAATCAGCATAGGGAGAACCAAAATACAGCATTGGGATCATGAATGATATCGAAAGATTAGAAATAGCATAAAAGACAATTTCTTTACAATTTCAGATCTGGGCATCAACAAGTTCAGATCTGGGCTGCTTCTTTACATTTTCTGCTGGGAAAGTGCTGTAACAAAGATAGAATGAGAGGTTCGAAAAGACATAACGTCTCATAACTTCTGTGATCTACAAAGAAAGTGTTCAAAGTGATTTGTTAATAATAATTAAATATTATATTATTTTTTACAGTATATATATGCAAATGTTTTACACTGATTATCTTTTTTTATATTGTTTTCTTATTTTAGAAACAGGAGACAAATAGCTATTTGAATGGAAACAATTAATGAAAAAGAAAAATAAATAAAATAAAAAATATGCAAAATGCTGAAATCCAGACTTGCTACTGTATCTTTTCTCCGATTCCTTACGCAGGCGTGGACAACGCCTTGTCGACTATGTTTTTTTTATATATATATATTTATTAATGCAAACAACGTGTCATATTTATGTATGGAGTCTGACTACAATTCTAATGTCTGGAAAATCAGACAGTATTTTTGTTCGAAAATTCTAATGTCTGATCAATAAAAATTTTCTATTTTCTTAAAAAATTAAAGACTTGAAAATAACAAAAATAAAATTGTGTATCAAGATTAAATTTTATAAATTGGAAGATTAAAATTTATTTTTTTATGACAACTTTGAACACATCATCTTGAAAGGGTTTATTTTAGCATTTGAATAAGTCCATTGTAATACCTGGTCTTCAGGAAGACATGGTCAAGCACTAGTTAAGGATTTCAGTTATTTATTTTTAGCTAATGTACATGCCACGTTGCTATAAACGTGTGCTATTTTCAGTTTATTTGTTATCCATGTAAGGCTATTTATTAGCCACTTTCATTCAATAATACTTATTCATTCGATTCAATATTCTCTGCTCATTGTTTTATTCTCTACAATTGGTATCAGAGCCTTTATACTGGCCTGTGGAAAATACAAACAAAAGAGAAACACATTTGTCTTGAATGATATCAGAGAGTGAAGTGAGTTCAAACACAGAGTGAAACACAGAGTGAAAAGTGAGTTTTTGAGTGACTTTAAACACTAAGTGATAAGTGAGTGTGTGAGAATAAACACTGAGTGATAAGTGAGTTTGTGAGCATCAGAAATGGCAGAATCCAGCAACTTTGCAGCTCCAAGCATTCCGAAATTTGATGGTGATTATGAGCATTGGAATATGCTCATGGAAAATCTCTTACGCTCCAAAGAGTATTGGAGTGTTATTGAGACCGGGTTCGTTGAACCTGCATTTGGCGAAGTTTTAAATCCAGCTCAGAAGAAAGCATTAGACGAAACAAAGCTGAAAGACTTAAAGGTAAAGAATTACCTCTTTCAGTCCATTGACAAGTCCATTCTGAAGACAATTACTCAGAAGAACACAGCAAAGCAGCTATGGGACTCCATGAAGATCAAGTATCAAGGCAACGCAAGGGTCAAGCGAGCTCAACTTCAAATTTTTCGCAGAAATTTTGAAGTGCTGGAAATGAAACCAGGGGAATCTGTCACACATTATTTTGGAAGGGTAATGCTAGTAGCAAATGATATGCGCAATTTGGGAGAAAACATACCTGATGAAAAGATTGTGGAGAAGATTCTGCGCACACTTACTGAAAAATATAACTACATCGTTTGTTCAATTGAGGAGTCGAAAGATATCAGCTATCTTTCAGTAGATGAATTGCAGAGTTCACTACTTGTCCATGAACAAAAGTTCAAACGAAATGATACTGATGATCATGCACTGAGAATCTATGATGATAGATTCAGTGGCAGAGGCCGTGGCAGAAACAATTATAGAGGAAGGGGCCGAGGTGGAAGAGGATCATCATTCAACAAAGACATGGTGGAATGTTTCAAGTGTCACAAACTTGGACACTTTCAGTATGAGTGTCCAACCATGAACAAAGCAGCTCATTATGCTGAGTTAAATGAAGAGGATGAGATGCTGCTAAAGTCATATGTTGAGTGTCAGCATGAATATCCAACTTTACAAAAGACAGTGGAGCTACGTGAAGAGGATGAGATGTTGCTAATGTCCTATGTCGAGTTACATAAAACAACTCGCAATGATGCATGGTTCCTGGATTCAGGATGCTCTAATCATATGTGCGGCTACAGAGGTATGCTTTCCTATTTGGATGACAATTTTACACATTCAGTCAAACTTGGCAATAATAGCAGAATGGCGGTTATCGGCAAGGGTACAGTGAAATTATTGCTAAATGGTATTAAACACATTGTCAATGATGTCTACTATGTTCCTGAGCTTAAAAATAATCTTTTAAGCTTAGGTCAACTTCAAGAGAGGGGTTTAGCAATATTGATTAAGGAGGGGGTTTGTAAAATTTACCATCCTGAGAGGGGTTTGATCATTCAAACTCAGATGAGTGCAAACAGGATGTTTATCCTTCTGGCACAGTCACAAGATCTATTACCTGCAAAGATTAAGCCTACACAGATTAGGAATCAGGATAATCAAGAACATTGTCTCAACACTACTGCTCCAAATCCATCATACCTTTGGCATAGACGATTTGGGCACTTAAGCTATAAAGGCTTAAGAACTCTGCAGTGGAAACAAATGGTGCATGGACTGCCCATATTTTCTGCCCCAAACGTGACCTGCACCGATTGCCTCAATGGCAAGCAACACAGAGAGGTTATGTCAAAATCAAGCAATTGGAGAGCTACTGTGCAATTACAACTTATTCATGCTGATATCTGCGGTCCTATCAGTCCTATGTCTAACAGTGGTAAACGATATATACTGTGTTTTATTGATGATTTCAGTCGCAAATCATGGGTGTTTCTTTTGACAGCAAAATCAGAGGCATTCAACTATTTCAAGCAGTTCAAAATTATGGCTGAAAAGGAAATTTCGCAGAGTATAAAATGTCTGAGAACTGACAGGGGAGGGGAATTTACCTCTAATGATTTTTCTGAGTTTTGCAGCAATGAAGGTATCAAACGCCAGCTCACCACCGCATTCACCCCACAACAAAACGGGGTCGCAGAGAGGAAAAATCGAACCGTGATGAACATGGTCCGATCAATCCTCTCTGCCAAAGGGATGCCGAAGACCTTCTGGCCCGAAGCTGTGAATTGGGCCATCTATGTGCTCAATCGATGTCCTACCTTTGCCTTGACAGATTTGACTCCTCAGGAAGCATGGAGTGGAGTCAAACCCTCTGTGGATCATTTTCGGGTTTTCGGGTGTTTGGCCCATGTACATATCCCTGATGTCAAGAGAACAAAGCTTGACAACAAAAGCTATCCTTGTGTTTTGTTAGGCATGAGCGAAGAATCAAAAGGGTACAGGTTATTTGACCCTGTCAAAAAAAGGGTTGTGGTCAGCAGGGACGTAATTTTTGAAGAAGATAAACAGTGGGATTGGGCTGTTTCACATGGTGATCAAATAACTTTTGATTTGGTTTGGGGTGACGATGACAGTGGTGATCTTGGTGTAAGGGAAGGTAACGATGAAGAAAGAAGAGAACTTGGTGATGACAGTGTTGAAAATTTTGAAGACGGAGATGAAATTGTCTCTGTTGAAAATCACGGGAGAGAGGGAAATGCAACGGGCAGAAATCATCCAACGGCTGGAGCGTTGCCAGCTGGTCGCGTAGGTGAGAATCAATCTCATCCAACGGACCGCGTGTTGACAGATGGTGGCATGAACGCAAGCGATGATCTAACGGCAGGAAGCGGACCAGGTGGCAGTGCAAGTGGCAATCCAACGGCGCGCAGGCATGCTGATGACAGCACTGGTGACAGAGGAGAGGACATCCATCCAACGGCGCGGAGAGCGGATGGCAGCACAGATGCTGATCTGACGGCTCGCAGACACGCAGGAGACCGTGCGGTCAGACACGCAAGCGGCTGTGCAGGTCTTGATGATCCAATGGCTAGGACACGTCCAGGTGTCTGCCTTGAGCGCAGTCCAGATCGAACGGCTGAGGAGAGTCCATTTGTCAGCTCTGTTGGTGTGCTTAACAAACCGGTCGGCTTTAATTCAACGGCTGAGAATTTGAGAAGTGACATCCGAGAGGGAGATCTGCTGACACGTGGCAGAAGAGAGAGGGTCCCCCCAAATTGGATGCAAGATTATGTTACCGGAGAAGAATTATCTGATCCTGAGTCGAATATGGCTTTTATTATGTCATCTGATCCATTTTATTTTGAAGATGCTGTGAAGATTCCTCACTGGAGACTTGCTATGGATAGTGAAATAAATGCTATTGAGAAAAATAATACCTGGACGCTCACCGAGTTGCCGGAGGGAGCTAAAAAAATTGGAGTCAAGTGGGTCTTCAAAACGAAATATAACGAGCATGGAGATGTTGACAAATACAAGGCGAGGCTAGTTGCAAAGGGGTACTCACAACAACACGGCATTGACTACACAGAGGTTTTTGCACCAGTAGCTAGAATGGACACAGTCCGGATGATTATTGCTTTGGCGGCTCAGAAAAACTGGACTATTTACCAGTTGGATGTCAAATCAGCTTTCCTGCATGGGGAGTTGCAAGAAGATGTTTATGTTGCCCAACCAAAAGGGTATGAAAAGAAGGGGAGAGAACATCAGGTTTACAAGCTACACAAAGCGTTATACGGGCTAAAACAAGCTCCACGAGCCTGGTTCAGCCGTATCGAAACTCATTTCATCAATGAAGGATTTTTCAGGTGTGAAAGTGAGCAGACGTTATTTACTAAGAGAAGCAGGGAAGGAAAGATAATCATTGTAAGTGTGTACGTTGATGATTTAATTTTTACTGGAGATGATGCAAATATGCTATTTGATTTTAAAAAATCCATGATGAGAGAATTTGACATGTCCGACTTGGGGAAGATGAGGTATTTTCTTGGAATTGAAGTTTTACAGAATTCAGGCGGCATCTACATATGTCAAAAGAAATATGCACTAGAAGTGTTGAAGAGGTTTGGTATGATGGAGTGCAACGCAGTGAAAAATCCAATAGTTCCCGGATGCAAAGTCAACAAAGATGAAGATGGAGCTAAAGTAGATGAAACATACTATAAGCAGTTAGTGGGCAGCCTAATGTACCTCACATCGACAAGACCAGACATGATGTTTGTGACTTGTCTCATCAGCAGATATATGGCTAAACCGACGGAACTTCATCTACAAATAGCAAAAAGGGCACTTAGATATCTGAGAGGGACAGTAAATTTTGGAATTCAGTACAAGAAAGGGGGAAGTAATGAACTACTCGCATTTACGGATAGTGATTATGCTGGAGATATGGAGGACAGAAAAAGTACAAGTGGATATGTTTTTGTGCTAAGCTCGGGTGCAGTCTCATGGAGTTCGAAGAAACAACCAATAGTGACTCTTTCAACAACTGAAGCAGAATTTGTAGCAGCTGCGATGTGTGTATGTCAAGCTCTTTGGATAAAAAGAGTCTTGAAGGAATTAGGATATTCCAATAAAGATTGCATACAAGTGAAATGTGACAACAGCTCAACTATCAAATTGTCTAAAAATCCGGTGATGCATGGACGCAGTAAGCATATTGATGTGAGATATCATTTTCTAAGAAATCTCACTAAAGAAGGAACAATTGCATTAGTTCATTGTGGAAGTCAGGATCAGGTGGCAGATTTGATGACCAAGCCTTTAAAGCTTGATGCATTTCTGAAACTAAGAACACTACTGGGAGTTCAAGAAATTACTAATGTAAACTAACTGCATACTGCAGTAAGTTTAAGGGAAGGAATGAAGGGGTTTATTTTAGCATTTGAATAAGTCCATTGTAATACCTGGTCTTCAGGAAGACATGGTCAAGCACTAGTTAAGGATTTCAGTTATTTATTTTTAGCTAATGTACATGCCACGTTGCTATAAACGTGTGCTATTTTCAGTTTATTTGTTATCCATGTAAGGCTATTTATTAGCCACTTTCATTCAATAATACTTATTCATTCGATTCAATATTCTCTGCTCATTGTTTTATTCTCTACACTACACATCTATTTTTGAAATCCTTTTCTAAACTGATTTCGTGTCCTTCAAATTTATCACTGCCCAATTAATCCAAAGTTATTTTTAATATTAGTATATTAAAATGATTTAAGAACAACAAAAAATTAAATAATTTTTTTTTAAATAAATTAATTATTTTTAAAAACACTTTTGGAATGCAATGCTAGACATATATATATATATATATATATAAGTTGCTATTATTGTGGTAGAAAATGTTTTTTCGTTTAAAATATATTATAATTTTATTTTTAACTCTTAGTGTTAATATATCAAATCCATTAAAAATGTCAATTTTAGTAGACAAAATTGTGAGCTAAAAATAGAATAATTTGACTAAATTAACTCTTCTTTCTTCACCTTCGCTCCGTATCAAATCGAATCTCCAACAACCCTAATATGAGTTAATGGTCCCCCGGCAAAGAGAAAAAATTAATGGAGATACCACATCGAATCTCCAAATTAAAAAGGTTCTCTCTCTTACGTGTATATATACAGTAGTTGTTATTTCAGTGTGTTTGTGTGTGTGTGTAAAAGAGGAGTCTACGAGGTTTATCTTTACTTTCCTTATTTTATCTACGAGGTTCAAATGTCGCATTTCACTTGTGTCCCACCACTGTCGTTAAATTTGAGGAGAGAACAGTTGATACATGTTCGGAGAAAATGGAGAGCACATGAAGCTTATTTTATTTTGTTGGAATACCATAGATGCATTAGGATTAGTCTATATTTTTAACATGTTCTGTTTCTTTATTACATAGATTACATGTTAGGATGAGAGTTTTTTAAAATCTCACTGAAAATTCCTCCACCGAGTCGATGGAGGCATCACAAAAATATGTGAAATTGAAGGACGAAAAATAATATAAAGGCTTAGGGGTTGTTTTTTTTGTGGTTTCATGATTTTATTTTATTTTGTTTGAAAATATTTTCAAGTGACATTAGATCATTTTGATGTGTTGATATCAATTTTTTTAAAATAAAATAAAATAAATTTTAATATATTTTTTAGTAAAAAATACTTTAAAAACAATTGTTATTTCACTCTCATACAATACTTAAATATTGGCTTCTAGATTCATCATCTTAAGCACCATTTGTTTTTAAGTTTGATTTTTTGTTTTAATATGTTTGAAAAATACATTTGACTTGAAAAATTATTATCTAAAAGCTAAAAGAGCTCACGGATTTCAACAGTATTTTATACTGTTCATCTACACCTAGATCACTGTGGACGGGAATAGTTAAATTATTAAATCATATTATTATTATTTGTATACTAGAACT
This sequence comes from Salix arbutifolia, assembly GCA_025169955.1. NCBI lineage: Eukaryota > Viridiplantae > Streptophyta > Magnoliopsida > Malpighiales > Salicaceae > Salix > Salix arbutifolia. The sequence continues at coordinate 11,096,685 of CM045911.1, forward strand.
GAACAAAGAAGTCGTTTGACCGAGTGGTTGGAGCGCGTCCAAGCGCGGCGGGACACGGGAGTTCGAATCTCTCTAGCAACGAATTTTTGGGAAAGTTAAATTATAATCATATTATTATTATTTGTATCCTAGAACTGAACAAAGAAGTTGCTTGACCGAGTGTTTACAGCGGCGTCCAAGCGAAGTGGGGCGCGGGAGTTCGAATCTTAGCAACGAAAATGATTTTTGAGTAATGAACAGTGATTTTCACTATTCATTACTATTTGAAAATGTATTTTTTTTTCTCGGCTTTATTTTTATAACCAGAGTGTTCGGGTTAGCTTACGCGCGTCACAATAAATCTCTGAACTTACTTTTTTGTTTTTTATAATTTTCATTGTTCATTACTGTTTGATAATATGCTTTCCCTTTTTTTTATCGGGTTTCCTTTTTTTTATAATCGTGGTATCCGGGCCAGTTTACATGCACCACGATTTTTTTCTCACATATATTTTTTTTATAACCGGGGTAGCTTACATGCGTCACGGATAATCTTCGGACTCACTTTTTTTTTACTTTTTTTCCCACTTATAAATTTTTTTTATAACTTGGGTGTCCGGGCTAGTTTATGTGCACCATAACTATTATTTTATAGATAGTCAAAGGAGATCACAATTTCAAACAGTAATTAACAGTGATTTGAACATTGGTTTTCGTTGTTCATTACTATTTGAAAGGGTGAATTGAACTGTGATTCTGGTGGGAGATGACACAAGTGTTTGAGAATGCGTTTGAAAATCGCTTTTGAACAAATTTGAATTTTTTTTTATTTTAAATTAAAAAAATCTGGTGTTTCTAGATGATTTTGATGTGCTGATATCAAAAATAATTTTTCAAAAATTAAAAAAAATATCATTTTGATACATTTCTAAACAAAAAGCACTTTCAAAATAAATCTCAATCATACTTCCAAACAGGCACGGCATGTGGTGGAGGTGGAAGGTAAAAGGCAAATTGAGCTGCTAGCTAAATTTTGTCCTTTAAATGACATTTATTATATATATGTTTTTCATTTTGGTCCTTATACTTTTAATCTTGGATTTTATTTTAATTCCTTTATTTTTTTATATATATTTCTTAAATTGTTCTTATTTTGTCTATGTTTATATGTACATGCTCTTAGTTTTTGTTTTTTATTTTCATTATTTCCACTATTATGAAGGTTTTTTTTATTTAATGTTTAAATTTTAATTTGTGTTGGTGATCATTTGAAAATTGATATTTATTAAATTTTTTTCTATGTTTTTTTTCTCTTCAAGTCAAATAATTTTTTAAAATCTAATAATATTATTTTTGTTTTGTTATTTCTTTTTTTTAATTGTTTTTTTGTTAATATTTTTAGGTGTTAAAATTTCTAATTATTATAGATAAGGTATTCAAAATAATGATAACGATTATTTTTTTGTTAATATCTCAATCTTCTTGCTTTTTAATGATGATGATAATTTTATACTGATTATTTTGTTAAAATCTATTAAATAGATAAATTTATATCGATTTAAAATTCATATATTTTATAGAAAACTTGCACTTAACAAGAATTCTGTACAAATTTATTATTTTGTCTAAATTTATATTATAATAAAAAAATCTCACATAATTAATTTTTTTTGTTTTTTTTTAATATGATATCACTTGCAATGGAGTGCAGGGTATGGGATAATATAGATTTTTAATATAGATTTTTTTTTAAAAACTTCAATGGCAACATGAAGAAAATCGGCTTCTTTGATTTCTTCTCCACTGCTCTCTTTGACGGATGCTTGCCATGTGATATCTATCGTGTAACACGTGGTATATCTATGACAACTTCTAAATTTATTATATATGTGTTTTTTCATTTTGAACCTTATACTTTTAATCTTGGATTTTATTTTAATTCCTTTATATATATATATATATATATATATATATATATATTTCTTACATAGTTTCTATTTCTGTCCATGTTTATATATACATGCTCTTAGTTTTTGTTTTTAATTTTTATTTATTTCCACTAATATTAAGGTTTTGTTATTTACTGTTCAAATTTTAATATGTGCTGGTGGTAATTTGAAATTTAATAATTATTATGATTTCTCTTTCTTTTTTCCTTCAAGTCAAATAATTTCTTAAAATCTAATAATATTTATTTTTATCTTGTCATTTATTTTGTTTTTAAATTGCTTTTTTGTTAGTATTGTTAGGTCTTGAATTTTCTAATTATTATAGATAAGACATTCAAAATAATGATTATTTGTTAGTTTTGTTTTCTTTTAAGTATGTCAAACTTATTATATATTTGTATATTTATGTAATATTAGTGCCTTAATATATATATATATATATATATATATATATATATATGTGACCTAGATTTTTTTGGAAAAAAAATAATCTCTAGTCAATATCATCAATTGCGGTTTTGCTATCTATCAATTAAATTATTATCAAATTAGTTAAAAAAAAACACCAATCAAATTGTTTGGTGCATAAAACAAATCACTCATCTGTGCTAAAATTCAATAACTGTAATTTTACTATTTGCTAATTAAAAAATTCATGAAACAAATAAAACATACATAACAATCAATCAATATGTTACATGGAGCATATGGCTCATTTCAACAGAATTTTTTCGATTCCAACTGTACAATCTACCGATACAATAATTATCAAAACAGTTTTAACAGTAGCAACATTCAATCACTTTAAGACAGAAAAAAAACCTTTCTAACATATTTTATTAATTACAATTTTACTAATTAAATATTAAAACAACTAGTTACAACACGTATAAAATCATTCAATTTCCTACATAAAAAAAACCTAGATAAAGCATTCAAAATAATGATAATGATTATTTTAAGGTTTTTTCTTATAAATATGTGAGACTAATTATATATTTTAATATTTATTTAATATTATCGCCTAAAAATATATAGAGAGAGAAAAAAAAATGACCTAGGATTTTTTGAAGAAAAAAATTAGTATCAGTATTCTAAAATACTTTTAATATAATAATATGATGAATAAATCTTATAAAATAAAAAATTATTTTGGCTTTTAATTTTAATTTTGTGCTCTTTTGTTTAAGTTTATTTCTTAAAAAAAATTTGCAATATTTTTATTTATAATATTTCTGATCTAATATTATTGGGGAAAAAAGGCAACTCAAAAAAAAATCAGGTAGACAAATTTACCTAGGTTATCTATAATTAAAAAATATACGAACCACTTCCCGTTTCGATTATGCTGTTCCTTTTAGGCGGAAAAAAACTCATTTCTAACATATTTTATCTATTATAATTTTATTAATTGAATATTAAAATAACTAATTACAGAACACACAAAATTTAAATTTATTTCTTAAAAAAAATTACAATATTTTTATTTATAATATTTCAAATCTAATATTATTGGGGGAAAAGACAACTCATAAAAAAATTAGGTAGACAAATTTACTTAGATTATCTACAATTAAAAAATACACGAAGCACTTCTTATTTCGATCACACTATTCTTTTTAGACGGAAAACAAACTTATTTATAACATATTTTATCTATTACAATTTTACTAATTAAATATTAAAATAACTAAATACAGCACGTAGAAAATCAATTAATTTTGTATATAAAAAAAAGCCAAGCGCAATGCGCGGACAAGTCAACTCGTATGAAACAAAAGCTAATCTTAGTTTTTTATTGATTGTGATATGATAATATAATAAGATAAAATATTTATTTTAATATTTCCAAGTAAAAAATGCCCACATGAATAACATTATGTACTAAAATAACACACCATTTTAATCCCAGAAAACAATGTTTTGGTTTCGAGGAAATCATCATGATTGCATAATCATGAAAGTTGATGAGAGATTGATTTGTTGTAATTTTATATAACTACTTACTAATTAAACTATAGAGCATGAACTTATATAAAATTACATTAATTAATCCTTTGCTGCCATTAATTGTTCTCACCGGGAATGTGGTCTACATGCACTTGCGTTTCCTTTTTCAGGTCCAGGAAAAAAACCCCGTGACTGCTGGAAATTGCGTTCTAAATAACGTCTTATCTAAATTATTATATATATATATATATATTTAAATTGTGCGAAGGTAAAAATAATTTTGAAAAAATAACAATAAAATGTTATTTTAATATATTTATAAATAAAAAACTATTTTAAAAAATAATCACTGCCAAACTCTAAACATATCAAATTTATTACAGCTAACTACCTCTTCACCAACCGAGTTTAATTAAAAAACAACTGCTTAGTCAACCGACAAACGCGGAAATCAAGGAGAAGATTAAACATGGCAACAGGTTAAATATTATGCCATCCGCTACAATAATTTATTGGCAGAGGGGAACAAATAATATTTAAGCTCCAGAAATTTACATGCACTTTGCCCAGCTGACAAGGAAAGGAATCCTAAGACAGCGAACATCCTTGTAATGGCGATAACAGCTAGTAATTTGCTGTAACTTTAGGAGACTGACGTAGGCGTTAAACGAGGTATGATGATTACTTTCTCTTTCATATTTAAATCAACAAAGCTCCACTATGGAGTATGGAATGTGCAGAAATATAATAAAATCAGAGAGGATAGAAACTTAACGGTGGATCTAGCATCTTTTTTATGTGTGATAACTCGATGCAACCACACTGGATAAAATACCAAGTTTAAATCATTGACTTTATTATGGGGTTCAAGTATGCTATAAACTTAAGTAAACGACGAGTTTGGTAAATTGCTATACTCTATATCATGTCAAATCCAAACACAGAATATATATGATGAGCTGTCGGACAGGTTGTTTTTGGACTTGCCATCATGCATGCCCAACCTAAATGTATATAAACTTGGCAATCTTTCTAGGCCATGCATGAAATGTATGATTTCGTTTGTTTATTCTTATGATTCTTAAAATATTATAGTTAAAAATACTTATCTTTTTAGATCTCTAGGTGTATAAATTATCAACAGTACTAATATTGTGTAAGATATGTTTTCTCTCTTGCTGATCTTAATGATCTCTAGAGGAGACATACATACTTTATAAATCACTGATATAAATGATTTACAATTTCTATATATTATACTTTCTCAAAGTGTCAAGGGAAAATCACAGACGGCCTCAACGTGTCATCTGGTGCACAGATTGTAAGCACATGCACCAAAGAACACTTAAAAAGACACTAGTTAGTGATTAATTAGAAACTAGTAAAAAATATTACCAGAGGATTAGAAACGAGTTACATTGCTGTAAAGATACTTCACTTTTTCTTACAGCTTGATAAGTTGAAAAGAAGAAGAAAGGGAATTATAACTTGGCCATGGCAGCCTTTGATTCGTTGGAAGATATGTTTTTCATCGAATGATTGCCTGAAAGCAGCCAAGGTTCTTTATTATGCACAGATCACTTGAGTTATTTCCATGAACAGGTTTAACTATCAGTCAATACAAGAAGAGATGATCACTCGTTAGCTAATAGTCAACCATGCTTCGAGAATACTAATGGGCTTCGGAGAGATGCTGATGATCACTTGCCAGGATACTCCATGGAATGTTAGGCTAAGTTGGGGCTTTGATTAGTAGTTGAACCAAAAATTCCAAGAAAAATGGAACCGTTTATATATTATGATTTATATAGAGAGAGAGCCCCGCCAGGAAATTTCCTATATAAATGCATGATAGGAAGGGCATAATCATGTCACAGTAGCGTCGCTTTTTGTTTATCAGAGACTAGGAGTTGCTGTCTGTGTTTTTCCAGAGGTCAACTTTAATCTTTCTTTTATGGTTATAGATTTCTGATTGGCGAAAAAAGAAGAAGGATTATTTATTTAAAAAGAAGCAAGCATGACTGTTTCAGCTGCTCCCCCTACGGTCAAGAGTCGAGTCCTCATTGCCGGAGCAACCGGTTTTATCGGTCAATTTGTGGCCAAAGCCAGCCTAGACTCCGGTCGACCAACCTATGTTCTTGTCCGGCCAGGTGCTGCTGCAAGCCCTTCTAAGGCCGAAGTTATCAAATCTCTTCATGACAAAGGAGCCATAATTTTGCAGGCATGTCTCTCATGTTCCAGTTAAAGTGAGAAATATTATATTTCTTTAATTAATTATCTTATACCTCTCTGATTATTTTTCTTCTTTTGATTACAGGGGCTGATCAGTGACAGGGAAAACATGGAGAAACTACTTAAAGCTCATGAGATTGATATTGTAATATCAGCATTAGGAGGAGGAAATTTGTTGGATCAACTTGGCCTAATAGAAGCTATCAAAGCTGTTGGCACCATTAAGGTAGAAATAATATTTATTTGTTTAAGGTGCTCCAATTTTCATTATCATAAATATAGAATAGAAATGATTTCAAGAGAGGAAAATATAAGGAATAAAAACTCATTACCAAGTGCTGGGTGTTTATTCATGTTGCAGAGATTTTTGCCATCAGAATTTGGGCACGATGTGGCGAGGGCTGATCCACTATGGAGTATGGAATGTGCAGAAATATAAATAAAATCAGAGAGGATAGAAACTTAACGGTGGATCTAGCATCTTTTTTATGTGTGATAACTCGATGCAACCACACTCGATAAAATACCAAGTTTAAATCATTGACTTTATTATGGGGTTCAATTATGCTATAAACTTAAGTAAACGACGAGTTTGGTAAATTGCTAGACTCTAGGTGGGTGTTTGGGGGCGGCGGTTCAACTTGCGGTTGCGTTGAATCGTAGCCCTAAACGCAAGCATTATCAAACGGGATCCTGGTTTTTTATCGTGGGTCGCACCAAAAAATACAGTCGGGCCGCAGGTAACGAAGAGCATCTGTGAGATGTTTTTCGAAAACCTCAGCCACAACAAACGCAACAAACATGGGACATGAAAAACTTCAATAATATTTCTAAGCATGAACACATCTTTGGCAACGACTACATTGAATTATTTGAAGGAACACACCTTCGGCTTCCTTCTCTCTCTTTCTTCCCCAACACATGGCCGTTGTTCTCTCTCTCTCTCTTCACAGTCAGCCGATGTTCTCTCTCTCCCCTCAATCACCGACAGCCCTCTCACCACCACCATCCACCTCATCATCGTCAGCGTCTCCTCCACGCTACCAGCTCTAGTGGCAGCAAGCCCCAGCGTCAGCAGCATCAGTGGCAGCAGCTGGTGCTGCAACCTTCCAGAGCTCCTACCGGCCACCACACAACACCATTTATGACGCCACTACTACAGGAAAAATCACCTCGGTCTCCTCTACCTATCGGTACCGGCCGTTGACCCTCTCGTCACAGTCGGTGAACAGTAACATGAACAGTAACATGCCATGCAAAACGAAAACGAAAGATGAAAAAGAAGTGTAGAACAAAGGGTTGCCAAGTCATTGATGAGAAAGAAGTTGAAACCACAAAGCCAATTCTGTGCCGTCCATCTGTAAACTGCTTAAACAAATGCCATGTCCCGTAGATACATTCGGCTCTAGAGTGATGAGCTCACTTTAATGTCTTGTTCATCTTTCAGTTTATTTTTGTTTTTTTTCAATGATCTTGATTCCATAACTGTACTCGGATCAATATGGCAGAGATCTTTCTGCACAACACCATGCTCTTTTATATTTATCATATATGATGTAGAACAATTTCATGGATGAGGCGGCGAGTTTTTTTTTTCTTTAAGAAAATAATGTGTTCTGAACTGTTTTAATCGAGTCAATTCTTTTTATTTATTGTAAAACGAAATAATAATTTAAACATCTTTAATTATTTTTACTTGGAGTACATTTTAATCATATTTAAAAAATAATAATTTTCGGAAAAACAAAACTAAAAACCTATAGAGAAAGAGGTCTCTTGGACCAAAGAAGTTGGCCCCGCGTGTCTAGCCTAATAGAAAGAATGTCAAATACGTGGCTGAGCCTGCACTATTGCCATTATTATTTTTGTTTTGGATATTTGTCACGTGTTTAAAAAAAAATTTATTTATTTTATTTTTTTAATATTTTAAATTATTTTAATGTGCTGATGTCAAAAATAATTTTAAAAAATAAAAAAATATCATTTTAATATATTTCTCAATGAAAAACACTTTAAAAAATAATTTCAACCACACTCAGAAACATCTTTCGTCTTTCTCATGGACCTTTTCTATCCTCTTCTAAAAATCATGGATTAAATGTTAAACAGATAAAATTCAAGGTATATTGCAAATCTACAGGAACCAAACATTCATAAAATGAGTTTCACAAACTAAATTTTTAAGAAGTGATCCTCTTTTAAATTGCTTTCTACTATAAATTTTAAATAGGTTTCAACTATAAATCAGGATCTAATTATATAAATCACATGGCAGCCACGACGGGACAGTGGGATAAACCTCCATGAATGGCCTTTTCTTATAATTGCGTGATCTCGCAGGTGACAGAGACACCTATCAGATTATTAAAATAAACAGGTCCAAATCAATTTCTCGTGCACTCCACAGATCTCTGGATCTTGGAAATTGGAAGCAGATCAACCATCTTCGCTGTTCATGCATGAATATCGATTTAAACAGAGACTCGAATCTCGTGCCTAGTTCAGGCTCCCAGACAAATATGTGGGTGGGTGGATCCCTATTCCACCAAACTTTATTGTTTAATCAAAAACTTGCTTTTATTGTCTTTGATTGTTTTTATCAGCTACTTTTATAATTTCAAACACAATTTGCTCGTGTAAAAAAGAACAAATTAATTACGATAAAGATATGTTTTCGTGTATCGTGATTTATTTTAATTGAATAACATACTAATATTTCATGCTTTGTGTAGTGTATATAAAAAAAACACGAACTAATAAATTCAAAGTGATTTGTTAATAATAATTAAATATTATATATGCAAATGTTTTACACTGATTATCTTTTTTTATATTGTTTTCTTATTTTAGAAACAGGAGAGAGAGCACAAATAGCTATTTGAATGGAAACAATTAATGAAAAAAGAAAAATAAATAAAATAAAAAATATGCAAAATGCTGAAATCCAGACTTGCTACTGTATCTTTTCTTTGATTCCTTACGCAGGCGTGGACAACGCCTTGTCGACTATGTTTTTTTTTATATATATATATATATTTATTAATGCAAACGACGTGTCATATTTATGTATGGAGTCTTACTACAATTCTAATGTCTGGAAAATCAGACAGTATTTTTGTTCGAAAATTCTAATGTCTGATCAATAAAAAATTTCTATTTTCTTAAAAAATTAAAGACTTGAAAATAAAAAAAATAAAATTATGTATCAAGATTAAATTTTTAAAGAATATAAGCGACAAAAAGGTTTAATTTTATAAATTGGAAGATTAAAATTTAATTTTTTTATGACAACTTTGAACACATCATCTATTTTTGACATCCTTTTCTAAGCTGATCTTTTGTCCTTCAAATTTATCACTGCCCAATAAATCTAAAGTTATTTTTGATATTAGTATATTAAAATGATTTAAGAACAACAAAAAATTAAATAATTTTAAAAAAATAAAAATAATTTTTTTTTAATTATTGTTAAAAACACTTTTAAAATGCAATGCTAAGCATATATATGAGTTGCTATTATTGTGGTAGAAAATGTTTTTTCATTTAAAATATATTACAATATTTTTTTTTAACTCTTAATGTTAATATATCAAAACCATCAAATCAATTAAAAATGTCAATTTTAGTAGACAAAATTGTGAGCTAAAAATAGAATAATTTGACTAAATTAACTCTTCTTTCTTCACCTTCGCTCCGTATCAAATCGAATCTCCAACAACCCTAATATGAGTTAACGGTCCCCCGGCAAAGAGAAAAATTTAATGGAGATACCACATCGAATCTCCAAATTAAAAAGGTTCTCTCTCTTACGTGTATATATACAGTAGTTGTTATTTCAGCGTGTGTGTGTGTAAAAGAGGAGTCTACGAGGTATATCTTTAGTGTGTGTGTATAAAAGAGGAGTCTACGAGGTATATCTTTACTTTCCTTATTTTCTATACGAGGTTCAAATGACGCATTTCACATGTGTCCCACCACTGTCGTTAAATTTGAGGGGAGAATAGTTGATACATGTTCGGAGAAATGGTGAGCACATGAAGCTTGTTTTATTTTGTTGGAATACCATATATGCATTAGGACTAGTCTATATTTTTAACATGTTCTGTTTCTTTATTACATAGACTACATGTTAGGATGAGAGTTTTTTAAAATCTCACTGAAAATTCCTCCACCGAGTCGATGGAGGCATCGCAAAAATATGTGAAATTGAAGGACGAAAAATAATATAAAGGCTTAGGGGTTGTTTGTTTTTGTGGTTTCGTGATTTTATTTTGTTTTGTTTGAAAATATTTTCAAGTGATCTTAGATCATTTTGATGTGTTGATATCAAAAATATTTTTTAAAAATAAAATAAAATAAATAAATTTTAAAGTATTTTTTAATAAAAAATACTTTAAAAACAATTGTTATTTCACTCCCATACAATACTTAAATATACAATGTGGCTTCTAGATTCATCATCTTAAGCACTATTTGTTTTTATGCTTGAATTTTTGTTTTAATATGTTTGAAAAATACATTTGACTTGAAAACTTATTATCTAAAAGCTAAAAGAGCTCACGGATTTCAATAGTATTTTACATTGTTCATCTACACTCAGATCACTGTGGACGAGAGTAGTTAAACTATTAAATCATATTATTATTTGTATACTAGAATTGAACAAAGAAGTCGTTTGATCGAGTGGTTAGAGCACGTCCAAGCGCGGTAGGGTGCAGGAGTTCAAATATCTCTAGCAATGAATTTATGGGACAGTTAAATTATATAATCATATTATTATTATTTGTATCCTAGAACTGATCAAAAAAGTTGCTTGGGCGAGTGGTTACAGCGGCGTCCAAGCGAAGTGGGGCGCGGGAGTTCGAATCTTAGCAACGAAAATGAATTTTGAGTAATGAACAACGATTTTCATTATTCATTACTGTTTGGAAATGTATTTTTTTTTCTGGGGTTTTTTTTATAACCGAAGTGTTCGGGTTAGCTTACACGCATCACAATAAATCTCTGAACTTATTTTTTTGTTTTTTACAATTTTCATTGTTCATTACTGTTTGATAATATGCTTTCCTTTTTTTTATCGGGCTTCCTTTTTTTGTTTGTTTTTTTTATAATCGTGGTATCCGGATCACTTTACGCGCACCATAATTTTTTTTCCACGTATATATTTTCTTTAGAAACCGGGTAGCTTACACGTGTCACGAATAATCCTTGGACCCTTTTTTTTTACTTTTTTTCCCACTTATAAATTTTTTTTTATAACTTGGGTGTCCGGCTAGTTTAAGTGCACCATAACTATTATTTTATAGATAGCCAAAAAAGATCACAATTTCAAATAGTAATTAACAGTGATTTGAACTTTGGTTTTCATTGTTCAATACTAATTGAAAGAGGTGAATTGAAATGTGAATCTGGTGGGAGATGGCAAGAGTGTTTGGAAATCGCTTTTGAACAAATTTGAATTTTATTTTTATTTTTTTTTATTTTAAATTAAAAAAAATCTGGTGTTTCTAAATGATTTTGATGTGCTAATGTCAAAAATGATTTTTAAAAAATTTAAAAAATATTATTTTGATGTATTTCTAAATGAAAAGTACTTTAAAAAAAAACTTCAATCACACTCCCAAACAGGCACGACATGTGGTGGAGGTGGAAGGTAAAAGACGAATTGAACTGCTAGCTAAATTTTGTCCTTTAAATGACATTTATTATATATATGTTTTTCATTTTGGTCCTTATACTTTTAATCTTAGATTTTATTTTAATTCCTTTATTTTTTATATATATTTCTTAAATGGTTCTTATTTTGTCTATGTTTATATGTACATGTTCTTAGTTTTTCTCTCTCCATTATTCCCACTATTATAAAGGTTTTTTTTATTTAATGTTTAAATTTTAATTTGTGTTGGCGATCATTTGAAAATTGATATTTATTATTTTTTCTCTTTGTGTTTTTTTTCTTGAAGTCAAATAATTTTTTAAAATCTAATAATATTTTTTTGTTTTGTTATTTTTTTTGTTTTTTAAATTGATTTTTTGTTAATATTTTTAGGTGTTAAAATTTCTAATTATTATAGATAAGGCACTCAAGATAATGATAACAATTAGTTTTTGTTAATATCCCAATCTTCTTACTTTTTGAATGATGATGATGATTTCATGCTGATTATTTCGTTGAAATCTACTAAATAGATAAATGTATATCGATTTAAAATTCGTATATTTTATAGAAAACTTGCACTTAACAAAAATTCTGTACAAATTTATTATTTTGTCTAAATTTATATTATAATAAAAAAAATCTCACATGATTAATTTTTTTTGTTTTTTTTAATATTATATCACTTGCAATGGGGTGCAGGGTATGGGATAATATAGATTTTTAATATAGATTTTTTTTTTCAAAAAATTCAATGGCAAAATGAAGAAAATCGGCTTCTTTGATTTCTTCTCCACTGCTCTCTTTGACGGTTGCTTGCCATGTTATATCTATCGTGTAACACGTGGTATATCTATGACAACTTCTAAATTTATTATATGTATGTTTTTTCATTTTGAACCTTATACTTTTAATCTTGGATTTTATTTTAATTCCTTTATATATATATATATATATATATATATATATTTCTTACATAGTTTATATTTTTGTCCATGTTTATATATACATGCTCTTAGTTTTTGTTTTCAATTTTTATTTATTTCCACTATTATTAAGGTTTTTTTATTTATTGTTCAAATTTTAATATGTGTTGGTGGTCATTTGAAATTTAATAATTAGTATGATTTCTCTTTCCTTTTTCCTTCAAGTCAAATAATTTCTTAAAATCTAATAATATTTATTTTTATTTTGTCATTTATTTTGTTTTTAAATTGCTTTTTTGTTAGTATTGTTAAGTCTTGAATTTTCTAATTATTATAGATAAAACATTCAAAATAATGATTATTTGTTAGTTTTGTTTTCTTTTAAGTATGTCAAACTAATTATATATTTGTATATTTATGTAATATTAGCGTCTTAATATATATATATATATATATATATATGTGTGTGTGTGACCTAGATTTTTTTGAAAAAAAAAATCTTTAGTCAATATCATCGATTGTGGTTTTGCTATCTACCAATTAAATTATTACCAAATTAGTTAAAAAAAAACACCAATCAAATGGTTTGGTGCATAAAACAAATCACTCATCTGTGCTAAAATTCAATAACTGTAATTTTACTATTTGCTAATTAAAGAATTCATGAAATAAATAAAACATACATAACAATCAATCAGTATGTTACATAGAGCACATGACTCATTTTAACATTTTTTTTTATTCCAACTGTACAATCTACCGATACAATAATTATCATAACAGTTTCAATAGTAGCAAGATTCAATCACTTTAAGGCAGAAAAAAACCTTTCTAACATATTCCATCAATTACAATTTTACTAATTAAATATTAAAATAACCAGTTACAACACGTATAAAATTATTCAATTTCCTACATAGAAAAAAACCTAGATAAAACATTCAAAATAATGATAATGATTATTTTTAGGTTTTTTCTTATAAATATGTGAGACTAATTATATGTTTTAATATTTATTTAATATTATCGCCTAAAAATATATATATATAGAGAGAAAAAATGACCTAGGAATTTTTGAAGAAAAAAAATTAATATTAGTATTCTGAAATACTTTTAATTTAATAATATGATAAATAAATTTTATAAAATAAAAAATTATTTTGGCTTTTAATTTTAATATTGTGCTCTTTTGTTTAAGTTTATTTTTTTAAAAAATATATTTTTATTTATAATATTTTAGATCTAATATTACTGGGGGGAAAAGGCAACTCAAAAAACAAATTAGGTAGACAAATTTACCTAGGTTATCTATAATTAAAAAATATATGAACCACTTCCCGTTTTGATTGCGCTGTTCCTTTTAGGTGGAAAAAAAACTCATTTCTAACATATTTTATCTATTATAATTTTACTAATTGAATATTAAAATAACTAATTACAGCACGCAAAAAATTTAAGTTTATTTCTTAAAAAAATTATAATATTTTTATTTATAATATTTCAGATCTAATATTACTGAAAAAAAAGGCAACTCATAAAAAAATAGGTAGACAAATTTAACTAGGTTATCTATAATTAAAAAAATAAACAAATCACTTCTCATTTCGATCACACTATTCTTTTTAGCCGGAAAAAAAACTCATTTCTAACATATTTTATCTATTATAATTTTACTAATTAAATATAGAACATAAATTAATTTTGTACATAAAAAAAATCAAGCACAACGTGCTGACAAGTCAACTTGTATGAAACAAAAGCTAATCTTAGTTTTTTAATGGTTGTGATATGATAATATAATAAGATAAAATATTTATTTTAATATTTCCAAGTAAAAAATGCCCACATGAATAACAGTACGTACTAAAATAATACACATTTAATCCCAGAAAACAATGTTTTGGTTTCGAGGAAATCATCATGATTGCATAATCATGGAAGTTGATGAGAGATTGATTTGTTGTAATTTTATATAACAACTAACTGATTAAACTATAGAGCATGAAATTATATAAAATTACATTAATTAATCCTTTGCTGTCATCGATTGTTCTCACCGGGAATGTGGTCTATATGCACATGCGTTTCCTTTTTCAGGTCCAGGAAAAAAACCTCGTGACTGCTGGAAATTGCGTTCTAAATAACGTCTTATCTAAATTATTATATATATATATATATTTAAATTGTGCGAAGGTAAAAATAATTTTGAAAAAATAACAATAAAATGTTATTTTAATATATTTATAAATGAAAAACTATTTAAAAAAAAATCACTGCCAAACTCCAAACATCTCAAATTTATTACAGCCAAACTACCTCTTCACCAACCGAGTTTAATTAAAAAACAACTGCTTAGTGAACCGACAAACGAGGAAATTAAGGAGAAAATTATACATGGCAACAAGTTAAATATTATGCCATCCGCTACAATAATTTATTGGCAGAGGGGAACAAATAATATTTAAGTTCCAGAAATTTACATGCACTTTGCCCAGCTGACAAGGAAAGGAATCCGAAGACAGCGAACATCCGATCCTTGTAATGGCGATAACAGCTAGTAATTTGCTGTAACTTAAACTGGTATCATGATTACTTTCTCTTTCATATTTAAATCAACAAAGCTCCACTATGGAATGTGCAGAAATATAATAAAATCAGAGAGGATAGAAACTTAATGGTGTATCTTGTTAAGGAATCATTTTATTTAAAAACTCAAGTTTATAGATGGGTTCCAAAATATAATTTATATTATTCTCTAACCGATCTAGTATTTTTTTATGTGTAATAACAACTTGATGCAACCACACGTGATAAAATACCAAGTTTAAATCATTGACTTTATTATGGGATTCAATTATGCAATAAACTCAAGTAAACGATGAGTTCGGTAAATTGCTAGATATTTGATGAGCTGTCGGACAGGTTGTTTTTGGACGTGCCATCATGCATGCCCAGCCTAAATGTATATAAACTTGGCAATCTTTCTAGGCCATGCATGAAATGTATGATTTCGTTTGTTTATTGGTATGATTCTTAAAATATTATAGTTAAAGATACTTATCTTTTTAGATCTCTAGGTGTATAAATTATCAACAGTACTAATATTTTGTAAGATATGTTTTCTCTCTTACTGATCTTAATGATCTCTAGAGGAGACATAAATACTTTATAAATCACTGATATAAATGATTTACAATTTCTATTATAAGAAAATCACAGACGGCCTCAACGTGTCATCTGGTGCACAGATTGTAAGCACTTAATTGCACCAAAGAACACTTAAAAAGACAATAGTTAGTGATTAATTAGAAACTAGTAAAAAATATTACCTGAGGATTAGAAACGAGTTACATTGCTGTAAAGATACTTCACTTTTTCTTACAGCTTGATAAGTTGAAAAGAAGAAGAAAGGTAATTAAAACCTGGCCATGGCAGCCATTGATTCGTTGGAAGATATGTTTTTCATCGAATGATTGCCTGAAAGCAGCCAAGGTTCTTTATTATGCACAGATCACTTGAGTTATTTCCATGAACAGGTTTAACTATCAGTCAATACAAGAAGAGATGATCACTCGTTAGCTAATAGTCAACCATGCTTCGAGAATACTAATGGGCTTTGGAGAGATGCTGATGATCACTTGCCAGGATACTCCATGGAATGTTAGGCTAAGTTGGGGCTTTGATTAGTAGTTGAACCAAAAATTCCAAGAAAAATGGAACCGTTAATATATTATGATTTATATAGAGAGAGAGCCCCGCCAGGAAATTTCCTATATAAATGCATGATAGGAAGGGCATAGTCATGTCACAGTAGCGTTGCTTTTTGTTCATCAGAGACTAGGAGTTGCTGTCCGTGTTTCTCCAGAGGTCAACTTTAATCTTTCTTTTATGGTTATAAATTTCTGATTGGCGAAAAAAGAAGAAGGATTATTTATTTAAAAAGAAGCAAGCATGACTGTTTCAGCTGCTCCCCCTACGGTCAAGAGTCGAGTCCTCATTGCCGGAGCAACCGGTTTTATCGGTCAATTCGTGGCCAAAGCCAGCCTAGACTCCGGTCGACCAACCTATGTTCTTGTCCGGCCAGGTGCTGCTGCAAGCCCTTCCAAGGCCGAAGTTATCAAATCTCTTCATGACAAAGGAGCCATAATTTTGCAGGCATGTCTCTCATGTTCCAGTTAAAGTGAGAAATATTATATTTCTTTAATTAATTATCTTATACCTCTCTGATTATTTTTCTTCTTTTGATTACAGGGGGTGATCAGTGACAGGGAAAGCATGGAGAAACTACTTAGAGCTCATGAGATTGATATTGTAATATCAGCATTAGGAGGAGGAATTTTGTTGGATCAACTTGGCCTAATAGAAGCTATCAAAGCTGTTGGCACCATTAAGGTAGAAATAATATTTATTTGTTTAAGGTGCTCCAATTTTCATTATCATAAATATAGAATAGAAATGATTTCAAGAGAGGAAGATATAAGGAATAAAAACTCATTGCCAAGTGCTGGGTGTTTATTCATGTTGCAGAGATTTTTGCCATCAGAATTTGGGCACGATGTGGTTAGGGCTGAGCCAGTGGAGCCAGGGCTTCATATGTACAAAGAGAAACGTGAAATTAGACGGTTTGTTGAGGAGTATGGCATACCCTACACCTATATTTGTTGCAATTCGATTGCTTCTTGGCCTTACTATGATAACAAACACCCTGCTGATGCTCTGCCTCCTCTGGATCACTTCAAGATCTACGGCGATGGCACCGTTAAAGGTACGCCGGTCTGCAACTTTTGTTTTTCCGGCCACGGGAATGGATTGAGATTCCTTTCTTGGCGAGGATCTCTGAACCATATCTCAAGGAAACTATTTATTCCCTGATGCTTTCACGCACACAATTAGATTCAAAATCTCACTAACGATTCTTCAGATTTGTAATGATAATATGAAAACTACATCCACTTATAAATCAAATTGAACCTTCAAAAGATGTGATGCGATGGAGCAAAAGCGTCACAATGATGTTGTTTAGGTGAGAGTTGATGGGATTTTACATGGGGTTTGGCAGAATGCAAATTACCCACATTCCGTGAAATGAGAGAGAGAAAAATGATTGATAGAATTTGGCTAGAGCTTGTAATGGCGAAAAACAAATCTAAGAACTGCGGTGGATTTCATGAAAAGAAAATACGATGGCTTGTGTTCAGTAACGAAATAAGAATGACTATCTATCATGATTCATGCAGCTTACTTTGTTGCCGGCACTGATATTGGAAAGTTTACAATGAAAACTGTGGATGATGCGAGAACTCTCAACAAATCAGTCCATTTTCGACCTTCCTGCAATTTCTATAACATGAACGAGCTTGCTTCCCTGTGGGAAAAGAAAATCGGAAGAACCCTCCCTCGAGTTACAATCACCGAAAATGACCTCCTTGCTATTGCTGCAGGTCTATCTTCTAATTTCTGTTTCTTAATTTCCAAGATCTTATTAGGACGCACATATTCAGTTTTAAATATTACTGGTAATAAAATGGTGCTGGAAGTTATTTTCATTTTGTTTCCCTTTTGACAGACAATATCATACCAGATAGTATCGTTGCATCCTTCACACATGATATATTCATCAAGGGTTGCCAGTTTAGTTTTTCAATCAATACCCCTGAGGATGTTGACGTGGGCACTCTATATCCCGGCGAGTCTTTCCGTACCCTGGACGAATGTTTCGATGATTTTGCTCTCAAATTGAAGGACAGTAATAAGGATGTAGGCAGCCATGGAAATGCTACTCCAAATCACGTGGTTGAATCGCTGGCTATATCAGCATCCTGTGTTGCGCGTGACAAAAAGATCAGTCTTTTTGCTGGAATATAGGGTCTTGTTGTAGAATGGCACTGATATTTCTGTGTGAGCACAAGTGTGCTTCAATAATGTTGTGACTCAACACCCTTTGCTTTTCCGATTCTTTTGGATTTCCCATGATTTGTTCGAACATTAATGAATTCCCTCTATTTGCTCGTCCGATTCTCTTGGATTTCCCATGATTTGTTCAAACATTAATGAATTCCCTCTATTTGCTTGTTGTTATTATCTTATATACATTTGAGCAGTGCATAAGCATTCAGTTGATGTAGAAGTTTACACCAGGAGCATTTTTATAGAAAAATTGGCATGGCCTGTTGGTTTTCAGACGGCATCCATCTGGACTTTGCAGCACCACATACGACACCCACAAAAACAGGAAAAAGGCTATACAAAAATGTACTTTCACTGTTCATCAAATCTAGCAGAGTATTTACAGTTACTGGAAGATGATGCCAAACTACCGCTGCATTGAATTGAGGACACCAAAATTGTGGCTTCTCGGTGCGTGCTTCAGCTAAAATCACAAGCTGCGAGGAAGCTTTCCTTCACCTATACACTAATAACAATGCCAGCCATTTCGGTCAACAAGGAGAGCACAAGGCAGCGTTTGGTAAACAAAAAACCCTGCACATGCCACTCGCAGAGCTTAGGGATTGCCAACGTGCTGACACATGCAAGTTGTTTTTTCAATATTATTTATATTTGTCAAATTAAAAAGTCGTCTCCAACCCAGCTCATAACAATAACAAAAATAAAAACCTGAATAAAAATATACAAATGTCCTCAGACGAAGACTAAAGATTAGTACGGAGACACCAGTAAACTTAATCATGCCCGCTTACTTTGAGATCGTTTCAGACTGGACCTACATAAAGCAAGCATCAGACACGTTTCCAATATCTACTCCGTTCTGCTCATGGTGGTCCGTCAATAATTATCCAGTTTTCTAAGCATGGAGTTCGTTTAACATAATGCATCACTTCATTCAGAACCAAAATTCTATATTTTTAAACCTCAATATTCGATAGTCCAAAAAAAAAAAACATGGTTCCAAGATGGAAACGATAACAATATTGGAAGGTAAATCGTTTCCCGACCTGCCACCCGTTGCGCTATCTACTACAAGAATCCAATCAACCAAATAATATTCTTAAGGTTTACCTTCTAATTTGCTTGAAGAACTTACTCTATTCAGTTTCTGGCCCCTCTAAATCTGGAAAAGCTGCATAATAGAATTGGCATTACATTCATACAGGGAGCTGCTCTGCAATGGTGGCGAGGCAGAGTAAGCACTTCTTACACTTCTGGCAGCAGGTGCTGAACGCAAGAGTTATTTTACTTGTGCATGGCGTGAATAACAATTTTGAAGGCAAAGCTTTCTGTTATGTTTTTAATTGTTTTTGGATTTTTGGGTGTATTTTGTGAAGGAAAGATTATATGATCATGGCCCCGTAACACCAGATGATGGAATGGGACCTTCCAATCCTGCTGCGCCACAGATGGAAGCATTCATTACCATAGCAGAATATAGAGCATTGCTACTGAAAGTTGATTGGTTGGACCAGCATATCCTTTGACATACCAATGGACATTTTTAAACCTATAAAGGCCAGAAGAGGAAAAGATCCTTGAGAGTAGGAGTTAGAATAACTGTCTCCATACTCATACTGGAGCAATTAAAGTATTTACCTGCCCAGCTCTGTAAACCCTTAAAAGTTAAAACACTACAAGTGTTCTTCACATTTAACTAGCTAGCAACAAGAGAAGGCATGTAACAAATATCTTCTGCACTCCTCGTGATTGTGCTGTTCATAAAACAATTGCTAATGCAATTTCTTCTCATTTTTTTTTGCATATTTCAGGACCATATCTTCCATTATCTCGAGATATCTGTGTGCATGCCCAACTTTTTGTTAATGTGATCCAAAGTTTGCCTGTTAAATGATGAATATGTTAAATGGGGTTTCAAAGAATTCATCTCAAGACTTATAAGGTAAACGGAAGGAAGGCAACACTGGACATTTATTTCCTTGGAAACTTCAGAGAAATTATTACGCCTCTCTGGTTGCGCCAATGAATGTAAAAACATTCTAATAAAAAGACACCAGATTGTAGCATAGAAAACATACCCTGAACATCCAGCACAATAAAATCCAGCCCACTCCTTCCCATCAATACCACCCGAGTAACCTGTCAGCATGAATGATCCATAAGCAATGATTACTGCTTCATAGCTCCAGCAATTCAGTGCTGGCAGTTCACCAGGGCCATTCAAATTTTATGTTTACCAAGAAAAACCTTATCTGGATCCAGTGTGCAAAAACCCAAAATAATCATGAGAATTTGATGTGACAGCAAAGTATCTACCGGGACCAGCTCCACTGTTTAGTAAGAGAACAATTTTCTCCACCAATCTATATACAGCAAAACCCCATCTCCTTGAATAAAAAAAGGTGGAGGAAAGAATCAGACATGGAATATGTTGGGCACCAGGTGGTGTTCCCTGAAAATGACGGGGATAAAAGGAAAGATGATTTTAATACAAGCCTGACTTGGAAAAAAAAAAGGATAAGAATATATCACAAGGCACTCTTTAACACCTATGACACCTCCAAGAGCATGAAAAGCATGATATGGAAACCAATAATTCAAAAGTGTCCACCGATATCCTGAGGGTCGCATCTTCCACTGATCTGATGCTCGTCTTCATCTTGACTCTATGAAGCCTCTATCCCAGTCAACATATCTATAGTTCTTCATGATGAACTGGGTCCTCCATTACAAGAAACCAAGAATGCTTATGAATTGCTGGATTATACCACTTCGTGCTGACTAGAAAGGCAAAGCGCTCTGCAATGGGGAGTCGTTCGACTCTTTCAACAAGCAATATCATGAAAAATCAATACCAACTTCAAACTATTCAGGTTTCTCTAACAGAAAGGGGTGATGATATCTGTAATTTGTAAACAAGCCCAAGAGCTACCAAATCACCTGCACGTAGCAAACAAAATTCGAGAAAAAAAATGAATACAGCATAACGTGTGGTAGAGCTCCTGTGATTTCTTCATCTCCAGTCATTAAAGCTCTAAACATCCTAAAATACAAAATCATTAAAAAGAAGAAAAACAGGTGCTTGCTATGGAGTACCTCTGTGAGTGCTTATAACTATATATATATATGTATAAACTTACAATTATTATCAGATGGCCTATTAGCTCAGTTGGTTAGAGCGTCGTGCTAATAACGCGAATGTCGCAGGTTCGAAACCTGCATGGGCCAAAATTATCGTTTTCATGATTTAATTTTAACAAGCTTGAACAATTCGATCGCTAATTTACAATTTTGGATCATTAAGACATGAGAACGTATAATTACTTGTCGTGGTGGAGGTTTTCTTAATTTTTTCAATGCAACTTTGCGTTCATACATATTCTTTGTTCCTGTTTTGTTGAACACTTAGAAAATCCCTTCCATTTGCAGCTAAAGAGAACATTTTATTTGTTGCAAGAATTGAGTTGAAGGTTATATAATTTATCCTCCAAATGCCAACAAGTAGTCTCAAAATTAATTCTACCCTTTCGAGGATGCCATTAATATAACCTCCCATTCATTTTTCTTTTCCATTCTCAAAAACCATATCTAAACAACTTGATCAGGCTAGTATTCTAATTATTTTCTTTTTTACTAACTATTTATCTTTCCGTTTATTAACAGACTAAATATCCTTGAAAATCAATTTTCACATTTTAAAAAATTGCTCTTGTTATATTTACTTATGCTTAAATTGGATGGTGAACTGTTTTCTTGTGCGGATGTTCAATCCGGCCTTTTCCTTATCTAAGAATATATTAAGGTCTATTTTAAGGAGCTAAATTGTTGATATAACAATTTGAATAGTTAATTTAATCTATTTTTAATCATATTATACTTCAGTAAAAAAAAAGATATTTTAACAAACTATTTTGTATTTTACATGAAATGAAGAAAGAAGAAGGCAAAACAGTTAAAACCTTTTTTGAATTTTTTGAATTTTTCGTAAGAGAACATATAGATTTGCATTTCACAAAGAGAATATTTGTATTCCAACTTCTGATGTTGAAGTATGGATCAGACCAATAGCATTTTAATTACACAGCTGCAAGACTGCATGAGTGCATTTACGATACACCATTTCACGAGGTGCCCATATATATAGACAAAAATAATATAATTTATATTATTCTTTAACACACCCCCTCAAGTGAAAATTATTTGGGCTTGAAACTTGCACAGATTCACACTGCATTGTGCTTGATTTTTATCAAATATAATGAAGATAGTGAGATTCGAACTCGTGACCGCTGGGTCAATAAGGTTCTAATATCATGTTAAGGAACTATCTCACCTAAAAGTTTAAACTTATGAGTAAGGTTACATAATATGATTTATATTATTATCTAACAAAAAATATTATTCTCTAACAAAAAGAAATCTCATGCGGCCAAAATATATATATATATACTAGCTATATTGCCCGCGCGCTGCCGCGGGCATAGCTGTGTATATAATATCATATAAAAAGTTAAACACCAGGACATAAAAGAGTTTGTTGCGCAAACATAGGTTACATCTTTTGGAATGTACGCAGTGTGTTACAAAAGATGACAAAAGAGCGCAAACTATACAATTTGTTCATCATTGCAAAATAGAGGGATGTTGAGGTGAAGAACGAAGCGAAAACCCCTCTTCCAAATGAGTCATCTCATTTTGTTGTTAATCTTCCTGTTAAAAATAAAACATTGCAAGGTAATAAATCGAACGATAAAAAATTCTTGTCATGTAATAAAAAAATGCAGCAAATATCTTGAAAGAACTGCATGAAAAAACCAGCCATATGTTGCAAAAATCGTTGCAACTACCAAAAAAAGAAAAGAGGAAAAGAATGCTATAATTGGGAAAAATTTGGAGCCTTGGAAAACCATCAAGCCAAAATATAGCAAGTGAACACATGGATATGTAGTTCCAAATGAAAAGCTCAAGATTTTGAACAACATTAACCTTAACAATAATAGAAACAATCTACGCAATAATAGCAACAATAGAAGCAAAAAGACCATCAGTGAGCAATTATAAAGAAAATAAACATCAGCATTAAAAAAAGTAGCAACAACATTTAAAACAATCTATGCATAATCTCCAATTTATTAATATAATAAGATTCTATTATTGAAATTTACTATTTAATTTCTTATCCAAGGATGTTGAAGGAGCTCACGTTCTCTTTTTTTTTGATAAATAGATTGGCCAATGCTATTATATTGGCCATGAGTCATTGAAGGAACAACAATTTGATGATCTCCAACTTGATGGGTTGATGTTAGAGGTGATAAATTGTTTGAAGACGAAGGATCCGTAATATTTGTTTGCGCAGTTTGATTAATTTATGATCGTAAGTTTGGAGCAGAAGATGAAGAGGCAACTGTGGAGAGATCTCTAAAATGAGAGTCAATATGTGGATCAGGAGCAAAAATTCTTTGGCGAGCAACTCCGAGATCTGAAGAGCTAGAAACGCCAACTAAGCTTTCATCCGTAACAGCATAGAAATCATCGTCAAAAACACTTGTAGGATAAGCATAACATCCTATGTGATGATTTGGTTGTCGACGTTGGCGGCGGGTTGTCATGATAAAGCCTTTCAATGGAAAATGATTTTCTATGCAAATGCCGGCAGGGGAAAAAAATAGAAATAATGAACTTGTGCAAAGGTTACAATTAGATGTTGAGTTTAGATGAAAGGAAAAAAAGCAAAGCTGGAAAATAGGGAAATGGAAGACATAAGAATAATGAAGAGAGAAAAGCAAATTGAAGAGACGAACCTGACTAATAGCGCAGCAAGGTTTGCAGAGATGAAGATGAGGGAGGAAATGCAAATTGTTGTAAGCAACAAATGAATCCTTTAAGTAGACTTGGAACAACAATTTCCCCTGAAACATATGAACACATGAATGATAAAAATCAAAATCATGATTAATTCATAATGAAGGCAAAACAATGAGAGCCATATATCTAAAAATAAACAACCAATCTAAATGTGTTACATTAGCCATAAAGAAATAAGAGCATTGCTAAATTCCAAAAAAAGAAAAACCTTGCTCAGGCTTGAGTTTGTCATGAAAATTTTAGATACATATTAATGAATAAAGGAAATGTTTAATGATGAGCAGCAACTTCAAATGAAGTAGCCGAGATCCTTTATGCGAAAGGAAAACATGTAATCTTTTGCAAAGAAGATGCTAAGAAATTTAACTTTAAAACCTAAAGCTCTTGGCAAAAGGATATGAAAACAGGAGTTCTAGTTTTTTTGTAAATTTTAAGAATGCATTAAAAGTGCATGATAATTTATTGAATTTTCCTAGGCTTTATCTGTATTTCTAAATTATGATGCCCATGTCCACAGCCTAAGAGCATTAACATTATATGTGAATTAGGGAGAAGGAAAGTCCTTGGTTGTCATGTAGCAATTGATTGAACTTTTTACAAAATGAAGGAATGATCTAATTGTAGCCTGTTTTGTGCTTAGGTTGGGGTTATTAATCTGGACAGTTGTTGCCTAGCAGGCTAAAATCATCATGGCATTTTCTAAATAGAATGGTTTTGAAGGCAAATATGTCTATTAAGAGATTAGCATAAATTGACTGGTTTCTATAGCCGCTTGCCAGAGAATTAACAGATTCTGTTTTCAAGGGACCAGTTAAAACATGGGAATCAAATTTCTTTTCAGTATATATTAACTGGATGCCAAAGGGTAGCTGAAATTTTTGACATGCAGATAGAGATTGCAAAATGATGCAATAAAACTGAAGTAGAATGTAACCTGTAAGCATGATATGTAACCTTATTGTAATGGAACGTTGGTTATGACATGTTGTTAAAAGCCTAAAATCTTGCAGTTATTAGTCCTAGCTGAGAAACACTATAAGATATCAAGTTTCTTTGCATATATGAAGTTAATCTCTTTTCTTTAATGGGAGGAAGCCAGTACATTCAAGATGCTTAATGTAAATTGTTGCTACCCAAATTTTGACCTACTTATTTTTATGTTTCGGAAGAAAAAGAAAAAAATAGAAAAAAGACAAAAATCCAAAAATATCTTGTTACAGGGGCAAATTTGAATAAATTGAGAATTTAACAGTCAATGCAGGGTCTGTAAACACCCAAGAAAAAAATAATATATATATATATATGGAAAAGGAAGAGCAAAACCGGTTTTAGACAGAGTGGAAAAAGGGATTAGGACACAATTAACCCAAACCCCAAACAACCCCCCCTCATTTTATGAATATAAAATACAAGGAGGAGAGATTTTGCTCTTTTCTTTCCATCAATTTTCATTTTCTCTTCACAGCCGAATCTCCCATTTTCTCTTCACAGTCGAGCATTCTTCTTCTTCTCTTCACAGCCAAACCTCCTTCCTCTTCTCTTCACAGCCGAGCCCTTTCTTCTCTTCATGCCGAACCTCCTCTCTTCCCAGCCGAGTGAATGGGTGTGGAAGTTGAGACCTAGTGAGAGTTGTGGTCATTGCCGAGAGGAAGAAGAAAAAGAAGAGTTCAAAACTTTCAAAATAAAAAAATAAAATTTGTGTGATACAAGAGGTAAGAGACATGAAACCCTTTTTCCTTTTCTTCTTAAGAGAGGAAACAAAATGAATTAAGAGAACAAATAAAATATGTGAAAAACAAAATTAACAAATAATGTGAGGGGAGGGCTGATTTTGTTTAAAGGGGCTGCCGGCAATATGTGTGTGTTTTGTTGAAAAATTTATGAGTAATTTTGTTGAATTTCATGTGTGGATTGTGTTGGAAAATTGTGGGTTTATGATGAAAATTGATGGGTAATTTTGTAGAAATTCCATGTATAATTCGGCTGAAAATTTTGAGGGATTTGTATACCGAAATTTAAAGATTTCAGCTTGTGAATTATGATGGAAGATTGTGTGTTTTGAACCAGCAATGCATGCTATTTTTATGATGGAATTGATGTATATTTGGCTGAAAATTTTACATGGGTTTAGGCCGAAACTTGTTGAAAATTTCGTGTAGGAAATGTATGATTTCAGCTTGTGAATTATGATGGAAGATTGTGTGTTTTGAACCAGCAATGCATAATGTTTTTATGCTGGAATTGATGTATATTTGGCTGAAAATTTTACATGGGTTTAGGCTGAAACTTGTTGAAAATTTCGGGTAGAAAAGGTATGATTTCAGCTTGTGAATTATAATGGATGATTTTGTGTGTTGAACTGAAAATCTATGCTGAAATTCATGGGTATTTTTCTGAGAATTTGCATGTGTGCTTGGACTGGAATTCGGTTGAAGAGTTGTGTGCCGAATTGTGTATTTTGCGGCAAATTGCGACTCGCTGCCGAAGCTGCATATGAACTCTTGAAATGAGTGCAGTGACGGATGTAGGCCGAAATGCAAGTGTACTGATTTATGACCCTTGATGTCGCAGGTGTTGCGGTTGGGGCTGGATCATCGGCAAGACAAGCACCACCCACTAGCGGAACAAGTAGGTGACCCTTTCATTCTTTTTCTTTCGTTGCATAAGGAATAACTGTGATATGAATATTGCTATATTGTATTGGAGTTAATAATGAACAGAAAAATATTGACTGTCGATAAAAGATTGATTAGCTTCGGCTGAATATTGCTATATTGTATTGGAGTTAATAATAAACAGAAAAATATTGAATGTCGATAAAAGATTGATTAGCTTCGGCTAATGGCATCCGAAGGGATGGTCGGGATAAAAGATTGATTAGCTTCGGCTAATGGCATCCGAAGGGATGGCCGGGATAAGAGGTTGATTAGCTGCGGCTAATGGCATCCGAAGGGATGGTCGGGTCAGACTAATGATTAGCTTCGGCTAATGGCATCCGAAGGGATGGCCGGGATAAGAGGTTGATTAGCTGCGGCTAATGGCATCCGAAGGGATGGCCGGGACAAAACAATGATTAGCTACGGCTAATGGCATCCGAAGGGATGACCGGGATAAGAGATTGATTAGCTTTGACTAATGGAAATGGCATCCGAAGGGATGGCCGAGTCTAAGAAATGGTTGATAGGAAGGAATGGTAGAATTACAAACATATTAAACTTCAAGTATTAGACTGAACGATCATTAAAATTATTATTAGCTTTAGGTAATTACTTTCTTTTAAGTGTTTATATTGCTGCAGGAACGCCACACCCACGAGACGTTTAAGGAACCCGTTACATGGAAGCTTACTTTTGCAAAGAATCGTGTAGATGAAATTTTGATCACAATGTATTTTGTATGAAGTAATGTAATGAATGCTTGACTTTTATTAAATCCTTTTGGTGTAAATGCTATAATGGCTAATTTGTAGGATAGGATTTTAAACCGGGCCTATGTTATATATTTTAAATATGATGTTGAAAATCAGGCAACCATAAGACTATGTTTTATGTATGTGTCACTTTTAAATTAAACATTGCTCGTGGATATAGTGTAAAATGTTAAGGGGCGATTAGTTCCGTTGATCCTAATAACCATGCGCATAGAGAGAGAAAAAAAATACCGGGTCGTTACAAGGTCAAATCGCACAAATTGGAAATCAATGACCAAATTGAAAGGAGCATGCAAGCTAAGGGCTGATTTTGAATTTTGCCTCCGAAAACCTCTATAAATAGAGTTCTCCACCCACAAATAAAGGGGACCAAAAAAAAATCTTAGACATTCATCCAAAACCCTAGACTAGAAAAAACCCTAACATCTTGTTCTCCCAAAAAGGGGGCTGCAGCCGTCATGCCCTTGAAGGCTGCTGCAGCCCCCCCTCTCGTTTTCAATTCCCATTCACCCTCTCCTCCGGCCAGACTCCCACTATCAGCCAACACTACAGCCCCATTTTGATTCCCCCCCGTCATTTCACTTTCCCTTCTTTTTCTCTCCGGCGACCACCCCATTTTCTCTCTTCTCTTCCCCTGCTCACAAGCCTCCAGCCACCAGCCGCCCCCTCTGCTTCATCTC
Organism: Salix arbutifolia; assembly: GCA_025169955.1. NCBI lineage: Eukaryota > Viridiplantae > Streptophyta > Magnoliopsida > Malpighiales > Salicaceae > Salix > Salix arbutifolia. The sequence continues at coordinate 11,125,262 of CM045911.1, forward strand.
CAGCCTGCCTTCAGCCCCAGCAGACACACTCTCATTCTCTCGCCGAACAGAGCAGCTCCCACGCCTTCTCCTCCATATCCTCTCCATCAGCCTTTCCCTTGTTTCCCTCTCCTTTTCGACAGCCCCATCTCCATTTCTCTCCTGTCAACCACCACCACAGCCCCCACCAGGGGCAGTCCAGCCATCTAAGGAAGAACAGATCCGAGAAGAAACCGAGAACATAGCCAAGACTTGAAGGAAAGAACCGATTGATTTTTTCTTCTTGTGTTTGTGTTTGTGTGGCTGTTTCTGTTTGCAGGTCATCGGGGAGCACCCTTACCAGCTAGAGCAGAAGAAGAAGAAGGAGAAGCAAAGGGAGCACAAACCGAAGACCACCCCAAGAGAACAGATCTGAAGTCCGAAATTGTTTTTTTGTGTTTGTGTTTGTGTTTGTGTCTTGTTTGCTGTATTTTCAGGTCGCCGTTGAAGCCACCACCGGCGAGAGGAGAAAAGAGAAGAGGCAGACCCGTTTCCCCCCTGCCCTGCTGGTCACCGGCGGCGGCGCGTGGAACCACGCGCCGCCAGTGACGGCGCGTGGGTAGACGCGCCACAGCCCCCTGCACTGCTGCCACTGTTCCAGCACTGTTCCGGAAGTCTTTTATGTAATTTTCTTTTATGTTCATGTGTTTATTTGAGTTTTTATTGTATTTTAATTATTGTTTGAGATGCAATGAAAAGGAAATGAAAAAGACAATGTGTGTGTAAGTTGTATTTTATTTTTAAAATGTGATGAAAAAAAGAAATGAAAAAGAGATCGTGTGTGTGTTGTGTTGTGTTTATTCATTTATTTATGTTGTTTTGATAAAGAAAAAAGAAATATAAAATGAAATAAAAAATGTGTTTTCTCTGCAGTCGACCAATATTGCAAAAAAATATAAAAATGTTATTTTTTGAAATTTATTATTCACTGTTCGGTGTTTAGATAAATAAATTCTAAGGGGTCAATATCCAAAATATTCGGCGGGGATAGTATGCTATTATTCATTGTTCGGTGTTTGGATAAATAAATCATAAGGGGTCAATATCCAAAATATTCGGCGGGGATAGTATGCTATTATTCACTGTTCGGTGTTTGGATAAATAAATTCTAAGGGGTTAATATCCAAAATATTCGGCGGGGATGATAATAATCAATAAAATTCACAGGATTATTCTAAGTGGTGATCGATTTCTTTTTCAATCAAAACAATTTTTGTGTGAATAAATATGACTTATTGAAGCATTCAAAATCACATCGAAATAGACAATGCAGCTTACCTCAGGTAAGGCGTATTAGGGGTGCTAATACCTTCCCTTTACGCAACCAGACCCCTACCTTTGAATCTCTGACCAGACCAGTACAAATCGGGTGTTCCTAGCGACCCTCAACAGCCAGGTGGCGACTCCTTATCAAATCCACTGCGAGAGCCAGGATCCCACCCGGGACGCCGCGCGGCGACGTGTGACAGAATGGCGACTCCACTGGGGACGGTATTTTTTCTGAAAAATATTGGACTAAGCTTTGAATATTTTGATGTGATTTATTTGTTTGAATTTTATGTGTGTTTATTTTTAGCAAGTTTTTCACATTTTTATTTCTTGCATATGTACATATGTTCATGCATTGTTAATTTATTTGAGTTATAATTGTGGTTTGCAACTTTAAGTTACGTGGGGGACTAGCAGCTTACCTATGACTTGAGTCAAGGTTGAAGTTTGTGTAAACCCCAACTCTTCGTTGAGAGCTTAGATGGTTGCGATTGGTATACGTACCATCTCATTATCTGCTATGCCCCCATATTGCCTTTACGAGGGTGATCACTGGGACAGCAAGAGACCCTGTTTAGAGACCAAAGTAGCAAACTCACCATTTGTTGTGCAAGGATTAGAACCAATCATTAGGGTGTATGCTCCCTTCATTCTGTTTTGCATTAAGACAAACCCTTATCGAAGCATCTTGAATTCAAGACTTTTGGGTGACACAGTAGCCATCACTTAGGAAATTTTCATTGTAGGGTTTAAGCAAAAATCAAATTTTTGTTTATCATACAATTGCTACAGTCACGTGTCACTTCCTCGAAAGACGAGTCTGTAAAAAAAAAAACATGCATCTGCATTTTAACATGCATTCCCATAATTTTTGTTTATCATACAATTATTACAAGCATGTGTCACTCCTCGAAAGGCGAGTCTGTAAAAAAAAAAACATGCATATTCATTTTAACATGCATTCCCATAGTTTTTGTTTATCATGTAATTGCTATGATCACATGTCACTCCTTGAAGGGTGAGCAAAAAAAACAAGTAAAAAAAAAAGACAGCATGCATACATTTCAACATGCATTCCCATCATTTTTGTTTATTGTGCAATTATTACGATCACGTGTCCCTCCTAGAAGGTCGAGTCCGTAAAAAAAAAAACATGCATATACATTTCAACATGCATTCTCATAGTTTTTGTTAGCATGCAGTCGTTACAACCACGTGTCGCTCTTTAAAGGGCAAGTTTGTCAAAAAAAACAACTAAAAAACCAAAAAAAACATGCATATGCATTTCAACATACATTCCCATAGTTTTGAAATAGGAGTCCCTCAATTTGTCATCCTCCGAAGGGTCAAGAGTCATGGACATTTGACATTGCTGAGAAGAACTAACATCGACACATAGCCATCATTCGTGTTTCTTCTGCAACTTAACAATAAAGTTCTCTGCTCTCTAGTGAAATCAGGTGGGACATATGCCCAGATATTATCTGCAAAGGGTTAATGCAATCATCAATGGGGATTGTGGAAAATTCGGGTTTTCTTTTGAGGGGGTGCGAGTAGTCCATTTTCAGAAAGCAAGCATCAGTCAAAGAAGTTGTCAGTCCGTTTAAGTATCAATTGATTTCTCTCCTGATCATGTGGAGTTTTTGCGGCACTGTCAAATCAGGAAGTTTTATGCCACCACGCACAGAAGACCAAGTTATTTTGCGCACAATTTTGTCTGTTAAAGCGAAGACAAATATCTTGAGTGAGAAAACATAATATGATATTGTTCAATTTGTTCTGGTGTCTGAGAAGTCAAAGTATGTGCACTGCAAGATTACATTGCTCGAAGAAACGAATTTGCCGCAAAAAGAGTCTTTTCGTCGTATGATGAAATTTTTTATGATTTGCGCACTTTGATGTTGTTGACAAGAGTGTTTCCAAGCTTTATTCACTTTTTATGTGCAAAGAGGAGCGTGATGGAGCGCAAAAAAAAAAGCCTTCTTTTGGCGACATAATCCAGATGAGAGAGATGAATAGTTGCAAGAATTTCAGTAATCAAGTGTGGAAGTTAATCAACAAAAGGCAAGTCAAGTTTTGTGGAGGATGTTATCATCGGCAGTGTCAACAATAAATCATCGCGAGCATAAGCGAGATCAATGAGCAGTGACAATACAGAAATGATTGTTTGGAAAGTCTGAGAAAAGTGTCGCATCGTCAATAATTTTCTCATGGAATCTCATCGGCTATCACTTTGTTTTGGGGTTAAATCATCAGTTCATTAAAGCATGTGCTTTCCTTATCTTTTTGTTGTTTTAAAATCAAGAGATGTTTGATATTGTTATTTTTGACAACATATTTTGATTAAACTCCAACATGCAAAATTTAAAGTTTATCATTTTTGAAAATTAAAAGCATTTTAATTACAGAATTGACCCAACTTTTGTTAAATGCATGATGACCAATACCAAGTGACCGAACAATTTTGGAGCCCATACACTGAGTTTTTGAACCACATTATAGAGCCAAGCTTTATGAGTATGCATATTGACATGTAATGGATTCGGTAGTTATGGACCCGCGAATCATGACTCTCGCATGTCCAATCATTACATTGGACGAGGTCAAAATTTATCAGTTAAAACCAACTTTGCTTGAAATGACAAAAGACCATCTTTGTTTATTTCCTTCACTATTCTTGAAATATGTATCCCTTGTTAATCCCAATTTGAGCCTAATATTATATTTCTTTGAAAACACCCGACATGGATCACACCCTCACACTGGGGGCAAATACACGAGGGGCCAATAAGAGATTTGTAGTTTGAGGATACAGTGACAGCATTAGAATCAACACAAGGGGGGATGTTTAAGAACGATGACCCAACATGGGGGAACAATCAAATTGAGATAGGACATGACAAAAAACCAAGAGTCAATGCTAAGGACAAGTTCAAAAAAAAAATTGAAAAAAAAACAAAAGAGAATATTGAACTATACCATGTCCGTTGGTATCTTTGGTCAAACCTCATGTGGGAAGAAATGTTATTACGATTATCGAGTCTTCAAGATAAGTTATCCATCAAAAGAAGATCTTGCAGAATTGTTTTGTTAGACTATATTGAGTGCAACAAGAGATGAAATAACATTCGATGACAAATGACAATTCGAGTTTTAGTATTCCCCTTTTAAGTTTGAAATTGTCAATGAAAGGAATGACATGGTTATAGAGATTCTTAGAGCATTGGTTGATTGATAAAAAATCACGTTAAGATAATTAACGTATTTTGACGTGGTCTTTTCTACAAAGACAACAAGAGCAGAGGAGTTAACGACTAGATGATGGTGATCCTAGGTCTTTGAAACCCTTAAACACCTTTTTGAGCCTATGAATATCCTTTTCTTTTATAGCCATGAACCATAGCCTCATTACATGCTTGTAAAAGTCCTTCTTGATCAAGCAAGCAATTTTAACTGATAAGTGACGGTCTCCAAATTTGCTAGAGTTTTTCCATAAGGGTTATAATTTCATGAAAAAGTTGCAAGTTGTTATGCATATTGATAAAGTAAGTATTGAAAACTGAGACAAATTTTTCAACTGAACCTCAAGTTTTTACTCAGCTCCAATTGTTTGAAAACCACAGATTATCACTTCATCATGTACCATCAAATGTCATACCCAAAATCAGAGAGAGAGAAAAAAAACATAAAAGACGATTTCAATCTCATAATGGGTCAATTACTGTTTGCAAAAAAAAATACACGATAATTGTACAGGTTTGCATGCATTGAATATCGTGCATTGGATATTTGACCAAATGAATTTGATTTTCAACAAATGACATCTCCTTGATTTTATTACAAGGATTAGACTTTGGATGCACATGATTTTTTTAAATTGGTGATGTAATTTCAGTACAAAAAGATTTACAAACAAAGAAGACAGCGACTGGATTTTGCAGAATCCTTGATATTGGCAGTTCTTGATTGGAAAGCTCAGTAGTCAGAGGGCACAGTGTGGACCTTGATAGTAATACAAACAATTTCACAGCTTGGGGGCAAAGAAGCACAAGCAAATAATGATTTAGTGAAATTCATCAATGAGCAGCAACAGATTCAACTCAAGAGAAAACTGCTTAGTAGAGAATGATGGCTTAAGAAGCTCCAATAACGGTTGAGACTAACATCGCATTTGAAGGGCACCTTCAGATTTCTGAAATATCGGTTTACTCGCAGATTTGTTTGTCTCCAAAGATATTGTTGCATGAGTGCATTTTGATAAATGTTCAAGAGTATGCACACCATAAAGGTTGATTGTGGGATAATATATTTTGAAGTCCGTCGATTCAAGTTTCACTTCACTATTTGAAGTCCATCAACTCAAGGTTCCGTTCACCGCATGAATATGGAAGACAGAAAGAACCCGTTAATGACAACATTGTAATTCTTTGCATGGACTAAGAAGAATTTTTTCAGAAGAAATTAAGTCTACAATGAAGAGTTTCAGATTGCATGACCGAACAGTTGCCGCAATTCAAGGTGCAATTCATCGCATGAATGCGGGTGATGATAGCATTACATCTCTTCTCACGAGCTGAGAGAAATTTATGGATGATAACACGGAGCATGCACCGATGAGGTTTAGATGCATTTCTAGATGACTTGACAATCTATCGCATGAATGTTGATGATGACATATGCTAGAAGAAATATGATTTAATTGATGAAAAAAACTCCATGATTGATCGACAACCGAAGATGAGGTCAGCACTAGCAAGCCTTGTAATGATTGTTAGCAGAACACCCGCAAACCAAAGAGCTGTTGTTGAGAAAACCCAAGAAAGATGATGACTTGTTACACTCTTTCACGATGAATCAAGCAACACTACACTTGGGGGCAAGGTCAGACTTGATAAACAATGAGAGCAGAGATCATCGGAGATAGCCCAGAATAAGCAATGTGCTTAAGTTCGGTGGATGAATGACAGCAAAGCTTTGGAGATTAGACAAAGACATCTTATGACAATGAAGCATCAAAGAAAGGGGACCTATATTTCTCAGGTAAGTATACATGCATCATCATGCATTGCATCCCCATCTTCATCATTTTTCAACCGGGTAGGTCACCCGTTATAATGAGACCCTCACCTCCATCTTTCATACGGGTAGGTCACCCAATATAATGAGACCCTCTTCCTTCATCTTCCACCGGGTAGGTCACCCGTTATAATGAGACCCTCACCTCCATTTTTCATCCAGGTAGGTCACCCAATATAATGAGACCCTCTTCTTTCATCTTCCACCGGGTAGGTCACCCGTTATAATGAGACCCTCATCTCCATCTTCCACCCAGGCAGGTCACCTGTCATAATCAGACCCGGGTAGGTCACCCGTCACCATTGAGACCCAATCTAACTCGGGTAGGTCACCCGTCATAATCAGACCCGGGCAGGTCACCCGTCACCATTGAGACCCCATCTAACCCGGGTAGGTCACCCGTCATAATCAGACCCGGGCAGGTCACCCGTCACCATTGAGACCCCATCTAACCCGGGTAGGTCACCCGTCATAATCAGACCCGGGCAGGTCACCCGTCACCATTGAGACCCCATCTAACCCAGGTAGGTCACCCGTCATAATCAGACCCGGACAGGTCACCCGTCACCATTGAGACCCAATCTAACCCGGGTAGGTCACCCGTCATAATCAGACCCGGGCAGGTCACCCGTCACCATTGAGACCCCATCTAACCCGGGTAGGTCACCCGTCATAATCAGACCCGGGCAGGTCGTCCATCACCATTGAGACCCCATCTAATCCGGGTACGTCACCCGTCATAATCAGAGCCGGGCAGGTCACCCGTCACCATTGAGACCCTCCTAACTATTCTTTCATCCGGGTAGGTCGCCCGTCATAATAAGACCATCTCCACCATTCTATTTTCTTCTTTACAACACTTACTATTCAAAGTCTTTTACGAGACTTTAGTCGTAAGCATTGTAAAGAGGGGGCATCTGTTGCTACCCAAATTTTGACCTACTTATTTTTATGTTTCGGAAGAAAACGAAAAAAATAGAAAAAAGACAAAAATCCAAAAATATCTTGTTACAGGGGCAAATTTGAATAAATTGAGAATTTAACAGTCAATGCAGGGTCAAATCGCACAAATTGGAAATCAAGGAACAAATTGAAAGCAGCATGCAAGCTAAGGGCTGATTTTGAATTTTGCCTCCGAAAACCTCTATAAATAGAGTTCTCCACCCACAAATAAAGGGGACCAAAAAAAAATCTTAGACATTCATCCAAAACCCTAGACTAGAAAAAACCCTAACATCTTGTTCTCCCAAAAAGGGGGCTGCAGCCGTCATGCCTTGAAGGCTGCTGCAGCCCCCCCTCTCGTTTTCAATTCCCATTCACCCTCTCCTCCGGCCAGACTCCCACTATCAGCCAACACTACAGCCCCATTTTGATTCCCCCCCGTCATTTCACTTTCCCTTCTTTTTCTCTCCGGCGACCACCCCATTTTCTCTCTTCTCTTCCCCTGCTCACAAGCCTCCAGCCACCATCCGCCCCCTCTGCTTCATCTCCAGCCTGCCTTCAGCCCCAGCAGACACACTCTCATTCTCCCGCCGAACAGAGCAGCTCCCACGCCTTCTCCTCCATATCCTCTCCATCAGCCTTTCCCTTGTTTCCCTCTCCTCTTCGACAGCCCCATCTCCATTTCTCTCCTGTCAACCACCACTACAGCCCCCACCAGGGGCAGTCCAGCCATCTAAGGAAGAACAGATCCGAGAAGAAACCGAGAACATAGCCAAGACTTGAAGGAAAGAACCGATTGATTTTTTCTTCTTGTGTTTGTGTTTGTGTGGCTGTTTCTGTTTGCAGGTCATCGGGGAGCACCCTTGCCGGCTAGAGCAGAAGAAGAAGAAGGAGAAGCAAAGGGAGCACAAACCGAAGACCACCCCAAGAGAACAGATCTGAAGTCCGAAATTGTTTTTTTGTGTTTGTGTTTGTGTCTTGTTTGTTGTATTTTCAGGTCGTCGTTGAAGCCACCACCGGTGAGAGGAGAAAAGAGAAGAGGCAGACCCGTTTCCCCCCTGCCCTGCTGGTCACCGGCGGCGGCGCGTGGAACCACGCGCCGCCAGTGACGGGGGCGCGTGGGTAGACGCGCCACAGCCCCCTGCACTGCTGCCACTGTTCCAGCACTGTTCCGGAAGTCTTTTATGTAATTTTCTTTTATGTTCATGTGTTTATTTGAGTTTTTATTGTATTTTAATTATTGTTTGAGATGCAATGAAAAGGAAATGAAAAAGACAATGTGTGTGTGAGTTGTATTTTATTTTTAAAATGTGATGAAAAAAAGGAATGAAAAAGAGATCGTGTGTGTGTTGTGTTGTGTTTATTCATTTATTTATGTTGTTTTGATAAAGAAAAAAGAAATATAAAATGAAATAAAAAAATGTGTTTTCTCTGCAGACGACCAATATTGCAAAAAAATATAAAAATGTTATTTTTTGGAATTTATTATTCACTGTTCGGTGTTTAGATAAATAAATCCTAAGGGGTCAATATCCAAAATATTCGGCGGGGATAGTATGCTATTATTCATTGTTCGGTGTTTGGATAAATAAATCATAAGGGGTCAATATCTAAAATATCCGGCGGGGATAGTATGCTATTATTCACTGTTCGGTGTTTGGATAAATAAATTCTAAGGGGTTAATATCCAAAATATTCGGCGGGGATGATAATAATCAATAAAATTCACAGGATTATTCTAAGTGGTGATCGATTTCTTTTTCAATCAAAACAATTTTTGTGTGAATAAATATGACTTATTGAAGCATTCAAAATCACATCGAAATAGACAATGCAGCTTACCTCAGGTAAGGCGTATTAGGGGTGCTAATACCTTCCCTTTACGCAACCAGACCCCTACCTTTGAATCTCTGACCAGACCAGTACAAATCGGGTGTTCCTAGCGACCCTCAACAGCCAGGTGGCGACTCCTTATCAAATCCACTGCGAGAGCCAGGATCCCACCCGGGACGCCGCGCGGCGACGTGCGACATAAATGATGCTAGCAAAATCAGTTTGAATTTGATCAACATGAATGTGTTGTCCACCTCTTGTTTAGATTTTTTTCCAATTACTTTTTCTTATTTTGATCGGAAGGCTATGTTTAAAGTAGTTACATATCCTTTGAAGTAAAAATTTAACTCCAAGAAAGAGCATAAGCATTAGAGTGCAACAATGAACGATTCATTCCAAAACAGCAAAAGTAGAGAAAGCTAGTAGATGCGCATATTGATGAAGATGAATGAATGAGAAGAGAAGTAAAAAGAGGAAAAGCCCTGATCTGCAAGATGTAATGCAATGGTGAAGTAAAAAAAAGGGTTAAAGATTGCGTAACGTCAAGAAACTCTAATAATTTAAGAAGTTTTGTTTGTGCTACGTTCACCAACATGGGTTGCAACACAACAAAACTTCTTGAATGATCACTTCAATCTCATCTAACATCAATATAATACCTCCTCCTTCTATTTATCATGATTTTTTTTTCTTAATTTAATATTTATGTTCATCCGGCTAAAACTAATATCATCTCTAATCAAAGATAAGGAAAAAGGAATGAATATTAATCGAAGTTGAGTGAGTGTATTATAATTATAGTCATGATCATAATGAGTGTTGTAGATTTAGATTGTATTCTTCTTCCCTAAAAGAATTTCAATATGCAACCAATAGTTTTTTTGTAAAAATATACGAAGATTTTAAACATCTTGCAATTGAGTCAATAGTCTAATAACCTAGAGAATATTCTGAGCTTTTATGTTTGGACTTGATAACCGGGTGGAATTTAACATGGATTCTGAAATGTAATTATTTTATATTATGTCTTTAATTAGTCCTAAATTAATCTTTGCAGTTTTCCTGCTCTTGCTGGAATTAAATATAGGCAACTAAGACGGGGATTTCAAGAGGTAATGTCATCAGATGAACATGGTTTCAGCTAGAAGATAACTGACATGCAGTCCACTAAGTTTGATATTTTCTTCAGGTAGTGGTTTGTGGTCTCTACCGGAAGGGGAAAAAATATTCTTCCACCCAAATGATGATGAGGTTGTGCAGCAAACTGACAAAGTATGTGGATATTATGGATTTCTGAACTTGCATACCTGATCCTTTATTTTGCGCATTTAGGATCCTAACCTTAAGATGCAATCCAGTAAGACTTCTAATTTCTATATGAAAGCAAAGAATGGAACCTGAAATGCCAACCTATTTAGCCACATGAAACCACTTTATCTTTTCAGCCTCGTGGTTTACTAATTTCTAGGTGTGCAGTGTTGTTTTTATTGTTTCACTGTCATATAACAGGCTGCCCATGGTAGCTAATTATAATATTTTTCATCCGGTAAATCCAATTAACTACCTGGAAATTTTTTAAGATAACAGATTAGTTTCAAGTAACAAAATGCTGCAGCAATTAGTTTGCTGCCAGGGTAAATCTAACGGTTCCAAATTTGACAAAGAATGAGAGTGCATATGAGCCCTTGGCCTTGCATATCAATGAGTTGATTGGTTGTGGCTGCAAAACAGTGTTGTTTCTATCTCTAATTGATGATTGCATTTTCGAGACTTGAAGTCAAATTGTTGTCTGCACTTCAATGCATTTTACTGTATTTGTATCGATTAATGATGGTAATTATAAACAAAAATCTTATGCATCATTAAGTGGAAGTCAATGTTGTATAGCTCAAAGGATTAGACTGTCTTCCTAGAAAAGATATTTGAGCTTTAGTCTCTAGAGTTCGTACAAATTAGAGCAATTTCTAGTGTATGAAGGGTCATCATCTTTCATTTCCAACCATCACTGGCTGCATATAATTGTTTTAGTCGAGTAACCATGGCATGAACTGTGGAGTTATCATGAAGTAGATTTAATGGGTGGAAATTTGGAATAAAGCACATGAGTTGCTTTCAAGGTCTGATTTGGTCTTTCAAACCTGATGGTTTATTATTTGATTAGCTCTTTTTCCTAAATTTAGTAAGAGTGAAAATTGATCTAGTAAATTTCACCTAACCTAGCTATATTGCAAAAGGCACGACTGTGATGGTTTGAAATATGTATGCTGTCTCGAAGATGATGTTGATAAAGATAATAAGAGAAAGCAATAGCTAAATTTTGGCCATACACATCAAACAAAATCCCAATTGATCCTTGTCATTTAGAGCCAAAATGTTTTCTAAATATATTAATCAAAACAGGAAATTCACAATAGCATCTTCCACAGAGAATGAAAATTAAGGCAAGAGAGCACTAAGAGTCATTTATGTTTTCTAAATATATGAATAAAAACAGGAAATTCACAATAGCATCTTCCACAGAGAATGAAAATGAAGGCAAGAGAGCACTAAGAGTCATTTGTAACTGAGGGGAAAAAAACAGCCCCCTATATATGAATGAAAATAGGAAATTCACAATAGCAACAGTATCAAAAAACCAAACAAAAAATCAGCAAACAACCACTTAAGACCATAAACAACTAACCTCAAAAGTTGCACGAATAATAGAAAGGATCCTACGCAAACTTGGTAGCAAAAGGTGACAATCAGCAGGCAAGAGCTTCACAAAACAACAGCCAAGGAATTAGAAAGAATTATTTAACAGATTGCATGCAAAAATAAAATGAAAAGTTTTAATAATTAAAAAACATGTTCTGCAGGAAGAGAAATATCAAAGGTGGAAAAAACACTCCTTTTCCACTATAACTGAAATTTTAATCCTCCCCCGAACACTTCTATCCTCCTATTTTTTTCTTATAAAATATTCAATCAGGCCTTTTCTAAATCTGGTCACTCCAGGTTTCATGATTTCAATATGATTGCAGCACCATCATTCTATGCAACATAAAGATAAAACTTGAGAAAAATCAAATATGTCAAAAGACAACTTACCACGCTCTCTGAATTATATCGGCACCTCCCAGCACAGAAATCAAAAACACTTGTATAACTCACTGCTAAAAAAGAAATGTAAGCACCACCTATTGTCAAATGATACTCGCATAAAATTTGAAATTTCATAAGAGGGAATATTCAGTTTCTTGTATTACATAAAACCTAACAAATTGCAGGCATGGACAGCAAAAAGATATGTAAGCCGAAATTTTAGCAGGCATGAACAACAAATTGCAGGCATGAACAGCAAAGCAAAGAAGTCCTTTTCCACTCTAACCGAAATTTTAATCCTCTCCCGAACACTTCTATCCTCTTATTTTTCCAACCCAGACCAAAACACTCTATTCAAAAGCAAGAACACAACATCAACTTTCTGCATGGTTTTTCCTAAGGCTGGCTCTTTGAAGAGCTCAAACAATCCACACCATCTATAGGCATCATAAGCATGAAAGTCTGGTTAACTTTGATGAAAGTATACATGGAGTTTTAAATGCTAGTTAATTTCTGATATATCAAAGTGTTATGCACATCAAAGTTCTTTATTTGGCAATATCAACTGCCATCAACCGAAGGCTAGGCAGCAATGGCAATTTCCATGGATGATTATGAGAGGTTAATACTAAAAATCAACCAACAACCAGCAAACAATTACTGAAGACCATAAACAACTAACCTCAAAAGTTGCATGAATAACACAAAGGATCCAACGTAGTCTTGGCAGCAAAAGGTGATAAAGAGCAGGCAACAGCTTCATAAAACAAAACCGGAGGAATCAAAACTAATTGTTCAACAGATTGCAAGGAAAAATGAGAAGCAAAGAAGGTAGGAAGAGAAAGAACAAACCAAAACCAGAGCGAACAAAAGATTGCAGATAAAATGGAACCAAAACCAAAAAAAGCAAATATATGGAACATAACTCAACACACGAACACTCCAGAATGATAGCGTAGTGCACTGCATGAACCGCCAACAGGGAAGAAGACAAAAAAAGAGCATGTGATCCTGTCAAGCATACAGATCAATGCATTAATGTGAAATGACATTACGTCAAGCCATTAATTAAAGTAAGCAAACCATAACGCAACAATAAAACTCAAACGAACTAATTAAACGAAACTACAACAGTAATGAAGGAATGAAACGGCATGCAGAATAAAACAATAATCAGTTGACCCAGGCTGAAACCCGAAAGCAATTAAGGAAGAACCATTGAGCCGAAACCATATCCAGAGCAAACTGAGACATAATCGACAGAAAATTGGAAACCCAATCCCACCATAAGCCAATTAAACCAATAACCCACCCCCCAACACATACAAATCAGAAAACCCAAGCAACAAAGGCAGCATTTATTAACCCGAATGCAGAAATAAACCGAGAGCAAGAAAGGCAAAATTGATTAACCCTAATGCAGAAAAAACAGACCTAATCAAACCAAATCGATAGCATCAAAGGAAGAACCAACCAACCCGCATGCAAATAATCCAAATCAAAACCAACCCAAAGTTCACCCGAGACTGAAATCAACATTAAATCGAAGGAAAAATCGAACCTCAGCCCAATTAAACCAATTACCCACTACCAAACACAGACAAACATCAAAATGAAAGCAATCCGAACCCAATTAAACGAAACGAAATTCTCAGCCCCCACTATACAGGAAGAAAAAATCCAAATCAAAACCAACCCAAGAAAACGAACCAACTAAAACCCAGCCCTGAGAAACCATAAACCGAGAGAGAAGAAGCAAAAGAAAAGCAATGAAACTGAACCCATGAACCCAATGAAAACAAACCGAGCAAACCCAAAAATTTACGCAAAACAGAGGGCAAAAGCATACCTCATCGAGCCACAAACCGAACCGGCGAACCGAGGCAAAAAGACGACCGAATGCCGGCTCAAACCGACCTGAAACCAACCCATGAACTCCCCTCTCCGCGCGCCCGACCAGGTCTGAGGAAAGAGACCGACGCCCTCTCTGCCCGAAAAGAAATGGAGAAAACGGACGCAGAGAGAATGAAGAGAAAAAACTGAAGCAGCCCCTACAAACAAATTACAACAAGCGAGCTCATTAAGGGCAGAAGCGTCCGGACACTGCCACAATCCACAGTAAATACAGACTCAGTCCACAGTGCACTAAACAGGAAAAATGACACGCCTTTTATTTGTTAGTTAATATCCCTACAAACTTTTTAACATGCAATTTTATGTTACTCGATCAAGCTTCTTTCTATAATTTTATATATGGATCCCCATTTGATGTATTTATTTATTTTTAACATGTTCTTAAGTTCATCTGATTCAGCGGGCTATCTTCTAAGTTCTTTCCCTTCTCTCTTCAAAATGACAATTTATTTGTTTTTTTTGTGCGTGTTTGTCTCTTTTATGCATGAGTCTGTTCTTCATTTGTAAATATTGAAGAAGGCAATGAGTGACGATATCCATAGAAAGATTGTTGACCAGTAATATTTTTTGTTGGGATATTTACAGCCATCTATTAAAAAAGTCTACGTCCAAACTAGAATTTGACTAACATGTTAACACTATCTTAAAGAAGTCAATTTCTAAACGAAAAAAAATAAAAAGATAAACCGTTTAAGAAAAAGTATAATGTTGAGAGACCGCAGCACTTTATTTTATCGAAAAAAGTTAACTTCATTTTTTATTTTTAAATTACTAGTAATATGATATAACATGTTTACGAAATCCAAGCCATTTATTTTAAATAAGGGTTTGATTTTTTATTTTTATTTTGTAAAAAGTATCAATTAAAAGAAACATTAAGTAATTCATAGGACTAAATCGATCTCTTAACCATCGATACTCAAACCAATGCCTTAGATTTTACAGATGATAAATACAACAAGTATTATTTCGCTAATGATGCTCATATAGAACTTTCTTTTTTTTTTAAAAATAAAAATAAAAATATGCTCATATAAAAAAAATCGAAATTACAATATTTGAAACTGAATCCATATACATGTAGACTAACACTCTTACGTCATATTTATAGACTCTTCGATAGTGGATGTGGAAACTCTCTACATTAATTAATTCCTCCATTACCCATTAAATTAGTTAAGCTTAATTGACCATAATTGGGCAAACCATTCGACCATTGCCATTAGCCCGAGTAATTACATAAACTTCATTAAACTATAACAGCAACAATTAAAGTTGAAAGAAAAACACAGTAGGAGAAGATAGATGGAAGTCAAACACTATAGTATTACCAAGTGTATGTACGAACATTCCCTGCATATATGGCTAAATCAGTCCATTAACTTACTACTCATCTTGTGACCCCCAGGACAAGAATGCCGCACTAGGGTTTTTCTGTTCTCAGTTTTATTTTCCCTTCCCCCTGAGAAATTTAAACAAGATCGGGGGAAGACTGAAGCTACAATGTACTGACAGGAAGAAGGTTATGGTGGTTTTCAGGAGGGACGTAGAACATGGCGGGAACAAAATCGTCAGCCATCGTATACATATGATGATCCACAATTAAATTCCAACAAACTGATCACGACAGAAAGAAAGAATATAAACTGATTAATATTAACTTCTTAGCATGCAAAAAAACAGCCAAGGATCTTTTTCGTTGGAAGAGAAACCTTATATTAAATCCTAGAAATATTGGAAAATATATATGGACATTAACTTCCTTTGATCCCATGGTTTGGATACACTTTTAGTTCATGCATCCTCCTCTCTGCCAATAGTTTCTTTGCTGGCTAGTGCTTGCCCTTCTCCTCTCCGTGTGATTTCTCTCACATTCCTTTTTCTCTGCACAACCACCCGACAGCAAAATGGGAAGGTAACCCCACCAAAAACGTACCAACCCATATGATCCACGCTCGATCTTCAAATCTTTCACTCTCGACGTATACTATATTTTGTAGTGATGCAAGTCCAAAAAACACACACCAATATAGCATCATTGCCTTCTTTGTTAACCAGCAAAAACTACACCAAACACACCAAAAAAGACACACCCGCAAGCAAAGAAAAAAAGAAAGAAGGGAGAGGCATAAATTAGAAGAATAAGGTACTGATGATCTCGTAGTAAAATTACAGAGACCTGTGTTGTTGTTGTTGTTGTTCAATGATATTGATATTGGTTCTCTGTCTCTTAACACTTCCCGAGGAAGAATCGTCACCCCCAGTCTTCTCCATAACTGCTTTCAATGCTTCCTCAATCGAACTTATAGAATATTGTAGTGGTTCCTGCAGCTGCTGATCATGCTGATCATTGCTATCACTTGATGAATCTTCTTCACCAGTAATAAACAAAACATTCTTTACACGTCCACCAAGTGTTGTGATCTCAGCTTTTAATGTTCTTAAACGCAAAGCTTTCAAGGTCTTTATTAGGTCAGGCAAGAGATCTGGCCTGTCTTCACAGCACAGTGATGCTTTGATCACAAATTTACCATCTTCATCGGCCGTATCCACTGTTAGCTCATCTATTTCTGTTGGTACTGGACTTGTTTCGGCTATCAAAGTAGTCTGGCGTTTTAGCTCTTTAACATGTTGGATCACTTCTGCTAGCAGTGAAGCTTTGTCTGTCTGCGACAAGCAAGGGAACATAATCAGTTTCATGCATGATAAAGTTGGTACTCATAAGAAAATAAAAATTAAACACGAAATAAAGCTATAATTAACGATCTTTTTTGCAAGTTAAAAGAGAAAGTAATAAAAATGAATGATCACATGTAAAAACTGTCTTTCGGTATTTGAAAAGAAGAGACGGGGATATGAAGTTTTTATTCTCCTTGGATGATTCAGGCGGGCATGAAAGAAAGAAGGTTTTTCTAATGGTGGGGTTATGAAAGAGGATTAGGGCACGGGGGTATCTTTAAGTGTCTGACAAGAATGCTAGTTTTGTCTGTCTTTTCTCTACTTAATTACTTTGACTGGTAACCGGCAAGAAATTTCCATGGAAGCTTTCCAACTTCTCTTTGTTCCTCTTTATCATATCAATTTAGCGACATTAACGCTTATTCCCTTTTAGTTTTGCTTTCCTTTCCTCGGAACTAGCACAAGTCCCAGAAGCAGAAAACACATAGAAAAGAAAAAAAACATTAGTAGCAGTACTGTTCTAAAGATGAAAACAAAAGGATAAGCTAACCAAGAAAAAATGCAACTGCCTTTCTTATATCTAAAGTGAGCACCGCATATACTCTGGTGGCATATTATCAGGCCAGTCATCTAACAATAATCTTGAGCAAGATTGACAGAAATCTTCGGGGGGAGAAACTACAGCTAGTTATACTACAAAACAAAATGGAAATAGAAAATTGACACTCCATATTTCTGCATTTAAATATAAATAAAGAGCATATAGTTTTATTCAAGGGTTTGATATATATATATATATATATATATATATATATATATATATAGAGAGAGAGAGAGAGAGAGAGAGAGAGAGAGAGAGAGAGAGAGAGAGAGAGAGAGAGAGAGAGAGAGAGAGAGGGAGGAAGAGAGAGCATAAAGGGTCCGATATTTCATACGTCAATGTAACATTTTGTGTAGGTTTTCAAAATTTGACGATGAACCACTACGGTACTTACTTTGGTGGTGCTGGGTAGCAAACTGCGTAGCTTAGCTAAGTGGTTGTTGATTCTCTCTCTTCTTCTCCTCTCAGCCTCACTGTGACTCTTAGAAGCAGCAAGTGCCTTAGCATCCATGATTTCCTGAGCGGTCATCTTGCTCAACTCAGCTTGCAACCCGAAAGGAGCTGAACCAGGTTGAGCCACCGTTCCAAGAGTGTCAGATATGATCCTGAGATGATCATTTGGGGTACCATCATAAGCAAACTGAAGGGAGGGAGCTCTTCTATTGAATAAACCCCCGTATGAGGACGGTACTGGTGGAGGGATAAGAAATGGGTCATGGTCACGAACGGGGTGGTTTGGCGTGAAGTGCGCCGGGTTGAAATTGTGAACTGGGGGGAGAGGCCATGGTAAGATTGGTGAAACTTCAGGGAAAATAAATCCCGATCCTCTAGGTCCTCCATACATATCACTGCTTTGTTGGTGGTGGTGGTGCTGTTGCATTTGTTGGTGGTATTGTAGAAATAGCTGCTCTTGGTAGTTTTGGAGGTTATGGATGGTTTGAGAACACTCTCCTTGATCTTCTTCCTTAAGCCCACACATATCTCTCAACTTTTCACTCTATAGAGGAAAAAAAGATTGAAAATTCTAATATTGCTTTGAAGTTGTAATCATAAGGATCACTTCTTTCGATCTTTCTGTGGAGATATAGGTTAAAGAGGAGATATTGGAGAGTAACGGGTTATGCTTTTCAATAGGAAGAAGAAGCAAAAAGATAATTAACAGGAGGAGAGATCACAGGGCCTTAAAAATAATATCTTTGATGTACTGAGATGGATAAATGGATCCTTAATTTTCAGTGCTCGATCCAAACTCTTATCTCTTGTGGTGGTGGTGGTGGTGGTGGAGAAGGTAAAAGAAAAGGCAAAGATAGAAAGTTCCAGGCTTCTCTCTCTATCAAACGAATGAATCTCTCAAATTAAGGCTTTGTGAGAAGGATGTGGTGATGAACCTTTCAATCCTAAGCTTCAACTATATAAGCTTTCCTTTTCTTTGGTGCTACCTTTGATGGTATCTTTTTGGCTCTTTGTTGTTTTATGCTCTTCTTCTGTGCTGATCTCTCTAAATATTTTTCTCTCTCCCACCACTCTCTGTAAGTACTGCTAGTCTCCTTTCCTTTCTTCTTACGGCATTCTCTACTCATCTATCCATCTCTGTAGCTTTCAGGGTGGGGGTGGGGATATCTTTTTGTTTGTTTTATACACAAACTATATATAAAATTGTTTTATATCAATTTTATGAAAAATATCATTATTTTGTTGCTTTGTGATTGGTTCAAACTGTATAATTACACTCTGTGAGTGCAGTGAGAGAGAGTGGGGGGAGGTGGGGGAAACACAAAAACAAACACAGTGAGCACACAACACACAGATTGTCGTCCGACCAAAAACCGAAAAGCCTGATAATATCATCATGATAAAAGGCTTAGCTAGCTCTACATACAAACCCTTTGCCTTTTCTTCTTAATTTTTAAGGAGATAATTAAACTTTATTACTAGCAGTACTGCTACTTAATTAGGAGCAGTGATATTTTAAGGCTATCCCGCTTAGTTTTTTGATTAATTACCTCGATCGGTCAAGCCCCACGCTCTTCCATACTCTTCGCTATTTCCACCCCGCCCTTTCTGCTTCCCCAAGACCATGTAATCATTGTGTCTTGGAACACACTCCACCTCTTTCTCTCTCTGTCTATCTAGGTTTGCTCTCCCTCCACTCCATAAGGTTTTTGGTTTCAGTTGCATGTATTCATGGCGCCTCTCGCCGGTCCTTTTGGAATTTAGAGGCGGCCTTTTCAGTTTTGGTAGCTAGGTGCAGGCGAATATTAGAGCACCTGTATATTTTGACTGTGATCAATGGGGCCAGGTCACGGTGGCTCCTTCGCACTTGTGCATTTTGCAAACAAAGTTTCTAAGGCTATATGTGCTTCAATTTTCTCTTCTTATAGTCTTGGCTGCAGCTACACACACACACACACACAGTACTTACTATAAGGATCTCAGTTCTGAGAAAATAATATTCCAAATGAAATAGAACTGCCCTTTTCTTTTCCAGGTTTCATTTACATGAAGTCCATTGTACAAATAGCCAGGGAATCTCAGGCCTCGAGTTTGTTATGAACTAGCTAGTTGGATAAGAGATTTTATTTGGCATTGTCGAGGCTCATGTGTTAACTAGATGTGGTCTAGTTTCTTTATTTTATTTTTGGAGGTATATATATTGGCAGAGTGAGTGCTTGATATCATCACAGTCCATTGTCCAACATTAATCCCATTTTATGTTTCAAAATGCGATTTGTTTACTTGGAGCACAGAGATAGAAGAACTTTGTAATTTGCTGGTAACATTTCTCAATTATAACTTTCAAACGCCAAAAGCACGATCGATGGAATAATAGATGTTTCTAATCACTTTTTGAAATGTGCGGGCACGGCTATCTAGATCAGCCTCTAATCACGCACTGTGGTGTCTTTATCCTGCGCCACGAGCTCTAATTTTGCAGCCAATGGCTTCAGCTGGTTGGGCCTAAAGAAGTCCGATACTTCTTTTGGACCATTATGGGTTCATGTTAAAAAGAGTGAGAGCACGAAACGTGGTGGTTCCATGCAGACGACCTACAGGGTTAGGGCAATTACACGGTCAAATAAGTAGCCTGGCTAATAAAAAGTAAAACAAAAATCATTTAACCAACCTGCCTTTTATTTCCTTTTTCAACACCATAATAGTCTGAGCAAGATATCGAGGAAAATACCATTCTTTTAGCTTAACTTTTATTTTAATTTCGACTTGGCTTTTGGTTGTTTACAAGAGTTAAAAAAAAAAAAAACCCCAATAAATCCCATTGCAGACCTAGCTAGCTACTACCACCAAGCTCCTTCCAAACGCCTCTTTTGGTTAATTTCTTTATCATCTTCCTTTCTCCATCCACTTCTTTAGTCGCCAGCCAGCAGCCACTACTTTCTTTCATGAGCAAGGGAAGCTTGGAGATGGGTTTTTAGTATTTTCGGACCCTATGTGCTCACACGCATGGCTGCTTTGGTCCCCATTTCTTTTTTTTATATTTATTAATAACCCATATGTTTTTTTAAGTAGCCCATTCGATGGTAGCTGCACCACGCACTAACATATGATGACATCAATCCCACCCTATCATGACGTCTGTCGCTCAAGACATTAGTGCTCGTGCTTCCCCTCCATCTTTGCCTTAGCGTAGAAGGGCCTTTTGTTTATGATGATGAGTGTCGTTTGAATCCATTCTCGTCCGGCACCAATGGCCGATTCACCCGTCTACTCGCATATCATACCGATATACCAACCAGAACAAAAAGGAGATCGATCGAAACCCTAGTTATAATATCTTCTCCGATTGCAATACATATGTACGCGATAAAAAAAAATACTGAAGTTCGATTATCGATTTTGAAAGAGATGACCGTTTAAACTGAAGTTTTGACATCATATTTGATTTTTCTGAGCTAATCAAGAGTCAAGTTTAGTTTGGGTTTGTAATTCTTTATTTCCAATTTAATTTTGGTACTATTTTATTTATTCAAGTCAATCAAGACTTTCAAGTTCCAAGTTCAAATAAGCTTTTTCTTTCTTCTAGGAAATAATGTTTTTATCTCCGTTGATATGTTTTTTAGCTGTAATTATCAATATACTTGTTAGTGTTTATTGACACATATATTTTTCAATTAATTTTTATTATTGAATACACTTATCAAATGTTTTTAGTCTGCAAATAGAAATGTTATTTGACGGTACAAAATAGTATTAATAATGATTGCATCTTTTTTTTCATCGAGAAAAAAAAACTCCCATCTCTCAACATAATCCGGGAAATCAAACTAGATAATTATTAAATAATTTTGTGTTGATCTAGTTAGTGATAATTAGAAATGACAATTTCATCTCATACATCAAGTATCTGTTATCATACTAATTTTTCATTCGATTTGATACGAAGACGGATAAAATCCAACTTGATTTGATTGGAGACAAGTGAGGGAGGGGTTCATCTGCCCATCATCTTACCTGATCTTTTAACTATTTTTTTTGTATGGTGTTGGACTTTAATTTCTATCTCATGATGCATTGAGAACTTATTTATGACTCGTGGATGAAGGATCGATATAATTTGATTTTCATGCTTGAATTTCATCTTTAATTATAGCTATTTTAAACTCGTTTATTTTTATTTTAATAACTAGACGAGATCGGGTCAAGACACTTAATTAGATACCTTGATTGACGATGAAGCAAAGCTGTAATAATTTTCGATTTCGAGTTTGTGGGTTGTACTTAAGAGCCCTAACTAGCTATACTTGGTCGAATTCGAGTTTGTCCGGTAAGAATAGTTAGAAACTTGGAAGGAGATTAACATCGGAGGGGAGCCCTTTAAATTACAATAAAACCAAATTGCGTGCAAGAATCATACATGCTTGTACTCCACTAGGCAGCAGCAGCAGCAGCAGCAGGCTACATGTATCATCATAAGTCCCTTTTGAAGTGGTCCAAATAGTCAAATTGAGATCTAACAGGTGTCTACACACACATTGAAGTGATGAAAATATTTTTCGTGCATGCGCCATAATTTAATTTCACAAGACACAAGGAAACTTTGAGCTCTTTCCACGACTAGTCGTAGCAATATCTTCTTCCACAAGATCTTTGATTCCTGGCTCATCATGACTGCGTATTCTTGGTCTACAAGAAATCCATGGAGGGTGTTGAACAAAGACGGTTTTCCGTTTCCCAAATTCCGTAGAGCTTGCCCTTGTGGTAAATGATTGCTAGTCTTGGCCATTGTTCAGATTCACAGAGAATGCTCGCCACCATTTCTAATAATCAGACACTTTGCACACAAGACATATATAGGATGATTCTTGAAAAGTTGAATATCCATATACAGAAAAATAAAATGTTTGTAAGGAGAAGTTTTGATTGATCAAATGTTAAAAATTTGTAGAAATCTTATGTTAGTCATTATTGTGTTATGTAATTTTAATTATTTTCATCCCAAAATAATAGCTTTTGTTTATTGAGTTCCTGATTATGGATACTTCTATTCGCGTGCCATTATTTTTTCTTTCAATCTCTCTTCTAAAATAAGTGTTATTGCATGAAATGCGTATATTAGATGGGAAATAGTAATAAGGACTAACAGGAAAACTCAATTGAGAAATGTATGAAACATTAAGGACTCAACTGATAAATATTAAGGACTCGGCTAGAGCATCTCAACTCACCTTTTGTGCATCCTTTTATACAGGCAAAAAAATAAATAAATTATTTCTTGTCGCAAAATAATAATGTTATGAAACTCATAATCAACATTCCAAATAATGTTAGAACTATATTTTAAAAATGTCTTTTAAAAAATAAAATAAAAAATGTTTTTATTTTTTTCAGTGTTTTCATATTGTTTTGAATATCCAAAATATTTTTTTTAAAATAAAATATATATCATTTTAATATATTTATAAATAAAAATTACTTTGAAAAATAAACTTCATCCTATTAATTCAATACTTTTGCTCTATCTGTATAATTCTGCAATTGACATATTTTATCCAAATTCAATTTTTTATATTTATAAATAATTAGTTTCCTTGAATTTATTTTTTTGGAATCCTCATGGTAATAAAAAGATAAATAGATAGAGCATATAATGGGCACGAGGGGGGGTAACATGGTGAGATGAGAGCTACGAAAAACATCTGGCTGATGAGCCATGAGGCCCATAACCCATTGAATATAAATTCATGAACTCCACTCTAATATTAACAGGGGTATCGACGAGGCTCCTCATAATTCACATTAATTCTAAATAAATTTAACTTAAATACAGATTATATATCCGTTAGATTCTTTCCTCAGCCTAAGCCAAATTATATTTTTATGACACTAATCATACACACGTCAATTAAACCAACTTTTGTGGACCATGTTGCTCATAGGAGGGTGGAGTGTCAAGAATCACAGCAATAATTGGGTGCCCAGGTTCACTGAGATGCTATGATATCCTTGAATGTTTGATCCTCATGGTCCAAGATGAGTGGTCCATCAGATGGAAGGCAGCAGTGTGCAATTTATACACAATAAATAAATATTTTGATTGATTATGAGGGCATGATTCTTTTTTTCTTCTTTTTTTACGGTAATTAGAGTTTTTGGCAAGAATAGTAATGGCACTCATGGTCAACTATTTATGCCCGTTCTTAATCCAAATCTAAAATTATTATACAAACTTGATCTGGAGTTGTTGGTGTGTTCAAAAGGTATTGAACAATCTTCTTTTTTTATTTGAGAAAATTTTATCCCTAAAAAATCCAGGTAAATGGATAAAATCCTGATTGTTTTTGGTTCTTATAAAAAATATATTTCTAACTTGAACATAATAACTATTATGCAGATATCAAATTCTTTACCATCACACATGACATCAACCAAGAGCCGATAGCAGAAAAGGTCGTAAAATTAAACCCTAAAAAAAGACACTGCCTTTTCTCTTTTACATGATTTTGTTTTGGTGGTTAACTTTCCGAATCTAATTATTTCCACTTGCTAAAGCAGCGACAATATCACAAGCAAAGCTACTAGTGCTAAGCTAGAGAGTCAGAAGTTCCGAAAAGCAATTTCATGCATGTAAAAGTATATGTCTGTACAATTGCATATACATGGCTCTGAGAGGTTCCATGGGAGTAATTGGAGCAGGGAACACGATGAAGTGACTCAAAGCCTGGTTCCACGCTGCTAAAAAAAAAAAAACAGCTTTCAAATTTTTCAGTCAACTTTTCCATAAAGTCCACTGCCACGAACCTATACTGCTATAGCTTTACGTGAACCTCAACTAGAGAAGTCTGGACTCCCAGTCCACCAACTTTTAAATTGAGAATAGTGAAAGAACCATTACCAGACAATATGACAGAGATTTTCATCGTGTTGTTCTTCTTCTTAAAGACAGTGGATTTCAACCAGACTAAAAAGTAAGAAGAAATCAAAGAATAGTTGTAGTGGATGGAACCACAATGGCACATGTAATTAGATATTTATGTCCTTGAAAAGGTGTGAGAAAAAAAAATCAAAATTGTCTGCATAAACTAGCAAGTATTTCGGACGATGACCAAGAAAACAGCAGCAGCAGCAACAATTTTTGGCTTTAAGTCAAGAAGATCTTTCCATGGGACCAAATAGAATCTAATTAAAGCGTTCATTCTGAAAATCTAACAGCATTCAAACTTCTTTAGCATCCTTAACAGCACAAGC
Source organism: Salix arbutifolia (assembly GCA_025169955.1). NCBI lineage: Eukaryota > Viridiplantae > Streptophyta > Magnoliopsida > Malpighiales > Salicaceae > Salix > Salix arbutifolia. The sequence continues at coordinate 11,150,379 of CM045911.1, forward strand.
TGTCTTAATCATGGATGAACAAAGTATTTTTCAGTGTGTGGCAGGAGATAAATTACAAGTCCCTTTTCTTTTCTAGAGTCAAAAACCATACCCATATTTCCAAGGAATGTGTCCTCAAAGTGGGACAGGGCGCATCTCCATCCAATTATACCTTCCACCGCTACACGCAAGTACTGAATCAAAAGGAGAAGAAGAAGGCCTGGTTATCATTTTCCCGAAGCCGAAAGGTGAGCCGATCAGTCCCACAAGATCGAATGAGCTCAAATGGACGAGGCTTAAAGCAAGGTAAAAAACAATATTAACGACCTAGCTAGTAACTAAAATGTGGGAATCAAACTGGTTATTAACAGTGTTAAGCTTCTAGGCAAGTAGATGAGAATGTCGACTAAACCAAATCTTCATGTGTTGGGAAAGCATTTTTAAACCTTTTCCATTGATTGTTGAATGAGAATTAGCGACTAAGTAACTGAGTAATCATTTCATTATCATCATCCCCTGTTGACTTTCTCTTTTAACCAACATTAGTGAGATTAAGCTGGACCCAACATGAATTAATAATAAAAAAGAGTACAAATACTGCTGCAACAGGAAAACGACGGTGTAGTGCTCCCCCAGGGAGAGTTTCTTTGCTTAGCTGTGGGTTTATTTTGTTTTGACATTTAGACAGAGGCCTTGCTGTAGCTTCATCTACAACAAGGGATATCCATGCGGCCGTCCCTGATCCTGGATTCCCAAATTACAAGGGACACGCTGCTTAACATTTTTTCCTTCCATTTCTTTTTATGCAAAACCATCATGTTTTTTTGTTTAAATTCTTATACAATCTTTAAATTGCGTTAACCTAATCACGAAGTCCGCATGCGCGGAGTGTCTCGTGCATAAAAAATCGATGCTCATTTAATTTTATAAGCGTTGTTAAGAAATTTCAAGGGGTTAATTTAATTTAATGGTTAAAGAAATTATTATTTTCTAAATTTAAATCTTGAACTAGCATTCATGGAAATTCTTGTGGATTTATTACGCTGATGTGGGGGTGTTTTTTGAATCGTATATTCAATATTAGTTGAGGGGGGAATGGTCTTACAATATATTTATTTTTGATAAAAAAAAAAGAAGAAGAATAAAACAACTGATAAGACATTTATCCTTCCTCTCATCATTATATAATAAATGAGTGATTGAAAGAGAAAGGAAACGAAAAACACTAACTAAAGGGTTAAAGCTCCAAATCCTGGGAACTAAACAATTATCATTAATCTACCAAAATTCATGCTTGGTATCCTCTCTAGATATGTGAAAAGGTGTTTGAAATGAATTTCCGAGACATTATTCTTCCACCATTAATTTATTATTTCTCTGATTAGAAATCTCCCACTTTGCTTTCGTAATGCAGGGAGAGGAAGATGATGAAACAGAGTCCACGTCAGACAGTTATGAAAACATTAATGCTGCTGACACAGAAATTAACAAAGATGGAGTTCCTCGAGCAGTAGGTTTGGAAAGAGACGTTGATGGCATGAGAATCCACCAGGTTCAAGATGCGGTCTTGTTTTCTTGCTTTCAATTCTATTTTTGTGAGCGCACCTCCTGAAATCCTGTTTCCTGAAGCATTTCAGCTACACAATAGCCCAGCTGCTACCGTGGGTTGATTGCTAGCTGATCAGAGTCCAGTTCCAAGCCCATCTGTCTCAAGCCCGTCATATATTAGGCCGAATGAAGGCCCAGTAATGGTGGCCCATCATGACACCAACAGTTCAATACTTCATGTAGGCCCCCGTCTTTCACATGCCATGCAATCACGGATTCAGAATATGCCAGCAGCTGGATGCAAATCAATCATCCCTGCTACGTCGCACCAAATGGTTCTCAGACGCAGGAAGCACAAGGCGAAGCTCGTCACTTCAATTGGGAGTCTGCAGCAGAGTGAAGACTTATGTGAGGTGGAATCAGAAAGCTCAATGGACTCTGGAATCAGGCAAGGGAATCTCCGCTTTTTAACAAGTTCGTGTGCAGCCGCATCAGAATCTGTCGTTGAGACAGAGGTGCAGGGAATTTTGGAAGCTGGGAAGGAACTGGGATTTGGGAATGTAGAGGACTTGCAGGTGTTTGCAGCTTCCATGAGAGGCCAGGTGGATAGAGAGCTGGACGATTGGAACGATGCCCAATAGTTCCAATTTTACAATCGTAATATTTATCTGTATATAATTCCAAGACTATAAATTATCTGACCTCGAATCCCTTCATTCCAGATTTCAATACTGAGTCGGTCTCCCTTGCAGTAACTGTGCTATGGCACCGAAAGCTGAAGGTTGCCATTACTAAACTACAAATACAGTAGGAAAGGTTACTGATCCCTTGGTAGATACAGCAGGAAGAAAGCTAAAGCTCCCCTCTTCCAGTTAAAAACTACCCTCTCCTTCTAGTTAAGAACTAGCCTTGCTATCTGTTGAGCTTTCCCCTGGCGAGCAACCAGACAAAAGTTGTACATTCTTAATGTTCAATGGTATATAGTGTTCCTTTAGAAATCAAATGTTGCAATGCTCAAATTACAAATTACTATTGGCTGCGTGTATAAATTTCTCATACGCTGTTGTGCCGTTTATCAATTTTATGTTCGTTTTAATTTAATGTGTTGTGAATTGAGATATATTGTTTATCTCTTTTAAAATAAATATTTTTTCTCAGATTATCCTAATAGCTTTTCTTTTTAAATTTAATCCATTTATTTTTTATTTATTTATTTAATTTTTTATCTCGTTAAAATAAAACCAACTTATTTAACCACTTAGACTTGAATATGACACTTGAATATCGAAAAAGGCACGGCAGGAACCCCAGGCTAGTCTCTTCTAAAGGAAACTATAATGGTTTTTAAATACAGCAGGGTTCTCCTCGCTTTATCTTGGAGTTCATATGATTTACAGCTTAAAAGACGACATTTTACTTGATTTACTTCAAAAATTACATAGGTATCAAAATATTATACTATCGCGATTGAATGTATTTTTATTTAAAAACATAATCACATCATTTTTTTTTTTCAAAAACAGTTTTAAAACCCGTGTTAAAACACGTAAGACTTTTAATTTATTTATTTCTTAGTTTCAAATAAATTGTTTGAAACTCAGTCTTGGCAATCTCGGTCTTGACACGCCCGTCACGTTCACACAAAAATCTAAACCACTGCGAGTTGATTTGTCCCCTGGAGTTGGACTCGGTGCCTTTACTCACGCTCAAACGCCGCTGATATCTCACGCTAAGGTGGCTCAGATAAGAAAGTTAACGTCGTCCTCGAGTCAATAACCGTCCCGCCGTCACCTAACTCGTAGAATTACCAAACAGAAGAGTCAGTAGGTAATTTCACACCGTTAACAAACACTCCCTTGATGGCAATGTAGTAAGAAGTGGGGGCAACAGGGTGAGTTAACAACGGCGTGTAGTTTATTCTGCTTTTGTTGTCCTTCTTCGAGGGAAAGACGTCGCCGATCGAAGGATAGCTGATTGGAGGAGGAGAGAGTGTGTAATCCATAGGGTAATAATAGAAACTGTGTCAAAACGACGGCCTAACTGAGAAGAGAACAAGATCGGCCACGGCCCAAGCCCATTACTCCGTGCCCCCATTATTACTCGACCCGGAAACACTCGGAACCGGGGCATGAAACCCGCATCCGAATGCTAGGCTCCTAAGCTTCATTGCTCTCCCGGAGCTTGTATTCAAGGTGGTGGTTTCTTTAGGGAAAAACCCAGAAGTTTTAGACCCATCAGAGTAGCATTCGGATTGGGGTCAGGTTGAGGGACGAGTTGACACGGAGAGCTGAAACAGTGAGTTGGGGAGAATGTGGAGGAGTGGCGAGCGAGGAATGTAGTTCCGGGTTGATGGGAGGAGCAGTTAGTTTTGCAAGCAGGGCATGTAGCCCAAGTGAGGTCGCTGCTGGTATCTGCTACAAGGAGGGTTTGAGGAGGAGAGCCGAGGCGAGGGACACGAAGTATTGGCCAGAACCGGAGGAAGATCCGGATATTAAGGGAGTTTTGAGGAAGGTGTAGTGGAAGCGGTGTTGGTGGAGAAGAGATAGATGGTGGATGTCTGAAGAGAGGGATTGGAGTGGGTAGGAAATGGTATTTCGCGGGGTAAAGAGAGTTTTAGGTATTCTGACGTGGAGGTGGAGAGATCGGCTCAGGATGTTTTTGATAATGCGTTGAATTTTGTTATTATTTAAAATTGTTTTGAAATGCTATGTGAAATATTAATTTAAAAAAATAGAAAAATATTATAAAAAAAAACCATATAAAAAAACGAGGAGGGAGAAGAGAGAGGGAGAGAGGGAGAGACGAAGCAAAGTGCTCTGTTACTCTGTGTGTTGTCCGTGGAAGAGAGAAGAAGCAGACGCGTTGTTTGGAGTTAAATGGCCGTACTACAATTAAACTGTTGGCTTTAAATGGGTGTGCAATATAATTAAAATAATAAATAAGTGTGTATGGTACTAAAAATAATAAACTCATTAGTGTATATTATTAAAAATAATTATTTAATAAATATTGGAATATCCTCGATTTAATTTTTTTCCTCCAAAAATTCATTCGATACTTATAAAAAAAATCTTTTTTTTTCTTACTATCTTTTCTTTGTTCTATTATATTTTTAAGAAAATGACTGGGTTTGGATGTATGTGAGAGAATTTTAAGGATTAACGTCTAACAAGATCATGATGACATCATTAGATGATGTGTAATGATCCGAAATTGTGAAAAAGGTAAAGCTCCTTAATGCTATGATGAATAGCATATTATAATTACTCGTTTGAGATTCTATTTGAAGTTATTTTTTTAAAATATTTTTTATTTATAAATATTTTAAAATAATATTTTTTTAAAAAAATATTTTTAATATTAGAACATGAAAATAATCTAAAATATTAAAATAATTAATTTAATATTAAAAAATCAAAAATATTTTTAAAACACAATACTAAAAAAAGTCTAAATTGCTTCATGTTGTTATGCTCTAAGTCGGATTATTTTAAAAATAATATAAAGAAATATTGTAATATTTTTCTAATAAAAAAATAATTATGAAAGAGTCGATTTGATATAAAACGGTTGATTTTTAGATCAAAAAACAACTCACACAACTCATAAAGATATAATTAGTTATTTTTTCTTCATGATGATATTTTTATAATATTAAGATAATAATATTTGATAGAATTAGAACAACTTAGATTAATATGTAAAATCTTAACTTAAATTATGAGATTATGACATTCTTAGAGAAAATAAATCATAAAAAATAATTTAATGTAAAAAACAAAAATAATTTTTTTTTTCAAAAGAGTTTTTGATACGCAATTTATAAAGGGTCTAAATTGTTTCATGTTTTTTTGATATATTTTTGAATAAAAAAACATTTCAAAAAATAACTTAAATTGTATTACCAAACAGACGCTTGAATTTACAACATGATAGTATGTTCGAGGAATAATTGTTTTTGATGATTTATGTTATAATTCTTGGTTTTAACTAAATAAAAACACGAACTAGATAGTTGTCATGTATTTAATTTAATTTAATGTAATTTAATTTAATTTTATTTATGTAGTTTCATTAATTAACCAAATAACAGAATTCATATTTATGCAATTCCCAATAGCCTATCCAAATTATATAGCTATCTATAATCTACAAAGTTGCTTCACTTATTGATTAAAAGTTGGTGCTTTTTTTTCTTCCATAGTGGAGTTAATATGCATTGACGTGGACCACTAAACTAGCTAGGGAGAAAGAAAAAAAATGAAATGAAAACACCCGATTCCAGCTCTTATGATAGAGTAAGTCTTTAGAGAGTTAAATTTTTAAAATAGTTTCTTGAATAGTATAAATATAGTTTTTTTTATTTATATTTACTCCAATAGTAAAAACAATTTAGAAAAGCCATTTTATATATACCATTTTAAATATAGTGTAATTATTTTATATATAATTTAATTATGTAATTAATTATACAATTAATATAAGTAAATTATTGCTTTTAAAAAACCCTCAAACAATATGATTATTAATTTTGTACATAGTTTACTCTCTTGTTGATGTATTTTTGAATAAAAATAAAAATAAATATTTTTGATATAATTACATTATTTTCAATATGTGTGTGTGTAATAAAAATTTAGGGATAAAAAATTCACACATCTACGTCGTCAATCCCCAACACAGAGAACAACACTCCCTTCTCCCCCAGCTCCCTGGACCGCCCCCATCCTCCCACCAAGGTATTTTTAATGATTTTTAACTTTTGATTTCTCTCTCAAAATGTTTAGGAATGACTTCACAATTAAAGAAAATTCATTTTAGTTACTAGGATGGTTCTCCCGTTGGAGACCTGAAAAAGAATAAAAATAGATAAAAGGACAAATTTAGCTTTGACTATCTGGATAGCTCTCTTATTGGACTTACTCTTGTGCTTATTTTTAAGAGTTTAGAAACAAAAGGCATAGATTTTTTATTAAGTAAATCGATAATTATTGGTACCAATAAATATTAAAAAATATTAATTGCTAGTCGGATAATTGTTTTTTTAATGTAAGATAATTAAAGTGTAGGTATCGTCAACATGTTTCTAGACACAAATTAAAAAACATAATCATGAATATAAATTTAAAACATAAATTACAAAAAAAAAGATAAAAACAAAAAAATATATAAATATACCAAGTGTAAAATGATAAATACTCCAAATATAAAAATAAAAAATAATATAATTTTTCCCTGCAAAAAAATATAAAAGAAAACTGATAGTGTACTCGCGGAAATGTATCCAACAATCTATAAAAAATTCAAGTTCGAGTCAGGACGTGTATTTCTTGTAATAGTCTAAAATAATCAGGATTTTACTTACTCAGATGTGCCCATAATATACACTTTCTGGGGAGTCGGTTTCCTCGAATCCATTTTTTTTTTATGAAAAGTCTGAAAGTATACGATGTGATAATAAATGATTATAATATGCGTAATAAATTTTGAGCGAGTCAATTTTTTCAATCGTTTAATACAATCAATATTTTATTTGTTGTTTACACGTGTCCACAAATTTTGATTTTTCGGGTACTTCCAAACAAAAAAAAAGCTATCCAATAAAATAAGTGGGATATATGTAGCTAGCAGTCTCCGTGTAGTCTTACTAGATTAGCAGCATGCGTAGGGGCAGCCATGACAGAGACAGAAATTATAAATAGAGGTGTGAGCGAAGAGAAATGACCTCTGCTTTCTCTTGCAAGTGGACACGTCATTTTCCATTTCAACTCAAGTCATTCATGCTCACCTTTTTGGAAACATTTGTTTTTTTAGTTAGCATGATAGTTAGCATAATAATTTAATTTAAGATGAATTCAAAGCCAGCATTTTAAAACCATGGTGTCTTATTAAGCCTCACTCCATGGCCTGAGCATGTTTTTAATTTTTAAAAGAGGTGGAAAAGGCTTTATTTTTTAAAAAGTAAATAGATAGATGACACGTCGCCCACCAAAATAGACATGTTGTCTATAAGCCCAAATTCTAGCAATTACAATAATGACTGAAAAATGAGGGCAATGGTTGTTTTGGCGAAAAATTCCAATTTTTAAGTCATTTCAATATAAAAACATCTTATTAGCACCCTTATAAGACCAAAAAAAAAAACTATTCCATCAGCACCAAATACTGAAAGAATAGTCCAAAAAACCAAAATAAAATTGGATTAGCTCCGATTATGTCGGATTAGATATCTTGAAAACTAGTATAGTGAGAAAATTAAGAACACCAATAAAAGGAAGAAAACGTTTCTTCGTTAAAGGATTCATAAGGTGGTTGAAATTTGTTTAAACAACATGACAAATGGGCAAACTTTGTTCAAAATTAATCTTTAAACATATACTCTTTAATATAGAATGTTAACATTGTTTGAATAAATTCAAGGTGAATAAATAGATACTCTAAGAAAATAATTGGCTGACATGTTCTGGTAAAAACTAAAATCCTCTAAAGAATCCCATCACATTGAAAAAAAACTTAACTCTTCTAGTATTTATGAGCGAATTTACCCGTGCGATGCGCTTGACTTTTTTATCCATGTAGGAAATTGATTGATTATATGTGTGTTGTATTTTTTTATTTTAATATTTAAGGAGTAAAATTATAATTGATAAAATCTATTAGCAATGAGTTTTTTTCCACCAAAAAGCGATTGAAAAAAAAACTTAACTTTTCTAGTATTTATAAAGTGGGTATTGAAAAAGTTAAAACCAAACCAAAAAAGCATTCAAGTTTTTAGAAAGAGAGGTTTTTTGCAAAGTAGATTTTGAACTTAAACTCACACATGTGTTCAACAACTCTTGCTCAAGTCTAGAACCTGAGCTTTTTGTAAAATAATAATTTAGACCATAAAAGATTATTTTTAGCAAGCTAAAATTTAAACCTAAGCCTCGAGCCTGGTTCATGAAAAATTATTTTTTCAACCCATCATTTGTCCCATCTCATGAATTTTAATAGTTTCTTCCAATAGCATTTTATACAAATTTGAATAGCTTTTCCATCTAAAAAATCAAATTAAAAAGGGGTGAAGGAAGAGTTTAAAATGAATAGTATTTATTAGAAGATGTCAAGTTCTAGTCTAAAAAATGACGGAGAATTTGGAAACTTGGAGGATTAAAAAAAATGAAAAAATTGGTCTGAATTCATGATCAAATTTAAACTTGCACACAGACTCACTCTACATTGTGCTTGATTTTTTATCAAATAGAATGGGGGTGGTGAGATTCGAACTCGTAAGGCTCTGATACCATGTTGACGAACCATCTCATCTAAAAGCTTAAGCTTATAGGTGAGGTCCCAGAATATGATTTATATTATTCTCTAACATAGTTATGATCATCTTATATATACACAAAAAGCTCATCCGTTAAACTAAACTATAAGTGAGTTAAATTAAATTTGACTCATATTATTATCATCCTATGCATGTAATTTTTAATATCTTCTAATATTATACAGGCTTTAATTTTATTGATTTTGTACAAATTATGATCTATTGGAATAAATCCGAAGGTAAGAAAAACACGTAATTTTTTTTTTGATTTATTGACTAGACATATTATTACAGCAATTCTCTAGTGATTAACAAGAGTTTTATATTAGTAAGAAGTGAAAGTGGGATATTTATTCCTTAAATGTTAATTTCCCCCCTCTGATTTTATATAGTTCTATTAAAACATTTCACTAAAAAAACTAGCACGAAAAATTTCTAGCTGTTCGATGTAATGAGTTGCTTGCAATTATCATACCCAAGAATATCAAATGGATGCGAAGGAAACTTGAATAGGCCAGGTGACAAATGGGAGAGTTAGGTTGCGCGCCCAAGAGACGAATTGCTCAAAACTAAGCAAGAATTTAACTGGGAAAAAGTTTGAGAAGGTACATGACTGTGCTATTAGGGTAAAAAGGACTCAGCTTGACAACTGTGGCTGAGAGAGAGAGGGAGGGAGGGAGGGAAATTCTGTCCTTGTTTTTAGGGTTAAGGGTGGAACATGTGAGGGCAGTAGTAAGTGACAGCACGCACAAAAGAAAATGCAAATAAAGGAATCTTTTGCAGGGATTCAAGCTTTAGTAAATTTATTAATTAGTAAGTTCCAATTTAATTATTTCAACGTTTGATTTTGTTAAATTTGCTAGCTGCTAGTGTTCTATGCTTATAAAATCCAAACAAACGGTATCACTTCTTCTTCTTCTTCTTCTTATTATTATTATTATTTTGGTTTGATAGTAAGGGTATGACAGAATATTTAATGATTTGTTCAGTTGAAGATCTCGAGATTTGAATCATAAGTACAACAAAAAACCCTTTCTAACCACCAGACAAACTTCTTAAGGTTGTTTTAGGATCCAAACAACACATATTATTCTGTTCAATGATAAATAAATTTTTGAGTTAGGTTATGATTCCAAAAACACATCGACTTCTATCGAGTCCAAAAGATTCCATACATAGAAAGATCATAGAAAAAATCTTAGACAGGAGAAGTTTAATGATTTTGCAGAAGTTTAATGATTTTGCAGCAGTTTGGGTTTTTTCCAAGTAGGAGAAGGTTATTTTTAACGTTTCGGTGATGAACATTAGTTAGTTTATTGACAAAGAGAAGGATCGAGTTTTAAACATGTCGTGTCGGACTCAATATTGCTGGGCATCTACACAATCTCTGATAAGATGAAAGGTGGAAACACACGAACGGATAAATCTAGAAATGAAATACACGTACGTCCTTCAAAGGGATACATAGCACGCATCTGGAACAAAATGATTTTTGAGATGATTCATATGACACCAGAGGCTCTGGTTTGAAGAAGTGATGAGTTGAGAAAAAAAGGGGATGCCTGCATGGAGAATATCTGGATGGGAGCAGGATCATAGAGGATTTAAAATCTCTCCGGTTTCGAATCCAGTTTGGTGCATGATAGAGCAAGATGACGTTGATGGATATATGGAAGGCCCTTGACAACTGAAATTCAAGATAATTCTGGATTAACATTTGAAAATAACAAAAGATTCATGCCTTGTTTTCTTCAAAACAATTTCAATAATCCAAGGCAGTCAGAGAAATGAAAGTGACATCTGGTCTCCCAGTCAAAAGAAAATTTTGCCCATCCATGGTGGTAAAAGTAACTTGGCTCATTTTTACATGCCTAGCTCTTGCCCTGCTGCTTTCACAGATATCATTACTTGTCCTTCTGCCCTATCTCTCCCCAGCTAGGTTTCCTAGAGGTGGCCATGTCTATCGTCTACTCTACTCTGCTACTCTCATAAGCTCCTCAAAAAACTTCCTTACCTTTCAATCTATTTCTCTCTTTCTCTGAAAAATAAAGAACAAGAATGGTTCCTATCAGGCAACCACCTGTGCCCACGTGAATTGTTGCCAATGAAATGTGGGTTGGCTCTTCAATTTCGTACCCTTAATCACTATCAAAGCTAACTCCTATTACATCACTCTCGTGTACCGCAGTAACAATCACAAATTGCACTGCTACTAATACTGTTTTATATTTCTGAAAAAGATGAAGATAAAGCTTTTATCGCCTTCAATCTAGCAACAGTCTTAGAAACACTAAAGGCACTCCAAAAATAGCTCTTCAAAAGAAATAGTACTGTTTCAGCTATGTTTTCTTCAGGTAGCAGTTTCAATCCCTTTCAATATGCAAGCCCTACCATGATAGCAAGCACTTACGCTGACCCAGAAAACCCTAGCTCGATAGAATACTATTCTCCAACGTCGTTCTTGCAGCACTTCCCAGATCTCTTTCTCGATGATGATGATTTGCAGGCAGGTGAGCTCTTATCACAACAGCAGCAGCAGCCGGAAGTTTTTGGGTCTAATACTCATTTTTTGGCAGTTGAGACTCAGGAGATTAACCCAGAAGCTTCAAACGAGGAAAGTAAAAGAAAGATCAGTAATAGCAAGAAGAGAGGTAATGTTAATACTTCAAAGCAGCCAATTCGTCAACGGCGAACAGGGAAGAAGGACAGGCATAGTAAGATCAATACCGCTCAAGGGCCGAGAGACCGAAGGATGAGGTTATCACTTCAGATTGCCAGAAAGTTCTTTGATCTCCAAGACATGCTCGGCTTCGATAAAGCAAGCAAAACTATCGAGTGGCTCTTTACAAAATCGAAGTCCGCGATCAAGGAGCTCACAGATACTGTTCCAAAAGTGAGAAAATGGAGTCGTACTAGTGCTGGTGGCAAGAGTGTTTCTTCCACTTCTGAGAGTGAAGTTGTATCAGGTATCAAGCTGACACTTGACAGTAATGGAGACAGGAGAGTGATGGAGGCACAGAGCGACTCTTTAGTGAGCAAACCTAAAGAGAAAAGGAGCAAAAAAGTGCACAAACCAGTTTTTAATCCTGTTGATAGAGAATCTAGGGAGAAAGCCAGAGCAAGGGCAAGGGATCGAACAAGAGAGAAAATGAAGAACAAAGGCATAGACAAGTTAAGCCAGTCTTCTCAAGCAAACCCTGACAGTTTGGAAAAGTTTGGGTACTCTAGCAGCTCCCTCGAATATGGTGAAAAATTGGCTTCTGGACGCCAGGAAATTAATTCAGTGAAGATAGTTGATGAAGGAGAAGAATCCAACAATCATCATCACTTGCTGCCGCATCAAATGGATCGTGTCAGCATCATTGACAAATTTTTTGGGATCACAAATTCACCAAGATCATCTTCGATTTTCGATTTTTCTGAGAGTGTTGAGGTTCCAACTTTGAAGGATGAGTTTTCAGGGTTTCCTCTGAAGTGGGACGTGACAAATGGCAGAGTCCAGTATAAATATAATGCACTGCCAAACATGAAGCTACCATCAGGTAATGTTCAAGCACAAAACCCTAATGCAAATTTCATGACAACCCCGCATGCCCTAGAACAAAACTCAAGTGCAATGATCATGGCAACATTAAACGCTCATGTTGAAGAAAGTCCCAATTCAGCTTTCATGAACATGTCAAATCCCAATGAGCAAAATCCCAGTTCAATTCTCAAGACCATTGACAATGGAAACCAATTCTCATCCAGTCGCATTTTTGCCAGAGACTATGATCGCTTATATTGAAGTGTCTAAAACCTTGTGTTTGTTGAACCGACAAGGTTTGCTTAGAAAGTTGAGCTCATGTCCATTGAATCCATTTCTAAATTGTGGATGGAGAATGAAAAACTTTATAATTTCTTTCAGAGATAGTAAGCATTTCTACAAATTGGGTTGATGTATGTGCAAGTCTTCACTTTCGTTTTTGTTAGCAATGTGTATGTGTATTTTGTCTTAGAATTGATTTTGAAGTTTACATCGAAAGTAATTTGAGCTATTTTAGGTATATGCACGTAGAACATTAATAATATGATTATTCAATATCTAGCTAGAGATTTTTATAAACAATATGAATATGTGTCATGAAAAGTATTATAATCTAATTCTAAGTCCAACTCCATAATAAGATCTCTCTTAAGTGAGTAACATGATATGATGGATAGTTGTCTTCCACCATGCATCCCTATCTACCTTTTCCCATAATTTTTTCCAACATATGTATGTGCAAGTTCTCCACCTTCGTTTTTTTAGCAATGTGTACATTTTGTGCCAGTGTACACTGTCTTTGCTATATTTTGTTAATCTTCCTGCATCTATGAGATAATTTTCCAAAAATGCTACTAAACAGTGTTAAATGAGTTCAGCATAGGTGAAATATAGCCAGAATCAGAAATCATAGACTCAGAAAATAAGCGAAGGCTACATGAAAGTTCAGCCCATAGATACATGATATTTTTTGGGGATTTTTTATCAGCATAATTACTATCTTCTTGGAGACGACAATGTTTACAGCAAAATCGCAACGTAGATACTGCTTTTCTCTTGTACAAAAATTTAAATCACTTCAAAGTCATGTAGTTGACAAATAGCAGTTGCAGAGAGAGAGAAAACCAGGGAAAATCTGAATAAGCATGCATGCGTAAATATTTCAGTCACTTTTATGTCAAATCTTGGGTGAAATGAAATTATCTGTAAAGATAGAATTCCCACATATTGCAACATACATAGCTGGGCTACACATAATCTTCAATAATGTTGTCCATTTTGAACTGCGATGTTTCTTGAGTAACAAATCTTAAGAACTTGCCCCCCAAAGAATTCTCTCAGCTAATTAACCAGCTAGTTAAAGAACAAGGCAGCGTTTATTTTTTGCTGGAAATGAACAAGGCACGTATAGTGGTCTAAGGAAAGCTTTTTTGAAGGGCAGCATTGGTTCACAGGTAAGACAAAACCTCAAGTGTGGTTCCCAGGTAACCAAAAGCCTTGATGTGGTGTTACTTCCGGAATTTTACAATCTCCAGGAAGCAATATGGGGTACAGCTTGTTAGGATTTTGTAGTGTAGGATGAGCAGAGTTGCTCTTTAGGAGTTTAGGGAGTAGTTGGGGGATTTAATTGAATTATTTTAGTGTTTGCGGGCTAAGGTGAAAGTAGTGTGATAGTTTAGGTATTTAGTTAATTTAGTTGTGAATAAAAAGGAGGGACTTAGTTGAGAAATAAATAGAAGAACCGTGGGTTAGAAAGAACTCCAGTTATTATGACTTGTAGTATGCATGGCAGAAGCTTTTTTTAAGATGGGTTTTAAGCTTAGTTTATAGCTAATGGATGCCCGGGCTGTTTGTAGCCAAGTTTCAGAGACTTAAGGCACTCTTGCACAAGTTTTTTAACATCTGGCCTATCATTCTACATTCACTACCTTCATATCTAGATGATTCTAGATCGTTTGTTACTGCTGTACAAAGCTAATATCAGCCACAATTTTCACCGATCGACTAACTCTAGATTATAATTCCTTCTCTTCCAAATCTGTATATCTTCCCGGGGCTTGTATTCTTGAGCCAATTACTTAAGTGCATTAATAATTTAACACAGACAAGTAGGCTCCCGGTAAATATAATTTCATTTGTATTTTTCCAGATTTCCATTTCCATTTAACACAGACGATGCAATTCTTCGGTTGTTATGTATGCCATCTATATATATACATAGATCATCAATGCTCATGTTAGATGAGCTTGGAATGGCATGGCATGATCTGGGTTCTACAAATAATGAGTTTGTTGATCTGTATATAATGCAGTCACTGTATACAATGCAAGTATAGTTGGCCTCCGCATTTTTTCAAATGATTAAGGTTATCTGATTCAAATTTGATCTCATTATATTGTTTGAAGAAAAAACAAAGTACAAAATGGATCCTTTCTAGCCAGAATTTTGGTTGCGCATCCTTTAGAATGGATTGACAATGGAATATATCGCTCCAGTCAACACAAATTCGCATAACATAATCGTCCATATATATTATCAGGACACTTCTCTTTTGCTGAGATTCAGAAAGGAATTGTTCAACCTAAAGTGAGGGGTCTTTTGTTTAATGGCATCATCGACGACATAAACATTCGTGCTATGTTGGCTAGAAGAGGCATATTGATTATTCCAGCTACTAATTGCCATATATCCCTTGACTCAATCCTTTTTACTCTTTCTCGCTGTGAATCTAATCATATGGCAGATCCCCTAACTAAGCAAGGAGTATGCAAACAAGTGAATTTGTTGTTTGGATTTTGAGTCAGCGAGTTTTTGCTCTCTCCGTTGTCAAATTCTATGTGAGGTTCCTAGTGGTGCAGGTTTGTTTTGTCAATCCTGTGTTTTGTGCGCTCCATTATTTGTTTATCGGGGATGATCTCTGCCTGATTTGCGTCTTTGTTGCATTTGTTCTATGCTCATTTTTTGTTTTTTATAGAGATGCTTTCTTCCCCCCCCCCCCCCCCCCCCCCAGCATGGGTTATGTGCTGTGGGGTGTGATTTTTTTTTTTGTCTTATCTGCAATTGTCCCAGTTTGTTTCTATTTTTTTTTATAATTTAGATTCACTAAATACCCTGCAAGTCCAATAAAAAAATAAAACCCCGCGAAATAATAGATATGTATAAAGAGAATTGAACTCGAGTACAGAAAAAAAAAAAATCTCGTCCTCCACTACACCACTACATGACATCAAATGCGTTTTTTTTTCCTACTTGTTGCTATTTTTCTATTGCAGCATTTGTTTTTGTTTTCGATATTTTGGTAAGGTGGTTTTTCCCTCCTATTCTCTTCTATATTGACACTAGACAACACTAGCGCAAGTTCATACACTTTTTTGTTTTTTCTTAAAAATAAATAAAATAAACCATTGCTTTTCCAGGTAGAAACAAATCTCGACCTAGTATTTTAGTGCTATCATGTATGTGTGTGTGTTCCCCCCTGATATGCAAGGAGATCGACGCCAGGAGAAAAGAGGAAAAGTAGTACCTCAAAACAGCAGCCGCAAACTAGGAAGAGGGAGAGAGGAGACAGCAAACAAATAAGCAGATAGTTGCAGTTCAGAAACATTCCTTGCCTGAACAAACAACTCCTATAACAAACACCATACAGGCGTACATTAACCAATTGCAGAAAAGGTAACTCATGATACAAAATCTTTAGACAGTGATGTCGGCATAATTAAAAAAAACAAGCATTTGTGAGTTCTATTATGAATTAAATTATATGTAGAAACTTCAGATAGAAAATGTACTTTTGTGAGAAATATAGATATCATCTGATAGGTCTTAAACTTTCATTGATCCAGTCACTTGGAATCCTATATATATATTTATATATGTGTGTGTGTGTGTGTGTGTGTGTGTGTATGTATATATATGTGTGTGTGTATGTAATAACAATGGTATTGACAGTGCCAGTGCTTGCTATATTATGAACAGTATTTCTTTGTTTCATTTTTACTCCTAAAGAAATTATATTAGTTTTTCAATCCATTCTCTCTAGTTTTTTTCCTGGTAACCTGTAAACCTTAATCCATAACTATAAAATCTAGCCTAGTTTGATGGATTGATTGAAATACCTGGCAACCCATGATCAAAACTGAGTTGAATTTGAAATTAAATCAGACAAGTTATTGATTTATTTAACACAATCAAAATCTAGATGAGTTCATATACGAAAAAAATGAATTTTTATTTTTTAACCTAATTAAAAATGAAAAAAAAGCACTTATAAAATGATAAAATCCACTAACCCTAATATATGACTGGATCATATTTCCGATTAGATTTGATCATTCAAATACCCGGGTGCACCAACTCCCCGCGTTTAGTTGAAAAGAGTAAACAAAAGAAGTAGGAAAAGTGAATTCATGTCGCCCAGATCTGGGCATTTGAAACAGTAATTGTTACGCTGCTGTCGTCTCCTCAGATTACCATTAAAGGCATCAAATAGTGTTGTGCAAGCGGTATTAGCAGCGGTCTGCTCCCGTACGCTGCTAAATATGGCAAGGCAATACTTTAGGATATGTTCTGGCAACACACTTGCAGTGATTAAAAGTTTTGAATTTCTTTATATTTTAAAGTTATTTTAATATATTGGTATTAAAAACAATTTTTAAAAAATAAAAATGACATTTAAATAAAATAAAAAACTCTAAAAATCACCCACTAACTATCACATTCATTTAGCTTACTGTTTATCTAGCTGGCTGGTCATGATCCCTGCAGCAACCCTCTGTCCTTCACAGTTGTCTACTGATATGTTAAACGAAGCTACAGAGTCTTATATGCTTCGAAGTCCTCTTATTTAATCCATCTATCTCTTTAGCTTAAGAAAGTCAACATTAAATCTCGTTATTTATATTTTAATTATCTATAATTGATTAATATTCTTTTTCCCCTCAAATCATCCACTCTTAAATCTTTTTAATACAATCATGTCAAAGTATTCGTTTTCTTAATTAAAAATTGAATTTATGATTTTGATAAGATATTGTATAAAAAACTACTCTGGTAACAAAATGCTGAAAAAAGAGATGGTGTTGAAAAGACAAAGAGATTTATTAGAGAAATGTTTTTTTTTAATCTTTATTTCAAATCATTTATTATATATATTGTGATTCTTTGAATATTTATTAATAAAGAACATATCACAAAAAAAGGATTATATTTGTTTTTAGAAAAATAATTAAAAGAAAAGGAGGAACTATATCAGAAATTATTATAATTAAATGAAATTTAAACTATTAATCTAATTAAATTAAAAAAAATCAAGGACCCTTCGTGAACAAATATTTTAATTTGACCTCTTTCGTTAGCCAGAAAGTAAAGGGTAATCATCATTCAGCACGTACGTAAACTAGGAATTTTAATACAGACACCTTTTTTCTTCTTTCTTTTTTTGATAAAACAAGCACATTCATTGACTAAAACTGACCTCAAAATAGTTGTAGGAGAATTGTTGAATGCTTGAAGATCAGTGGGGGTGTCTTATAATCAAACAACTTTTTGACGAAATCATCCCACCATAGCTGTTAGTCAATGACAAAATTAAAATAAGAACTGGTTGCAGTAGGGGATTTATTTGTGGATGGCTTCGTTATAGTTTGACACCACTCATGGTTTGATTGTATCTAAACTCTTAAATCAATCATTTTTTTAAACTCTTCCATATTGTTGTATACGGTGAAAGTTTAATCCTAGATTAGAAATACCGTATAAACTGCAAGGAACCATGGATGTTTATGATGTTGAATCAATTAACATGATTAATTGGTGATGTTACCATCTCGGCAATCAATCCCCGCTACGTCAAAAGCTATTACCTAATTGCATGCAAAACTAAACATGAAACATGAGAGAAGGGGAGAGCTAGACCAACTAATAAACAATGAAGATCGAACCAACCTGATGTACTTCTGTAAGCTGCTGGTTGATCTCCTGACAATATTCTTTTGGGAGTTTAACATGGTTATAAATTAAATTAAATCTATATGGGAAAACTCTACAAAAACAAAGATGATCATATAATTAGAATGGATTAATATAATTAAATAGACGTATAAATCAACATGAAAAATATTTAATAACGATGAAAAGTGGTGCACCATAATCAACATAGATCGAATAAGCACGCCAAGGAAAGAGACAGCTCCTCAGCCGACCCTGTTGAGGTCAGAAACCCGGAAAAGAGAAGACCTCTGCCCTCTGCAAACTCCATTGTCCATAAGCACCCATTATTGGAGAGAAATGAGAGAAGAGGAAGTGTGTGGTGGTGTTTCTGCGAGAAGCCAAAAAGAAACCTCCTCATTCTGTTAAATTGAACTGGAGACGAATGATGGGCCAGAAAAGTCAACAACAAACCCGGCATATCACTGTGTGGAGTATTTTTTTTGATAAGGATCACTTGATTTGATCTGATTCTTTTGGCTCGGTTGCGTGATCTTCTGGTAGTGTTAGGTGCACCGCTTACAGCCTCTGTAACATAGTCTTGTTGCCAGTACGGTGCTGAACCTGCATTAACTGCTGCTGTGCGACAAAGAATTGCGTTTGTGCAGCTTCTTTTCGTTTCTTTCTTTTGGTGCAGAGTAGATCATGGACGGAGAGATTTAAAACGATGATATCTCCCTGCTTCGTTTGCTTGCTTCTTTTGTTTTGCAGCAGAACTGTGAAAAGTTGATGAGCCGGAATTTAAGAATTAGGTCCGCGCAGTGTTTGTCGTCGTGATCCGGTGTCTACGCACATCTATCTTTAGGGGTTTTGTAAACTATACAGTTAAAAAAATCTTGGAGGGGATAAAAACCCACAGCAAATAATTGCTGGGCAGATTTTTTTTCCTTTTTTCTTTTCGAGAAACTGGAGAGATACTGTTGTTTGAAAGTATCACCACACTGCTGCCTGACCTAAAATTTTTCTTTGTCGATGTATATGCTGGTGCACAGGGAGAGTAGTATGTATTGGATGATGGAATTCAGTCATGATCCCTCTTTCTTTCTTTCTTTTCTTTGCTAGCTTCTCTCATCGAGAGGGAATGAAGGAAATTCCACTAAAATATGGGCCTTTGGCAGCGGCATGCATGAAATGGAATGGTATGAAATGGCTCGGCGCGTGATCTCTTTGTGGGTCCTAGATTCTTTTAGATTTTAACTTTCCCTCCAAATCAGGGAAAAGTATTCCTTATCGTGACTGCGTATTTTATCAATGGCAGATTACTCCTTTTGACACGATCTACCCCAGAGCAGCTGTTTGTTTGAAATATGTCCAAAAAGCTGAGCACAAACAGGGGAGAGAGAGAAAGCTTTTAAAACATTTCGAGGGGCGTAGATGGCCAATTAATTGAACCAGTCGGTAAGCAACAGTTTCAAAATCTTTTACTGCATTGACTTCCCTGCCCTTTCCAAGACAACTAGAGAATATGACAATGACCTCAAATTACAATTCACAGGTATACAATGAATCGTTTGGGAAAGGATGGCAAATATTAATAGCGATTAGAAATGCAACAGAAAAGAAATATACGCTGGGGAGAGGGAATACATCCAGAAATCTTTTGAGATCGTTTTCATTTCATTTCACTATTGAAACAATAGCACAGAACACTGGTTACACATCCAGATCCCTGACACGAGGGGCCAGGGGAGGGAAAAGGCAATCCAAGCAGTAAGTTCCTATGTACAAAGATCTAGAGCCATTTACACTAGGCAAACGATGGGGAAAGGAAGTCCAATCCATACAAGGTGATGATCTGAAGCCTTCAGATGAAAAGAGTCGGCTCTTTCATAACATCGAGGAACCATCGTCAAAAACGTTGGGGTGTCCATGGAGTTTTGCTTATGCCTGCCGCTAGAAACAGTACCTTGTGACCACGATGATGGCTTGAACCCCACCCGTTAGCAAATTAGAGGATGCAGAGGCACTGATTTTCCTTCTCTCGGGGTCTAGCTCCAAACGTTTCTTAATGGACATGGAAGAACAGATGTCCCATAAAAAAATGAAGCACAGATCAATGCCCGCTTATCCTTCCTATTTTTGTCAAAACATGGAAGAGAACTTCACATGAGCTGTAGAGGCAGCATCTTCTTCAGCAAGCGTATGCCAAGACCCATTTTCTTGGAAGTGGCCTCTTCTTCGGCAACTCTTTTCTTTTGACTCCTCATTCGGGCACGTAGAGTCTTGATGAGGGAAAAGTAATCTAAATGCCTGGCATCCGATACTCGCTGAAGGCGAACTAGAACGGGCTCAGCTTCTTTCTTCTTCTGCAAATCCTCTTCCTGATTTTCAAAGACGGTAAAATGGATAAGCAAGCTTGCCTCTCTCTGGAAAAAAACGATTTAAGTCAAGATGTTGGGTCAAGAAAAAACCAAATGTGTATGTTTGCATGGCCAATATGAAATGGCGACTGGTATTCCATTCAGACTTACAAAGCAGTACTGTAATTTCATCAGAGTAAATACCAACCTTCATCAGCAGGGAGAGCAAATGTTTCTGCATTCTCAATATCAAACTCGTTTTCTTGTTGAGCCCCGCTAATAATCACATACTTGCAATTTTTTGGATCTGTCTGAATAACAATTTCATGTTTGCAGCATGCAGATTCCATGGTAAAGGTCCATATCTGAAGAGAGCAAGGACAAGCCATGAAGAGATTTGTAAAAATTAAATAACAATAACACACAGAATCACTAAGCTTGAAGAACAAGGACTTTCCAGTCTCGACTAGCAGCTTTCAAAATTATTTGGAAGATGAACTTTTATGTGGATTAAAAAACAACTATAAACAGGACATCAAGCCAGCAGGCTCAGCATCCTACGGGTATGTGCTACAAGCACGCATGCATGAGGGAACAAGCAAGTAAATGAACCATTTTCACACATACAAGACACCACCATGGAATAAACTTGCTTGGTGCTAGGAGATGGCATGTCCTACGTGGGCTAAAATCAAGTGTATGCAAGAATAACATATCAGCAGCGACTGTATGCGTGTGTACATATGTAAGAACATGTGTATGATAATGATTGCAAGCGTGTATGTTGCACACGTGCAGATCATAGACTGCTACTTTGTTATACTTCTAGTTTCCCTTGCAAAGTTATCAGAAGCATTTGCAAACAGTTGTTAGAGTTACCTTTGTAGAATGATAATTTCCCACTTGCAATCATAGAATTGCAACCACCACACCATATATTGAAGGGCATTTCAAACCTGCAAAGCAAGAAAAGTACGCCTTACAATTAAAGGTTGTGAAAATTGGGCAGTTGATTAAGAAACATTTGAAATGCCTCTTATATACGCTTTTCATCTACATAGTGATCAATTTGTGATTAGCAGTTAAAAACTGTTGAAAAAGAACTTCGGCAACAGTGCCTTTTTTTGTGTTTCGCTCTCATTTTCACCCTCTGCAGACATCACCATAAACCCAAATCAAACATCGCCATATATTTATTGCTTTTCGCGGTTACCAAAAATCCGCATTTCACATGAAACATTGTCAAACTTTCATGAAGTTAGAATAATTTAAAATAAAAAAGAATCTTGAATATATTGCGATAACATCACAAAAAAGGGGATTTTCCAATCAAGATTATTTCATAACCTGAAATGCTCTATATGCATGTTTACCTCAGCTGTTCAGTTAACCATATGATTTGTTACTAGAGCAGAGAAACAACTAACATTTGATTTAGCGTGCATATTCTCCATTATCCAGTCAAATTACATCTTTTACTGATGGAATTTCTTCAATCCTAACCCATAATAGAATCGGCAGCTTCCTCTGCTAAAATGTGTGCATAAAAAAGGAAATTCGAGACAAAACCACAATGCCATAGCTTATTATCAAAATACCTTGGTCCAACTTTCTTGCATGTTGCCCATGAAATTTGTTCAACCCAAACTGAAAGGAGAATAAAGAATAACCAATGTCAGGATCCCTCTTCTCTCAGAAATTAACTAGTTTACAACACGATAGAGCCGATTTCGGTACCTTCTTGGGGGACCATTTCGGCGGATAGTAAAAATTATCGGCTCTAGCGGCCGCAAGCGAAGACGGCAACATGTCATCACAAAACAGGTTAGAATCGTAAGAAAATAAATCAAGCTCATAAGTGAATTCAATTAAAATCATGAGAATGTCTTCATCGAGGAAAGACTTTACAATAATTGAATAGAAATCGAAACCCTAGATTCAGATCAGTAACAAAAAAAATTACAAGAAAAAAACCCTGATTCCGATTATTACAGAGAGAAATTAGCGTACCATTTTAGATTTTGGCTATAGAAATCAAGATCGATCGACTTGTCCAGGCTTTCTATCGGGAACTTGTTTTTTTTTCTTTTTGCAAAAAATCGATCACAGGCATGTTTAGAACAGTTGTTACGTAGCTTTCAAAATATTTTTCGTGCTGAAATATATTAAAATAATATATTTTTTTATTTTTTAAAAATTATTTTTGACACAACATATCAAAATATCTAAAAATACCAAAACATATTCATTTAAAAAAAATGAAAACTCATTTTCAAAAATTATTCCAAATAGCTTCTTATTTTACACCTTTTGGGTTCGTGCGCGGTTAAGAATCATATTTCGGGTCGGTTTTTGGTTTGGGTCAACATGTATCGGCCCAATAACTCTGGAGCACGAGCTGGGGCATCGTCTAGCTCTGTTTCCTTTTTCTTTTTCTTTCCGTTTTTTTTTTTTTGAATTGCTAATATTATTTTTTGGGTGAGGTAATTAAGAGATATTCAATTTAGATTAGATAGCTCCTCTTAGAAAAAAAATATTATTGGCAAATTGATGGACAACCTTCCACCTGATATTGGATCTCACTGTAATATCATCATGTGCCTGTTTAAAATTGTGGTTGTGGTTGTTTTTTAAAATGATTTTTCGTTCAAAAATACATTAAAATTATATATTTTTATTTTTTTTAAATTGTTTTTGACATTAACACATCAAAATGATTTAAAAACACTAAATTTTATTAATTTAAACTTAAAAATAAAAATAAAAAATTTTCAATTTTTTTCAAAAGTGCTTTTTAAAAGCACTTCCAAACACTCCCTGTATATTTCACGTGCATGTAAACACTCATGTTGACAAATTTTAAAGTTTTTTAGTGGTAAGCTTTTAAGATATTTTCGGTGAGTCATAGAAAAATAGGTTTTATTATGAATAGTTATCATAATGGATAGGAAGAAAGTAACGATTTCTCATTTTAAATTAATATAAAACATCATTTTATTTTATTTATATCGAGGAATTTAAATTATATAACAGCAAGATATATCAGTACATCAATTTGTGATAAATAAAGAAAAGACTTGTGACACCTTAAAGATAAAAGAAAATAAATAAAATTATTATAAACAACTCAAAAGAGAACAATCTTCACTCTATTACAACTTACACTTAATATTCATTATATCATATAAAAACCTTAAAATTATTTTATTTATCTTAGTTCACCATCATCATATCAATGCTTTAACTAAGATCTATACTTGTTCTGTTTTGTATAAATTGGCGTGTGTTGATTTATCTATTGTACATAATGATCACACTTATATATATATATATATAAATTCAGATATGTTAAAATATTTTTTGCTTATTTTTTTATTTTTCAAAATCTATTTCATCTTCATATCAAAATAAATCAAAAACACACAAAAGATTTAAAACTATATTTTAAAAAAAATGTGGTTGAATCACGATGTTAAACACTAAAAAAGAAGCAACCAAATTCTGCAAATGTTCTGGCGTATTATTTTTGTTTGTAGAATATAGAATAGATTTCCAAATTTTTAGACCTTAAGATTATACTAATTTACGCTCGTATTTATACATGGTTTTTTTTTTTAGAACTTATTGTACACACATGGACTTTGAACATAACATTATTGTATACAGTTCCTTATCAGTTGCTTTGTCCTTTACTTTTTGCAAACAGTTTCCACATTGCTTTGGCCATGGAAAATGTGGATTGCATATTCCCCACCCCTTTATTTAGCTGTATGGATCTTCCCTTCCACAAAATCATGCTTCTAGAGAGGGAGCGAGACTAGAAAGACAGCTGGTCCTATATATGTGTGTGTGTGTTGTGCGTGTATATATAGTTTAAGGCTTTAAGCGGTTGGAAGACAAGTGTGATCAAACGTTAATTCGTGGTTTTGACAATTGTACTTTATAATGACTTCTTTTTGTTGCTTGATATACAAGGAACTCTCATTGAGAAAGCGTCGACCCCTCCTCTCCTTTCTCTTTCAGCAATAAATTAAGCATAAAAAGGTGCGACCAAATCTCTCATGAAAGGTGAAAAAAAGAACACACGCAAAACTTTCAATACCCTCCCACATTTTCAAGCTGTCAAATTCATAGAGTTTTCTCATCTAGAAACAAAATTTTTCCGCCCTTTCGCTCCTCGCTCCATGCTTCCTCTTCAAAACCTTCTTCTCGGACTCTTCCTCCATGGCCTTGAAAATTTTTCACTCTCTGTGCCTCGTTTTTTGGCTCTCCCTTCTCTTGTTAGTGATTCATGAATCGTGTAATTTCAAGTCCACGATCAGCAGCACCAAAGATCAAATCAACAGCATCAGCAAATCATCAGCATTCTCCTATCGCCTTTTCCTCAATAGAAAAGCTGTTGCTTGGAAATTCGACTTCGCCCCATTTCAAAAACACCATCAGCAAACTATGCCCGAGGAAAAGGAGCACAGGGAACGAGCTCAAAGTGAGATTGATCCGCGTTATGGTGTCGAAAAGCGCCTGGTTCCTACCGGTCCCAACCCGCTGCACCATTAATGGTTAGTGAGAGGTTTCATAATTACTTGTTATAACTTTTGCTACCTCGCCGGATTCTCATTTTACTCATGAAGCCGTAAAATTTCAGATTTCGTGGATCATGTTGTATGATAGTGTGAGTTTGAGCTTGTACATGAAGTAAGGAAATTACCATTATATCACCAGAAATGGATGACACAGAGATTTTTGTAGGTTTAAGTTCATGATTACAATGATGATGTTTGATTTGATAAAAGTGACAACTAATTAATTATTATATCTATCAATTGTTTATTTCATGAGATATCAAGTAAACACGAGTAGCTGTGACGGCACGGCATGGGAGAGGAAGATATTAAGCTAAAGTCCGACACCATAATAGTAATAATGATACTATTTTATTAACGAGTATGGTAATTTGCTCGAAGCTTTCCTTTCCTTTCCTTTCTTTGAAGGTTAAGAATATATATATAGCCTTACAATTTATTTATTAACGATATGTACACTGCATATCAATACTCTAATCCTCTCTTCTTCCTCTCCCTCTCACACACACACACACGCACACATATATATTTATATATAGCACTCGAAGATATAGAAACAACTAGTATTTCTTACATGATTTGATAATTGAAAAGGATAAGCAGATAATAAAGATATATATTTTCTAGAAAAGTTCATTTCGTAGCCCTTTATTTGTTTTGAACCACTTTTTTTTTTTTCTTTCTATTTCCGTTTTATTCTCCCAAGTAATTCTTGAAAAAATCTTTTTCGTAACGCTTTATTTTTCTTCGATTTTCATTGCATATTTGTCATACTCCAAGCTCGATGGGCGGCGTTTGGTTCACATCTGAATAGTGTTAGCCCTATATGTGCAATAATACCGGATTGGATCTCTTGTTATCATCGTAAAAAAAAAGGCATTCCTTTTATTTAATTCAAATTTCTTAAAATCCACCGTACCGCTTCATCATCATCGCCAAGCAACAGTCCTGTGCGTGAATTTCTTCCAGATCCAGGGAATATGGTATAGGCATCTTGGATAAGTTGGATCCATTTACACCCATGTAAAGCTTGATTTTTCACATCCATGGAATATGCATCGAGAATTATGTGGCTAATCATCAAGAATGTGCCTCACTTCAGTCCGCTATATTTGTGTAAAACTCGCCCGCGAGTTAACCGTTAGTAATTAAACTCGACCATGTCAAAGGAATAGATACCTTAAAAATCGTGTGTGTATATATATATATATATAACAAATGAATATATATATTGAATAAAAAGAGAAGTGGCAATAAACCATTAATAATAATAATAAAAAGTTCAAGGCTAAAAGGCCAAAATAGCTAAGAGAGAGAAATGGGTGTAAGGTGCACTTCTTATAGTGTGGTTGCGATTACTTTTGAATTTTTTTTTATTTAAAAATGTATTAAAATAATAATTTTTTATATTTTTTTAAAATTATTTTTGATATTAACACATTAATTAAAATGCATTATAAAAAAAAATTCAAAAATATTTTAAAAACACAATACCAAACATTACCTTACTCCCTTACGACGTAATATATGGGCAAGGAATGCAACCTGCTTTTGGACGGGCGGTCCCTTTAACAAATGGGAACTCTATAACATGAATCGACGGCCCTGTTTGGATATCAAAAATAACCAAATCTATTTCGGATCTACTGAACATTGATCTTAACAATTTGAAATCTTGACAACTTCCACCTAAAATTATGAGAATATATAACAAACATCACTTAACTATGGAATTGATGAACTCCTTACCAAAATCCGCTTGCAGATTGGAATAATCTAAACTAATCAACATGAGTTCCATACATGTGCTCGTTCCCATACATGCAAAACCATGCAAGATGGACGAAATTATTATTAGGGTTCTGGCTTCCAGATTCGCAACACCCGATTATAGACATATTCATCCTCCTCCTTGATTTCTGACCTCCCACCCACCTCCGCAGCCACGAGAGGTGGGCTATCATTTCACAGCCGACAAGAGTGTGAAGGAATGAGCTACTAAAATATTGGTCGGTTTAGTTGTACATCTAATTTAATTAGAGTATTGATTTGCTCTATTTTTCCTTCCGACAACACAAAGCATCCACACTTGTTGACAGGTCCACTGTCAACCAAGGTGTTGTCTCTATCAATACACAGGTAATTCGCCCTTACATTATGATACACATACACATACATGCTGGACTACACGATTGTCGATTATCGACCGATAGCATTAATGGAAGGAGAGGGTACCTAACTCATTAATGAACAGTTGACTGAAACTATAAATTAAATAATAAAACACTTAATTGGACATCCATGGCACAAATCAGGGTATAGAAATCAGCCGTCCACATAACATTTTAATTAGAAACTTAAAATATCAAGTTTTTTTGCATGTATGGGAACGAATTATCTATTATCTTTGTGTATATACATATATGGAACACCAAGCCTTACACATCTATAAAAATCATCCGTGACATCTTGTTTGCCACACAGGTTCGGAACTTAAAAGAATTGATAATTAATTATATAGCATGGTGATGATCAATCAAATTATGATGATAACGATCACACGCACGCACGATTACCATAATTAATTTCCATTCCAACTCTTTCATTCAATAGTCTAGCTAGCTAGCTAGCTGCCAATAGCATGACGAACACGCAAGTCCTTAATACATCAGAGGAGTATTTGACTAGTTCTACAGCAAATCGGTAAGTGCATATAAATTATTAACCACGATTTATCTAGAAACAACGAAACGGTATGCATGTGTGGCGTGCTTAAATGAATTATCAGTAAATTTGTAGTATTTGACTAAATCAATCACGGATATTTGAGTATCGTTTTATTATTTTTATCTCTTGATTTTTTTATAGTCTTTGTAGAACCATCTTTCAGTAACCATATTAAATTACTATCTTAAAATAATCCTCTTTGCATATTGGTCATATGTAAATGATCCCTACTAACTCCCCCCCTAAAACGACTCTAAATTAAGAAGCAGAAATGGTCAGCATACATAGCTTTCATATCTTTGCAAGTCGGCCTCATACGTTAGCGCTGACTGAACTACTCCCTTACAATATTGTAAGACGTAAAGGCACTAGTATCGTGACGATATATTCAGTGAAAAAAAGATAAGTACATATACGAACCTTCACTTGCAATTAATAAATGATCACCAAGATGTGAATCAGCTGAAGCCAAGATGACTTTTTCATACATATTATTAGTGTGCCAAGTCTCCCAGCAAAAACGTAGACAAACCTTCGTAGATTTAAAGACATTTATGGCACTAAGAATGAAATATTAAAAAGTCGTCTCTCCGCACCTTCCACCGGCTAATTCTAGTTTACTTCGCCTCCCTCTCTCCATGCACACACACACATATATGTATATATACACGCCAACCATCATCACCAGCAAGAGCATGGAACAGCTCTAGCTAGCTAGCAGCCATTTTCATTTCTCCATAACCATTTCTATGAAACATGGTACGTTTACTCATAGCCCATGTCGGTGGTCACATAGAAGGGTCCGTCCCATTAGCGATTGGCTTGTTCATCTCAGTTTCTGTTCTTCTAGCTCTATGTGCCAAACATAGCATAGGGCGCACCAAGCGAAAGCATGAGTACCCGTGTGCCGCTACAAGCAATTCCGAATGGGTCGCGCCTAATAAATCACCATTAGCATCGCCAAAGAAACTCGGGGCAAAAATCAGAGTCAAAGCAATTCCATTCATGGACAGGAAGAAAGATGTTGCAGGTGATGAAGACGCTAAGGTACCCGAAATTGGAACTAGAGAGGAAGCTGGAGAAATTGAAGAAGGCGGGCCCGGGCTGTGGCAAAAATCAATCTTGATGGGAGAGAAATGTCAGCCACCGGAATTTTCAGGTGTGATATTCTATGATGGCCGTGGGAATCAACTGTCTCAGATGCCAAGGTCACCTAGGGCCAGTTCCTTGCCAAGTTTTTCATTTCCGGCTGTCTGAGATGCCGATTAGCTAGAGGCATCCAATTATATGCACACAGGTGTTTGTGTGTCTATATATATATATATGTAAATTCATGGTCTGTAACATATGTGTATAATTTATATTCTTATGACATGAATCTAAGAGTTCAAAATAAAATCGTACGTGCTAAGAAACTGATGGCGGTACATCTGCCATAACATATCGTTCATGTTTGTTGGTGATTGATGGAGATCCAGAGGGAGAAAGATGCCAAAGATCCTACGGAATTGGACGCATTTGGTGTTTGTCTTTTGTATAAGGTTAATTTATCACGTCATATTGATTAGGGATACATTAGTCTTTTCATGTTCTTACGCGCGGGTGCAATAATTTAGATACTCTTAAAAGCGAACGAAAATTTGGTTACATTTTTTATGCTGTAGCTGAAAAATATAATGATAAAATAAAACTACCTTTAACAGTAAAAAAAAAGAAGAAGACTTTTACAGTTATTTTTGTATTTCCCTAATAGTTTTTTAGTTCTAATTAATTCAGCGAATGGACCATTCAATCTTTTAATAAATATATAAAAATAAAAGTGATTGACATGTGTGTAATATGCACAACAAATAGGAGTCCCCTTTTAAATGGTGTGTTTGACACTTTCCATCAATCAAACGTTATCTTTTTCCGACGGTCAAATGCGCATGCACAGAGAAGTTATGATTAAGAGGGTGTTTGGAATAGCTTTTCAAAAGTATTTTTTTAAAAGAATTATTTTTTATTTTAAATTTATTTTTTTGGGTGTTTTTATATAATTTTGATGTGCTGATGTTAAAAATAATTTTTTTTAAAATAAAAAATATTATTTTGATACATTTCTAAATGAAAATCACTTTCAAAACCAACCACAACCACATTCCCAAACAGACACTAAGTTTCGAAGAATATTTTTTTCTTTTCTTTCAATTTTCTCTCCTATTACCTTAGATTTATGGTCGTATTGTCTAGAAATCAAATGTATCATGTCAATTTATATTTACTTAAATTTTGACTTTCTTTTAATTTTATTTGTGTTTGTTTTTAATGCATTTTGAATGAATTTATAAAGTGATCCTCTTGATGGTTGATATTTCAATTTCAATTTTTACTCTTTTGATTTCTAATTTTTAATCTTGACCCTTTATACAAGTTTTATTTGTTTTTAATTTCAAAATTAAATCTTAATTTATCAAATATTATATTTTTCATTGTGCTCCTTGTTCTTTGAATTTCTAATTTTATTTCTTGCATTTGTTACTAAAATCTTTAGTAGTTCTCAATTTCATCTTTCAATTCGAATTGATAGTATTATATTTATCAATTTAATCCTTATTTTTTTTCCTTTATACTTTTATAGAAGTTATTATTTTTATAATTTCACTATTTAATTAAAAAATTATTTTTTATGTCAACTTTGATCCTAATTATTTTTATATCTATGTCCTTTTACTATTTGTTTTTTAATTTCACCCTTCAAATAAATAAATATTTTTTTATATTTTAAGTTTGATCTTCATTCTTATAATTACTATTTTTAAATCTTTTAGTATAATAGTGTTTTTTCAGTATTTAATTAATTGAGAATTGAATTTCATGATTTTTTTTATATTAAATGTTTCGAGTCTAATAACTTAAATCACGTGTTTAAAAAGTTAAAATATTTT
This sequence comes from Salix arbutifolia, assembly GCA_025169955.1. Classification (NCBI taxonomy): domain Eukaryota; kingdom Viridiplantae; phylum Streptophyta; class Magnoliopsida; order Malpighiales; family Salicaceae; genus Salix; species Salix arbutifolia. Next base: position 11,181,264 of record CM045911.1, read on the forward strand.
TTATAATTTTTTTTTATTTTTAATCGAATTATTTTAATCACATGATTTGAATTTCCTGTTAGTCTAATTAATATGAGTAAATGTTAATCATAATCAGTTTTTTTATGTTTTTTTATCTCATGACTTGAAAATCATTTATTACAAAAATAAATAAATAAAAATTCAGCCCCATCTTAAAGCGGGGGCACCGTGGCTACTCCACAGAGGCACACACAGTATTAACAACAAAAGCCAGACTGGGCAAGAGACCAACACCTCCACTGTCAAAAACACCGGGTCAGCGACCTGTTCGATAAAACCCACTGAAATTAGCCAAGAATTTGCAAAAGATGGCTACCTTTTCTTCCTCACCTTTGCTTCTTGCAAACCCAGATTCTGGTTTATCTCTTTTAGAACGTACTTGTAAAATCAAGATGCTTAGAAAAACAACAGCAACTCCTCTATCCATTACTGCTTCTTCTTCTTCTTCGAATGATAATGATTATCAAAATTCTACATCAAAGTTGGTCACTTTTTTAGGCAAAGGTGGCTCTGGAAAGACTACTTCTGCAATCTTCGCCGCTCAGGTTCTTCTTTCCTTGAATTCTTGCTATTCAACTTAAGTCAATTTGTTTCAATCTCTTTTGCAGTATTCAATCAGTTATGCTTATAATTACATAGTTCTTTTTTCATGGGTTAAAAGTATGAGATTTATAGTTAAAGGAAGGGCATTATGATGGAACTATGGCCCTATGTCTTTGTTTGGAGTTTTTAAGATTTTATCGAAGAGACAATACTTTTATGATTCTAAACTGTCTAAATCAATTGCATGATTATGATGTGGTAGAATGGAATTTAACGTGATTGAGTCAAAGTAGATGAATGATATTTAGGAGACTAAGAAAAATAAACCAAAGTTTTTTTCAGATGGAGTTTCCTTTTAGTCACTGTTTTATACTGTACATTAATTTGAAGATGGTTAATACACCGTATTTCTTCTTGCTAGTTTAGGCTGGAGAGAATGATGGGAATGTAGAAGTTTAAACATTGGTTTTATTTACTTTGCATAGTTTTTTTTTTTTTGCCGATTTTCAATCAGCATTATGCGATGTCTGGGCTTCGGACGTGCTTGGTGATACAGACCCAAGATCCCTCTGCTGAATATCTACTGAACTATAAGATTGGAACTTCACCTACCAAGTGCAGTGACAACCTTTGGGCTGTTAGGTTGGAAACCACTAAAGTGTGTGTTTTCACTTCTTTTTTCATGTTTCTTTATGCAACTTCAAACTTTTAATGTAAATACTTTGGGCACATTCGTAATTGATCTTGATACCTGCAGATGCTTCTTGAGCCTCTTGATCGGCTGAAGCAAGCCGATTCTCGGCTTAAGATGACCCAAGGAGTTCTCGAAGGGGTAGGTATGTAATGGCTCTCTCAATATGCTTGTGCTGTATCATAGTCATCAAATAGTGCACTTCCCACTGAATGTTTTGTATTTTTTATCATAATGAGAAGGTGGTTGGAGAAGAGCTGGGTGTGCTTCCTGCAATGGATTCTATTTTTGCAGTATATGCACTTGCAGGGCTTGTAGGATCATTAAATGTTAACCAGACCAACAAAGATAAATTTGACATTATAGTATATGATGGAGTCAGCACTGATGAAACTCTTCGTGTGATAGGAGCAGCTAGTAAAGCAAGGTTAGTTGAATTTCTAACCTCCCCAACCCGACTCTCTCTCATATTGCTGTCTGTATTGAACAATAAAACTGTGTGCAGATTGTATTTGAAATATCTGAGAAACTTGGCCGAGAAGACTGATCTTGGGAGATTGGCTGGTCCTTCACTCCTGAGGCTTGTTGATGAATCATTGAGTTTAAATGGTAGCAAATATAATTTGAACAGGAAAATGAGCCCTGAAATATGGGACAGTTTGGAAAGAATGTTAATGGTAAATGTGATTCCCGCTTCTTGCTTCTCCATTTCTACATAAACTTGATAGTATTTTGTGTTGATTATACTGCAGAGAGGATCTTCTGCTTTTTATGAACCATCTAGATTTGGCTGCTATCTTGTAATGGACCCTAACATTCCAACATCAGTGAATTCTGCATTACGTTATTGGGGCTGTACCCTCCAAGCTGGTGCACAAGTTTCTGGTGCAGTTGGAATTTCTTCTCCAAGTTTTAATGAAGAATCATTAGAAGGAGTCAAGAAAAACTTTCTTCCCTTGCCTTTTGCTTTCATTCCACACCTCTCAATAAGTTACCCTCCTGAATGGAATTCAGTCATGCTAAACACTGACAGTCATGATGCAAGAACTTTATTTTCCTTGCCAGCAAGTCTCAGCAATAGCATGACACCACCAGTAAAGTTTGACGCTGCTGAAAAATCGGTTACTCTTTTCATGCCAGGTTTTGACAAGTCAGAGATCAAGCTATACCAAGTATATCCCATTCCTTTATATTGTTTTTTCCAAAGATCTTTCTCATGTTTCACAAACAGTCCAAATTTGTAGTAGTTACTTCAGCTTGCAATAGTAGTCAAATGGCTGGAACCCCCCCCCCCCCCCCCCCCCCCTTCTCTCTCCATATCATAGTCCGGAAGGTCCTTCTGAAATCTTTTACCATAGTTCAGAAAGTGTTTTCTAGAATTGCAGTTCTTTTGAGTCTTTGGTTGAAAAGAGAGAAATGCATGTCTGGGAGAATTATTCTAAGGGAAACACGGGTAGTCTCATGCACTTCTAGAACTAGTTAGATATTCTGGCATTGAAGTCATTGTAATTAAGAGGATACAGAAAGCTACTTATATCTCTTGAAATATAATAATAATCTGAGCTTAGTTTTTTAAAATGAATTCATGTTAGTTCTGCAACTATAGTTAGCATATTTGATTGGCGCCTTGAATAAAAAGCCATGAGCCTTTAAAAGGGAAAAGAAGATCCTTTTTTGAACTGTAGATCTAATGCACAAGAATTAAGTAGCTTTAATTCCAATAGTGAAAAGTATGAATTCATTGTTTAAATGCGAAAAAAATCACAAATTTTACTCAACTCGCTGATTTAGGCACCATCAGCAGTGTATCCTGTTTTTCTGGCAGGATAGTTGCAAAAAGATTTTCTTGCTCCTTTTTTGTTCAATCCACTTTGTTTAGTAAAATTAACATAAGTTCTTACGCTTTCCTGATAAATGCAGTATAGAGGAGGATCTGAATTGCTGGTTGAAGCAGGGGACCAGAGACGTGTAATCTGTCTCCCAACAAAAATTCAAGGTAAGGTGGGAGGTGCGAAGTTCTTTGACAGAAGTCTTGTAATCACAATGCGATAGTGTGACTGCAAAATACTACCTGTCATGTATTCTTGCATTTGTTCTTTGTCTGTCCAAGATTGATGTGTTGAGCATCGATGACAGAGATTTCTTCTGATAGTGGTTTTTGGTTTCGGGGTCATTTACCCTTTGGAATAAATCTGATAATTGCTCTTTACCTCCAACTATTTCACATTTTGTCCAGCTTTGAGTGCATGAAAGTGTTCGTCAACAGTTGTAGCCTTCGAAGTCAACATTTAATTTCACCATTCAATAACCAAAGTAAACTAGGTGATGCAATTTTTCCTTTTTGTGAAAAGGCCAGACATACTTGATGACCATACTTTTTAGTTTTAACAGCTAATCTTCAGAGGGAAATTGGAGTTGGAACTTGAAAAGCTGTTTCTGAGGGATTCTCTGTAACAGTTTCCTTCCTCCGAGAGTCAAAGCACACAGTCTCGCCTATTACTCGCCACCGGGATGCGAAATTGCACCAGTATTTCATTACCGTGGATTTCCAAAGTCTTTGAGACGCCAGAGAGTTCATAACCTTAGATTCTAAAGCAGGACAATGTTAACTGATAAACTAGTAGTACGGAAAACAGAAATATTATGTGAATCTCGACTGAGAAACCATTAACAAACACCACTCCCTCATTAACTGGACATTGAACCAAACAAGTCTAGTGACCAGGATACAGTGGTGCTCTTTTGTATTTTTTTGTGTTCAAGCTTCTGTAACGAGATGAAGTTGAAACAATGAAGATTGACCTGCCAAAAGTCTTGAGCAATTATAAATCCTTTTTTTCTACTTCCACCTATTCAGCCCATGTTGACTTCGTAGCATCTTAACAACGCTATGCTACCCTGAAATCCATTTTCCTGCGTTTTTTTCCCGAACCAAGCACGCAAAACTTAACACAGGGCCAAAGGACAATAAAATTTATAAATATTTTCCTGTATAAAGTGACTTTCCCTTTGGTGGCTCAAGTTGGACTGATTTTTTCTACAATATTCAATCTACATGTTCTATGAAGACATGAAATGAGATGACGCAATATACAACAGAAAATTATGACCCTTCCATCTTATTCTCTTCTCCCATTTGTGAACGTACACGGCTCCTCAGTTCTTCAAAAGCCTTCATGCTCTCTGCATCAAAGCCTCCAGCAAACTGGAAATAGGTCCACGTCAAGAGACAAATTTCAGATTGATAAGAAACTTGCATTCCAATGCTTTAAGGTTAACCTGTGATTAAATGCTATGGAAATATAGACATCAAAGAGAATTTGCAACTACCCTCGCAGTACCATAAAGTTTCCATTTAATCACCATCCGGATAATTTGCATTCCAGTATTCAAATTTAACATGGAGATAAAATATACCTGATGAACACGGAAAGCAAAACGAACGCCTTGCAGTACCAAAAACTCTCTGTTTGGTTCTTTCTCAGGTCCACTCACTGTATCTAGTTCTGATGCAACACGCTTCATGTACTTTCTTGCCAACTGCACTGATGAGAGCTTGATCTGCAATGAGAAAGATGTTATGTGACCAACTTCGATATTGAAACAATGGAAGGTTTCCCTTGGATCATCTACATAATTATGGATATTTGATACAAACACAAATTATTGTCGTATCATTAGTAAATGTTGTATCCATCGCTAACAAAAGGCTGTCACTGTACAATGGCATAAAGCTGTCTTCAAGGCTATATTTTTACCAAGACAAAATATGTCTTGTGGAATCATCGGCATATATGAGTTTTGGTCATAAAACTTGCTCATCATATCTATCAGCAGATAACTAAAATATAACCTGTTAAATATGCAATTGTTAAGGAAAATGTGATTCTATGAGCCAAAAGATAGAAAACACAAACAACAATTTCATAACTATTTTCCATGTATAAATACATCAAAATTTATGCCTTCTCGTTTTAAGCATACCTTGCCAACAACTCCTGAATCTAATAACCAATTAGTTGGGATCCCAAACTCTCTGTATCGTGAAACAGCCATGTCTCTTGTTCGCAATAGTGCATACACGCTGTTTTCCACTCTGGCGAAGAATAAAAAAAGACAGGAAATTAAGCCAGTTGAAAGAATAAACTATCTCCTAACAGTTATTATGGTAGAAGATATCCGGCCACCACGACAACTCCTAGGGGTTACTATTTATAATTTGAAATCCCATACACAGAATATGGTAGTAAGTAGTAAGTTTCCCATCTTCTGAGTTCTATAATCTATTTACAAGCACGAGAAGAAGAATGTACTTACTTTTCGAGCAATTTGTACATCTTTTTTAAAGCAGCTTCACATGGAAGGCTGGGGTCATCAACAAAAGAGGTTACTTGCCTCTCCAATTTCATGAGATCCTGGTACTCAAAAGCTGCTTCTCTCAATGCATCAGCTTTACCTTCAGGCCAATCAAAGTGCTTGAGAACTGCTCGCTCATCAACCTAACAAAATAAAAAACAAATTAACTGATATGATCAGAGTCTCGAAGAATAACCTAGCAGCCAAGGAAATGTTACATTTGGAAATATTTGGCAGGTGAAGTTTCACTTTATGCTCCCACTGTGCCAGTTAAAGCACAGAGGAAGCAAAGAGTTCGTAGGTTTTCTGGAGGTGAGGTATTGCTAAAAGAAAATTCTGAACGAGATAATAGTATTAAAAGCTACATTACAAAGGGTTCAGCGTGATGATTTGACAATGGCATGTATATGTGTTCCCTATTTCCTGAAAATATCTTTGCCCTTGATCCACATGAGATCCCTCATCCCTTTTCTTATTTTTAAAAGTCGTTAGCTCTGATAGATAACTACCAAATCTTTGCCACTAGGAAGTAAACGACATACCAAGAAAGATAATTCCTCATCAAGCCAGTTTACAAAGGCCAGCAAGTCATCTATGTTGGAGAAGGAAGCTGCTCGAACTTCAGTTGCCAATGACTGGACGAAATCACCTTGAGTTTCTACATCTGCTTTCACCTGGATCCAGCAAATGGAATTTTGCATTAGCAGATCAGGCAGTGAGACTATTTTATGAGAAAAATAAGAGCGAAAACAAAAATAAAGGCAGATATTTAACGCACAGCCAACAGGAAAGACGATCTGTTCTCAATTTCCCCGATCATGTTGCTGCGAGCATTTGATACATTAGATGTTGAAGAAGTCAAAGATGATGTATCCTTCTTTGCCTCGCGTTTCATCAAACTCTGATAAAACTCTACTAGTTCCGGAGCCCGATGAACTTTATCACCACTTCCTGCTCCTCTCGGCAAGCTTCCTGGTGGAGGAGGTGGAGGAGGCGGTCCACCAGGTGGTGGTGGTGGTGGTGCACCTGGTGGAGGAGGTGGTGGAGGTGGCACTCCACCTAAAGGATTGGCATTTGTAGCAACTGTACCAGCAGCAGATGATTTAGGAGGAGGCCGAGGCACCCTAGGAGACCTCTTCTCGATGTGGGCAAGTTTCATCTTGCTTACTGTCGGAGAATCAACATCCTTACCATCACTAGATTGTTCATTTGACTCACCAAAGGCAACTGGTTTCTCTTTTATTTGGGAAAGTCTTGCTGGCAAAGTTATGGGTATAACTTTCTCCCCCTTTGTTCCAAACTGAGAGTTTGAACTGTCACCAAACTTCACTGCTCTTGCTTTTTCTGCTTTTTCCTTAATATGCTTCTCCCTTTCTAAGGCCAACTTGTGCCTGTCTTTATAGGCTGGATACTTCTCATCTATAACTCCTTCCACCGATTTAGACATTACTTGGAAAGATGAAGCAACAGAATTTAGTGACTCACCAGGAGAGTCAGGAGCATCCTGATCCATCTTTCCAAACGAAGTGATGGCCACAGTATCACTTGCATTCCTTATCATCAAGGATTCCAACGGACCCCTTGGTCGGTGGCTCATGCTAGACCTGCTTGGAGATACTCCTGAGAAGGATCTGGACGGTGAAGAAAAGGCACTTGAATCATCTTTGCCTCTGCCCCATTTCTTCAGTTTTTGAATTAAATTAGGTTTCTTACTGAAACTGTATCTGCTAGAAGAACTGTCAATGGAAGTATTGTCAAAGTCCTCACTTCCAGGAGAAGATGGGTGAGAATAGTTGCTTTCCATATCTGTGTCTCCTTGTCCTCGTTCTGATCCGCCATATTCTAACAGTAGTTGTTTAGCCCTCTCTTGGGACTTGGGGCTCAGACTTTTATTGAGATCACGAGCTGAAACTTTTCCTGAAGGAGTTTGGTAGTTCCGGAGCTCATACCTCAAGCATGCATTGACCCAACGAAGGTACACTAGCTCTTCAACTTCACTAAACCTGTTCATTTGAAGTCCTTCCACTTGCTTTAACAGGTCTTCATTTGAGTGCTTTAAATTATTGACCTCCTCTCTTACCTTGGCAACCATTTCTGTCTGCAGCACCATTAGACAAAGCACAGAGAGGAAAATTTAAGTAATCATGTAAACAAACGTAGATCGTAAGTTTAAGATTCAAAAATTTAACTATTCTGTCCACTGAATATGTTGAACTGTATTCTAGAAACTTTCCCTGAACATCTATAAATACTTTCTTTTGCTCTATCTCGTATCTCAAACTTGCAAAAACTAAATATCCTCTACTGCGTAGCAGTTACTAGAGAAAAGGTGATTAGGAGAGAATATAGCCCAAACATCTAGCATGTTGAATTGCTCCTCAATTCTCCAGAATATTTATGAACTACTGAACCCATTGCCAAAAGGAAACATGTTGCACTTTACAGATTGGAGAAGCCACAGCGTCTCTCTTAATATGAAAGGCGAACATAAACAACATGCCACCATCCACCCTCAAAATGTAGCGAGGAAAAAACATGAAAAAACCTCAGGAATGTGCTTAAGAATTTCTTGAGAAAAAACTACGGCTCTTACCTCTGATATATTGGAGAGGGATGCTACTTTAGCTTCAGCAGCACCCAGCTTAATAATCAACTCTCTCTTTTCATGTTGAAGCTCTTTGTTCTTCCTCTTAAGTTCCACAACTTCCACCTCCAACTCCTTCACAGCCTTCAGCCTCTTTTCAACATCTGCATCTTTTTTCACAGCCTCTTGCTCTTTTTCCTGAAGACCAGAAACCTGTTGTTTGAGCAATAACAACTGGCCCTTCGTCTGGTTAGCATCAAGCTGAATTTGCCTCTGCAGCGCCTTTATCTTGTTCCTTGCCAGTTCCAATTCCTTATTGGAAGAAGCTCCATGCGAAATCTCTTCTTGAAGCTTCCTCCTCTCAGCTTGCAGGGAATTGATGGTAATATTTAACATGTCAATCTCAACGGTCTTAATTTTGAGCTGCCTTTGCAATTCAACGATGTCTGATTCCTGTTCCTTCAACCCATAGTACTCGAGCAATTCACCTTCAAGCTTTACCTCTCTCTCCTCCAATTCTTTTACTAGATAGCGCAAACGTTCCAGTTCACTTGCATTGTTTGCCATCTCAGTTTCATAAATCTTGTCTTTCTCTGCTTTGTCAAATTTTTCCCCAGGAAATGGATAATCGATTTCCCCAGACAGAAGATCTTCGAATTCAGGTAAAATATCTTCATCTTCCATACCAGGTGGAGTACCTTGAGCATGGTTAAATATGCTACTAATCAATTTGACCTCTTCTTCCTCTTCTTCTTCCTCCACCTGCAATATATACAGCACATTAATTCAAAGAAAATAATGGAAAACATTGCCTCACATACTACTTATGTGGTCGAAACTGAGATAAAAAATTGATTCAAGTTAGAGTATACACTTACATCCTTCTCTTTGATGCTATCATCAAAATTTGTAAACTGTTCTCTGCCATCTCCTTTGATTTGATGTTGCTCAATGCTTGCTTCACCATTTTCTGAGTTTCAATTCGACCAGAGAGTAACCATGAAATGACAAGAAGCATGTAAGCATATCAGCATAGACAACAAGTCTTTTAAGTAAGTTTGCTATCTACAATACATAAACTTAAATTATGTGTTTACGTAGATATCAGCATGGATGCACTCTTCAGCCTCCTGATAAAAGACAAAACTATGAATGAAACTTGTAGAATTTGTTACCTGAAAGTTTGGCTGAAGAGTCTGTTGACTTTGCAGTTTTTACATTAAGATGTTTAACTGCAAAGGCTGCAATTGAAGCAGCAACCAGGAAGCCTAACCTGACTATCATGTAGGTATTACTGGTAGCAGAATCCTAACCTTCCACTCATCTATAGAAACAGACCAATCCCAAAGCACCGCTCCACCCATGTCTCCCTATATCCATAACTGAAAATTCAAGCCATCATGTCTCTGGAAATTCACCAAGAGCTGCCCAGACTCAGACAACAGCCAATTGCGCTTAATAAGAAACAACCGCGCAAAGCCTGTATAAAACCCAGATAGTCAAACTTATAATTGTATGCAAATTCAGTGGCTTTATCTATATAGTTTCTTGGAAAGTCTGCATTATCATCTTATCAGGTTTACGGACCTCTCAAACAACGACTTGTTTGTCCAAGAAGAGTTCCTGATAAGCAGAATTCCAGCCAACTGTCTTGCTAAGAGCTACAGCCACCACCAGTATAACTAGTGGCCAGTTTTGCTCCAGAAGGATGTTAAGAGATTGCAAGAGTTTGGTAGTTATATCATTTTACCATTTCGTTTCATAGGAATATAGAGAGAGAGTTAAGAAAACCAGAAAACAACCTGAAAGAGACAACAACTACTGTAATTGTTTTAGTAACTACTTGAGCATACCCCTTTTGCATCTAGTTTCTTACCTACGTATCACATCTAACTGTTGTTCAAGCTCAAAAACAAAATGTCAAATATGAAGACAACTGCGGGGTCATTTATTTATGCCTCCTAATAAATGATTATGGTGGCTGCTATTAGTAGGCAATGCTTAGGTGTTTGTCAGTCCAGCTAAAAACCCTAGCTGGCTTCAAGTTGATCAAAACTCAGACATCAAACTATCTATCAGTAAATTCTAACCATCTGATTGGCCTTGACCCTTTCTGGGCAGTCATTTTCATTGGAGGAGTGACCACAGTTTAATTGGTGTGATTTAAGAAAGATGGGTTCACTCCAGATAACGACGCCATGCTTCCTAGCCGTTGATGCTTCGTTGGCAGGAAAGCAAAAATCTTTGATTTAATGCAAGGGATCAGCGTCCCCTCTTTCTTGGGATTGAATTGAAACACAAGGAAAGCAAGTGGGTTTGTAGAAGAAAGGCTGAAATTTAATTCCCATCTGTTTGCTTAATGGACTGGAGCATATGTAAGAAGTTAGCCAGGCGTATAAAAAGTGAGGCAAACTTTTTTGTGAATGATTCCTCATTTCACACCCTGCCCCCCTCTCTGTTTTTTTGGCTTTTCTCTAGAATTCCTTATCTCTAGCTAAAAAGTTTTTGGTGAAATTCACGTTCCTTGACCTTTTTTCTCTCTTTTGGATTTGATTTGATTTTTTATTTTTATGGCTTATCTGGGGAATCTCTAGGATATGATAAGCTCACATTGTAACATCTTCATACAACAATCTATTTGCCTTCGCTTTCTAATCATGAATTTAGGCTCCATTGACAAAATAATGTAAATGGAATCCAACAAAACAAAACTCTATCAAGAGGGTGAGCTGGCGAATTCAGGAGCAGACAAATTTGACAGAAACGCTAGCACTCATCAATATCCATTGTTGGCCGAGGAATCTGTTGGTGTAAACTGGTCAGTGAGATAAATCAAAGAAACCCAAAAAAAAATAAAAAATGAAGCAAAACAAAACATGAGCAAATATCCTCTTTCTGCGCCTTGAGAAATGAGTGGTCGCCACTGTCTGACACTGTAGCTTCTAAATTATCATCCAAATAGACCAAACCAATCCAGAAGAATGGGCTCTCATTATTTCTGTATTTTTTTTTTTGTTCTCCTGAAAATAATATAATCATAACCACATGGGGTCTTTCTTGGGGGGGATTTACTTTTGCATTTACAGAGGAAAAACAAAATTGATGGCGGGGTAAAAGAAGGCATACCAGTTATGATGGCACCAAAGCATGATTGAATACTAAAGAGTCGAGCATGAGTGAAGCCCAGATTGAACCACAAATCTTGGCTTTTGCCTTGTTGTGGAAACACGCACATAGACAAGGGAGAGTGGAGTTGATAGCATGGCAATTAGCAGCGCCAACTCAAGTGCATGGGCGGCAATGACTCTTTTCGAAAGCTTTCGGTAATTGAGTTCAGTGATTCAGGCAAAAGCGCTCATCTTCCCCAAATTACGAGTTTGCCCTAACTTGACGGCTTAATTACTTGATCCCAGCACTTTCTTGGTGGGCATGCTTGGGGTAAATTGACAAGCACGTGAAGTCGAGCACAACCAGAGCAGTGAGCACTGAGATGCGAGCTCCTATCCTGATGTTAAACTTTCTTCCTGTGATCATAGCATTTCCATGATTCGTTTGCCGTCCAATGAATTTGATTGGAGCTCGCAGCAGTGATCATACGGCTTAACCTTAGGCTTGAAGGTTTCGTTTGAAACTTTCCATGGAGAATTTCCCAGCCTTCCCCACACATGGAACTGTAAAAGGTGTATCAAGAAAACTTGTTTTTTCTGCATATTCTTCAGATGAACTCCATGCGTGAAAACACTATTCCAACCTTTCGTTTCCGTTTGGTAATCCTCAAAGAGCAGATGGAGAATACATTTTGAATTCATTCATCAAGAACAGTCAGGCATGGAAACGGAAGTCGTCCCAACCTGAACCTGAGGCATTTATCGCTACAGCTCTAACTGGCATCGACTCTCGAGTTAAACAAACTATTAAAGGGTAGCCACGAAATGGAAACAGATTGGAGGAAGAAATGTTCCTGCTATGTCCCTTACTATCTCAACTATTCTCAAATTGCTTGATTAATTAATCCGAAAGCACCAACATACATGACTATATTACACAAAGAACAGAAACCAAAATCTCCCATAACACCAATCGATTTTCACATCCACGATATCTTATGTAATCCTCGATGAAAAAAAATGGGGGTAGTTATTGGAAGTCCAGCTAAGGCACTGGTATATTCAGTCTTGATTGTCCCATTTCCACCTTCGTCCAACCTCCTCAAGAACTTTAGCTCGGGCTTGGCTTTTCCTTGCCTCATCTTCGACCCAAGATCTGCACTAATTGTTTCCGATAATGAGTAAAGGAGAACCGTGAACATATCATAAATTTAAAAGAAAGGGAGTCTCACAAAAAAATTTATTCACTGCAGAATTATGCTTCCCCCCCCAAAAAAAAATGGAATATCATAATTTCTTAGACATCTACTTCATTAAATATAGCATTGGATCCAAGATGAAAACAGGTATCAGTCAAGCTCAGGAACTGATTATTGTTTGAAATAGTAGAAAATATGTCATGATTATCAATAGATTTTTAGACATCCACTTCCAGCTCTGCATGCCATGACGGGAAGCAGATTTCCAATTCTTCACAGCAAATGTGTAAAAAGATAACCAAGATGAAGACTGAATTGTAATCCTTACCTGAGGATTCGGAGAGCTTCAATTTCAGCTTCCAGCATAGATTTTGTATCAAGCATCTCTTCCTGCTTCAACTGTAATTTACCAAGCAATTCCTGCAGATTACATTGCTCAGCTACATACACAGACCTCTCAGATGCAAGCCTTTCTGACATCTGATCAACCTCTTCCTTCAGATGATGCAGCAGTTGCCTCTGACAATCCATAGCTGCCTTCTCCTTCATGTACTCTTCGTAAGTTTTCACCTGTACAATTTTCTCCTCTTCCAAATCATGTAAAGCGGCAATATAAAGCTTCTCAACCTCAAAACCTCGGATTTTTTCTACATTCATCTTCTCATCCCAAAACTTTTTTATAATTCCTCTCTCAAGAAATTCATTTCTAATTTCTTTCATTGCAGCTTGCCTTAAGGACTTCTCTTCTTCCAGCCTCAATATTTCATTGTAAACTGCTTCAGACATCCTGCCACTTGTCAGAGCGACTGCCGCTTGTGCCTTTGTTAAAGGTTTATTTGGTTGAAACCGCCTGCTCTGTCCTGTGCATATTTGAACGAAGGAATCATAATCTTCATATGTAATTCTATGACATGAACATTTGCTTTGAAATTGCTCAACTCTGAATCCTACAGAGACTTGTATAGGCCTAAGGTTTCTTTTTCTGCATGGTGGCAATCCACGGGGGAGGAATTAAATATGCGCGTGCACATGCACGTGGGCCTTGCATAAGGTTTCTTTTTGCACGTGGATCAAAAGAAAGCATTTAATAACTTGAGTTTTATGTTGTCAAAAAGTTAAAAGGCTAAAAAACTCTAAACAGGAGCAAAAATAAGGGGAGGGGAAAGAGAAGGGAAGGGGAAGATACCAAAAACTATTCTGATAATGCTCTTGTCCCCAGCCAGCATGTCGGTGAGAAGTTCAGGTTTTGCATCTGGGCTTATCTCCTTTACATCCATATAATATACCTTGGTCCTTGACATCTGGACTGTAGACAAGTCAGGTTTTAAAAGAAATGAAAGGCTGGTGAAAATACCAAGCTCATTTTTACTTCGTTTTAAGCAATTTAATAAATCTATGAATCAAATTTGAAATGTATTTACCTGCTCTGTTATTCCTGGTAAAAACCCATACTCTAATTGAGCTTTCCAGTTGATCAGATCCTGCCTGGAAATAAACCTGCACCACCAGATAAGTTATATTAAGAAAAAAGGCTAAAAGAAAAGGACTGGTTCTTAGAAAAGGAAGAAGAGAAGGCTTATGTGGAAAAAATGGAAAAATCCATGGTTTAGTGCACGTTCCATACCTCTCAGGGTAAAAACAGAAGCCTCTACCATCTGAACTGTCAGCACAGGAATTCATCCCTGATAGCTTGCTGGGTATGATGCCAGCCTCAGCAAGGGCTTATTTGCAAACCAGAAACAAGAGTTTTAAACTCCTTATAGACAAACTCGGTCTTTGATTAGAAACAAAATCAAGAATTCAAGATTAAGTTTTACCTTGGATGGATTCAAAATCTGGATCTTCAACGCCCAAATCATCAAATGCAGCAATTACTGAACCAGAAAGTGATATGGACGGAACTATTCTATGTTTCTGATTCCTAAAACCAAAAAAAAGCTGATGAGGCAGGCTTGCAAAATGCTTTCACAATTATAATTCCATTAGGCACATAGACAGGCTGCTACCTTTCCAATATTGAATTTAGATGGACTAACCATCTTGCATATTCCCTCCTAGTGCATAATTCATCAGCCTTTACATCATCTTCAATGATCTGTGTACCATAATTACAGTCGAGAAATTCATGCTCGGAACTGGACATAAAGCTTCAAAGATTTAAAAAAATAAAGAACTGCAATGAAGTTGCAGAACATAGGGTTGAAAGAATACAATCCATAGATTACCAGAATCATAAGATAACCACGACTATAATCAAGTAGAAATATGCTTTAGCAATTGAGGACATCTACTTGATAATGAAGGCAGTAATTTTCTATCCAACTCTGGCAAATCATAGATATCCATCTGAGGTGCACATCCATAGGTTTTATCCCTACACTCCTCCGAATCAGCCAGGAGTTAGAATTTTTAAAGGGCTTGGCATATGCCTCTCAAGGTTTGTTTAGGCATTCGAAGTAGAGACAGCAAGATTGAAGTAAATTGATGACAATGTACAACTTCATATGTTAAATTGAGAATACACACATGGATCTTTGTAAGAAACAAGCTTTTCTAATTGCATAAAAAGTATCTGAAAAACAAACCTTCAGTTTCTTCAACACAAAAACAGCTTCCAGTTGGTTAGAATCCACGTCAACCGACACTTTTACGCGCTCAAGCTTCTCATCAGCTTCTTAAGTACAAGATTAATGGATGCATTCAAGAACCAAAATCAAAAGATTTCCAAGGAATTTGACCAACATTGTAACATCATCGTTGTAGAAAAAGAAATAAAAGACAATGGAAGACAAGAAATGAGAAAAATCTTCATAATAAATTTCAATTATAGAACCATTATGATAACAACCAATTTGTATATTGCAGATACTGCTGGCTTCTTTTCTACTAAAATAAAGTTCACAAAACCCTAGAAATGAGCAATGCCATTAACAGAACTGAAGGACAACGAAACACTCGAGAGTAGACATAATTTAATGTACCTTTAGGAAGAGTTATGCTGGTGGCATCAGATACACCCTCTAAGGCTGCGTCAGACGCAGCGGTGGCATTTTCGTCAGACATATTAGTTTCAGTTTTATCATATACTGTGGTCTCAGTTGAACTTGGACTATGAAGTCGGAACTCGAGCCCTGTAATGACAGTAGATTAATAAATATATATAAAAATAAATAAAGAACCCGAGCAACACGAAATTGGCATAATTGAAGCAGTGAGGAGGCCGACCTTTTCTAGAGTGCAAGACATATGTAATGGCAGCTAACAGAGCAGCAACACAGGTGCCAATCCCAGCAATAATTACAATTTTCGGCAACCCTAGAAATCCATATTGAATAAAAACATTATCTAAAGTGAAATTGATGGGGGAAAAAAAGGATAAAAAGAAGAGAGGGGAAAAACCTTTCTTCTTGTTGTTGTTTTGTGGAGGGGATTCGGGAAAAGCCCAGCCTTGGAAGTGGTCATCGTCAGTTGGAGGTGGAGGATAGGACCAGGACAAGTGGGTGTGCGTGTCGGCGAGTGAAGCGGAGAGGCGGAGGTGTTTGTTAGGGTTTCCGGATCTCAGAACTGAAAGATTACGGCGTCGTAGGAGTAGGAGTGAAGGAGTGACGGCAGTGCGGAGGAAGAGAGAGGAAGGCGTGCCCGTAGCAGTAGCAGTAGCAGTAGCAGTAGAATAGAACATTTTTTAGTTATGCTGGAAATGAAATGATCAAAGCATTAGACACAAGTTTGCGAAATTGGATGCTGGAGTTCCTTCCTCTTCTTTGGTGGCTCTGAAAACTGTTTTTTTTTTTTTTTGCCATAATAAATTCTCGCTGTACGTAAAAAGTTTTTTACAGAGAAGTAACTTTTAGAGATTTTGGAAATATTTTTTATTTATAAATATATTAAAATGATATTTTTTATTTTTAAAAGTTTATTTTTGATATTATTTTAAAAAAAATAAAAATTATTTAATATAAAAAAATAAAAATTTTATTTTTTATTTTAAATTAAAAAAATAATATTTTTAACTTATTTGTATATATTATGCTGATGTCAAAAATAATTTTAAAAAATTAAAAATATATTATTTTAATATATTTTTAAATAAAAAAATATTTTTAAAAACAATCTCAATTATAATTTCTCAAAAATAGGACCTAAAATCCTGATGGTATGAAGAGAGTTCATCTTATTTAACAATTAATCTAATTCCTTTTGATATTCTATTGATATTGATGGAAAATAAATTCAATATAGATAGAAGATAATCTTAACTGTGTACATGTTTGGGTCCGCTCCGATTCGCTTCGGTGCGTGCCCAACATGCTCATCCTATCACCAAGATAGCAGCCACCAATATTCCGATTGCCATCACCAAGGTAGCTGTCGGAAACCTAACCACCAGAACTGCCAATTTTTGATTGAGTCACTTCTCTCGGTCGTCCGGGGAGCTGCTGCAGATAAAATGCTGCGTTTTATCAACATCGGTGACTCCCTAGCAGAAGCCAAACGCGTTGCTTGGTGGGGTGGGTGGGTGCATTTACCGTCTGGAATATCCTATACCGAACGCACAGCTCGGTTGCCGTTGTCTTTTTCAAGAAAGAGTAAATTTGTTTTTTGTTAAAAAAAATAGGATTAAGAAAAATATTTTTTTGCTGCAGTTTTAAAAGTGTGGTTTAGAAAATGTATTTAGTTGAAATTTATATGTGATGAGTTTTATATATATAAAATGAATTATTTTAGTTTCTAAAAAAGTAAATTGTATATGAAATCCAGTGTAAAAAAACAGAAATTATATTACTAATTAAATGATTTTTTATATGATTAAGTGAAGAGAGAAACTAACACAATAACAATCTATGTCTTGGTGGATGTTTGAAAATACGTTTAAAAAGTGTTTTTTTAAATTTTATAAAAAAAATTAATTTTATTTTACACTTTAAATTAAAAAAAAATAGTGATTTTATATCATTTTCATATGCTCATGTCAAAAACACTTTCAAAAAACAAAAAAAAATATCATTTTAATATATTTATAAACAAAAAACACTTTCAAAAAACAACCGCAACCACAATCCCAAACAAACACGGGTGTGTTTGGCATTGCTTTTGCGATTTAGATTGAAAAAAAGCAGTTTCAAAAAAAACGCTTTTACTGTGGTTCAAAATAAGCAGTGAAGTGTTTGGTTAAAACTGTGGTTGAGTTAGAGGTTGAAAAAAAAAAACAGTTTTGGGTGTTTGGTTATCAAGCTTTTCATATTGCTTTTAACTTGTGAAATTACTTGAAAGGGTGTGTGTGTGTGTGTGTGTGTATTTTAAATATTGTAAATTTAATAATTATAATAATATAATGTAATTAATAATTCATGAAAAAACAAATATGAATTTGTATTCTCCCATCAATCAAAAAATAACAGGGTTGTGGAGTGCAACGAAGTCACGCTTCATGTTTTTTCATCAGAAAAATACATTTTTTTTGTTATTTTTAAAAAATATATATTTTTAAATCCGGACTGGGCCTCACCCAGCTAAATGGGCCGGCACAGCTTAGCTGGAATTGGGCTGGGCCGAGAGCAGCCCAGCCCAGTTAAAGGCAGAAGAGTGAAACGGTGCGCTGCACTGTGCACGTCTTCTTCGCGTGACAGTGCAGCGCACCTGTGCACGTGAAATAGTGGCTTCCGACCGACCACGACGAGAACTTCAAAGGAGAATACCAACGGGTAGAGGAGGCTGAGGTGGTTCTTTCTGTGGTTGTGGCGTCTGAAATGGTGGCCTGTGGTGGCCGGAGACAGCGTTGAAAGGTGGCGGTACTGTTCACCGACCACAACGAGAGCTTCAACGGAGGATACCGACGGGTAGAGGAGGCCGAGGTGGTTCTTCCTGTGGTGGTTTCATCGTAAATGGTGGCCGGAGTCAGCGTTGGAAGCTCTCGGCTTCCATGACTGTTTTGGGCAGAGAGAGAGAGAGCCATGCACAACCATTTTTCTAGTCATTTGTCATATTACGATGATCAGATTCACATTTTTCCTTCATTTTTCTAGTCATTTTTCTTCATCAGACATGGCGAGGAGGCTTCAGGTGTGTTTCATTTTTCATTTTTCATTTTTCATCACGCGGGGTAGACATGCAAAATATAAATTAAACACACTGCATCATTTCAAGCCGAGAAAAACCGTTTCAATCTCGCATTGGCGATGCAAGAAAAGCAACAAATTTGTGCTTTTCTTGCATCACCGTTTGAGAGTAAAATATACGTGGGACCCATACCACAAACCATGGTTATTTACAAAACCAAACACTGGATTGTGGTGTCGCAGATCGCACCACAATGCCAAACACGCACTTAATCTACTCCAGCTAATTTTTTAAAAATAATAACCAATCTCTATATTTCCTTCACAACTCTGACAGTATTTTTTTTTTTAGTGAAATATGGAGATGGGATCCGTTTTTTCGTTATTAGTTTTTGCTGATCTTCTTTGTCAACAAGAATCAAGGAATAATTTACTCTCTAGCAGTTCAGTTCAACCACATTCTGCAGTTCATTCCTGCAACTCTCTTTTAATTGTCTTCTATTTACATCCAAGCACAGCATATCACAGTGTCATCATTTTCTTTGATTCAGGGTACATAACTTCGGCTTGAAACTTGGGAGAAACTGCGGCTAATATTACAATGCCACTCAGTAAAGCTAAACTCAGTCCCAAACCATTGACAACCATGGACTCTGAAGAGTGCTTGGGAACATCTTTCTTTGTTTGCAGGAATGTAATCTTTTCTAGCAGTCCTGTTTCTGCTGTTGCCACGGCTAACCCGTATGTGTAGAGACCAAGAAACACGTGCCATGGCAACACTCTCATCCTCACTGCTCGCGCTTCGCCTCGGTGCCAGAAGCTCATGAAACCCATCAACCACTGCATGTTGAGATGAGCAGAAAATTTTTATTTCACAACATCAGCCGACTAATTAATAGTATTTCCAATGCATGAAAGCAGTCATAAATGGTTCCACGCACCAATTACATTCTTGAACAAATCGAAACAACAATCCCACGAAACAATCATTAGTCAAGTGTCACTCTTAGGACTCATTGGTGCCATTTTCATCCCTCGTTTTGCTGCATTTTTAATGTTCACTGCTGCAGAACCAATCGGGATTTGAAACTGTTTGCCCAGACTTCAATCCACTTAGATGTGTTCAAATTATTTTTGAAAAAATTGAAAAACAAATTATTATTTATTTTAAATTATTTTTTTTTATGTTTTTAGATGATTTTCATATAATAATATCAAAAATAATTTAAAAAAAAAACATTATATTAATATATTTTTAAATGAAAAACACTTTTAAAACAACATCATCACCGCTAGGGATTATATTAAGTATGATTTTTCTTTTCTTTTCTTTTTAATTTTATGATCAAGAGTATTCTCAGATCAGACTTCGTACACCTCTTTTGTCCAGTCAAAGGCGGTCAAAAGAAGTACTAGGAGAAGACTAGCTTTATTCAACAAGAAAGTAAAAATAGATACTTCCAGTCTGTTTGACATCATAGATTCATAGCAGTGGACGCGGGAATTTCTCAAAATGTTTTTATTTTAAAATAATATATTTTTTGTTTTTTAATATTAAATCATAATCACTAAAACAATAATTAAAAAAAAAAAAACAAATGCACTGATAAAACAACAGCCCAGTTAAATAAGCAAACCTGGAAAGTGTATTTATTGGGCTTCCTTACGATCCAGGATCACTGAGTTTCGCGTAGCCCAAAAGCATAAAAAGACAATGATTCCGCTCACTTATTTAAAAATATATTAAAATTAGATTTTTTATTTTTTAAAAATTATTTTATACCATCCGATTAAAATAATCTAAAATCATTTTTTTTAATTTAAAATAAAAAAAATCATTCTTTTGAAAACAAACGTAAAACATACAGTAACGTTATTGAATTATAAAACATTTTGCCATTAGTTAAGTAAAAGATAATAAACAATAACTAATGGCGCTTATATATATAGAGAGACTAATAAATAACGGAAACGGAATAATATAGTGTGCTGCTTTTCCAATTTGAGAATGTACACGCAAGGATCCACGGCGACAATGGCTTATCTAGTGATGATTACAGAGGAAAATGACGACTATGCCTCACCAGTTAAATTCAATTTCCATATGAACAAGAAAAGGCAACCAGAGAGAGAGAAATACGAGTAAAAAAAAATCAGGAGTGAGGAACAAACCTGAGCTCCGAACAAGGATATGCAGATCAAACCCATCCAAGAATGCAAACTAAAGAAATTTGCCACAATCCCATCGTTGCCATGAAACTTTGTCCAAATCCCAAAAATCCCACAAGCCAACGCCAGACCTTGAAGACACAAATGCACTGATTTCTTGAAACCCCTTGACCCAGGCAACCATCTGTGTACCAAAATTGCTGAAAGTCCCAAAAAAGAGGAGGAAGAAGCAACAAAAGCAAGAATCAACCTCCATTTTGCAGACCACTTCCATGTGATGATAAATCAAGCTAATTAAGGCTCTACCCATCGATCAGTACAAATCATGGGTTAATTAATGCCAAAATTACCTTCTCCACTGATGAGAATGAAACCAATCACCATTAGCAAAGGATGGAGAACCTGTGAGAAGAACATGAGAAGAGAAAGAAAACCATCAATATAAGTGAAGTTCAAGAAATGCAGATTTTCTCTCTCTCGCTCTCTCTCTCTGTGGTTAAGAAATGCGAGGGAAGAGGAAGAGAGAGAAGTGCATACTGCATAAATGAAGTCTTCTTGAGAGGTAGATTGGGGTAGAAAGCTAGGCTTGAAAACAAGAGCCCAGGAAACGACTAGAGCTGCAACTAAAAGACCCCAGATTCTTGCGAAGAAGAGAAGTGGGGCTAGCGATGAAGAAACTGAGGTTGCCATTTTGGAACATTCAGTGACAGGAGTCTCTACCGACACTTGAGTACTGGATCTATACTGTTACTGCCACGCACTTTGGATTTCTTCATTAGAAAAGGCCCAAAGGAATGCTTCCTATTTTAAAAAAAATAAATAAATAAAATTTGTCATAATAGCACTCAGCAGCTGGCATGTCATTGGCAAAAGTTGCGAGGCCCCCCCGTATTATGAATTATTGAGTTGTGGTTAATTATCTTTATTAAAGTGATATTGCTTTTGTTTTTAGTTAAATTTTATTTTAATGCTCGTTCAATTAGGTTTGAACTTTTTATTTGAATGGGTTTCAAAAACATTTAAAAAAATAATTAATTTTTACTTTAAATTAAAAAAAAATAGTATTTTAAAATTAATTTAACGATATCAAAAATAATTTTTAAATAATAATAATAAAATTATTTATTTTTAAAATAAAAAATATTTTCAAAAATAAATTTAATTGTATTTTCAAATAGTCATTGTGTAGTTGCGGCAGATTTATGTTTTTCTAATTTAATTTTAAACTTACTTTAATTAGTTTTTACGAATTTTTCTGAGCACTTCGATTTTCTCCTATCAAATCTCGCAATCATATATCAAAATCTAGCTGAGCTGGGCTGAGCCCACGTTTATTAAGTACACTGTCACCTTGATCTAGTAGTTAGGTTGACAGGTGGTTTTACGTTGGAGAATGACTTGATGACTCTGTTCGCATGATTTTGATGGATTTACTTTCTTGTTTTGCTTGCACTTGAACATCTCAAGCATCGATGTGATTTTTCCAATTACAGGGTTCGGATCATTTTTCTATTAATATAAAAAAATATTTAGCCATTAATAATATTTTTTATATTAATAAATAAATTATGTTAAAATTAATTTAACATGATTTAGTCAAATTGAAAAGCTTAAAAATAATTATATTTTTTATATTTTATTTTTTTCTATTTCCTTTTGGTTATTGTTAATAATTTCTATGTTTATTTATATAAATAATTATTGATTTATTTAATTGAATGCTCGTATAAGCCTTTTTATATGCACTACTGTGCACGTTAATTAATTCACGTGAACAGTAGCGTTTGACCACGACGAGAGCTTCAACGGCCGATGCAAATGGGTAGAGGAGGCCGGGGTGGTTTTTTTGTGCTGGTGGCGTCGAAAATAGTGGCCTGTGATGGCCGATACGAGCATCGAAAGCCTGCTGTGGAGAGAGAGATGCCGTTGTGTAGAGAGAGAAAGCATCGTTGTGGAGAGAGAGAGTTGCCGCTATATTTGAGAGAGAGAGACCGCCGGTTGCTTCATCAGAGAATCACCATTAGCACCGTGGTTGCTAGCTGTTTCCATTCCATGGCTGTCCAGAGAAATAGAGCTGCAGTCGTGGAGAGAAAGACCTGCGGGTCCCCACTGTGATGTTGCACCAAACACGCCCAGCCAAGACCTGAATCCATGAAAAGCAAGCAAAAAAAAAAGAATCATAATCGTAGGAAAAGCTTGAATTTGCTGCTTCTCGTGAACCACGTTTGCGTTGATTTTTTTGTGAGTCCCTTCGTGAATTAATCTGTGTTTTCTTGTTACCAAACACGAGAAAACTGTTTATTGATCGAAATGGAGGTTCGACTGCAATGCCAAACGCTTTCTAATAGCATGACTTGTGCAATATGATGCCTATTAGATTTTAGGCTGATTTTTAAAGTTAGGCTCGGGTGCTTAGTTTATAATTTATTTATTTTGAAAATGTCAGCTCCGGTTTTATTAACATATACTAAAAGAGGATCTGACGTCAGCACTGTAGACTGGTCGTTTCTCCTCCGTGCTTCGCAGGCGTTCGTCCACCTTTTTTTTTTTACACAAGGCTTCTTTTTGTATTTATGAATGGTGGAAATGACGAAGCAATGGCTGTGGCCGAGCGGTTGTCCGCGCGCTGCCAGCATTGGCACGCGCGAGTTCGAACCGCTCCGACCGCAAAACTGATTTGGATTTTTTTTTCATATAAAGAACTGTTTTTTTTTAAAAAAAAGGTCTTTTGTTTTTTAATAACTGGTTGTTGTTTCTGATTTGTTTTTTTTTTAAGAACTGTTTTCTTTTAAAACAATGAAGGTTTTTTTTTTACAATTTTTTTTTTAATAACTGAGGTGTTCGGGCCAACTTGCGCGCACCACAACTAATCTCCGGATCAATTTTTTTTTTTACATTTTTTTCCCTATTTTGTTTTGCCACTTATATTTTTTTTCTTAACCGAGGTGTCCGGGTCAGCTTACGCGCACCATGATTTTTTCTTCCCAAGTATATTTTTTTTCCTGCCCAACTGAGCGCGCCGCGAGTAATCCCTTGGCTCATTTTTTTCTTAACATTTTTTCCTTTTTTTCCCACTTATACATTTTTTATATATAATCAGGATGTCCGGATCAGCTTACACGCACTACGACTATTCTTATTTTATTAACATATACTAAAAGAGGATCCTACGTCAGCACTGTAGACTGACTATTTATCCTTCGTGCTTCGCAGGCGTTTGTTCACCATTTTTTTTCTTTTATTTTATGTGTTCTTTCTTTTATTGTTTTATTATTATTATTTTCAAATCAAATGGATTTTTTTACCTCATAATTTTTATTTTATTTTTTTGCTTGATTTTCTGTTAAAATTATTATGATTTTTTTAGTTTTTCTTTTTTATTTATTATTCACACGATGACGACAACAACAACAAGAATAATAATAATAATTTCAGTTATTTTCCTTCCTTACTATTTTATTAATGTTTTTCAGTGTTTTTCCTCTCGGGACAATTTGATAATCTTTATTGTTTTGATAGTAATAACAATGATAATTTTAGATGTAAAGACTTCGATGTTGTTGTTTTTATAATAGGGTGTGGTGATCTGTTTTATTATATT
The DNA here is from genome assembly GCA_025169955.1 of Salix arbutifolia. Lineage (NCBI taxonomy): Eukaryota > Viridiplantae > Streptophyta > Magnoliopsida > Malpighiales > Salicaceae > Salix > Salix arbutifolia. The sequence continues at coordinate 11,205,591 of CM045911.1, forward strand.
GAATTTTACATAAATAAATATTATATTTTAATTTTGGACCAACATATCCTATTAATTTCTTTCATCCCAATAATTATAAACACTTCTTACTCAGCCCGCAACGTAGTGTGATAATTTTTTTTAATTTTCAAGTCAAATGATTTTTTTCCCAGTCAACAATTTTTATTTTTATTTTCATTTTTTTATTTGCTCTTTTGTTAATGTTTTTAAGCTTTTTTTAGCCTTTGATTTAATTTCGTTTTCTTCCCGTTATTAAAGCAATAATAATAATAATAATAATAATAATAATTTTAGTTTTTGTTCCAACGTGCTTTTTTATTAATATTTTTTTTGTTTCTCTCTCAGATTTGTTGAATAATATTTATTGTTTTGACAGTAATAGTGATGATAATTTTAGACGTTAAGACTTTGATATGACTGTTAATATAATAGAGGATGTTGATCACTTTCAGTATATCAAACTTTACATGTTAAAATATTATATTTTAATCTCAACAGCTGTAAAAATTATTTGTTCCGTCCACATTACGCCCGCAACGTAATACGGGCATTTAGCTAGTATTTTACTATACAGGAATAATTAATAATATATTCAAATTGAACAGCCCCAATCGAAACTACGAAGGGAAGAAAATGTAATTTGCTACTGAAGCTACCCTTTCAGCTCACGACAGGACACACGGGTTTAATTAACAAGGAAAAAGAAGTGGGAAAATGGTTTTGTGACAGGGCATTGATGGAAGATATTGCCTTCCGGGTTATCGCAAGGATTGATCAAGTGACGAAGATATGAAGATGCCACCTGCTATATCCATTCAAGCTGTGCCAAATGCTCGAGACAGAAATTGCATGTTTTTGTCACCAATCATGGAAGGACAGCCGGCATTGATCGACGCATGAAGAACAGTTGATCTCTAATTGTTGTTTTACCTTTCAGGAAATTCGACGGTGCAATGTAAGCCTGACGTGCTTTTAGAGCAGGACAAATAACACCTCTCTTCTTTCCTGTCGCATTGCCTCAGCTTTTTTTTTAGTCTTTTTAATCGAAGTCTCTGTTCTGTTGTTTGTTGTCTGCTACTACCCACAAAATTATTCAGACCTTGTTCATCATACTATTCTGATAACTTTCGATAGAGTTTCTATTAGGTATGAAAGTATTGTAACTATTGTTGATGCCATAACCCCTTTGTCAACGAGGTTATTGATACCGATTGCTTCATGCACGAGCAAATTTTGGTACAATTTGATCCTTACGGATATAACCCCGCAATTTGATGCTGAATTTAAGGGACTGAAAGGTTGTATTCTACACACTAAGAGGACCAAATGGAATCCTTTGCCATATTTGAAAAAAATGCCACCCTTTTTTCTTTCTTTTCTTGCACTTCAATCCTCTTGTTTTTTAATTTGACGCACCTTAATAATTCTTGATAAATTGAGGGCATAAGAGGATGCAAGGCTAATTGACCCAGATTCCAGGTGACCCACAATTGAGAACTTAAACCTTGTTCTAAAACCGATTCCAAGTGAAATACAAAAAGCATATCACTTTTTTGACATGGAATGGAAGGGCGGTATTTCCTTTACGATGGGGATCTTCATTGTTTTCATCGATAATTACGTTGTTGTCTGCTCCCATGTATAACTAATCTCTAGATTCCTGAATGCTGGCGCATTGCTGTCTCAGAGGTATTTACAACATTGATTGTCTGGATTCCAAAACAAAACGGAAAATCCAGGAAACAATCATACGGGTTAGAAGACCAAATGAATCTCAGGAATTAAGCAACTCATGTAGGACTAAAGCCACAGGTTTTTTTTCCGATAATAAGATCGCTTTCACTCGCAAAACGACATGAAAGAATCTCCGATTCTTTTCTGAAACTGCCAACGAATCTGTGATTCCTTGTACAGCATTACGATAAATACAACTCCAGCATGATGCTATATATAAGAGACACGTTTTGAAGTGAAAAATAACAAAGAGGAAGCAAATCAACAAAGCACAGGAAACGAGAGAAAAAATGGAAATCTCTTGCAAGGACTTCAAGGTAGGAAGATGTGAGGGCCAGAAAGTGGTGGAGGGTGAAACCATGCCACTAGTGCTGCAACCCCTAGAACCCAACAAGAGTGACACGAAGTCATTACTCTCAGCTCTAAAGCAGAACAAGGACTGGTTTGAGCAAGTTCTCATAAGAAACAGTGCTGTTCTGCTTCGAGGTTTTGATGTGAAGAATGCTGAGGACTTTAATGATATTATCGAGGCCTTTGGCTGGGATGAAACTCGTTACATAGGGGCTGGGCTGCGGAAACACGTTTACAAACGCGTATGGACTGCGAATGAGGGACCCCTGTCGGAATTCATATACTTCCACCATGAAATGGTTTTGGTAAGTTAAATATTGCCACTGTTTAGGAAAGGTTTTTGAATAAGATTAACAGTTTCACCACTTTGATCCGTCCTAGCCAAACTCAATTTAATCTCCTGACTCTCTCCATGTCTTTTGGTTTTGTGAGCACTAAACACAAGAAATCCAAGGAGAAATTTTCCATAACTATCTATATGAATTATATCATTGGAATCCTGTGCTATGTTTTCTACGTTTACCATGTCTAACTTTGACAGATAAAAGAATCACCGGAGAAAGTGATGTTTTTCTGCGAAATACCCCCACCAGAAGGTGGACAGACACCCCTTGTTCCAAGCTTTAGAGTTACAGAAAGGATGCTAGAGGAGTTCCCTGAAGTAGTGGAAGAAGTTGAGGCAAAGGGAGTAAAGTACACTCTCACAGCTCTCAGCAAAAACGATACATCATCGATAAGAGGTAAAGGGTGGGAGGATGCTTTCGGAACACCAGACAAGGCAGAGGCTGAGAGAAGGTATGCACATCTACATTAGCTTAGTTTTCTTCTTAACAAATTTCCAAACGATACCGTTTCGTGTAATAGACTCAAAACATGATCATAAATAATGCGAGACAGGGCTAAGGCTTTAGGGATGGACATGGAGTGGCTGCCTGGTGGAGGAGTGAAGACAATATTTGCTCGTCGATCATTAACGGAAGTGTTTGCTGGTAGAAAAGGGAGGAGAATGTGGTTCAACGCAGTCGTCGGCATGCATGGAAAGGAAACCAGCTCAGCTATGTTGGCAGATGGAACAGAGATACCAGAAACTTTTGTGAAGAGGTGTGAGCAAATCATCGAAGAAGAGAGCATCCAATTCAAGTGGGAAAAAGGTGATGTCCTTTTCCTCGATAACATGGCTTTGCTTCATGGAAGGAGGCCATCTTTGCCACCTAGAAAAGTCCTTGTTGCTATTTGCAAGTAGCTTCAGCTTAGCTGCTGGCTATAGTAATTGTGTTGTGTGCTAAATAAATTACTACTGCAAAATCGCTCCATGCATAGTATTTTGCATTTATTCTGTTTTATGGAATAACTGAGAAAGGAATGTAAGATTACATCCATATATTTCCTTCATTTCCCCTTCTTTTGGTTATTGTAATTGAAAATAAAATGTTGGCTGATGACGATTCTCCTCACGCCAGTCCTAGAATAAAACAGCGAAAGAGTTAAAATATACCGGAAAACTGTGTTTATTTGCCAAGAAAATGGTGTGCATCGCACTGCAAATTTGTAACAGGCAAAAGGGGAACGGAAGTCAAAACGGTAGAAAGTGTTTCTTTGTACACACCAAAGGATAGGATCTGCTTTGGGCCGGCTTTGCATTTCTCTCGGCTTATGTCCTTCGCAGCTTCTTTCAACAACCGAAAACTCCAATAATAACCTCTTACACGAGGTTCGGCGAGTAGCAGTATTGTAAGAACTCTATTTTTTTCCTTCCTAGCCACCGAGGACAAAACCCCTTTCGTTAATCAAATAGTTTTTATAATTACACTTTAAATCATGATTTTATGGAAAAAAAACATGCTTTATTTATTTTATATGCAAAAAAAATCTCATTAACAATGTCACGACGATGATTTTTCACGTTTCGCGCCCCGTCATCCCCATATTAGGGAGAAATAGCGCGCGGTGAAAAGAGATGTTGTTTTATAGTCATATAATTATAACTATAATTATCAGGAGTCGTCATCTAGTATTACAGTCACTAGTAAACCTATTGGTTTGCGAGAGTGTTGGGTAAGATGACTTATTGTGTAAGGAAAAGACGCATCACCCTCAGTGCATCCTACCTAAAATAAACTGCATTGTTGTATGATTGTTTTTCCTAAGTTTGATTTTTCGTTGTCTTTTCTAAAGTTTGACATAGATCTCTCTTCATGAGAGAATCTCTACCTCATTGCGAGTGGAAAGACTAACCAAAAAATAGAATATTACACTGCATTTAAAAAAAAAACATTTTCCCACGAGTATACTTTACAAAGTAATTTTGCACCGCAGTTAAAAAACTTTTTTTATCTGCATGTGTACTTTACAATGTAATTTTACACCACGATAGTTAAAACAAAATAATTTTTAATTTTTTTTGATATTTTGACCAAATTCCAACGGATAATCATAAATTGGTTACGATATCCAATTTTCGTTCAAAATACGAGGGAAATGCAACATATATTTTTTACGAAAAATATATTTGTAAAAACCTCGGAATTTAGCCGTATATACGAAAATAACACATTTTTTGTTTTTTTAAAATGTTTTTTTTTATTTTTTTTAAAAATAAAAAATAAAAATTCGAATTGGATCAAGGGCCCAACTACCCACGAATTGAAGCAAAAAAGAAAACGGGCACAGGAGTGAATTAATATTCACTCCTGCAATTGTTACATGATGAACACTACCAGGTGTTCGGTACACGGCGATGAGAGGCTTAATTGCTACTACCGTCAGGAAGAGGAGCCTGAGGTGGTTCTCACTGTGATGATGGCGTCGAAAATGGTAGCATGTGATGGCCGGGAGGAGCTCCTGAAGTGGTGGTCTGTTGCTGCCACCGCCACCTCTCTGCAACTGTTGCGTCGCCGAAGCTGCCTCTACAACTGCTGGAGTTCACAGCGAGCTTGCCGGAGAGAGAGAGAGACGATGGTGATCGGCTGGCTGCTGCTTGAGGAGAGAGAGAGGAGTGCAGCGTTGAGGCAAGAGAGAGAGAGGGCTGCCTGCAGGGAAGGAGAGAGAGAGGAGTTGCAGCGTTGACGAAGGAGAGAAAGAGAGAGAGGAGTTGGTGGTGGCTGGCCGCCAGAGATGAAGAAGAAGAAGAGGGGCCGTTGGAGCTGTCAAATGGAGAGAGAGAGGACGCTGCCAACGATGGCTTTGCCATCGCCGAAGAAGACGATGGGGCGCTGCGTGTGTTTTATTCCTGTGTTTTCGATCATCCCCCAGTCTCCAATTTTTCCTCTGTGCATGCTATTTATAGGTGAAAGAAGTAATATGTAGTCATGGGGTTGATGTCTAGGAATAGGGGTGTTGCGGTGGTAGGTTACAGGGCATTGCTGCAGCATGGCTTTCGGCAATTACTCGGCAGTTCTATTTTTTGGTAAAAAAGATATTTTTATCTTCAATTTTGGCTCCCGTTTTCAACCGAGAAGTTTTGTCACCGAAAATTTTGATCTTCTCAGTTTAATCCAAATTGAGCTTCCAAACTTAATTTCTCACAAATTAAGCTTTTAATAAAATTAATTTGACCAATTTAAAGTATAATTAAATCATTGCGCTCAATTAATCCTTCAATTGGGCTCTCAATTAAACCATAAATATAATTACACTTTAAATTGACCGACGATTAAATCAAATTCGCCAATAAAAATATAATTATTCCTTCGACTTAATTTTTACACAGATTTATCCAATAATAAATTATTTTAGCCTTGAATCTGCATTTTTCTTCATTTCTGGGCAAAAAAATGGTATGACCGGGCTCTCGAAAACATCCAAAAATTCCACCTTGATTTTTCTGCCTACACGAGTCCCTTTTATTTTATTTTTGTTATTTTTGGATAGATTTTGGGGAATAACCCAGAAATTAGGTTACGACAAACAGTTTTAACAAAACATATTTTTTAAGAAAACCACAACCAAATTTTATTTTAAAACCATAAAAAAAATAACCTACCACAACATCAAACACACACTTGGCTAACATCCAACTTCCTTCATATTTTTTTAACAAACCACAACCAATTTTTTTATGATGCTATACATCTGAAAGAATATAATCAGCGTACAAACCTTTCAACTATTTAGTTTTTTTTATATATTCATTTTTTTATGGATAATACGTTTAAAATAATGATAACGACTATTTTAAAGGTTTTTTCTCTTAAAAATAATTCTATATATTGATATTTTTTCAATATTAACGCCTTAAAATCTATATATAAAAAAAAACTATTTAAAAAAAAACAATCTCAAATTAATTTAATATTAGTATTCTGAAATACTTTTAATATAATAATATGAAGAATAAATCTTAAAATATAATTTAATTTATTTTTAAATAAAAATCATTTTAAACTAAAAATATATCATGCCACACATAGACAAAACAATATAAAAAAATACAAAGATAATAAATCACTAACAATAAAAAATTTATTATACATGCATAGAAAAACATTTCGCTCTCGTTTCATGTCAACAAAGTTGAATTTACACTAGTTTTTAATGTAAATTGAGTTTATATAAAGATAAATTACAATAAAAATTAAGAATTAAAACTAAGAGTATAAATATATAAATACAAACAAAAAATTAAAAATTATAACAGAAGGATAAAAAAAATAAAAGGAACAAAAATAAATAAAAAATAAAATAAAAGAACTGAAATACAAATATATATATATATATATTGAAAGAAGTAAAAAAAAAGTAGGCACCATGAGCAACTAGGAATAAAAAAAAGGAGAGAGAGTGTGTGCATGTTTGGATAAAGTTTTCTTTCAATATATATATTTTGGTTCTAGTTGCACGTTGAAGGGACTCCAGGGGAGGACCTTCATCTTCGAGCACTTTTAGGCATGAAAAGCAGCTACAGGCTGTTTTGTTTGAAATGGAGTTTCGTCCTTCTTTTTCTTGCGTGGGATTCACCGAAAAATTTCAGTTTTTTTGACTTAACTAAATATTAAAACATTAATTTTTTTTTCAAATCTTAATTATAACCACACTACCAAACACTCACTGATACTTTCACATAGGTTTTTTTGGTAATTGTTGCCGCACTCTTCATGGGAGAGCGGCGTCGCGGCGACTCTCTCCGTGAGCAGGGAATTCATGTCGGGGTTTTATCTTTATTTTTGTGAAAAAATGAAGTCGCCTCCTAGTATTATGGTTACTAGGAAACTTAAACTGGTCTTTCAGAGATTCTAAGGCAAGAGAATGGTTGCGTAAAGGAAAGGTTTTGGCACCTCTAGTACGCCCTACCTAAGGTAAGTTGCTTGGTGTTTTGGTTTGCCTTATGATTTGCTATGGTATTGATCTTTTAAAAAAATATGTTGGTTAACTGGTGATGGCGTATTATTCCTGTAAAAAATATTTTGAATATTTACCAGTTTAAGGTTTTTTTATCCAAATATTTACGGTGAATAACAACGAATTATCCCGCTAATATTTTGGATATTAACCTTTTTAGGATTTTTTTTACCCAAATATCAACAGTGAATAATAACGAATTATCTCCGCCAATATTTTGGATATTAACCATTTTTAGGATTTCTTTACCCGAATATTAACAATGAATAATGTTAATCCCTAAAAATAAGATTTTGATATTTTTGGAATATTGGCCAATACCCTTTGAATTTTAAAAACATGTTGTAAAATCCAAAAATACGAGAAATTTTTTTTTTGTGTTTGCGAAATCCATGCTAAAACACATTTTTTCTTTAAACTCCGAATATTTATTTTTTGAAAACGAATGTTCAAGATATGTTAGCGTATTGGTCGTATGCACAAAAACAACATATTTTTTGTCTTTTTTAAAAATATATTTTTTATGCAAATTTTGTATTTTTGTTCTTTTATTTTTTATTTATATTTTTTGTGGGCCAACTGCCAGCCCCGGGTGGGCCATTAGGCCCACCCATTTTAATGGCTTGGTTGGGCCTCGTCCACCCACTGTTCTGCTTTATGCATAATAGTGGCACGAGGAAGTGAATTAATTCACTCCCCCGTGCATGAAGATGGTCATGCACAGTAAATGTGGGATTTTGAAGTGTGACGAATGATGTATCTGTTAATACCTTTAGGTAGAGAAGATCGAGATGGTTCTTCCGATCGTGGTGGCCGGAGGAGACGTCGGAAGCTGGTCGGCCTGCGTTGCTGCAACGGCTGCTACTGTTGCCTTCGTCTGAGACCATGGTTGGGTCGGCAATGTGAAGGGATAGCTGTCGGTGATGAACGAGGTGGTGCTAGGTGGTCGGAGATGATGGTCAGAGCTTCTGACCAAGAGGGAGAGAGGGAGCTGTAACTGTTGGTTTTTAGAGAGAGAGGGGGTCGGCTGAGAGGGAGAAAGAGTGGAAGTTGACCTAGACAAAGGAGATGAAGAGTGATTGTTGTTGCGTGCAAGTTTTTTTAACCTCTGTAATTTTTCATTCCTCCTCTGTTCGTGAATCATCTCTTCTCTATGCTTAAATTTCTCCTCTCGACTTTGTAAATTTCCTCCTCCTCCTTTCTTTCTCCTGTTTTGTCAATGTCGTCTTCTCCCCTCTGCATGCTGCGAACGATGCCATTTATAGGGGAAGCAGGCAACCCTTTGGCATGCACATTGCATGGGGTTGCTGTCTCTAAACTTGCAGAGGCGTGCTCTGCACTGTTCAAGTGTCAGAACAGTGCAGGCATGATGTATATTTCATTCAATTTGATCCCTTAATTTTGCAATTGTTCTAATTGTATTCCCAATTGTTTTAAACTTTTAATTTTGTATAATTGTATCCCCGTCAGAATTTCAATAGCAACCTTAGCTTTGTATGCCTTTTTTTATTTTGGTCATTGATTTCTGATTTGCGCGATTTAACCCTCAATTGACCATTAGACTCTCAATTCGGCTCCTGATTTCGCATAATTGGCTTGAAAAAAATCAATTCGATCTCCGAAAATTCCAATCTCATCAATTGAACCCGAATTAAATTCAAGAATTTGATTTCTCATCGACTATGCCCTTAATAAAATAAAATTAATTTGACAAATTTAAAATATAATTAAGTCCTTTGACTTAATTAAACCCTCCAAGTAGACCCTAAATTAATTCTCAGCATAATTACACTTTTAAATTGGTCAACGATTAAATCAAACTGACCCCTAAAAATATAATTATATCTTTCGACTTAATTTTACGCAGATTTATCCAATAATAAATTACTTTAGCCTTAAATTTGCATTTGCCTTCATTTATGGGCACAAAAGAAGTATGATCAAGCTCTCAAAAACGTCCAAAATTTTAACCTTGATTTTTTTACCAACACCTGCCCCCTTTATTTTTGCTATTTTGGGTAGATTTGGGGAATAACCCAAAATTGGGTTATGACAATTGTAAGGGTTATAATGGTATTTTGGTGTGAATTTATCTTTTATTGATTTAAATAAATAAATTTAATAAACATATCCAAATCAATTTTATATATCCTCCCCCACCATATATATATATAATAAAAAATAAACCAAAATCAAAAAATAAAAATAAAATATTATAAAAAATAAAAATTATATTTAATTTGTTTGCTTTTCAATTTTTTTCATATATATAATTAATTAATTATATATGAACAGTACAACCCCGAAACGCTTCAAAACCAAAATATTCTGTACAAATAGAAAAAACAAAACGCCAGCCAAAACAGTATTGACAACTTTGGTTCTGACCGCACTACCAAACACTAACTTATATTTTCACACAGGTTTTTTTTGGTAATTGTAAGGGTTTTAATGGTATTTTGGTGTGAATTTATCTTTTATTGATTTAATAAATAAACACATCCTGATGAATATTTTATTTTGGATATCTTGATTTAAATTCTCTCTCTCTCTCTCTTTTGGTTATTGTTAATAATTTTTATGTTTATTTATATAAATAATTATTTATTTATTTAATTGAATGCTCGTATAAGCCTTTTGATTTATACTTTAAATTTTGATATGTAAAAAACACAATAAATTAGTTTGCATGGACATTGTTTTATATAAAAACTAGCTAATGCCCCCGCGTCTCGTCGCGGGCTGCACCATATTTTTTTTAATTACGTGTTTTTTTTATAATATAAATTTAGTTAAAATAATAAATTTATGCAGAATTACTGTGAAAAGCAAGTTTTTTTTTATTATAAAATATATGAATTTTAAATTGATATAAATTTATCTGTTTAATAGGTTTTAACGAAATAACCAACATAAAATTATCATCATCATTAAAAAAGCAAGAAGATTCGGATATTTGAATTATTAAATTCATTGTATTAAGATTAGTTCATTTTATACTTCAATTTAAATCACATTTAAAAGTATAAATTGCGAGAAGACCTGCAATAATCAAATAAAAAATAAGTAGTTAGTTTTCTATCCATAAAAAGATGAAAACATAAATTGAAAATTCATCCATATGTTATCGTCATTTTTATTACTATAACAGTTAAAATTATTATCAACATTACTGCTCAAATAATTAAAATCATTAAATCACCTTAAAAAATCAAAACATTTTAACAAAAAAAACAATTAAAAAAACAATTACTAAAATTATCATTATTATTGCGCAAACAATAAAATTATATGATCCAAAAACAGAAAAAATAACAGAAAACACACAAAAAAGAGCAAAGGGAAAAAAAGAGCAATATTAATTTTAAAATTATCACCAACATAAATTAAAATTTCATAACGGAATCTAATAAAAATAAAACCCTGACAAAAATGAAGAAAAATAATAATAATCTAAAAGCATAAATGTATAAATACGGACAGAAAACAAATATTGTCTAAACATTGTATTTTTTAAGGTTTTTAGATTATTTTCATGTGTTGATGTTAAAAATAATTAAAAAAATAATTATCATTTTAATATATTTCAAGACAAAAAATATTTTTTTTTTAAAAAATCAATCACATTTCCAAGGAAAATAAAAAAATATTTCATGGAAAAAAATAATAAAAAAAATAATCAGGAAAAAAAAAGCTATAAAAAAATTGAATTTAAGGATTAATCATGGTGCGTTTAAGTTAATCCAGACACCCCAATTATAAAGAAACAAATAAAAAGTATATTATATATAAGTGGGAAAAAAAAGAAGAAAAATATAGCCAGAAAATAAATAAAAAAACCCAGGAAAAAAAGAGAAAAAAAACGTAATAAAAAAAGAAAAAAAAAGAGGAAAGAAACGAAAAATATTACGCTGAAAGCGCGATTCGAACGCACTCCCTCTTCCATAGTGGCGCGCTGTAGACCATCACAGCTATCTCAGCATTTCGCTCGTAATCCACAACAATAAATATAATTCCAAATACCTATTGTGGGCAAAATATAAACATACTGAGGGTGGAATTCGAACCCGCGCCCTCTCGGCAGAGGACCATTGTATCGCTCTTCTTGGACCAACTCGGCTACCTTAACATCTTTCTCAGTTTCACAACAATATATATTAAAACTAACGTTTTGTGGACCCGCAAATTAATTCATTAAGGGCACAACAGTCTTCACACTGCTACAATCTACAGTTATTTAACTCAGAGTCCACAGTGCTGGAACAGTAAAAACACCACGAGAATTATATATTAGGTAATATTATAGACCAAGAATAGATAGCTTATAATTAATATAAATTGTAGCAATCATAACATGCAGGCTTGGGTTGCTATGCTTAAGAATATGGGCCTAACATTTTTCTGGGCTTATTGTTTTCTTATAAAAATATATAAAATAATTTTATGATATAGATATTCAAAAATATAATACAAGTTGTAAATTTAATTTTTTTTAAAGACAATTAACTGAGAAAACCTTAACCATAAAAAAAACCGATTATATTTTTCCATAAATTTTTTAGTCTAGTTCGGTTTTGTTAATGTAAGGCTAAAACAAGTAAACCCTAACCAAATTGAACCGGTTCAAATTAAAAAAAAATATAGCATATTTTTTTATTCTTCCGGTTCGGTTTAAATTTTTTGTTTGATTCAATTTTGCTGAAATGGGAGAAGAAAAAGACTTCGTTAAAGTAAAAAACAAGGTCTGAAAACAAAAAACTACTTCTCGATTTTTTAGTTAAAAAACTGAACCACACGGTTTGGTTAAACGGTTTTTTTTTTAAATATATATATTTAATTATTTTATAGATAAAAACCGAACCGAACCGAACCGAAAATTGATCACTCTAGTTTTCACCAGCCCCATAAAATTACTTGTCTATACTAGTAATAGCATGACTTGTGCAATACGATGCATATTAGATTGTAGGTTGATTTTTAAAGTTAGGCTCGGCTGCTTAGTTTATAATTTATTTATTTTGAAAATGCCCGCTCCCGTTTTATATTTTACTGTACAGCAATAATTAATAATATACTCAAATTGAACAGCCCCGATCGAAACTATGAAGGGAAGAAAATGTAATTTTCTACTGAAGCTACCTTTCAGCTCACGACAGGACATGGGTTTAATTATCGCAAGGATTGATCAAGTGACGAAGACTATGAAGATGTGCCAAATGCTCGAGACAGAATCTCTAATTGTTGTTTTAACTTTCAGGAAATTCGACGGTGCAATGTAAGCCTGACGTGCTTTTAGAGCAGGACAAATAACACCTCTCTTCTTTCCTGTCGCATTGCCTCAGCTTTTTTTTCCCGATAATAAGCAACTCATGTAGGACTAAAGCCACAGGTTTTTTTTCCCGATAATAAGATCGCTATCACTCGCAAAACGACATGAAAGAATCTCCGATTCTTTTCTGAAACTGCCAACGAATCTGTGATTCCTTATACAGAATTACGATAAATACAACTCCAGCATGATGCTATATATAAGCGACACGTTTTGAAGTGAAAAATAACAAAGAGGAAGCAAATCAACAAAGCACAGGAAAAGAGGAAAAAAATGGAAATCTCTTGCAAGGACTTCAAGGTAGGAAGATGTGAGGGCCAGAAAGTGGTGGAGGGTGAAACCATGCCACTAGTGCTGCAACCCCTAGAACCCAACAAGAGTGACACGAAGTCATTACTCTCAGCTCTGAAGCAGAACAAGGACTGGTTTGAGCAAGTTCTCATAAGAAACAGTGCTGTTCTGCTTCGAGGTTTTGATGTGAAGAATGCTGAGGACTTCAATGATATTATCGAGGCCTTCGGCTGGGATGAAACTCGTTACATAGGGGCTGGGCTGCGGAAACACGTTTACAAACGCGTATGGACTGCCAATGAGGGACCCCTGTCGGAATTCATATACTTCCACCATGAAATGATTTTGGTAAGTTAAATACTGCCACAGTTTAAGGTTTTTGAATAAGAGTGACAGTTTCAACTCAATTTAATCTCCCGACTCTCTCCATGTCTTTTGGTTTTGTAAGCACTAAACACAAGAAATCCAAGGAGAAATTTTCCATAACTATCTATATGAATTACATCATTGGAATCCTGTGCTATGTTTTCTACGTTTACCATGTCTAACTTTGACAGATAAAAGAATCACCGGAGAAAGTGATGTTTTTCTGCGAAATACCCCCACCAGAAGGTGGACAGACACCCCTTGTTCCAAGCTTTAGAGTTACAGAAAGGATGCTAGAGGAGTTCCCTGAAGCAGTGGAAGAAGTTGAGGCAAAGGGAGTAAAGTACACTTTCACACTTCTCAGCAAAAACGATACATCATCGATAAGAGGTAAAGGGTGGGAGGATGCTTTCGGGACACCAGACAAGGCAGAGGCTGAGAGAAGGTATGCACATATACATTTTAGCTTAGTTTTTTTCTTAGCAAATTTCCAAACGATACCGTTTCGTGTAATAGACTCGAAACATGATCATAAATGATGTGGGACAGGGCTAAGGCTCTAGGGATGGACATGGAGTGGCTGCCTGGTGGAGCAGTGAAGACAATATTTGCTCCTCGATCATTAACGGAAGTGTTTGATGGAAGAAAAGGGAGGAGAATGTGGTTCAACACAGTCGTCGGCATGCATGGGAAGGAAACCAGCTCAGCTATGTTGGCAGATGGAACAGAGATACCAGAAACTTTTGTGAAGAGGTGTGAGCAAATCATTGAAGAAGAGAGCATCCAATTCAAGTGGGAAAAAGGTGATGTCCTTTTCCTTGATAACTTGGCTTTGCTTCATGGAAGGAGGCCATCTTTGCCACCTAGAAAAGTCCTTGTTGCTATTTGCAAGTAGCTTCAGCTTAGCTGCTGGCTATAGTAATTGTGTTGTGTGCTAAATAAATTACTCCATGCATAGTATTCAGCATTTATTCTGTTTTATGGAAAAGGAATGTAAGATCACATCCATATATTTCCTTCATTTCCCCTTCTTTTGGTTATTGTAATTGAAAATAAAATGTTGGCTGATGACGATTCTCCTCACGCCTGTCCTTCAATAGAACAGCAAAAGAGTTAAAATATACCGAAAAACTGTGTTTATTTGCCAAGAAAATGGTGGGCATCGCACTACAATTTTGTAACAAGCAAAAGGGGAACGGAAGTCAAAACGGTCGAAAGTGTTTCTTTGTACACGCCCGAGGATAGGATCTGCTATGGGCCGGCTTTGCATTTCTCTCGGCGTATGTCCTTCGCAGCTTCTTTCAACAACCGAAAACTCCAATAATAACTCTTACACGAGGTTCGGCGAGTTGCAGTATTGTAAGAACTCTCTTTTTTCTAGCCACTGAGGGGGGAAAACCTTTACGTTAATGGAATATTTTTTTATAAATTTACATTTTAAACCATGATTTTATGGAGAATAAAAACATGCTTTTATTTATTTTATATGCAAAAAAAATCTCATAACAGTTTTAACAAAACATATTTTTAAAAAAACCACGACCATTTTTTTAAAAAATCATAAAAAACAAAAACCTACCACAACATCAAACACACACTTAGTTAACATCCAACTTCCTTCATATTTTTTAAACAAACCACAACCAATTTAAAAAAAAAACCATAAAAAACAAAAAACCTACCACAATATCAAACCCCCCTGGTTGACATCCACCTTTCTTTCTTTTTTTAAAAAAAGAAAAGGAAACAGAATGCATGTGACCAAGTTAGATACAGCTTTATCAAGCGCAAATGCTATTTACACTTTTTTTAAAACATGTACAAGGGTTGAATGACTCAAACACGTGTACAGGTTGAATGCCGCCGATCCATGCCTTGCAACTTTGAAGGCATGGAAAGACAGCACCATTGCTACCTGAGGGAGCTTGCTTGGTCAGTGCAATCAATAGATTTTGAATTTCCAACTGGACAAGGATGATTAAATGGTGAGCTACTAGTGTTATCTTGGAAGACTTGCCCTTGGCTTAGCAGCGATTTGCCCAAGCAAAGCTAAAATGCTGTTCGTCCTGGCTCCTGCATGAACGATGAAGTAAACTCAACAGTCCTCCTCAATGTGGTCGTGTTCTTAATCTTCAGATGTCACCGGCTTATGAGGGAAATCACCTTTATAAACGAAACTAAAATGTAGCTTACTGCTGCTTTACCTTGAAACATGGAAATTTCTGGGCCTCCTTTTGATCACTTGTTCCATCAAACACAAAGGACCCTTTCACTCGCCATCGGCTTCTTTCTCGATCAAATACCCACTTCTCACCATCTCCCCCCTTGTTCATTGTTCTGTTCATCACTATTGCTCACAAAACCAACTGATCTATTGGCTTAACCCAAATAATAAACATGTAAGCTTTCATTTAGGAAAAATGAAGAGAGAAAAAGGCTTATCAATCAAGACCATTAAAGAACCATTAAAAATGCAAACGCAAATTAAACAAGCAGAAGATATCCCCAAAAGTTAAACTAAGTGATCTTCAAAATTAATAAACTGCTGTTTAGTTAACTTGGCTAAAGGACTGTTAGACAAAGGGAACACAGATAGACATCGAGCATATCCTACCTTCTTATTCTCTAAACAATAAGGAAAACCACAAACCCTAGAGCATAACCCTAAATTAGTTTTGTTGCTTCATGATCACAAGGTCCTTGCTATAACATTTCAAAATACCAAATGCTACCTAAGAAGCACGATTAGGCATGCCCCGGCCCCTCCCAACATAGCCATGCCCATACCCCCTTCCATAATAAGATCCACGAGAACGGCCACGGCCACCACGTCCTCCCCGATACCTTGAAAAGTCACCAAATGTCTGCATAATCATACAACCAAAAAGCTTATAAGACTCCGCAAATTCTTATGAGGGTCAAGAACCAAGATCAACTCACCTCTGTGTCTAATTTCATTTGCTCTGAGAATCTCGTCCTTCCATTTTGTGATGCATGATCAAGCGCATTAGATGAGATGGTATCAAAAAAGTCATCCTTGTTATACACAGGCTGCAGGAACAAAGTGTAATAAAGTGTGGGTGGAGTAATAACTTTCTTAAGCAAAAGTTCTATTCAGCACAAAGGTTGCAACACACAACAATGCAGTATTACCTTAACCTCAACCTTAGTTAGTTCATCCTCGTCCTCATCTAGAGAATCATCTTCACCATTGACATCTCCATCTTCTCTATCCTTTGAATGAGATTTGTTATTCTTGCCAAGGTGACCCCAAACTTCATCCTTTTTGAACTTCTCATTCATTGCCATAAAATCAAAATCCTCAGCGAATTTTGTCAGTGGTCGAGAACTCTGTGCACAAGAATTGTTCAAATTCCATGAAGTCAAACTCTTGGTACATAGATGACATCAACTACAAATTCACTATGAAGACAGGCATTGTCCTTGCAAAAGGAGTCAGTTAGCCGGGGGGAAAAAGACCTTATACCATGACCACAAAAACCTAGAAAACTATATTACTCTTCAAGAATGAAAGGAAATATAAACCAAGAATTACCCCAGATCCTCTTCCTCTTTCGCGTCCACGGTGACCATGACGCGCGTGAAAAGTAGACCCATTTGGCTAGGAAAGAAAACAGAGTAGAGATGAGTTAGACCCCCTAATTCAAGCAGTTAAGCTATTGCATCCAAAGGAAACAAAGGACTCCCAAAAAAGTAACCTAAAATGCAGTGATCAAGCATATAGCCAGGTCTCCATAGAAACTCGTAATAAATAAAATTCTAATGTAACAGGCCATACAACTAGCCTACTGAAAACCATTTGCAAACTGTGAAGATGACAAGGAATTCAACAAGAGCTTTAGAGGATTCTTTATAGCTAATGGAAGAATAAGAAAATTATTCTGCAGTTCTCATTAACTCGACTTCCCCAAAACTATGGGGTTCATAAACAACTTGTTCCAGTAAGGATGATAGGTTATAGCACTTTGAACTGTTGCAGCAAATCCTTCCTTGAGATAAGTTGATCTCGTTCAAATACCCATAGATAAAAGCACTGACATCACCTCTAAAACAACAAGCATAACTAGAAAATTCAGAGCGGAGATGGTTACACATGTATCAACTGTGGAACATATAAAGATAATTTGCATGCATGCACATATATATTAATATCCATAGTAAATGTATATCTGTATGTATGCATGCATGGGAAGCACACCTTATGGCTAGCACGTGAAGGGAAAGGCAATGGGAGTATTGGTGGCTGAGCTTTTGTGGTGACTGGCACAGATGGTTCTGGTGCTGGTGATACTTTAACAACCTCCACATCTTTATGGGCTGTTTGCACAGGCTGAGTAGAAGGAACTATCGGTGATCCTGACTGCAATAGCTGGCCAGGGGTTAGCAAGGGAATTGGTGTTGGTATTTCTTTGCAAAGAGAATTGGATGCCAAAACACCAGAGGGTGCAGATTGTACAGTGCTTTGATAAGGCATTGTTTGGCCAGCAATTGAACTAGGCTTGTTGGAGATTGGTGGTGCGATGATGTTTAAATCTGCGCTGGAAGTAGTCAAAGGAGATAGCACTGGCAAACTAGCACCTAAATTGGTTGTAAGAAGTGCAGAACTACGAATCTTATCAGGCATCAAACTTGGTAATGTTTCAGAAGGCAGAAAGGCAGAGGGCATTAGGGGTACGGTTGAAGGCAAAGTTGATGGCACAGCAGAATGAGATGTGAAATTAAGGGAGCTGGTGATGCCAGGAAGTAGAGGAGGTTGAACATCTGGCAAAGAAGCTGGCAAGGTTGAAATCGGTAAGTTTGAAGGTGGCAAGGTTGAGACTGGCAAGTTTGGAAAAGGTAAATTTGAGATTCCAGTGAGTATAGAAGTATTGAAATTGGGGTATTGCATGGGTTGCTGCATGGAAGAAGGCATTGCCAATCCAGGTGGTGGTCGAAGCAAAGATTGTTGGTGTAAATGCGGAAGCCCATTTGGGGGGCCATAGAAACCTTGCCAATACATTGGCATTGCAAGGCCACTACCATTTGCATTTGGTGGAGGAGGTAAAGCTCCCCAAGTTCCTAAGCTCCCTCCGGGTTGATATACGGGTACCCCACCTTGGAAATTCGACGCAGGTTGCCCCCCTGGTCCATTAAGGGATCCAAGATCAGTCAAAGGCCCACTAACAGCAGAAGGAAAACTGCTGGAGGTGGCGACAGGACGAGGATAATGTGACTGCATAAGATATGAAGCTTTTCAAGAGAGATAGATAGATAGGATCGATGCATCACAACTTAAAATCTCACTTCCTTCCATTTACCTGTATGATTGCTGGGTCATTGTTTATAGGTGGGGCAGACTGAACTGGTGGAGAAGACTTAACCTGTAAGTCCTGCAATTAAGATAAAAAGGAAACATCCAGGTTTTAAAACAGCAAATATTGCTCATCAAAGGGATATGGAAGCTCTATCAAATCAAAGAAACATTTCAGCCTTTAAGTGATCCAGAAAAATATAAAGGACAAGAATGTAAAACCCTTTTCTTTTATGTTTCCCCAAAAAGCAGAGACGGCCAATTGTGAATTGCTACATGAGAGAGAACTGAAAATCTTGAGTATCATGTTCTTTTCATGGAAGGGAGACCCACATATCAACCCCACAATTGCAATGGCAGAGAATATGGAAAGCTTTCTCACCATTTGAATACTTCGACTATTCATCAAAGATAAAAATGAAACTTTTATTTAACCTTATCGCTGTACACGTGATGTTTTCATAGGTGACAATTTTCCTTTTAACTGGAGGTTACATTAATACCTATCCTGGGAGATAAACTAGGAACAGTATATACTAGCAAGCTTTGTGTTTGCTTCAACCAGTCATTAAGACCTTTTAAAGATGATATGCCTTAGTGAAATTCTTTAACAGGATTACTCATCGGAGAGTACCTATTATAGTCAGCTAGGATCTTGACAAAAATAATTATTGATGAAGAATCAGTCTAAGTGGAACAGAAATGGGCAACCAACTAGTAAGAAAATTAAGTCCCTGCAGAATTTAGAATCATCTTTCAATCCATTATCAATTCCTAACATAATACATGGGATGCCAACTTGTAAATCCCACTCCAACCCATCAAATAGTAGATATCCTTGCCATCAAGCCATATTACTTGAGGTAGAAACAACAAGCACATAGAACCATAAAGGCACAAACAGCCAGTGGCATCAGTGATCGGAGCAATGGTGCAACAATACTTACAATTTAGAAACTAAAACAGCCATTGAACACATGCTTGAGATTTTCATTACATGCAGGTATCACCAAAAAAAAAGCAGGGATAACTATTTGGTTATAACAGTCACAGGACGGATAATCAAAGCATAAAGAACTGTGCTGCCTTGATTTATTTCACCAAGAATAAAATAAGGGATCTTTAATGACAGCCACACAACCAAAACACAAAACAGTAAAGTTTCTTTCTCAAGCTTGATTGGAATTTTGTTTACAGTCACTCTCACAACATGTATTTACAATATTGGCTACCTTGATGTCACTTCCACGGAACAATATGTATTCATAAACTTTATCACTGGGAAGGATTTGTGGATCATTTTTCCGCCCTTCTGTTCCAAATGACCGCACTGCCAACATGAAAACAGAACAATTTTGAATTCATCACAATAAACCAACATCAAAATAACCTTATAGAAACGAAACAGGTTGCAACATCAAAATGATCACCCAAGAACTATCTCCCTGGTAAGCTTAGGGGAAGAAAAACCAAATCAGATTGTTACCATATGCAGTATCTTTTGTTCACACAACTACCCTGTAGCAAACAATTCACGGCATTGTAAAAAAAAAAAATTGTGCTTCGGTGCATGATTCACAAAAACCTACATAAATTGACCCAAGGACCCATCAAATTGCAAGCTTCACTGTCTTTTTTTCTCGGCCTGACAAAGACCCATCGAAGCTAGTACATAAGTTTAATTGATAGAATCACCGCTCGCATCCTGCTCTAAAATCTAAGACAACATCATTAAGAACTCTTTTTTTTTTTTTTTGCATCCAAGAAATAAAAAGAATCACTGGTCCAGCAGTGAAACCAAGTCAAACTAACTTTACCAAATCAGCAGAGTATTCAAGACCCACAAAAGATCACTGGAAATAAATAAAAATAAAACCCCCAAAATTCTGGACAAGATTAGAAAACGGTACCGTTTTTCAATCCAATACTGGACTCCTCGGTGCTGATATTATAAAGAATACCCTCGTATCTGATCTCGCTCTTTGATGTCAAGCTAATCAAACTCCCTATATACGAATCCGCCGTCGAACTGGATCTCGACGTTGACGCCGTGTTGTTACTATTCTCTGCTGCTTCCATAATCTAATCGATTCAACTAGTCTCTTTTTTTCCACTAACAATTTCCACCTTTACGTAAACCAGCGCACGTGTTTACCTATTTGAGAGAAAGAGCCCCCTGATTTTTTCGAAATCTAGAGAGGAGAGGGGGACTAGGGTTTCTAGGTTTTTTTGATTGTGATGGCAACCGGTTGATTGTGATGGCAACCGGGTTCGAGACAAGAATAGCAATAATAACAGTAATAATATCTCTACAGTTTTGATTGGTGCGGTTTTTGGTAGTTTTGCAGGGGTTTTAAATGGTGGCCAATGCTAGAGGGCCACGTAGGCAGTGTCTGGATTTTTCATTGTAGGATGGAAATAGAGCCTGGTGAAGTTGTTTTCTGGGGGGTAAAAGGAAGAGGCACAGCAGGCAGAATCGTGGGAGGCCTTAGTTAGCTGCGCGTGCGCGCGCGTGTGCCCTGAAAAATAGCTGAATCGTGGGAGGCCTTAGTTAGCTGCGCGTGCGCACGCGTGTCCCCTGAAAAATAGCTGATGGAAAGGGTTTTCGTTTCCAAGTGCCAAGCCAGATAAATAATACGTGGGGGTCTATTTCCAGATTCCAATACTACACCATTATTTTTGTAAGGATCCTTGTTATCTCTCTCTCTCTCTGCATCGTGTCACTCGCTGGCTGGACAACCCTTCGCTCACCTGATTTTCTGGGTTTGGGAAAAGCTCCTACATTCCTCCCCCTCGATTTTTAATTCCACCGAAATATCATGCAAACAAATACACGAGGTAACTCTAGATTTTGTCTCCTTGGGGTGTTAATTTGGAGAGAGAAAAGATGCTTTTGAAAATATTGATTTTTTTCCCTGTGTTTTTTTAGATTATTGTGACGTGATTGGTATCAAAAATAACTTTTAAAAATTAAAAAAATATATTATTTAAAAATAAAATATTTAAAAAAAACATCAACCACATAAATATATACTTCTTGAAATTAGAGGATAGACATTTTGCATGTGCTTTCCTTCCCTGGAAATTGCTCTGAGAAAAAGAAGAAGAAAAAAAGAAAGAATAAAAGAAGATCAAGGATATCCTTGATGTAGTGAAGAATGTCCATTGTCTTTTAAGTTGATGCTGCCGGGAGAAAAAACATGCATGCCGTGTATCTCCGATGCAATTAATTACTTCATTAATTTAATGAAATTGAAAAGTCCACTGTGAAACAGTAGGGTAAGAGCCGGTCAAGTTGCACAGCAAATTGCTTTCTATGAGACCCGCGCACGCAAGCTACCGTGTCCGAAACTGCGTGCCACCTCTGGTACTTTGTTGGCACAAGAAGTTTTTCCAGTGTTGACCATTGAAATTTAGCAGAGTTGTTGACTTTTTAAGCCGCGAGTTTGAAGTAGTTGCCGAACCACTTGGCTTTGGCTCAGCTCAAAAGTCGGCTCTCCCAAGGCCGCCGTGGCTTTCTGATGAGTCACTTGCCAAAAAAGAAAGAAATCGGTTTTGTAACCACATTCTTTGAAATTAATGTTTATACGTTGATTATTCTATATATATATATATATCGGAACTCTCCAAGTCCATCCTTACATGACATGAACTTTCATGTCATGTGACCACCAATAGTAATATATCGGAACTCTCCAAGTCCATCCTTACATGGCATGAAAGTCCATCCTTACATGACATGAACTTTCATGTCATGTGACCAACAATAGTAATATCTGTTAAACATCAAGAAAAAAATGGTAAGAATGAATATGAATTATCAGATTAATTAATAGAAATAATTGCCTCTTCAGACACTGATTGCCGTAAATTAATAGAAAACTATGTACTGCGACCTAGGCGTATTATAGATGGAATCTCTGTCCACGCATGGAGTCATATGATTCATCTGTGCATCTTAATTGCTGCAATTTATCAGCAACAATTACACTAAGTCTCCATCTCATAAATCGCCCACGTCAATAAACACAGACTGTTTATTTTTGTATTCCAATAAACTATTCTTTTTTCTACAAATATATTAAACTAATATTTCCAAGCATCTTTTAATTGTTTAGACGTGTTGATATTTAGAATTTAAATAATAATAATTTAATATATTTCTAATTAACAAACACAAATTGAAAGCAACCACCATGATATAATGGAAGCCTAATTTATCACAATTTGATCTTCAAAGTCCATGCCTCATGCCTGATATGAAGGAGATGTTATGCCGGGCTTGAAAAATAAAATTATTATAGGTTATATAACCTCACCGATTATTTAATTTATCTTCGTGAATCGAAGAGATGGATTTAATAGCTGCACGACGAAAAAACTCATTTTAAAATATATAGAAAACACACACTAAAAACTATAAAAACCTACGAAATCAGTGCCACATGATACGACTGCTTGCGCCTCACGCACAGGAAAGAGAGAGACCACCAGCAGCAGCAGCAGCACCGCCGCAGGCTTGAAGGTCACCCACATCATAAAAATCTGACACTTGTTTAGAATATTTCAATATTCAACAACTCAATACTCAAAATCTGATCACTACGTCAACGTTTACCTGCCCTGTGTACATCTGTCGGTCTCAATCGGTCATGTAATATATATATTTCCTATTCTTTTTTTTTCTCCGATTCAGCCCAATCACGCTGACACTCGACATTAGACTTCGAATTAATTTTGAAATATATTGGAGTTGGCCTGCTAGACTTGACAATATCATGTGCCCTATACATGTTCAACACTTATGTGGGTGTTCCACGTCATTTTAGCGGGCTAATTTCTTGTCTTCATACTTGATCTCGCTCCCAGATGACTTGATTACCAGACATGAGGTTTTTTCTCTGCTTTTTTTCTCTTCAAAACAAGCTAACACATCACAAATTCTGTTCCTTTGCACGTAAAAACAAAAAGTTTATTAATTTAATAATTTAAGTTTCAATTATAGTAGCTAGCACTGAGATTTCATATAAAAACTCGCATTGAATATGGTTTTCTGGAGGATTAGAATGGACCCCATCGAGCTTGCTTTCTTGCAAGAGTTTCCCACGCAAAAGATTACAAAATACAGTATGCTGACACTTCATTAATCTATTTAGTTGCATTGTCAAAAAAATAATAGTTTAATGATGGATTAATAACTCGTATCTCTAGGGAGACGTCAAGCGCGCTTGCTGCCTGGTCGATTTTTCCGTGTCCCTCGAAATCAGTATCCTTAAAAAAAACTGTAATTCTTTAATTATATAGTAAGAAATATTTTAAACGAGAACTTAATAATCCACCCGCAATTCCAAAGTGGCTTTCGTGGGACACAAACACGCACATACGATGGATGGACAGGTGGTATTTAATTTAATTTAATTTAATTTACACGAGAACTTAATAATCCACCCGCAATTCCAAAGTGGCTTTCGTGGGACACAAACACGCACTTAGGATGGATGGACAGGTGGTATTTAATTTAATTTAATTTAAACGAGAACTTAATAATCCACCAGCTATTCCAAAGTGGCTTTCGTGGGACACAAACACGCACATAGGATGGATGGACAGGTGGTATTTAATTTAACTTAATTTAATTGCCGTTGGATTTTAGATTTTTTATTTGTTTTGTAAAAGCTCCAGTCAAGTACTTATCAGCGGAGGTAGGCACCGGTCAGAATTTTATCACGACTGCAACTATATCCATGAAGCTGCCCATCCTATCCCAAATCTCTCTTAATATAACCTTAATTATACTGTCATCAATACTAATTGAGGTTTAAATTCATCTGACCAAATTAATAGAAGTTGGGAAATAAAATTATACATGTGCCATATAAATTAAAAGAATAATATAAATTATATTTTAGGGTCTCACCTAATAACTTAAATTTTTAAATAAGATAGTTTCCTAACATGATATCAGATGGGTTCGAATGTTACCCACCTTTATTTTATTTGATAAAAATCAAGCACAATACAATGTAAATCTGTATAAGTTTCAAACTTAAATGACTGTTACTCGAGGGAGTGTACTAGAAAATAACATATATCATATTCTGAATCTTCAATTAATAGTTTAAATTTTTAAATAAAATAATTAATTAACCATTGATGTTATCATTTTTTATTCCTTCCAAATATGTACGTATGTTTATTAGGTTCCTGCTGTGTCATTGAAAGCGCTGTTGTCCCAAACAAGCAAACACCAATAAAAAGAAGGGGGTAGAGGATGGAAATAAATAATTTTCTTGCTAGCCCATAACTCCAAAGAAATTAATTAAAATGTTTATATTTACCATGATAAAAAATAAAAATAAAATAAACATCTACCTTTACAAATGAAAAGAAAATTGTCTTTTATCCAACAACACCGGCGCCAAATATTTTTTAGTATTTATTTTAAACCGTTGACATTCAAAAGTCCCATAGTCGTTGGCGTGCATTTTACATCTCCCATCAGGCTAGCTGAGCTCTGTTTCCTGCCCTTTACATTCCCACCTTCCACCGCCTTTATTTTTGCCGAGTGTGTTTATAAATTCGTGCATTCAAGGCGAGAGTCTCTCTATACAATCCTCTCCCCTTGATAAACAATATCGCAAGGAGAGACTCTCTCTATACAATCCTCGCAACTCATTTTCCCTTCCCTGCAAAAACCCTACATAATTTCCTTTCCAAGAATTTTTGTTTTTGTTTTTAAGAAGACATCTTCGATGACTTCCCTTTCTACTTCTTCTTCTTCTCAAGCTAAAGATCTTTCTTTTATTAATATCACATGTCTTCTCTTTATCATTTTCCTTCTTGTCAGTTCTTGTTCTGCGACAAGACCGGGTGATACTCTAATGGGGCACAGAGATACGTCGAAGGAATCGGAGAACGTAAAGCCTTGCCGGAGATTGTACGAGACAAGTTTTCGACACCAGAACCGTATATTCAACTTCTTGCCCAAAGGTGTCCCTGTTCCACCTTCTGGTCCATCCAAGCGACACAATTCAATACAGAATTAAGTAATCTGCAGCCCGTAATTTTTTATTCTTATGAATTCTTCTTCTTCTCCGTCTTCTTCTTCATCTTCTTCCAGTTGCTTACAGGGTTGTCAAGGTTTTTGGATGGGATAGGAAGCCTAATGAGATGATCAGGCCATAAGGAGCTGGTTTTTTATGGGTTTCCCCCCAACTCTAGTTAGTTTTATACTGTATAGGATGACTGTATAATATAAAAGAAATTATTTGTTTTTCGACATGTAGTCTTTCATTTCAATATGAATCAAGAAAACTGTTCACCTTTCTTTATGAAGCTTGTTAGTTTTGTAATTTATAAGAGCGGAATGATTTCAGTATGATCTGGTTTTTGTTGATGGTATTTGCTGCAAATTCTTTAGACATAGTTACGTAGTCTGGATCAAACTACCATGGGATCTCTCGCGCTGACTCCCTGTCATTCACGAAACCCAGAAATTGGGTGCAGCTCCTTTCTTTTTCCTCCTAATTTGAGCTAGCTGCTTTAGTTACTGGCTAACTGCAGGTGAAGAAGTCCTCGAACGCTACCTGAAATAAATTCAAAGTCGCTTTGTTCCATATATATATATATATAAGATAAGACCGCGTGGCTTGGCCCACATCTCTTGAATTCCCTGTTCAATGTGGAAAGCTAAGCTTCTTGGTTATTTTCTCAGCAAACTTTAGCTCCTAGCTATTTTAGAGGTTTTTATTAATTAAAGCAATAAGAAAAAACATATGGGGTAATTAAGAGGTCCCATTGTAGGGCTCATATTTAGCTAACAATCAATCCCATGCTTTTTGATTTCATGTTTCTGGTTTTGATTTTTCCATTTGAAACATAATTTTGTTTGTATGTGGATATGATCATGTCAATTACATGATCAATTGTTTGGTATTTTTAATCATTCAATAAGATTCTTCTTGCGTATTTAAATCCTGATATTTTGATTTTTAATAATAACCAAAAGATAATAATTTAAAAAATTAAAATGTCTCGTGGAAGGCATTGCCTCCAAATTCAATCTTCGAAGCCAATATTCGTCACCTCCAGCGTCATATATTATGGTATATGGTATTTAAATTTCAAACTCTCTTATTAAAATAAAAGAGTAGATGCATAAATTATTGTACGGAATTACACCTCTCCATTCCATGATAACAACACCAAAAAAAAAAGATAGCTGTAAAATAGAATGAAGTGAGCCTCTTCCTGTGCCGAATAACAATTCATAAAGCATTGCAATGTCCAAATGAAATCAACCTGTATGAAGCCATTGGCAATGTAAATCCAAATAAAACATGTAATGCGAGGTCACCAACTACATTTGAAAAATATTTTATTTTTCTCCAAAATGTTCTTAACATATCTCCAGAATAACGTGACCATGGAAATTTCCACGGTTGACTTTGTGTGGTCCTTTAAGTCGCGGGTCTAAATTCATGAAAAGCTAGGCAGAAAGCAATTTGTCAATGCCTTGAGAGAAATGGATGTCTCTAGCTGCCTCTGGGTCCAGAAAAACATAATTTTAATGTAGTTTGTTGCAACAAGGTTTGCCTGACATTAGGAAATTGTCTGCACTTTTACAGTTTTGAAGCAAAATCAAATCTCCATAGACCATTAAATATGCAAACCGACTTTCAACCTGTTTTTTTTAATTAATTACTTTAACTGGATCAATTTCTTTCCGGCTAAGTAATACTGTTTTTGTGGTGGTGCAACCTTGGTCGCAGCCAGATAATTTATTTAGTACCACTGTGTAGCAAATTAGTCATGATATTGGTTGGAAAAAATGGGCTTGATTTCCTGTCTTCAAATGGAAGCTCATTGTACGGAAACATTTTATAAGAAGAAGGCTGGGGCTGGCATCGGCCACAGTTTATAGAAATTGAGGGTCATCGCAATCATGAATTTCGGAAAATAAAGCCACACAATGTGCTAAGTTGCCAACCATGTTTGTCATGAACAACAACGACGGCGACATAAGTTCACATGTATCCAGTTGTAATTAAATCTCACATAATTCAAAGTTGATTTGCACATGTTACAACACCTCTAGAGTATACTAGATCGAGTCCTTTTGAGTTTTTACTGAAAAAAATATATTTTTATTTATTTTTTATTTTAAATTAAATTTTTTTGGTGTTTTAATATCATTTTAATATGTTGATATTAAAAAAAAATATATATTTTAATGCATTTTGAAATAAAAACACTTTTAAAAACAACTTCAACCGCAATCTCAAACAGACATTAAGTGCATTATAATTCACGACAATTTAAATGTATAATTAAGATATTCATGCTGGTTATACCACATAACTATAAATATTGATAGTTTTTTTCCTTCAAAAAATAACAGTTAGTATATTTTCTTATTAGTTTTTGCATGTCAAATTTTAATTATAATTTTTAATAAAACTTTAGGTTATTCATCCACACATTATCAACCAATACATTTTACGTGAGACCAAAATTAAGCGAGGGTAACGAGTTGCAGTATATGGAGATTTTATTATATGGCTTCTATCTATAGGAAGGGTTATTTGTATTTCTATTGTGTTTGTGGGTGAGTTTTGAGAGAAAGCAAGTTGATTGTCGTTTGGAAAACTTCTGCTTTGCTAACCCTTAAGATCATCATTGATAGCAGCAACCTGTTAGAGCTACTGGACAAAGATCTTCATTTACCAAAAAAAATATAACAATTCTGCTCTCGTTGCTCTTTCTCTATGTGTAGTTGCTCGCTAAACGGCCACTGAACCGAAGATTTCTCCACCAAACATCCCTCGGCTCTTTCTTCATCACCATGTTTGTTGTTTCGCCTAAATCCATGCTGAAATCTTCATTTCTCCACCAAAAATCCCTTTTGTTGCTCTTTCTTCATCAGTGTGCCCCTACACCCTTTTCTTCTTCTTCTTCTAAATTGAATCACCTATATATCTTAAAGACTCATCAGTCAAAACATAGGATATATTTCTCTTCAACAAGAACTTCAAACCCTAACCATACCATCAAAGAGACCTCTCAAGACCACCTCATTGAAGTGATTAGCAGGATACGAGATTATCCCGAGAGAAAAGAGAAATTCACTTCGATCTTGCAATTAAATCCCGAGAACAACACTCTTCGTGTTTATGTTGACACTGGATACCGAGACTTTAGCCTCGATGGGGTCTCTTTCTTTAAAGAAGAAGACCTCGATTCCTTTTACAAGAAGTTTGTGGAGTCGAGGATTAATGGGGTTAAACTGGGTGCAAAATGCACAATAATAATGTATGGTGCAGACGACTCTGGGAAAAGCCACACAATGTTTGGTTGCTCGAAACAGTCATGCATTGATTATCGGTCCTTCAAAGGTATTTTAGGAGAAGAGAGAAACGAAGGGGTGATGGGGAGAAGCTGCAACTTGGTACTTTTGTGCAAGTTATAATTCTAAAGATTTGTGTGTGTGTGTGTGTGATTGATAAAAATGAATAAAAAAAGTGGGATTTTGAATAATTAATAAAAACAAGAAAGTAAATGTTATGTAATGTTGAATAATTTATAAAAATAAAATAAAATGATAATTGGAATCTTGAATAATTGATAAAAAAAGCTTCCCATTTACTTGAATTATTAATTCCATTATGTTATTTTGATTATTAAATCTACTATATTTTTAAAATGATACCAATATAAAAAAACATGGTAATCAAACACGCGAAATTATTTTTCATTTAATCTCAAATTCAACCTCAGTTTTAACAAAATACTTCAATTTTAATTATGAACCGCAGTTAAAAATAATTTTCATAAAACTGTTTTTTTTAATTTCAACCACAACAGCAACCGTAATACCAAATATACCATTTGTTTCGAAAAACACATCACATATATAATAAAGAAAGAAAGAAAGAAAGAAAGAAAGAATAAAGAGATAGGCCCGTTTTTTGTGGACTCTATCTACTTATTAGGCCGGATAGACAGAATAGGCCGACTCAGACCCTAAAGCCTGCACTATCATAATCTGCGTAGACTCTGAGGACTAGAGAATCTGAAAAACTCTCACGTAAAGCAAGACATGGGGGCTTCATTTCAGCAGATCCATGTCCAAGCCATGATTCGAAACACCAAAAAACCAAATCCTTTGTTTTTATATACGAACTTTATAATTTCATTTACGGTTCCCGAGGTACGTTTTTTGTCTTGGTTTTTATTTCGGTTTGATCACATTACATGAGGTATTAAGCTGGCTTTCCAGCATTTTGCTCTTGAAATGCACAGCCTTTAGACTATACCCGTTGGATAAGATTCATGCTAGGGCTGAGCAAAAAGCAAAAAACTAATAATCAAGCTGAAATATTTTGCTGGATGGAGTTTCTTAGTGGTGATATATGATGTTCCACGATTTCGGAAACAAATTCATAAAACTCATCTTCATGATTCCAAAAATTTAGAATGGATCTGAATCAATGCTTTGCTTTCTATATGTTCTTCTCGATCCAGTTCAAAATTGGCACGATGGAACTCACCAATGACCTCGTTTCTCTTACTTTGCAAGAACACCACAAGCTCATTGGTTTTCCAGCTATACAAGCTGCTGCTCAGTTTCATTAGCGCTCACAAAAACTTTTAAGATTCAAGACCCCCCCATCCATCACCTGCCTGTGGCTTTAATGGACCGAGCTTCCAACCACCCAACATGTTGTTGAGCCTTTAATGCTAGCATATGCGATCTCTCCCTGTACATTCAACAGGGCAAGGAGTTGGATTTTCATTAGTTCACCCAAAACTGTTTCGAAGGAAGCCAATATCTTTCAATGTTTTACCTTCTATTAAAAAACCCTAATACATGACGATGATGATGAAGAAATAGTTGTTTTTATTTAAAAATAGATTAAAATAATATATATATTTTTAAAAATAATTTTAACACCATCATATTAAAATCATACACTTAAAAATACTTTCGAATGTTTCAAAAACAACCGTCTACAATTAACTTAAATTCTCCAATCATGTAACATGATGCTGTATCCTAATGAAACAATTTTACAATCAATGCGTAACAATTCAATTTAACCCGAGGTTATATTTCGACCAAACAGGAGCACTCCCAAAAAACTTGCGATCGAATTCGAGTAAAAATATTTTTTTTTATAAAAATCTGAATCAAACAATTTATTTTTTGTTTTTAAGAAGATGACGTTTACTCGTATAAAAAAACAGGGTAGTGCCCTGTATTCTGCAAAGTGGAAGATGGTAAGTTAACAGGAAAAGGAAAAAACACAACCTTCATTCGCATCTTGTTTCCACCATTAAAAAAAAGTTGAAAAGGAGAAAATCTATACATAGATCCACCGCTTTGCTCTCATTGCTCGGGATCTCTAAAGCATGATACATGTACCACACAGTAACTGAAAGGAAACAAAAAAAAAAAGAAGGCAAGGAGCAGAAACCTCTTATCTTTTTTTCACTGACTTGACATCTAAAAACTAAATCAACAGAGAGCTTACGGCTACCAAGGGGATGCTGATAGTACTCAGATCCTCTCGGGCACGACCTCATTAAGCTCTAAGCAAATAAACACTAAGTTCAGGACCTCCAGACCCATCAGGATTCATCATGTAAAATGCCTCCGAGTCTTTTGACCCCACAACTCTCTCAAATCTGGCTCTCATGTACATGAGCTCCCCTATTTCGGACCCTGCTACTCCATTCCCTGGTAAAACACCAGCTCCCATTGAAACTGGCTCCACAGCCTTCAAAACCTTCCAATCTTCAGGCCTGCATTCACGTATCGATGCATACCCACATTTCTTACCGTTACAGTAAGTCCTCCATAAAGGCTCCTCTAGCAGATTTCCTGCTTTCTTCCCTGCCTTCTTTTCGCATTCTAATGCGATCCTGACCAACCCAGAAGCCATTTCTCGAACTAGTACACTCGTTGGTGTTGCTAGCTCAATTAAGAGAGCTGGATTCTTTTTTGCATCTTCTTGAAACGCAAAATGAACATGTCCACGACGATACCCGAAAAGGGTACCGATAACTCTGGTGCCTAAACCCGAGTGACAGGCTGACCGGCTCTTGCTGAAAACAGTAAGAGCTGATCGAAGCTTAGAAACTGCCACAACTGAAAGTGTTCTTTTCCTCGGTACTGGTTGAGTTGCACCTGCAGCAGGCACTGTGATTCTAAGCTCCTGGTCATTTCTCAACTCCTCGCAATGCGAGGAGGTGTTGAAAGTTAAGATTTCATCATCATCATCTTCTTCATCCTCAACAACTTTCTTTTTCCAGTTGAAGTATCTCCTGGAGAAAGAGAAAGAAGAGTCATGAGGAGTCTTGGCCATTATTGTCTTCATCTGGGAAAGTAAAACCAAAGAACAAGAAAAGATGAGTACGGGCTATGGAGAGAAAGAGGTAAAGATAAAAAGATAAGACACTGGATTTTGGCATATGCTTGCGTCTATCTAGTGGTTGTGGAGGGTGATTTATAAGTTTACTTTGTAGTTCATATCTTTATTTTTGTCAGCCTTGTTGGCCCAAGAGGGGGACTAGCAAAGAGAATCCCGACAAAGAGATGGTGAACAGCCCCACCTAATCAGAACAGGAAACAGAGTATTGGAGGAGCTTGGAGACGAGAACAGGGAGAAAGGGAAGATGGAGATGGACATGAGAGAAGACTTTGGAACCGCGAGGAGACAATGGTCTGTGTAATTTCTTAATCAAAGCGTGGATGTTGAATCTACAAATAAGGAGGGAGGGTGGGGTTAGATAGAGAGGGGGGCTCGACTAATCACTCTGACCTGCGTTGGAAACAGTTTTTAAGGGCAGGAAAAGCCACACCAACCGTACCCACCAGGACCATCCCAAGTCCCAACCATGCGGCTTTCTGCTCCTACCGCTCGCACCAAAGCACGATGCACATATACCCATGAGAGCCAGCCACTATTAGCCACCATCGTGTTCTGTATCCTAATCTCTTTTTTCTCTTGTTTTTAGGCTGGAGGAAATTATTGTTTTAAGCTAGATGTGGTGTGGTTTGCTAGCCATGCAACAAGCAGTAACTTTTGTTGGCTAGAGAGTTTCTAGGGTTTAATAAAGTTTTTTTGTCTCTTTTTTTTACCACACTCTTTGATACTACTGCCTATAAAACCAAGAAGGACCACTCGATAATCAATTGCCAAACTATACAATGCACTGTTGTCTAACGATATTGTTGTGATATGGCGTTTTCGGTGTAGAAAAATAGTGCTTTTCTATTGATTTGACGTTTTCTCATGCTGTTTTTCTGTAGGTAAATCAATCTCACTTCCCATAAAATATAATATATAGATGTGAAATTCTAGTTGTTTTAAATTATTTAAAAATATATTTTTTAATTTAACTCTAAATTTATTATACAGATCAAAATTTTTTTGTTATTACATCATGTTCCATCTCGTGAGGACTCATGCTGTTTCATATTGGGGTAACTTTTATTTTTTTTGTCTATAATTGCTTTAAAGAATAAAAATAATGTTTTAATATAAAAATAATATACTTCTCAATATCAAATATTAATATAAATTTTGAAAAAAATGCATTGAAAGAGTAGTAAAAAAGAAAACCCATAAAATCAATTTTTTCCGATTCAAGGATATTTTTAATAAATCTCCTGGGAAATCTGGGAAACATTTCACTGAACACTTTTGAATCTTGATTGCATACGTTTGGAACATATTAAAGAATGTAGAAGGTTTTGTAAGAACTGAACCAAATCTTTTTTTCAGTTTTAGAATTTTATTTTTGGAAGGTGGCATGCCACCTGTGCTCTTACAATAATGCAGGGCAACGAGTCAATGATAGCTCACATGCACTCTTTAGAGAATTGGAGTGTTATTGAATAGATGATGTCAGCAGAAAATGGGACAGTGCTTAAGGTAAACATAGTAAAATCACAAGTTCAGCTTTACACAAACAAGACTTTCGATCATAACAAGACCCAGCAAGAATCCACCAAGTACCTCCAAATGATGACGACGATGATTCACAGTGTGTTCATCAATAGTTAATAATTTATCTGATAATGAGAGTATGAATAAACAATCTAGGTATCATTGTCAAAAATCTAACTAACATCATGGCGATCGCCATAGGGCCAATAAACTTATAGTTGCTACAAAAGAATGTGATAGCTAGATAGGGTGGTTTCCACGATTATCTTTCGGTGTCTAGTTTTAGGGTTTGGGTGTAAAAAGACCCCTCGGCAGTGCATAATTGAAGACATTTGAGAAATCTGTCTCGCATATTTCTAGCACGATATGTTCGACATGTGATGTAGAGTGTTTTCAAAGTCAAAACTGGTTGAAATTTTAGGTTGCATGATTAGTCCGCCGATCGCCCACATGGAGCATGGTGCACAACCACATGCTAGTGCCTAGATTATTAATTTTGTTTTTTGGATGCTAGCACTGGAACTCAAAAACCCTAGTTTTGGTTACAATAATAACAACAACAATAATAACTCAATCATCTACATGATTGTTGAATTCATAAGTATCTCGATGATAAGCTTTTGGGATTAGAATATTTATTTCTTTTATAATTTTAGTTTTGAACTATATAGTTACTAATATGATGACTACTGGAGATCTACATGATTGTTGAATTCAAAAGTCATGGAATTTGTCGAGGTGTATACAAGTTGACCCGTACATCTACGTTAATAATAACACCTCACGAACCTTCAATTTCATGGTTTGATATAGCAAAATCCCATCTTTTGTTTTGTTTTGATTTCATGCACTACAAGAAAAAGAGGTTGTTTGCAACGGACCGATCCGTTGCAAATAACAAAGACATCTATTGCTAATATTAATTAGCAACGGATTTTACAACGGAAGTATTCCGTAACAATTTCGTAATTCGTTGCAAATGAATTTGCAACGGATGTTCCGTTGCAAATGATAATTATTTTTGTTAATCAATTTTAAATTTATTTATTTTTTAATTAGTTATAGATAAATATTTTACTTAAAATTCTGTTTGTGTTCTTTACGTAAAATTCTTCCATCTCAAGCAAAGCGGTTCTTCAAAGATAGTGATTCTTTCAAGAACTCATTCTGTAAAGTGCATTTTTAAGTTTACATAATTGAGTAACTTATGGTTGGTTGTTTATCACCAACCTACCACCATGGCTTCTTCCTCCGTTCATCGGCCACCTCCTCCTCTCATACATCAACAAGGTCATCTATTCTCTCTTTTCTCCACAACACCACCCCCATCCAATCTCCTTAAACCCCTAAAAAATTCACCACATATCAAACAAAAATGAGTTGTCTCCCTTGTACTCAGTTACCCACAATGCTGGAAATGAAATGCAAGGAACATGGAAATACTTACTGTACCGTGCACCAGAGCAAGCAGATCTTCGTTGTCGTTGTGATGGGTCTTATGGGTAACTGAATATTGACGCCGGCAAGGAGTAGATCGCGAAGCTTAGCCGGAATTAAACTTTGATTTATTGTTCACAACACTGTTTGAGGGGAGAGTTCAGTATATATTTTGTGCAAAATGAAATGAGAACAAACGGGAGAGAGTGATGAAGAAAGCGTTTTAATTAAGTTTAAAAAGACAGCGAACAAATCGATGTTATCTATTAATTTATATTATTTGTCCATTACAATATTTGCAACGGATAATCGATTGCAAATGTTTTAAATTGCAACGGAATTTTCGTTGCAAAATCCTTTTCATTTGCAACAGACAATTGTCCGTTACAAATGAATATTAATTTGCAAGGGAATTTCCATTACAAATTAAATTTGCAACGACGAATCCGTTGCAATCTACTCTTTTTTTTTCAGAATATGTTTTGCAACGAAAAATCCGTCACTAAACATATTTCGTTGCTAATCTGCTCCAATTTTTACAACAGATTTTTTTTTATTGCAAAAATCCGTTGCAAATGACCTACTTTTCTTATAGTGATGGGACCGACCGAAGCCACTGATCAACTAACCATGATCCATAGCCCATCAACTTGAACGTAATCCAATAAAGATCTAGGTGCTAAGTCGCAATTTCCTTGTATAGCTACTCTCTATCATTTAAAATAGGACCGGCGACATCGACCTAGAACTATTAAAAGCAGGGTTTGGTTGTCCCAAGATGGACTCGAGCGGAATAATTTAACTGATGCTTATATAAATTAAAGAACATAGCTAAACAATCAAAACATAACGGGACAGATATTCACAATTCATCTTGATTGGGTATTTCTTGATGTTTGCATAAATAATATATGGATTCATGCCAGATTCAGAGGGAGGTGATAAGAACTGAGCAGCTACTTGTGTGAGGCTGATCACCTGATAAACAGGCGATTGCCTTATTCCATTGGCGTTTCAGTCTGTGTGCCTGAGCTTTGCTCCCTTAAAATAATCAAATACGAAATGGATAAAGTTTTAATTTAGTCCCCGTATTTTTTATTATCTTGTAGGTCAGACTTATAGATTTCAATACTTATATATTTTTTTAAAATTAAAATTGAATTAAAGTAAAGGCAAGCTTTCAGCTATGGAAATGACCACTCAAGTTATCAGAAAGTGACCTTTCAAAACTCGTGCTTGCCTGGTACTGGAGCAGTAAGAGGGTGATCGGCTCTGTAATAACTTCCACGTTCATGTTTTTTAATATAATGTTTGGGAAAAATCATAAATTATGTTTTTTATATATAAAAAAAGTTCAGATTTTAAAGGAGAGTTATAGCGAGATACTTAAATGTAAAACTATAACTATTGTTTATATTAATTGATCTAACATTTTTAAAATTATAATTAAAATAAATTATAATCCTAAACACATTACACCACACACTAATTGTTTGTTTAAAAGTGTAATTAAAGCTAATTTTAAAAATAATTTTTATAATATTTTTTTAATATTAGTATAATAAAGTTATTTTAAAATACTAAAAAAATAATCTAAAATAAATAAGTTTTTTCTTGATCTGCTATCTACTTGGACAATAACTGCCAAGGTGTCGCATCCGTGCGAATAATCAATCATGGCGGGGCACAGTAATCTGGCCAGTGGCGTCCCAACATTTCCATGTTTTCTTATCACCCTCCACGGATCACAGTTGTGGGCCCGAGGTAAAAAAATAATGACTTGTGATCGATTGAGTTGACTTCTTAGTTGATATGTTCATGGTCGGAATTTCCTGTAATGAATGCACTGTTACCAGGATACTCGACATCCCTTAAATTTTCTCTGCTGGATTTGGTTATCGAAATTAATACATGTCCTGTCCCGGTCCTCTACATTTATTTTACAGGTGCATATCTTAACCCGGGAAGATTAATTTGGTCCTCAAAATAAACCAGAAGATATAAAACCATGTAATAATTATTATAGCTCACACAAAATAATTATTATCTAGCTAACATGTTTTTTATTTATTTTTGTGCTGTTTTGCAATTACAGCATATTTCAATGACCAGTTTAAACTCGTGCATGGCAACCGATACTAAAATTCTAAGATTCAACGAACATCTTGGATCCATCTAGCTACTTCATCAATTTCATGCGATCTTTCAGAAATGTAATGAGCATGGTCAATTACTTAATGACCAATGCAAGAGGATTCAAATCCAAATATTCAAGCCAATAGCAAGCCGGTGTGTCTCCGATAAAAAAAACACCCCGTCGGAAATGGATTGAAGCCATCCTGCAAAAGCTTTTCTAATGGCCGAAACAATGGCTCAGGGAGGCTGTCCCATTCTTACAGATCCCAGCCATCGCACTTGCTAGGCTCAATATTTGAGGCAACTGATCAGGATTGGCCAGGACTGCTCGCAAAAGGATTATAATATAATGTGACGACTTTCTTTTTTCAATCTTTTTGGTTCGATAACTTCTATACAATTTAATTTAAAAATCAAGCTAAATAAAAATTGAATTGAGATTTTTAAGTTTAAACAATTACATCATGCTTAATATGAAATATTGGAAAATTTAATACGCTAATTTATTTAACCCAAGAAACTTTAATTTTAATTCAAGCGACTACGATGGTGCATGAAATAACCTAGGCCCCGTTTGTTTGCTGGAAAGTGGTTTTTTTTTTAAAGTAAATTTCGAGGAAAATGAATTCCTGAAAAGTGAATTCCGATATTTGACAGTATTATGGAAAATGAACTGGAAAACACTTTTCAGTGTTTGTTTGTGTTATGGAAAATGAACTGGAAAATAATTTATTAATAAATTATTTTTTTTTCAAGTTTATTAAAATAATGAGGAACAAATCTTACAAATTAAAAAGTTGAATGAGAATGAAATTGAAAAAAAATATAATTTCATAAATTATCTCAAATAAAATAAATAATAATCAAAATAATAGAGATCAAATCTAAAATTTAAAAAAAAATGAAAGGTGAATAAATTAAAATAATAATAATTAACATTTCATAAATTATTTCAAATAAAATAAGTAACAATAAAAAAAATGAGGACCAAATTTGATAGATAAAAAATTTCAATAAAAAAATGATAAGAAAAAAGTAAATAGCAATTATAAAAATAAGGACCAAAATTAATATAAAAATTAAATTTTAAGAGATGAAATTGAAAAATAAATATTCAAAAACAAATTATATATAACAATCAAAAGTTTGAGGATCAAATTTGATATAATCAGCAAATAATGACATTTCTAAATTTTTCACAACTTCCAGAAAGTGTTTTCCGCCCAAATTTTCCGGAAAACACTTTCCTGAAAACCAAGCCAAATTTTTCTTTGACTGGAAAGTGTTTTCTGTTGACCGGAAGGTGTTTTCCGTTGACCAATTTTCCGGAAGGCAAATAAACACAGGAAAGTTTGGAAAGTGATTTCCCGGAAAGTGAATTCCGGGAAACAAACACAACCCTAATTTCTAACTATTTTTTGCTTTGCATTTTCTCAAATGGTATTATTGTATTGGGTTTATAAAAGTTACGGGCCTGTTAGGATTTTGGGAGTTGAGTTTACAAGGCTATTGGGTATTTAGATTCGGGACACCTGGAAAATTCATGGGCCTGGTAATGGCTTTCATTCAAGCTTCAGGGAAAGATCCGGGAAATGACCTCAATGGGACTAACACCTTGTTATGCATTACTTTCTGTAGGTACTTTGGGCCTCAAAAGCCCAGGTACACGAGAAGTTTTGAATGCATTACTTTTTGAAGATGTTTTATCTTTCAAAATAATATTTTTTATTTTTTAAAAATATTTTTAATATAGTATATCAAGATAAAAATTAAAAAATAATTTAAAAAAAATCAAATTTCTACCTCGTATTTGTGTTGCGTTCCCATTCGTACTTTGTATAAAGAAGCATGAATTCTGGAATTTAAAGTCACGTTGATCTAAAACGTTGCAAGTGGGTTAATTGCTATTAAAAAAATGATAAAATTCAACAGTTTGCATTGCTATTGCCAATACACTGAATACAGCATTGAGCCAAATAAAAATGGTTTCTTACGACTAGTTTTCTTATTTTCCACGAGGAAGGTTAGTTTTTATATATACTGGATTTATCATAAAACTAAAACAATTAATTTATACCAATTCATATTATTTTTACTCCATTGGGCATGGAATATATATATTTTTCGCTTGAAAATATATAGAAATAATTTATTTATTTATTTATTAATTTTTATTCTTGCAAAAGACATAATATTGGATATTGATATTTTGACGTGTTATTGACTTATAAAATGCAATTTATTTACACCACACCAGTTAATGTGCTACAGAGATACTGAAAAATTGGATTTTTTTTATTCTGAACTTTTTTCCTAGTCGCACCCCTGGATCATTCTAAAAGCAGATTTCTTGCTTTATATCATATCCCATTAATCATGATCTTCTGTATCTTTTCGGTGATAAATATTTTTCTTCCTCTAATTCTTTGGTCTTCAATTTCATTTTCAAAAGAACAGTCATTTCATCTGCTATTTTATGATGATAATAAGTATAGTTATGAACTTGTTGCGGAGTTTTTAATTTTAAATTTATTTTTTTAATTTAAATATAATTAATTTTCTTTAATAATTATATTGTTGGAGAGTTTTTTAAAAGTAATTATTTAATTATATAACTTAGTTCTATTAATTGTATAATTAATTGCATGATTAAACTATATACAAAATAATTGCACTATATTTAAAATAATATAAAAAAATAGCTCTCCAAAATGACTTTTACTATTGGAGTACACATTAACAAAAAACCATTTATATACTATTTAAAAAACCATCTTGGAGATTTAGCTCTTCAAAATAGCTCTTGCCATTGGAGTTGCTCTAACATGCTAGCCGCGTCCAAATACATATTATTAAATTAAATATTTGAATATTGATACAATTAAAAAGAACTTATCATTTTTCAATCTTTTATATTTCTATTAATTTAGGATATTTATACTAAAGCTAAAATGGCAATTATTGCGTTTTATGTTTCTTTATAGCAGCCCGTTGGAGATGCCTGGCATCGCAGAAACCAGATAGAGAAAGAAGAATAAAAAAATCTCACTCATCGTTGGATTTGAGAAGAAAAAAAAGTTTTAAACCACCGAATTTTCGGAGATTGTTTTTAATCACCCGAGTCTGTTTTTTCAATTAGATTGCCATCCTATGATAAATATTCAGTCAAGTCCTTCTGTCAAAAATCAATGTATATCTTAAACAGAAAAAAAGTTTAAACTATAAACAACCTAAAAATATTTGGATGCGAGTACCTAATTGAGAATTGTCCGACACACTCAGGACCAATTGATAAAATGCAAATAAGTATTTTTTTATTTTAAATTAAAAAAATTAATATTTTAAATCATTTTCACATAATTATATTTTAAATAAAAATTACTTAAAACAAGATAGAAATCACAGAACACACTAACAAACAGGCTATTAATAAGTATCGCTACAGTCAGAGCGAGAAAAAAAAAAGTGAGCGGTCAATGAAATCCACGTGTCATAAAACCCAAGTCCCACCGGAGCTTAAAATAGGCCCCACCACAAAAACAGAAAATTGGTCAAATGAAAAGAGAACAGTCTCCACCATTCCCTCTCCTCCTCCAGTTCACTCTACTGTCGATGCTCTTCCCTCTTTAAATTTCCACTTCTCCTCCTTTCCATCTATACTTTTTTTTTTTTTTATTTTGTTTTGTTTTTCTCAAAATGACGGACATAACAGACGACATAGCCGAGGAAATTTCCTTCCAAGGATTTGATGATTACTGTAAACTGCTAAAAAATTTATTGAACGATGTGTTGCAGAGAGAAGTTGGTACTGAATTCGTCGACAAACTTGAACGCAACCTCACCCTCGCTCAGGTCTTCTACTTCTTTCTTTAGTTACTGTACGCAAGGGATGATTATAACTTTAAAATCGTTTTGAATCTTTTCCTTTTTTATAGTTTATAGTGTTCGTTTTATTAGTTTTTTGTGTGCATGTTGTCATCATCGATGCTATTCTCGCCTGCTTCGTTTCGCATGGTTTTGTTTGGTTGCGGAGTAAAGAGAGTAGGCGAAGTTAGTCGTTGCTGTTATTTGTGAT
The DNA here is from genome assembly GCA_025169955.1 of Salix arbutifolia. NCBI lineage: Eukaryota > Viridiplantae > Streptophyta > Magnoliopsida > Malpighiales > Salicaceae > Salix > Salix arbutifolia. The sequence continues at coordinate 11,246,912 of CM045911.1, forward strand.
TGCTTACTTCCTGATTAATCTCTCGGTGATTATTTATTTATTTCTTATTACGTCGTAAGTGTTTTTTGTTTTCATTTTTTGATTTTATACTAAGAAGTGTGAACGGTAATCTAAGGAAAAAAACTAAAAACAATTTATTTTCCTTTACATATTTGTTTTTTTTTGAAATATGCATTTATCTTGTACATTTTTGTTTAGTTTGGCGTCATATCTGTTGTGAACCGTGATGAAAAGAAGAATCAATGAATTTTTTCTTTTATAGCTGTACTTTCATTAATCAATACTCAGATTATTGAGAGGAAAATATTAAGAGAAGAATGTTTTTTTTTGGTGTGTGTTTAGAGTGCTTGTAATTTGAGATTCGCGGGGATCGAAGACACTGCTGAGTTGCTGGAGAAGCAACTCGCATCAGAGATATCAAAAATGACATTAGAGGAAGCATTGACATTTGCTCGTGCTTTTAGCCATTATCTTAATTTGATGGGAATTGCTGAAACCCATCACAGGTAATTAATTGCTTTTTATGATTTTAGTTTCAGAAAACTTTTGAAATCAAGCATATTGACACTGCACAATGTATTCCTTTTACGCAGGGTACGCAAGACAAGGAATTTGGCGCATCTATCAAAATCTTGTGATGAAGTCTTTAATCAGCTGTTGCACAGTGGAAAATCGGGTGATGAACTTTATGAATCTGTCTGCAATCAGGTTTGTTTGTGCTGGTATTTCTCTTTTGAGTTCTTTCTAACAGTTTTCTGTTGTCGGGGGCTTCTGAAAAATCCAGGGACACATCAGCCAAAGGAATGTTATAGGCTTCATTTGGTTGAGCTTTTCTTGCATGGTCTATAAGGACGAATAGCTACTGCTATCGTCATGAATTCTTTTATGTCCCTTAATTTCTTAGCGGCTAAACAGAGCATATTAGTATTATGTGTTGCAAGTTTTAAGTGTGAGCTGTTTAGTATTTGCTAACAGTTTCCTATATCCAAATCTTGTCCAGGAGGTTGAGATTGTTCTTACTGCACATCCCACTCAAATTAATCGCCGTACTTTGCAATATAAGCATGTTAGAATTGCTGTAAGTTTCTAAAGGCTTTGACGCTGATTATTATGTTGAAAAATGATAATCTTAGATATTGTGACTGTGTCAACTGTTAACCTTGGAATGTGAACCTGCTCTGTTTGCAGCATCTTTTAGAATACAACGATCGACCTGATCTTACACAGGAAGATAGAGAAATCCTTATTGAAGATTTGGTAAAGTTTTAGAACTCAACAATTGCTTAAGAGCCACATGACCATAAAGTGTGGGCATAATGATCAAGTTTAAAGTTATTTCTCTTTCTTCTTCTTTTCTTTTTTGTGGTTCATATTATTCTTGCTTTTGTAGGTAAGAGAGATTACTTCAATATGGCAGACAGATGAGCTTAGGCGCCACAAACCTACGCCAGTAGATGAAGCCAGGGCTGGCAAGTCAATTTACTTTATAAATCTCAACTCTCCTCTTCCTTATTTCCTCCCTTATTCCCTGATTGAGATCACTTGCTTTGAGTTCTTTGGAAGTTTCTGTTTCTGCTACCTGATGGGATTATTATTTTGATATCTCAGGCTTGCACATTGTGGAGCAGTCTCTATGGAAAGCAGTGCCTCATTTTTTACGACGTGTCAGTAACGCACTAAAGAAGGTGTGTTGTCACTTGATGGTGGTTTCTTCAAATGAATGTGAGAAATTGGTTGGCTATCTTGTTGTTAAGTTCTCGTATGTTGTTTTAACTGTCGTGTTTCTTCTCCCCTTAGCATACAGGAAAGTCACTTCCATTAACTTGCACACCAATAAAATTTGGGTCTTGGATGGGGGGTGATAGAGATGGAAATCCAAATGTAACAGCAAAGGTAAGCCTTTTAAAATTTGTCTAATAAGGTTCCATGGTCTTTAATTTAGAATAAACTAAACTAATATCATGTTGCCTCTTCTTTTCAGTTACAATCAGCTGTCCTTATGAATGCCTAAGATCCGATTTTTTTGGATAAGGCTGAAAAAAATTAACAGTATCATGGCTTTGCTTAAAAAGCTATATATTTTTCTGATGGTTGTTTTTGCATCTTATCATTGTCCTCATTGTTCATTAGCATCTTCCCTTTAAAGCTCTCACAAAAGAGTTTTTTGATTTAAACTATCACATGACTAAATCCACACTTTGAAATGACCTTTGCATTGACAAACAAATTCTATTAAAATTGAAGGGTTGCAATATTTTTCTGGGCCCAGAGGACTTTCTTGTTTGAATACTTTGTTGATTTTTCTCAGAATTCAGATTGTGCATTTATGTAGGAAACTATTTTATCTTTGCATGAGAAAAGCTAAGTAATTGACAAGGACTGATTTTGGATGTGGCTAATTGGCACTCTGCCAATTTTCAGTAGCACATCATCTTCTTAATGAGAGAAAGTCAGGTTCTGCACACTTGCTGGAGTGGCAATAGGAGAATTCCTGATTTTCCTGTCATGCTGTGCTATTCTTCTTAGGCATGTAAAGTTGCTAAGAGATGTTTTTATTGTTCTAGGTAACTCGAGATGTCTCTCTCTTATCAAGGTGGATGGCTATTGACCTTTACATTCGAGAAGTTGATAGTCTCAGGTTTGAACTGTCCATGACTCGCTGCAGTGATAAATTGTCAAGAGAGGCACATGACATTCTAGAACAAGGTTTGATTCATTGGAATATCTAAATTGTTTTTAAGCTCTGGAGAAATTCACTTTAAATCATGTAAAAGAATTCCTTGATGGACAATCAGACAAGCTGCTTCCTAATTAGATAACTAAAAGGGTCTGCCCTGATAACCTGACTGTTAATTGTTAGGTGCACTGTTGAGTTGAAGTAATGATAATTTAGTAAGCTTTCAGATTAATTTATCTTGAACAATTTTTTAAGGTTTGATATGTCAAGTGAGGGAATATGGTCAACTGAATCATCTTTTGAATTTCAGTAAGTAACAGAAGCTGGTGTTACTTTAAGCTGCCTGGTTAAGTTATTAGTGAGAGTTTTTCATCATCTGAATTAGTTTAAGTTGGTTTTGTTCCTTGTGCAGAAAGACAAACTGTCAAGTTGCTTGGTTTGTTTTCCTTTCATTCTTCGGATTATTTTCTTTTGTTTAATATTGGATGGATTTGGCACCGATGCCATGTTGTCAAATTTGAAATTTTTTCTTCCATCAACCTCCATTTCTCACGATATTTATTGGGTACGATGACTCATGGAAAATTTTCTGTTTTTCTGTGATTGTCTCCAATTCACCTAGAACTTGCTTTTATAGTTTCATTGAATTGTTAGCTTTTGCAATGACAAAATGTGTTTTCAGTGTCTCTTAGCTCATTTCCTGTCCAAAGGTGATAAATACACCTGGAAAATGAATGTTGATTTTTTGAAGTCCCCAGTCAAACTTGGTGGTAAAGTTTCTAGGTAGTTTTAATAAAAACTTGGTATGGAGTAGTGCCCTTTTCTGGTGGGGGGATTTCTACCAAGGATCGTGATTATTAATAAATAGTGTTCGCGCGCGCGCGCGCGTGTGTGTGTGTGAGAGAGAGAGAGAGGGAGAGAGAGAGAGAGTTGATAGAGACAAGTTTTCCATGTTGATCTTGCATGGTAAATGCCACATGATATTTATGGTGTTGATTGCAGGTGTTTTGTTATGCTTAAAATGTCTGATGGTTGGTGAATATTGTATGCAGAAACTTCACCAGAGGATCGGCATGAGAGTTGGAATCAACCCATGAGTGGAAATCAAACAAAGCTTCATGGCCAGCAAGCTCCACCACTTCCCACGCAACTTCCAGCTAGAGCTGATCTTCCTGCCTGCACTGGTAAAAAAGAAAAATGAGTCTCACTAATCATTTATAGTTATGCTGTTCATGCAATTTCCATATCAGTGACATCCTATGCCAAGTCCCTTTTTATTCACTAGAGATTTGATTGCTATTGTCGCTTTTTTTCTTAGAGTCATAACCAACTTAGTCAAGTCTGTTATACATTTCAATTTCATTCAAAGAGCAGGGGCATAAAAGAATCTACCAGTTATAATGTTCAACCATCAATAACAAAAGTTCATAACTTCTTCAATTTATCATTTCATGTAGAATGTGGTGATGATGGTGGTTCACATCCCAAACTAGAACTTCCAGGGACTGGTTACATGCCATTGAGTCGTCAGGTAAACTCAGTTCTCCAGCAGCAGTTTGTATTGATAACTCTGTCATTTTTAATAGCATTTTGAATTAAATAGTCTCCTTTTCTTTTTGTTTCTTAACAGGATGCTCAGGGTTCTTCAAATAAAGAATCTTCATTCCACGAGGCTGGTCATGGTTCTAGCAAATCAATTGCAAATGGAAGTTTTGCTAATTCTAACAGCCATCAATCAGCTCCAAGTCCACGTGGATCTTTCACCTCTAGTCAACTCCTTGCCCAGAGAAAACTTTTTGCAGAATCTAAGATAGGAAGATCCAGCTTCCATAAGCTTCTAGAGCCAAGTCCACCTGAACGTCCTGGAATCGCTCCTTATAGAATTGTTCTTGGCCACGTGAAAGATAAGGTATTGTTGCTACTTTCCGCTGTCTCAAATTTGCAAATTCTCAAAGTGTAGTACATGTAGAACAGTAAAACACATAACATGAGGAGAATGTAAAACAAAAATCTAAATCCAGTGTCTTGTTGAAATGAATGTGGTCTGTTATTGCGAACAGCAGTCATATATAATGGATCCGTATTTGAAGTTTTAGGCAACATCCCACATCCTCTATGCAGCCAATAGCTTGAAGTCAAATTTTGTTAAGAATAAACAACATAAGAGAGTATGGAGCGGGGAATGTGGGTGCAGCTGTGTTGATTATAAGAAATAGATTAATGAAGATATTCTCTAGTAGTGCAAATATTCTTGTAAGATAATCTTGAATCAACCTTGTGAAATTAATAGCATAAACTTTACTGCATTTTTCATGTTAAAAATGCGATGGAACATCATTCTTATATGGAGTTTCCCATATTATAAAGTATGCGACTTCTTTGAGGATGTAGGGATAAATGATTAGCTAGACCAGGGGAGACAGACTTTTGAAAACTAATTACTGGAAAATTCATAATCTTCCAAGTAAGGGACATGACAATTTGTCATCCATAATTGTGCTGTTGATGCATGATGCAACTACTAGCATTAGGTGAATTGTGGGGTCAGTATGAAATAGCTCCTAATCAAAATACTTTCATTGAAGAGAAGGAGCTTATGGATAAAGGAAGTGTCATGTAATTGTTACTCAATTTATTCATGGGTTTATTTTTTATGTCCCAATGACTTTGGCTGTGATTCTCTTTAATCTGCCACGGTTTCTTACCATTGTTAACACAGGGTAAGGCTTCTGTTTTTTTTTTTTTTTTTATAAATAATTCAATCTTTTGTATTTTCTATAAGATGATAAATATCATTTACCGTGCCTGGTGATTTCAGCTAATGAAGGCTAGAAGACGTCTGGAACTTCTTCTGGAGGATCTTCCCTGTGAATATGAGTCTTGGGATTACTATGAGACAACAGACCAATTGTTGGAACCACTGCTTCTATGCTACGAGTCTCTGGTAATATCTTCTGCGTTCTTATACCAACATAGGCTCTAGCTCCTCTCTTCTCTTTTGAGTAATCACGGAAAAGATTAAAAATAGCTCTTGCTTTACCTTGTATTATTTTTCATCGATTGTATTTTGTAGCAATCTTGTGGAGCTGGGGTGCTAGCAGATGGCCGGCTGGTTGACCTGATAAGAAGAGTTACGACTTTTGGGATGGTATTAATGAAGCTTGACTTGCGTCAGGTGGGCTTTGGTTCAGGTTATGGGTTGTAAGGTAACAAGGTGCGTGTATTATATGATTAAACTTGACTTTTGGAATGCAATAGGAATCTGGTAGACATTCTGAAGCATTAGATGCAATCACCAAATATTTGGATATGGGATCATATAGTGAGTGGGATGAAGAAAAGAAACTGGAATTCCTAACAAGAGAGCTCAAAAGCAAGAGGCCACTAGTTCCTCCCACCATTCAGGTAATGTGTCTAGACAGTATTTCAGCAACCAAAGATCCTGAGCATCAAAACCTCAGCAATAATTTTAATGGGCATAATCTACTGCAAATATGCAATGGTAGGAGGTCTTTTGGGCTTAACATATAGGCTGTCAGCTTGAGGCCAGAGAGCAACCACTTAATGCAAAATGCAGAAGGGTGTCTATTGTTCTCTAGGATCATAATCGAATGATGGTCTTTTTGAAACTTGTCTTATAATAATGTGATGAAGAAAGCTTATCTATATAAACTTCTCTGTTGTTAAGAGAAATGATGACAATAGTAGAATAAACAAAGTTTTTTCATTGTTTTTAATACTTGGAATTATGCATACTTTTATCACTCTATACCTCATAGTTTTGAGGTATAAAAGCAGCATGGGGATATTTTATTTTATTTTTTCAGGGTTCAGTGGGTGTTTCCTAAGTGATAATTTTGTGAATAGTGCAATATTTTTCTGGGATCAATAACATGGTTGAGCAGGATGAAAGGTTTGAATCACATGACATTCATTGACTACTGTTTGTTTTAATTTCTTGTTCAAGTCTTTTTGAGTAAACACCTTCTGCCTTTCGATTTGTTTACAATTAACTAATGTGATGACGCTTGCATTTGTGTTTCATGTCTTATTTCACTAGGGGTAAATCATCTTTTCTGACACTTTCATGTGTAAATTGAACATGATCAAACTGAAATATGTTAATGCACAAGCATGCAAAAAGCGAAAAAATAATATAAATCCCAAAGCAATTTCTAATCTATTAGAAATAAATTTGTGAAAAGACTTAACGAATTTGTTCCCTGCTTCAGACTAGCACTGCCTTTGTTCATAAAATCTTCAGTTATTGTTTAATGAAACACACAAGTGACAACACATGTTAATGTAAAAATTAGATCTACCCCAAACATGCATGTGCATTCACTGGACACAAACACATGGATTGGGTAAAACCTAATACGCTGTGGAGGAAAATCCTTATTATGCTCTTGTGAACAAACATTAATTTCTAATTTGATTATTGTGATGATATTAAATCCCTATGGTGAAATATGTATGATCTTAAAAGCTGTATGGGAAAAATGCCATTGTAACTGATTTCTTGGAGAAAATAATGCATTCTTATATTTTGGCCTTCTTTGCCATTTTTTTGTAGAAATATAAATTAAAACTCTCAGATCCTTGATAATTTTGCATTGACATTTTTGTAATTCCTGATTGCATTGGAGTTTGTCAGTGTGGTTGGATTGCTCAAAGCATCTGTCAAGTAATTGAAATCACCATAGAATTCATTACCTTTTGTTGACTTGAGAAAATGATATTTTCTTCCTGGACAGCATTGCAATTTGTGCATTTTATTCATGTTTTCTTTGTCTGTCTCTTGCTTTTTGTGTGTGGATGCTTTCTCTTAATTTGGTTTTTGGCAGGTTGCTCCTGATGTTAAAGAAGTCTTGGATACATTCCGTGTTGCTGCTGAGCTGGGGAGCGATTCCCTTGGAGCATATGTGATCTCTATGGCATCCAATGTACGACTAGCTGCTGCTACTTAGTCATTTATTTTTATATTAGTCTGAGATAAGATTACTGTCATGGAATTAATAGCAGAATATGTGATTGTAATTCTTATATAATAAATATTAACATCATCTTTAACCTCTTTTGGCAGGCAAGCGATGTCCTTGCTGTGGAGCTTTTACAAAAAGATGCCCGTCTTGCTGTTAGTGGCGAGCTAGGGAGACCATGTCTTGGAGGAACGTGAGTTAACCTCTCTTATGTTCAATATTATTATGTGAAATGCATCCTGGTTCATTCTGTCATATGTTCATAGAAACGTATGGTGGAGCATGAAAACAAGATCAGCAAATTTCATTTAATTTATTTGAAATGGTAATGTGTAAATGCAAGCATGCTCGTTAAAAAGCAGGGATTCTTTTATTTACCGTGACATTTGAAATTGTGCCACACATTTACTTACAGTTTCCAGTTTTTAGAATTAAAGTGATATCCTGTTACTGTGTGTGTCCTACGCAATTGTGATTCAGTGACATTAGTATTTATTCATTGTCGTCACAACTGAAAATTTTCAAGGTATGATCTTTTCAGAATATTTGAAATATTTTGTAACATACACCAGTATTTCGATCTTTCTTTAGCTGATGCTCTGAGCTTACCAGTAGTTTCCTGAACCTGAGGTTTGACAATTTGGTTAGGTTCTGTGTTTGAGGGTGGATCTCTTAATGCTCATTTCATAATTCACCAAGTTTATAGGTAGTAGAAAATGGAGAGTTCCGTGAATCTTTTGGCATAGTACTTTGGGTAACGAGATAAAAAGTTTAGCTTACTTTTAAGTTTACACTGCATTTACAATAAATAATCTCACAAGATCTGTACATGTCTTGGAATAGGCTGCGGGTGGTTCCATTGTTTGAAACTGTGAAAGATCTTAGAGGCGCTGGTTCGGTTATCAGGAAATTATTATCAATTGATTGGTACTCAGAGCACATTGTAAAGAACCATAATGGGCATCAAGAGGTATTCATTTTAAAAGCCATTTCGAAATTGATTTAATTAGAATTTTTGATAAACTTTCTTTGATCTTAAACATCTCGTGAATAGGTGATGGTTGGATATTCTGATTCTGGTAAAGATGCTGGGCGGTTCACTGCTGCATGGGAGCTTTACAAAGCCCAAGAGGATGTTGCGGCAGCATGCAAAGATCATAAAGTTAAAGTAACTCTATTCCATGGGCGAGGAGGGAGTATTGGTCGTGGTGGTGGACCGACATATCTTGCCATTCAATCCCAGCCACCAGGTTCAGTAATGGTGAGTTGCCTTTATGTGCATCAGGGAAGCCAATGATTAGTTAGTGTTTACATTCTATTATCTCCTTTTATTTTCTTTTTTTCTGAAATTTGTAAATGCTGTTATTGCTATGCTCCATCTTAAGACTAGAACATGCTAGGCATAGCTTAACAAAATCGGCACTAGCTGGTTTTGTTTCTCGCCGTTAGTGTAGGTAACGGTGTTTCACATTTATAACGGCCGTAACGTCGTTATATATCATTAACGGCTGTTGTACCCGTTATTTGTGGAAAAAACACAACCTTTAATACTCAGATTTTGCGGTTGAAATGAAGCATTTGCCATATTTAACTGAAAAATGAAGAAAAAATAGGAGGAAGAATCGTTTTGGGGAGGCAAATATAGGAGGTTGTTCCCGGTATAGAAAAGGTAAAAAGGAGAGAAAAACAAAGAAGAAAAAGAAAAACCACTGCAAATATTATACAGAGGAGTCGTTCACAGTGAAGAAGAAAAGGAACAGGGAAGCGGCGTAAAATTTTAGGCTTAACAATGTCTTTCACAAACTTAAACCTAGAAGACAAAAACTTAGGGTAATTTTGTTTACTTAAGCCCACTGTTTGAAGTGACAGCTAATTCTACTATTGTTGGCACTACCTTTCATTTCCTATGTTTTTTAAGCAATAATGTAGCTTAGTTTTTAGAATATTTTTATGGGTTAATACATTCAATTATCCTTATCAGGTGTATTATCCCTTACACCCTTTAGGAAAATTGTCTCTAGTACGCCCTTATATAATGGTATTTTGTCCCCTATTCCTTTTTGCTACTCTTAAGACTAAAATGCCCCTGCACAACAAAAAGAAAATCAATGTTAAAAAAATAAATAAAAAACTAATTAACTTTTCAACACTTAACAAATTTGAAAAACCTAGAAAATAGAAACAAAATTCAAACTAAAAAATTGAAAAATCTAGAAACTTGAAATCTTTCAAGAAAATTGAACTCATATATAATGATACCATATATTTAAATTTAAATTTAGTTTTTCATTAGCACTTGTATATGTGATGAAGCATATTATAAATTTTCATGACATGTGCATGCAAATTTATCACAAAAAATGTTATTATATGTTTATTCAAAACAATTATCAAATTAACATGTGAAATTGAATTTTTTTCACGAGTTTTTGCTAAATGATTCACAACAATGATAGCCGCAACAAATTAATATTATTTCTACAATCCGTGATCAGGATCCATTACTGATTTTGTTATCTTGCTCGCAATTTGTATTTAGCTAGTATTTTTGTTTGTTTTTTGTTCTGCTTATTGCTATTTCTGACTTGTAACTGAACTTGTAGACTCATTCATTTCTAAGCATGAAGTCAATTGTTGAAGGATTTAGCCTGCACCTTCTTACTTCAAACCTGTGATGTCCTTTCAATTGTCAGGGGACTCTCAGGTCAACTGAGCAAGGAGAAATGGTGCAAGCCAAGTTTGGGCTGCCACACTCAGCTGTTAGACAGTTAGAGATATACACAACTGCAGTTCTTCTTGCGACATTAAAACCCCCAGAGCTACCTCGAGAAGAAAAATGGCGTAATCTCATGGACGAGATTTCAGAAATCAGCTGCCAAAATTACCGAAGCACAGTATATGAAAACCCAGAATTTCTAGCCTACTTTCACGAGGCTACTCCACAAGCTGAGCTTGGTTTCCTTAACATAGGAAGCCGACCCACAAGAAGAAAGAGCTCAACAGGAATCGGACATCTTCGTGCCATTCCATGGGTGTTTGCGTGGACCCAAACAAGATTTGTTCTTCCAGCATGGCTAGGAGTTGGGGCAGGTTTGAAGGGTGTTTGTGAGAAGGGGCACACCGAAGACCTGAAAGCAATGTACAAAGAATGGCCTTTCTTCCAATCTACCATAGACCTGATAGAGATGATTTTGGGGAAGGCAGACATTCCTATAGCGAAGCACTACGATGATGTGCTCGTATCTGATAAGAATCGGAGAGAACTTGGTGCTGAATTAAGAAGGGAACTCTTAACAACCGAGAAGTGTGTATTGGTGGTTAGTGGGCACGAGAAGTTATCAGAAAACAACCGGAGCTTGAGGAGGCTTATCGAGAGCCGGCTACCTTATCTTAACCCTATGAATCTGTTACAGGTTGAGATTCTAAAGAGGTTAAGAAGTGATGATGACAACCACAAACTCAGAGATGCTCTGCTTATTACTATAAATGGAATTGCTGCTGGGATGAGGAACACAGGCTGAGCAAAACCTGCCAAGCTTTGCGAATGTGCAACCAGTTAAATTAAACAACCTGTTCTCTCCTCTTGAAGGGCTATCATTTTAGTGGCCTAGTTTGGGAGCATGGTATCTGTATCTGGGATCACCTTTTTTTTTTCTTTTTTTTTTTATCTCTTGAAATATTTATGCAGATAATAATACACTAAAGTGGATTTATTTCTTTAAATTTATGCAAAATCACTTACTCTCTCTCGACCGATTTTGTAAATTATGGAAATCATTCCAACTTTGTCATTGTCACTAGAATTGTTTTCATATTTATCAATAAAACACCTATTAAGACAGGTTTTGTGCCAAAACTGGTGTCTGGCTTTGTTTTGATCTTGTTTTCAGGAATGAAAACTCCTTGGTTGGGTTCAACCTTCAATTCAATTGGTGGTAGTAAAAAATAATTAAAATTAAAAGGAATAAAAATAATATCTTGCGTATAGAAATTAAATTGTGGTTTTTTCTTAGAAAATTATATATCTGTGAGGATCACTTTAGTCGATCACTTTATATAAATCATCATCAAAAATAAAAAAAAAATGCGCGCTGAAGTTTTTTCCTGTAGGAAAGCTACAGGACTTTAACTTAAACGAGGGGAAAATGCTGATTTCTGGGGGGAGTTCGAGCAGAAGGAGCTTGAATTTAATTACAACAACCTACTCATTTTAATTTTAAACGACCATGGTTACCGCTAATTAACCTGTGCGCACCATATAAATCTCCCTACATCCCTATTTACTTTAGCATTAAATCATTATAAAAGAAAAATAATAATTCATTAATCAACATGACGGCAATTTTCAAGGTTAAGGAGCGTGTTCTCTCTTCGATGACCAGCAGTTTCAGCATCTGCATGGCCCGATGATCGATGAAAACTCCCTTTCTTTATTGAATTTGGTTATCTTTGCATCAGAATCTTCAATTTGATCCCTGGAAACAATAAGTCTAAGATTTTTCCTCCTTTCCCCTTGATACGACACAAGCGGTTCTTTTTAAAATAAAAATTAGTTTAATCCTGAGAACAAAACAATTATTCAATAGTTGAATTTCATTCAAAAACGAATGTTATTGAACATAACCGAAATAATTTATTAGGCTCCCAAAGTCTTCAAATCCTAGCTAGATCCACCCCGATCCAAACTTCAAGTAAACGCCAAGTTCATCTACAGAGAATGCTAAGCGAGAGAGAGAAAAAAGAGGATCTAATCATCATAGATTGGGTATTGTTATCAATTTGGACACCATAGACAACATTGGACACTAATTTGTTCCCAACGAGTAATGACCGAAGAACAAACTACTCACCATAGCTTGCAGGTAGAGACCACTAATGTAGTCATATTGCTTTCTTATAGAGACTACATTTGTCATATAGAAGAGTAGAGATCAGTTTAATCACAGCAGGCATCCTGCGTAGGTTAAGTTGGTCATCATAGCTTCTTCCTGGACCAAGTCCTTGGTCTTGTATTTCAAAAACATTTAAAAAAAATATAAAAATATTTTATTTTATATTTTAAACTAATTTTTTTTAGTATTTTTAGATTATTTTTATATATTAATATAGAAAATATTTTTAAAAATAATCTTAATCATACTTTCAAACAAGAACTAAATTGGCCATTAAATATAGAAGGCACGAAACAATAATAAAAAAAATAATAAAGCTAACGGACTTTCTGATTTTGATGTGAATATTATGAATTTGATTGGATTGGAGAAATGGATTTGGAGAAAACATGCATGGTATAATGGTAAAACAAAATACAACAATCAAACATATGAGAAATTGAAAACAAGCAATTAATTATGTGAGATTGATAATGAATAACTAAAGATCAGATCAAGACCAATCTGTTTATAGTGCAAAATCTCACCAATCTTGTGGTTTTTATATGAATACTTCGATTTTAATTAAATTAGAGAGATGGTTTTCGCAAGCCGCTTGAAAATACACACATGATGAAAAAAAAGAAAAGAGGAAAGAACACGATAAATAATCAAATATAAGGGAAATTAAGAACAAGCAATCGTGGGATCGATTGATAGCGGATGCCTAATAATTAGATGATCAAAACCAATTTGTTTGGACAGAAACCGACAATGAATGGATAGTACTGCTACTGTATTTAAAATGTCCTACGTCCGGATGGTAATCTTGTGTGGAATCAGATGTCCTGAATCTATATACAGATCTCCCCCCCTCTTTTATCTCCATTTCCCTTTCGAGATAAGAAGATGCTATATGTTCTTCAAAAGAGATACCACGCTGCTGCAGTTATACGGAAGTGAGGTTCCATCAAACATATCTGTAAAACCTGCTGCTATAATTGAAGCTACCTCAAGCAACCACAGGCCATTCCTTTTTCTTTTCTGAGTGATGTCCAGCTTCGTTTGAATTTTAACCCATCTCATCTCCCTTGGTGGGATTTATAATTTTTCTGTTTTATGCTTTTAGTGACTCATAATGCAGGCTTGCACCGGACTGTCTTGTACGTGAATTTCTTGAAGTGGGAAATGGTCATGTCATTTCTTTTTACTGGATTCTGACTTCCCTTGACAATTAATATCAAGCATGTATATCTTTCATTTTTTAGGTGCGAATGCCTACTGATCCAAGGTAGCTACCTGATCTATTTGCAGTGCACACCCATCTAACTTAATTATTCCAAACCCTAGCTAGGTATATATATTACCCTACCTACCTAACCTGTTCCATTTTCCTGTTATTGTGCAAAACTTGAACACTGGTATTCAAGAAAATATGATAAAATCTGAACATATCACACAGACGGTGCTGGAAGAATTCTAACCATCCAAGTTTATTCAGGAACATAATTATGCAAGCCTGTTTGAGCATGTTTTCAATGTCAACTCAACATCATTGTACATATATAGTGGATTTGATTTCTCTACTTAAAGTCTTTTTTCTCTCTTGATAATTATATATATACAGAATCCATAGAATAATTAGGGGGAAACATTTATTTCCTGGGAGAAAATGAGAAGTGACAAGACAAGTCTGGCTCGCTGATTACTGATCAGTTATTCTCTCAGGAAGCACACGCCCCATTAATCAATAGTGCAAACAATTTTGAGCAGGCTTGCCTGAATTTTAACTCCAATGCAGCTCATCTGTCGAACCATCCATTAATACTACCGGTCAAGTTTGCTACGAGTAATTAAGACTTCCAAATCTCATCAATCTAAAACTTAAAAACAAATTTATATTTTTTTTTACCCCCTGTATTATGAAACCACTCGCGTTATATTTTGAAGTTTGATTTCAATATAGAGATAATGAATCAACACGTGGATGCCAAAGCAGCACGTTTTGACGTTCTAATCAGCACGTATAGAGATAATGAATCAACAAACATGGAATTTCTTACTGGGGACTTGAAAACTGGGGGAAATGATATATATCATGGGAGTCAAAATAAATAGATTTTTTGTCCAGCGGAAAATCAAAACAATGGTACGGGAAAATCTAAATAGATCTCAAGGGGGCCATAGCATGTCAAATTTTCAACCATATAGCTTAATGCCACAGCACAAGTAGTGTTGAATTGACACTGATTATATGTTTTCTTGATCGCAAGTGATGTCTATGTCCAACCATGAAATCAAATTCCAATATATATATATTATAACACCAATATATATTATCGTGCACCTAAAATTAAGGCTAAACTTGTTGCCGAGGGTACAAGTGCACCGGCCGGGATGTATTATTGTCCTTTGCTTGATGCCTTGATCATGGGGGAGATATCTTGATCTTGCTTGCTTGATGCCTTGATGGAGGATATATCTTGATCATGCGGTCAGTCTTCAATCTCGATATAAAAAAATCCCCATTAAAAATTATGAATAATAAATAGATCGACAAGAGACGGTATTTTGAATCACATTCATATATAATTAGATTTATGGGATAAAAATACTAAGCAACCCAAGTAAATAGTCCTAAGATAATCGATATAAACTAAAGCGTTTATATTATAAGATGCCATTTGGCATCTGCTTAGTATAGCAACAAGGAGAGTGGGATAACTGATCTTTTTAATTTCAAGAACTAATTATCAAATCATGCATTAGCATTGCTGTTGTTATTCTCGTACAGTGCATCATTATTGGCCGTCACAATTACCACTAATCCAAATGACGAAAATAAAAATAAAAATGGAAGATCGTACATAGCTGGCAAATGGGGCTAAGCTAATATATATATATATATATATATATATATATATATATATATATATATATATATATATATATATATATATGGATTCATAATCACTTCAAATTTGTTTGGTGAAATGATACATAAAGGCCCAATCAATGGGTTTTGGCTAAGCCTCCTGGCATCCAGCCTTTGATCGATCGTGAATTATATTAAAATTGCGCTCTTATTTGCAAGAAACTAGATTGATTTGTACGGGACTCGGTATTATTTTATGAAAAACACAAGGACTCAGTAAGGAAATAAAATCTTCATGGGGGCAGAATCGTTAGAATATTTAATTTCTGGAGGGAAATG
Organism: Salix arbutifolia; assembly: GCA_025169955.1. NCBI lineage: Eukaryota > Viridiplantae > Streptophyta > Magnoliopsida > Malpighiales > Salicaceae > Salix > Salix arbutifolia. The sequence continues at coordinate 11,262,656 of CM045911.1, forward strand.
ATACTAACGCAATAGTCGGGGAACATTTTCTAGGTTTGCTCAAAAAAATAAGGCCCAAACTATACAATTCCAATTTAAGAAGGGAAATGCATGGTATGTTGGAAATTACCATTTATGCCCCTCATGGCCTATGGTGATCGAGAGAAGTGTCAGAAGCTTATTGCTAGGTTGTGTTGCTGCTGCCTCTATGTCGGGGCTTACTGTTGTTGCTGGAGGTCACGACAGAGCTTCTAACGTGGAGGAGAAACTACCAGTGCTGAGGGGATGATAATGGTGCTTTTCAGGAGCTACCACTGACTATGGAGAGAGAGAGCTACCGCTGATTGTGAAGAGAAAAAAAACATCTATGCTTTGGCTGAATACAATGTTTCTTAGGAACCAAGCAATGACAATATAAGAAAAAGAAATACCTTGAACTCTGGTGTGCTTGTGGTTTCTGTGTGATGTGGTTGGGGTGAAAATCATCTCATAGATGCTTTTCGAACTGAGTTTGAAGCTTATTTTTTCTAGTGGGATCCACAGTCACAAAACTATGGATTTAGTTGTTATCAAACAGTTTAATTCTGTGATGAACCTTAGTCGCTGAACCAAACCCCCACTAAGAGAGGTCCAAGGCTAGCTACACCCTAATGATCATCAAATTAATAAATGAATTTAATTATGCTCGTTTTATTTTCTTCGTTTTATTATTGCGGTCTGACCACTTAAACTCATGGATGTCAACATGATTCATATACTCTTCCTGTTACATGTCCCACCCGATACCTCCTCAATTATTGCTCGGCCTTTCCCGGCTTGGCTTTTGAGGCCTGACCTCCTGAACGCTCAGGATTTCACCACATGTCATCGTCCATATTTACCTCTTACGGCAGAATTATTAAATTAAACATGATTGCTGATGTTAACACGCTCTCCACGAATAATGATATTCTCCTAGCCACTGCAAAAATAGTGGTTAATCCTGTGCTGCATACTCTATATAGCGGTTGCTCCAATTTTCTCGCGAATAACTTTTGTTAAAGTTACGAGAAAATAGAAATGATTCTCCCACTTCTCTCTGTCTTTAGGAACAAGCTCCATGATGCTAAATTACCAATAGACATAAAAACGAAAGAAAAAGTGAATCTCTTGCGTGTTCGTCAATGAGAGCAATCCTAGTAATTAGTAATTAAAATCATAGCTATATATATATATATATATATATTGATTGATTGATATATTGATGGTTAACGCTAAAAAGTTTCTTTACAAACTGAAACGATATTGTTTTAAACACAAAATGATAGACCGAGTTGACCCAATAACTTGAATCATGTTTTAAACCAAGTCAAATTTCATATCAATAACCCGTTTAGAATGCGGTACGTAGTTTAGAGTCTCAATCAAATGCATTTGAAACATCTTGTTTTTTAATCTAAAATCGAACACAATTCCAAGTTTTAGAGTGTGTTTGGCATTGCTTTTGCTTTTGCGATTGAGGTTGAAAAAAATCAGTTTCAAAAAAAGCGTTTTTACTGCGGTGCAAAATAATCTATGAAGTGTTTGGTTAAAACTGTGATTGAATTGGAGGTTGAAAAAAAAGCAGTTTTAAGTGTTTGGTTACCAAGCTTTTGATATTGCTTTTAACTTGTAAAATTACTTTAAAGGGCATAGACATTTACACACACATTTATTTATATATATATTTTTAACTTGTGACAATAAATTTAAAAATAATCACAATTTATTGCAAGGAATAATTCAAGTAAAATGGACACTTCATTTTATTCTCCCATCAAACTATTTGCAATGTCATCACGAACAATATCCATACGTGAAGGCGTCCGCAAACTCTGACTATTTTCACGCGCTACAATATCTGGTAAAAAATCATCTGGGATATAATCGGGATTACGATCATATTCAACAAAAACAGCATCATCTTGCGATCTTCTTCTAATATAGTTATGTAGTGTCATCGATGCAACATATTAAAATTCTCCATCTTTGCTTCCATACTCCAAATGTTCGTTCTATCACATTACGTAATGATGAATGTGCACGATTAAATACTTCTTGTCGTCCACTTGGTTCTCCCCGACTTCGAAAATCTTGTAAATGATACCGCTCTCCTCTATATGGACCTAAATATCCATACTCATTCGGATAAACGGCATCAACCAAATAGTATTTTCCTGAAGTGAGATTGAGTTTTGAAATTAAAATTATTATTAATTTCAACACTCAATCTTTTTTAATATATAAGTTTGACAATAATACATATTAAAATTAAATTAAAATTTATTTTGTTATATTTTATTTATCATAAACTAAATATAATATAAAAATAATTATTTTATTTTATATATCATTAACAAACACGATTCTATGCATCTATATTTTCTTTTCATTCTCCAAGTAAACGCGGTTATTCTCAAAAAAAGAAAAATAAAGAGTACTCCCTTGCAGATGAAATTACAATTACTTAAATATAATTTAAAAATATTTTTATATGTTTTTATATTTTAAAAATTATTTTTGATATTTATATAAAAATATCTAAAAATATATATGAAAATTATTTTAATATAAAAAATATTGTTTTTTTAAATTTTCCAAAAACTCTTTTGGAAAGCAATAAAAAACAATCCCATAATATCTAATCATCAAAAGCCAGAATACAATTTTTTTCATCCATCCATTTAGCTCCTCGGCCTCCTTTTCTCCTTTCTTTGAACAAAAACATCATAAGAAAACAAACCTAAAAAATAAAACAACAATTTCGTCCTCTCATCTCTCCAATTTTTATGGCAACCAACAAAACCCCAAACACCAGTAGCAATCAGAGCCTCTGTCCCTGTGTGATAGGAAAGCTTAAAAACAAAAGGAAATCTGGACCGCGGAACATAAAAAAAGGAAGTTGCCCCTCTCCTCTCCTCTCCTCTGTGTTTTTTTCTTTCTTTTGCAGCTCTCCACGTTCCCTCTCCTCTCCTCTCCTGTTTGTTTGTTTGGTTGACTGATTTATACCCCCAGCTTCCTTCCATTTTAGATCTGAAACCTAGCAGCAAGCTGACGAGAGGATAATGGGATTAATTAACAGAGAGGAAAGGGATGAGGCGCAAACAAGAAGAAAGGGATGAGAGGCGCAGGGATAAGGTAGAGTTATTTATGTTTTCAACGGTAATATTTACTTCAATCGGCAGTTTCATAAATATAAATCGCACTTTGAAAAGCACCAAAAATCAGCTTTCATTGTAACGCCGATTCAGACCATTTTTCCTGTGGATCCCATGCTTTGTAACTCAGTTTGGTTGATTACCAAACATCAAATTGTGGTATGATCTGCGAATCGCAGGTCGCACCACAATGCCAAACATCCTCTTAAGCGTACATGAATGGGAAAGCAATCTCGAATTAAAAGCTATGGATAGTTTTTATTTATTTTTCATAGTTGGCCTTGCTGCTTTTGAATATACGAAAAAAAAACGTGGAAAAGGTTGGAAAGCAATCACTCAAACTTACTTTGATTCCTCTCGTGTAGTATTATCAAAAAGCCATTACTATGAACATATATATGAACATATATATATATATATATATATATATATATATATTTTAAGCAATATCTGATCCAATTCATGTCATAATAAAGTCAACATAAAACTATTACGTGAATTACACAGCTACCAAGAAAAACAATCACTCAAACTGACATCAATTTCTGTCGTCGTGGACGACATGACCTTGAAGGGTTCGGGTGTGATCGTGATTTATCTCAGATAATTAAATATATAAAGGTGTGATGTTTATTTTGTTGCAAGACATTATGTTTGTGTTCCTCGATTAGGGGTTCACAAGTGTCCTTTCCTTATTGGGATCGACTCCTCCCTTCCTCCCACTTTTTTTTTTGGTATTCATAGGAAATTATTGATCCATTCATCTTTTACATCCTGATCAAATATAATTACATATTTATAGGTACTGTTACGCTTAAGTTTCAGAAAAGTGAAAAAGAAGATTTATATCCATGCGACTACATCCATATTCTTGTTTATCTTTTTGAAGTTCAAACCAAAACTTATGCCCATGAAAAAAAAGAAGGTAAACAACTTATTATTTAATTATTAATATATGACGACTCTATATGTATTATAGTTTTTTATTTTATGAAAATGTACTATAGTTGCTAATATATTGATATTTTGAGTTTAATTTCTAATATTAACTCCATATATATATTCCCTCCGAAAACTGAGCTAGGCTAGTGGATCCTCCTTGCCTTTCTTGTATATCCAGGCAATCAAACAAGAAGGATTGATAATATATACAGAATCAATAACTATGTTTGCGCTGAAACCGATAGAATTTCATGCTTGTAATCATGTTCAACACACACACACCACACATGGATTCGTGCTAAGATGCTCAGGATTTGAATCTTGAGGTCTAAATCTTCAGAGTGGATGCTCCATTCGATCACCTACTCTCAAACTTCAAATCCAAGTTGCTAGCTAGCTGGTTCAATGTATCAGAATTGGGTACAATTATAGTGGTGTTCTTGGGGCTAGCAAGGAAAGATGTCTATATAGAAGAATACTTTGAATCTCAAACTCAACAGGATTTAAGTGGATGCTTCACTTTAGGAAGACAGTGACAAAACTCTTGGCTGTTAGATCACTTCCATTTCTTAAGGTGCTGAGTGGAGGCAAGGATCGTACACTCAAGATTCAAAGGTCGAGGGGACATTAATAGTGCCAGCTTTTTCATGCGTCCCTAATGTATTTCATCAGGTAGGGCACTTTTAGTTTCTCAGTCTTTCATCCTGTCCACATTCTATCATGTACCAGTACTGCATGCCTGCCCATTTCTGTAATTCCCTGTTATGGAGACCTGTAATCATTTTACAGTTCTTGCATTGTATAGACAAGTCTCTGATGTTCTGCAGGGGTAAAACCATGAATGCTTGTACGTTATATGTATATAAGGAATGAGTGTAATGTAATATATTTCGATCCATATTTGAGGAAGTTCTGGTGGGTCTGCCTGCATTTTCCCTCTGAATTGCTGTCATAATGAAGTTAGACTAAAGCAACACAGTGACCTGAACTTATAGATGATCTCCTAAGAGTTGTAAGAATCTGAATGGCAAAAAATTAACAGAAAGAAAGCTAGCTAGCTGCAAACAAAGACAATTATCAATCCAGGAAGAAACGATAAAAGGAATCCAAAAAAGGAAGGAAGAAAAAAAGGGATTTTCATCAGTACTCTCAGAAACCCAAATCCTTTAATCGCATTCTCAGAAATCATGCCGTGTCTAAAATCCTTAATCTCCTCAAATGTTACGTCCAAATGTAGACTGCATGACTGTTAAACCTTGCTTCTCATATTTATTGATGCAATGATCCTCCAGGAAACACCCCCTCGACAAAAAAAAAAGGTTCTTTCCTGATGCTTTTCTAGTGACACTTATAGCAGTAAGAGATGCCAGGTCAGCAGCCATAATTTGGATATGCTGGACCTTTATTTGCCAGTAGGAATAGGACAATGCATAATATCTATGTATGCCTGTTCTTTGCAGATTTTCATGCAATTTGGACAAGACCAGAACAGACCTCTTTTCTACCGCAACTTTTATGTTTCTTTTTTTAGAGTTTTGATGATAGTTGCTTTTTTAAAATATAAAAAAGAATTTAAAGCAAAAAAAATAAACAACTCTAAAATATATATATGCACATTTGATACCAATACTTGGAACGTGGAATTTGGTGCCCATGTACAGGACTCATGAGCAATTCGCCGTAGGAAAATCTTTGTTCTAGCTCGTAAGAAGATAATAAACATGATATACTAGTTTTTAGGCTACCTCTATCAGTTGTATTCCATTTAAACAATTTCCTAATCTGCTACTTTATTAAATCAAGGAAGCAGTTCAGAAGACTCTAATCGTGTGTGTTTTCGTGGTTGTTTAAGAGTATAGTTGAAGCTATTTTTTTAATTAGAAATACATTAAAATTATATTTTTTATTTTTTAAAAATATTTTTGACATAACGCATCAAAATTATCTAAAAATACTAAAAATAAATTAATTTAAAACAAAAAAAATCAGATTTTTCAAAACGTTTTATCATAACATCTATGGGATGATGAAGTTTCTTCCACCAGGTTAGAGCAAATTATTGTCCTTTTTCTACTTATTTTAACAATATATATACGATCCTAGAATGTCATTATTGTGTCCATTGTTTTTCTCGAGAACTTCAAAGATACTTCAAATAAATTACCGCTTTATTTCTTGTTGTTATTCTAAATAAATCCTCGTTGATATATAATAAAGTGTACTTATAAAGAAATTAAAAAAAGAGCAGCAGTAGAATAGATCTATAAAAATAAATGTTATAATAAAAGTTTATATGAAAATTAATAACATGATAACAAAGTGTTTGAGATCTGCATTACAGGTCTCAGGTTCAAGTTAATATATATTTACTTTATAAAAATTTAAAATAACTATAGTTTTACTCGTCTAATTCAGTAGTAATGATAAAAAGTTGTGCATAGAAATAAATTATTTAGGCTGACTCGTGACTGAAATAGCCACAAAAATGTACATCTTTTCCTCTTCTTTTATTTATTTATTTATTTATTTCAAGGATTGTTTTTATACCACGTGTAATGGTCACTTTTTATTTGCGAACCCTAACTTCTTTGTTTTGTAAAATAATGAATGCCTTTTGTTTTGATTAAGGTTGAGGAAGGAAAAGGCAAATAATTAACAGCATCCAATCTTCAATTATTTATTTTAAATCAACTTCCTCAAGCCATTATTTAATTGTTACTAGTTTCAAAGACTGCACTACACGTCGTTAGATTTTTATTTAAATTAATAAAAAATATTCAGATTATGAAAACATTATTTATTAATGTTATTAAATCTAAATTCTAACATATTAATTCTGAAATCTTTTGACTCATTTTTTTTTATTTAACCTTGATTTAAAACTAAACTATATAGAAGTTGACCCGATTTAATCTGTTGAACTTGACTAGCTCAAAAATAACTTTATTAATCATTAAAAAAATTTGGGAATAAAATTAATAATAAAATAGAAAGAAGAAGAAAAAGACCTTTCCAGTCTAATTTAAAATCATATTAAAGTTGACCAAGTATAATTGAGTTGATTTACACCGTCTAAATACATTTTGACCAATTTGTAATAAAAAAAAAATTAGAGGACAAGATTAATTTTTTTTTTGATTTAACTCTTAATTTAGTATGAATTTAAAATTAAATTATATGAGGTCAAGTTGTTTTAATTTAATTAAGTTAATTTAACTTTTTTTAAAATAACCTGAGTGATTCAGATGATTGTTATTAAAAAAATGAGAATAAAACTGAATAAATAAATGAATTAAAAGAATACAGAAAGGAGAAAAGTGAAGAAAAAAATGTACTTTAAGTTTTTCCCATTTTTTTATTTATTATTATTATAGGAGGTAATTCCCTTTAACATTCTAAAGTATTGTTTTTGTTTTGATCGGCATATGCATTGATTGCTTTGCTGGCACCGACAAATCTTTTTTATATTTTGCAATCCCTTTGAAATCAAAGCGATCGATATTGTTTTACCTTTTATTTAGTCACGCAAGAATCTAAAGGTCCTCGAAAACAAATCTATAAATCTTGCCCCCCCTACTTACCAAAGTTTCTTACAAGTTTGTTTTTTCAAAGGCAAACAAATTTATTCGAATAAGAGAAGAAAAAACTTGGTTAAAATAAAAACTCTAGAAACACTGAAATTATTTTTTGGTATCTAAGTTAAAAAACCAAACCGAACCAAAACTAGTTGGTTTAAATCAAATTTGTTTTTTTCTTCTGGTTTGGTTGTTTTTATCGATAAAAACCAAACCGGATTGAAAATAATCATCCAATATTACATAATAAAAACACCAAATTACACCAAGAATCAAGAAACATTTTGTGAGGTTAAATAAAATATGATCTCAAACCTCATACACGTGAATATAGAAGATCCTACTCTACATTCGGCAAGCTAGGGATCTCATAAGCCAATGAACCAAGAAGAATTCTCTCAAAATGGGAACGAGATAAGAGTGAGAGAGCACGACGACAATGTTTTCATGAGAAGCAACGTGTAAAACCTACCATCATCCTTTTGATGGCTAAGTGGAGAGAAAAGAAACTTGCAAAAGGGCAATCACAGAAAGCAAATTGGACACTTGTCATAAAAGGCAAAGATGATAGTATGCGAATCCAATTTACTGTGGGGGAAAAAAAGAGCTTGTGTTCCTAGCATCACCATCTAGAGATATTTCAATCACGATGAGAATCCTAGGCTAGCATTTAACTCTACAAATTAAGATTTATTTTTTAAAAACAAGTGTATAAAATGAGATCAAAGTCTACTCTCTTGGTCCATTTATACTTAAAAATATCATAAAATAATATAAATTATATTTAATATTTTAAGTTTTTGATATGAATAATATAAATTTACTTATAATTGATTATATTTAATATTACAATGCCTTATAATTGATTTTATACTAATATATTTAACTTTACCATTCTTATTCTACTTAATAATAATCAATTATAAGGCATTATGAATATAAATGAGATTTATCAAGTAACTTGAATTTTGGAGGAGAAATGTTCTCTTAAGGCAACTTATATTCGTAATTGGTGAGGCTATCATCTGTGTAATGTCATGCTTGTAGTGAGCAAAAACATAACATGAGAATATTTTAGGCAATCTTGACCTTCTTTTCAATCTTAAATAAAACTAGAGATGCTCATGATTTCATGTTTTAAATGATCAAATGGAATCTCAATTGAGTGTCAGCTTATTTTTTACACTTCAAAAAATATAAATTGATATAAAAAATATTTTTTTTTAAAAAATTGCTATCATAATCTTAAACACCTTCTTAATTTAAGTTTGATGAATATGATAAAATATAATTATTATATTACACAAGAGTTTGAGTCAACTGTTCATTCATCGTATTATATTGTTACGAGAAAAATAGAACTGCCTCAGCACATTATTTTCTGATAATTAAAATGGAATTCATAATTGAATTTTGATTATGTTTTTTAAAGTTACTAAGGTAGAAAGATAGAGTTCTATCAGCACATTTTGCCTAACACGTAGAAGATACAATTATCACTAACGAACGGTTTAACATGGATTCCAGCAAATTAGTGGAAGAAGATGAAAGGAAGAGAGAGAAGGGGGGGAGATGGACAATAAAAGAAGAGCATGGACTTTGACGCCACCTTCAACGAAGACACGATCTGAACCACTATCTATTGGATTGAACGGGCATTCGACACGTAGAAAGGGCACGAGGAACCCACTTTTCCGTAAGACATCCCTGAAAAAAGAGATACCTCTATGCCTTCTACCCCATCAAGAAAAACGAAGAGAGAGAGAGGGAGAGAGGAGAGGGAGAGAAGAAAAATGGGGTACGTTTTGCTGGCTACTGTTTGCTCCTGCTCTTCTCTGCCTCACAGCTAAGTGGATATGCACTGATGATGATGAGGATGATTATAACCCACTGCTTTATTTCAACTTTAATGAATTTGCTATCAAAATGGAAAACTATTTCGTAATTATTCTGTGTACTACATTATTCACAGGGAAAGCATAAAATGGTTGTAAATGTCATGTATTTTGTCTGTCAAACTCCAAAAAAAAAACAATCCAGGTGGCCTTCACTGGATTAATCGGCATCAAACTGTAGAGATCGTCCGCTCCATGCATGACCCCACACTGACGAACGAACGAATTGCTTACATTCTTATAGCAAATCTTTTTTCATGGGAATAAATCTCCCACCTGAAATGTGATTACGTGTAAATGAGTAAAATTTTAGTTATTTTATTTACTCAAACTTGAAATCTGCTATATAATTTATAAATTCTTTATCATCACACCATATTTTTTGAAGATCTCACAATCAACCGTGTTGGAAGCACATTATTTTTTGTTAGATCGTGCGTTAAATGATAATTTCCCTATCAAGTTATATAGCCTTGTGTCCAGATTTCGATGCTTGCGAAGATAATTTTCCTGTTTTGGAGTAATTTTATATGGGATCACCACGATGTTACAATGAGTTTATGGAAAGATTAGGGTTTACTAACACCTTTTGTCGTTTAACCATTGAAGTTAGGGTGCATTCAGGTCTATATTATTAATTTAGTCGATTTCATTTCCAGTTAACTTCAAGTGATGGTGTCCGCAAGGAAGAAGGCAGTGACGACAGATTGCTGTTGCTGTGTTTTATTATCGTCATGCTTTGAAAACCTTGAGTGGGTATAATATAACCTGTATCAATTTTGAATATATTCTGTCAGATAAAGAAAAATAAAATGAAATGAAAAGAGAGGGAGAGAGAGAGCACAGGCGATGCAACCTGTCTTCGCACGCTAGCTAAAGGATATATTGACAGAGTGTAAGGCTGCAAGGGTAAGAACGATTCTAGGGAGCTAAAACTACACTAGATTGGTCCATGTAAGGTTAATTTAGTAATAAAATTAAAATAATAATAATAATTAAATTGAAAAATAGTTAATTTAAAAAATAAATCAATACTATAGGAGAAATCATATAGACTACAGAAAATGACAATAAAAGAGACAAAAAAAGGTAAATTAAAAAAAAAATGACAATAAAAGAGACTTGAAGATATATCGAGTTATTTTTAAGATTAATGAAAAATCATATAGACTACAAATAAAAATAAATAATGAAGTTCAATCTCAAATTAAAGGTTGAAGTTGAAAAAACATGAGTTTTTTTTTTATAAAAAACTCAAGAAATCGTATGTCAGTTTTCTAAACCAGAGTTAATCTTCTAAACTCTCGGCCAATAAAATCCTAGTTTTGAGTTTATTCGATTTTTTTTTCTTAACCAATTTAATATTGATGTAATAAAAAATATTTAAATCTATAAAGCTTGCCAAATTAAAACAAATAGAAATCATAATAACAAAGACTAGATTTGATACAAAAAATAAATTAAATATTAATAGATGTAATTGAAAAAAATATTTAATTGAAAAAAATATTTCAAATAAAAAATAGCAAGAAAAAAAATGAGGTCCGAATCTTAAAAATGAAAAAATTATTAAAGAATGATGAAATTAAAAATCAATAATTTTATAAATCATTTCGAATAAAATAAATATCAATTAAAAACATAGACTAAGTCTGAAAATAAGAATAAATGAAAATGTTTGTTTGAAAATCTAGAATTTAGAAACGGGAATTGAGGATGAAAAAAAACACATCATCAACACTACACACGCCGTCACAATTAAGGGGTTGTCGAGTGAATTCAAAAGTTATCTAAAAACCGTCATTTGACCACTGTACTATTCCATTAATGTCACTCAAAAATAATCCTTGAATGCCTTAAATGTCCTTGTTTCACTTTAAATATATTTTTTTTTTATCGTGCTCTGGAAAATAAAAAGATTAATTTTCTGATTGAGAGTATTTTCCGTATTGTTTTTGAATTTTTTTTTAAATAATAAAAAAATTCAATTTTTTAAAAAAATATTTTTAAAATACAGTGTCAAATATCCCCTAAAAAACCTGTAAATACCAGATTAATCTTTTCTCTTTACATAATAAATTATTAATTTCACTATAAAATAAATATTAAAAAAATCTTGCTATCCCAATAACCTTTTTTTTTCAGGAGAAAGATAAAATTATCATTTTATTATTGTCACAATCCACGGCAAAACACAAGCCTAATATTTTTTTTTTCTTTATATATAGTGGCAATGTAACATGCTTTAATTGCAAGTACTCAGTAGTACTACACAAAATGTTTTTGTAGCTCACAAGATGTGTCCTAGCTAGCTAGACGGAGCATTGTTAAGCAACATAATGGATACAAAACCCCTTGAAACTATCAGCACTACTCGGAGAAAAGAAGAGGAAAAAACCTCACCTCTGGATAACAGGATGGATCATTCCTCGTATCGCCACGTGGCAACACAAGCTCATGACATAGAGATTTTTTTTTTATTTGATGAAATTTATCTGGAAAATATATTTTGTGAGTTCAGGGGAGTGAGTAAAATTCTGACTGTCTCAAATTTGCATAAAAAATACACGTAATAACTCAAATTCAAGATATATTATATAGATTTCAATCATTCGAATAACATAGATATATACCTTGACGAGTAACATGTATTGATATACTATCGAACGACAAAAATAGCAAGAGTTATTGATTTACTCATGAATTAATTATAGGTGGGAAAATGACGACACTGAAATTCATGAATTCATCTCCCCTAGACCCCAATAGCAACAGCAATAGCAAAATAGTAAATGGCAATAGCAATAGTTATTGATTGGGTGAGGACACGAGTCTCCCCCTTCCTCGTAGTTGGTCGACCAGCTGCATCATGGATCATGGATCGCACCCAAGTCCAACTTCTCGTGCCTTCCTCACTCCCTTTATATAAGACCCCACACGATCACCTCTTCTTGCATGTGATCACTCTTTGCTCCCTCCTCATAGTTTGATTCACGTCTCTTCTTCTTCTCTGAAACTATGATGCCTCCTGAGCAAGAAAATACTAATACTAACACCACTGGCAATACTGGACCGTCTAGCATCATTCTCACAAACTGGACCGAGACTGTCACAGTTCATGCTGAACCCTCCGTTTCTTCATCTATCAGTAACATGAGCTCACGTTCAGTGCAAGATCAAGGATTACAGGGTCAACAAGAACCGGCCCTGTCAAGATCATTCACGATTTTACGTGCATCCTTGCGTCCTGTAACACTTATGGTACTTTTTTCTATAAATAATCTGCTAAGCGTTATATATTTTCCTTTCTCTCCTAGCTAGCTAATTAATTAATTAATTGGTTTTGCAGTTTGCAGATGTTGCATATAGTGTGTGTTTGTCCACGAAAGGAACCGGGTTTACTTCGGGTGAACCAAAATCTGCGAGAGCAGTACTTAATGGTGTTAGCGGTGTCGTTCGGCCCGGCGAACTGCTAGCAATGCTAGGTCCATCAGGAAGTGGCAAGACAACACTTTTAACAGCTCTAGCCGGTAGATTACCCGGAAAGGTTTCTGGTTCTATAACATACAATGGCCAGGCTTTCTCTAGCTCCATGAAGCGCAGAACAGGTTTTGTCACCCAGGATGATGTGCTGTATGCCCATCTTACAGTTTTAGAGACCTTAACCTATGCTGCTTTATTGAGGCTACCAAAAAAGCTTACTAGAGAAGAGAAAACAGAGCAGGCCGAGTTGGTTATAATGGAGCTTGGACTAACCAGGTGTAGAAATAGTGTAGTGGGTGGACCTTTGTTTCGGGGCATATCGGGTGGTGAACGTAAACGGGTCAGTATCGGGCAAGAAATGTTGGTTAACCCGAGTTTGTTATTGCTTGATGAACCCACTTCAGGGCTTGATTCTACCACAGCTCAACGTATTGTGGCCACTTTAAGGGGACTAGCAAGAGGTGGCAGGACTGTGATAACTACTATCCATCAACCTTCAAGTAGGTTGTATAGGATGTTTGATAAGGTGGTGGTTTTGTCGGATGGGTGTCCGATTTATAGCGGGCAGGCCGGTCGGGTCATGGAATATTTTGAATCATTAGGATACAATCCCGCGTTCAACTTCATGAATCCTGCTGATTTTCTGCTAGATCTTGCTAATGGTAAGTTAAAATAACAGTCCCCGTGTGCGTGTGCGTGCGTGCGTGTGTGTATTGAGTAATTGATACAAACTTATACGTGCAAGTACATTCACACACTTTAAAATGTAATCGCGTGTTGTAGCTAGATTTGTTTTCCTTTTCTCATTCTTTTATCTCTTTTTTTTCTGGATAAAAATGATTTCTGTACAGTTTTCAGCAGGAAAAACTAAAGGTAACTGAAATATAAAGTGATCATGTAGAACATGGGAGTTGACAGGGACTGAAGACTAAATGTAGTGATAGATATGGTTGGTTAATGTGAGCTCTCTGTGATGGTTTTGTTTTTTATTTCCGCCTCTCAAGTCTCAACATAAGCCACCAAGTTCAAGATTTAAAAGTGTCAACGTCACAACTTGCCGAGCAGCTAGCTAGTAAAATTGTTTTTCATTTATTTACAATGTAGAGTAAGGAATGGGTCCTTTCTCTATATTTGTGGTTCCTGTCAAAAAAAAGTATTTTCACCATGCATTTGACAAAGATGGTTCAACCATCACCATGATTGTCTTGCCTCTCTGAAATATCAGCCTTCTTATTCTGCTAAAAACATTACTCAAATGGTTATTCTTTGAAAGATTAGTAAAAATGAAAAAATGTTTTGTAAGAATTTTAGATCAACGGGTTGTTTTGGTCAGGTATCAAGTCAAAAGAAGTCTACTGAGTCTAATGTGATTTCAGATATTCTGTACTCAATCTTTTCTTTTTTCTTTGATGGTGATTTTTTTCTATTTTCTTATAATTTCAAACTTTTTATTCATTTATTTTTCCCCACTACTTCTTTATTTTTAGGTCTATCATGACGAACAATTGCGTCGCTCATTTGAACCTTTGATCTTGGGCAGAATGGCTTGAACTGATCCAAATTTCAAATAACATGACTAAAAATGATTTTCAGTATTATTGTATATGATTTCCTTTCCTCATTCTACTTAATTTTCCTCTAGCTCTTAAGATTTCTTGGACATGCAGGTTTAGTTCCTGATACCACCAGATCACAAGATGACCAGCTGGAGTTTCATGGAAGATTGGACCACCATGATGATCAAAATTCAGCAAAGCAGTCTTTGATATCGTCTTATAAGAGCAACTTGTATCCTCTGTTGATATCTGAAATTCATCGAAATGCTCAAGACCCGGTTCTTCCTTCATCATCACTGAGAGGTAAGTAAAAACCTTCTTCTCCATGCCAGGTTGATTCAATTATTTGTTGCTTTAAGTGACAATAAGGAGCAGCGCCACTTGTAGAGATTATTGGCTTGTGTTTTATCAGGTTCTGAGGTTCAATGGACAACCAGCTGGTGGCAGCAGTTCAAGGTGTTGCTGAGAAGGGGCTTGCAAGAAAGGAAGCACGAGTCTTATTCAGGCTTAAGGATTTTCCAAGTTATGTCTGTTTCGATTCTTTCTGGCCTTTTATGGTGGCACTCTGATACTTCACACATTCAAGATCAGGTATTGTTTTGCCCTGCAGTCTGCACTCTGACTTTTCAAGCTCTTAGTAAATTAGCAGCTTCGTTGATCTGATTGATGATTACTGTGGCCACTGGATTGGATTGAAATGACCAATTCTAGCAGGTTCCTGAGAGAAAAAACGTTGAAGATGTCTTTGGTGCACTGCTTGAGTGTTTTAAAATCTGATTTGTAATTGCAATTGGAACTCGTGTTTCTTTCTTCTCTGACCCATGTTCTTATTTATGACGAAATTGCTATAACAGGTGGGACTTCTCTTCTTTTTCTCCATCTTCTGGGGCTTTTTCCCGCTGTTCAATGCGATATTTGCATTCCCTCAGGAGCGACCGATGCTAATAAAAGAACGTTCCTCGGGCATGTACAGGCTCTCCTCCTATTATTTTGCAAGAATGGCTGGTGACTTACCAATGGAGCTTATTCTGCCAACTATTTTTGTAACTGTCACCTATTGGATGGGTGGTCTCAAGCCTTCCCTGATCACTTTTGTACTGACCCTCTTGATTATCCTTTTCAATGTGCTAGTCTCACAAGGGCTAGGGCTAGCCCTCGGAGCCATTTTAATGGATGTAAAACAGGCCACTACTTTAGCTTCTGTGACAATGCTTGTGTTTTTACTCGCTGGTGGATACTACATTCAGCACATTCCTCCATTCATAGCTTGGTTGAAGTATATCTCTTTTAGCCATTACTGCTACAAGCTGCTGGTGGGGGTGCAGTACTCAGCCACTGAAGTTTTTGACTGCGGTTTACAGAAGCATTGCAGGGTAATGGATTTTCCCGCTGTCAAGTATCTAGGGCTTGATAATAAGTTGTGGGATGCAGCTGCTTTGACAATAATGTTGGTGGGATACAGGGTTTTGGCTTATGTGGCTCTAAGAATGGGGGAACCTCACTGACCTTATGATAAGTAATTAAAGTGCATTGACTAAAATAAGGTATTTGTTTGTAGTACAGGTATTGAAAGAATTGTTCTTCAATTTGATCGCATGATCTTGAATTCTGAAAGAAACTGTGATCCAATATCTCTAAGACTAGCCTGTGTGAATGTAAATTGGATACAGATTATCTGAGAGGTTGTAACATGTGTTATCCAATTACATCAACCTGTGACCATACAGGAGACTGATTATGATTTATAAAAACTCTTTTCTGTAATTGTGTATGGTTCAGTCCAAATATGTTGACCAAGACTTTTTCCTGTTATAACAAGAGAGCAAACAAATCAGTTCTTAAATGCCAAAGAAAAAGAATTTCTGCATTCTTTAGAAGGATGGGTTAAGCGTTTGTTTTCAGCCTCCTCCTATACCTACAATACAGGATCTTAAAAAGAATCTAAGATGATATAAGATACGAGACTTACAAATTCTCTGAGACCAATTTAGAATAGAAGGCCAAGCAATCAAGCTTTTTTTTTTTTGGCCGTGCTTCAATAGTTATTCTAACATGGCTAGCTTAATTTCTGGAAAAATTCCCTCCTAGGGAAGTAGAGGTCTGTTCTGCAGATTTTTGCAATACGCAGCTACTCTTATTTCTCATATTTTGAGTCCTACATCACTTCAGTGTGAGCTGTAGTATAGTCTCTGGCATCAATTCCATGACAGTGAGAACCCCACTGACAAGAACAGAAACGAATATCTGCAAATCTGCAGAATGCTAATTTTGTACATAAAAGCTGCTGTTTTATCATAACTGGCAAGTGCGCCATTCAATGCATATGGTCCTTGAATTTGTCATTCTAGTAAATCCTTCCAAATTAATTGCAATGAGTGAAATTATTAATTATAGCTACAGGGGGTGACATTTTCTGACTATATATTAATCAATGTAACTAAAAAACAGATTGATTTACAGCTCCACGACAACAGGACATCTGCCAAAGGTGGGGTCCAAACATAAAATATGCACTTCCATTCAGGCTTATGCCCTGAAAATATCTGCCTCTATATTAGAATAAGCATCCAATAATGTCATTAAAATATGCCTAACATCTGATGCAGTATCCCCCAAAAGGCCGCCAGTTCAAGTTATTCTATTCCTTGAAAAAAAACACCCATCTATCCATTGATTTGATGTAATCACTTATTCGAATTCCATGTCACAGTTTGGTACCCTGGCTATAAATAGGACTAACTGAAGGATCCTCACCAAGGTAGAAAGTGTCTGTGCAAGCTCTTTGACAGGGTACCAAAGAAGAATGTCGTCACTCAAAGCAATGAAACCTGCTGGTACTCAGCCAACCGAGCCTGTCAAGAAGCCTGCAGCTAAATCCAGCAGCAGTGCCGCCAAAGCTCCGGCCTCAAAACCAGCTCCTAAGGCCGAGCAGAAGCCCCGGGAGCCTAAAAAG
This sequence comes from Salix arbutifolia, assembly GCA_025169955.1. Lineage (NCBI taxonomy): Eukaryota > Viridiplantae > Streptophyta > Magnoliopsida > Malpighiales > Salicaceae > Salix > Salix arbutifolia. The sequence continues at coordinate 11,280,215 of CM045911.1, forward strand.
AAGGTACGTGAACCAACCTTAATGTAGCTAGAAGTACGGTTGGGTTAAAAAAACATTATAAATTTATGTATTTTGTGTTTCCAGTCGTAAATGCATGGCCGCAATACCAAACAGCCCTACATATAGTTACGACCTGTAACCCTAATGCATTATCAAGATGTCTTAAACATATTATACCCACTGTTATAAATATATTCACCATAAAATTGTAATAGCTTCTGTCGTCTGATTGAGGTTTTTTAATGGTTCATTACAGGCATCGGGGTCAAGTAAGCCAGCAGCTAAATGAGGATAAAAAGAAGTGGGGCGACATGTGAAGAACCCATGAAATAGTTATATGTATACTCATGGTGATCTTAATTATTTATATCTCTGATACGTGTGCCTCTCTCTCTTAGGCTATTCGCCTAATAAATAAAATACATACTAATTAGAAGAGTTGCTTTCCGTGGTGGGTTTTTCTTGGTGTGGCCTGGCATTTGCTCATACTATTGCGCAAGGTTTTTGAAGAATCAAGAGGGAATATTTTCTTCGAATTAAGGGCATAATTTTTTTCGAATATTATGTGTTAGACAGCAATATGCCTCCATAGAATTAATTAGTATATAAGAACTCGAGTATATATTCCATTAAATTAATAGTGCATGGAATTGGAAAAAAACTGATGAGATAGCCTGTTGAATAGCTTTATGTCAAGTGTAAACATGAAATTGCTAGAGAAGAAAACGTAGTACATATTCTCGACTCCATCAAGACAAACTGTTCTATTGGACAGATTTTTCTTTTTTGATAGATCTAAGCTGTAATGGAAACTCGATGGAAAGGTGGAGAACTCAAGATTCGAAATTGCTGGTTTTATAAACCTAGATTCAGCAATCATTAATTGAACAAGGCAACCATGAAGCATGAGTAATCACTACTTTAATATATTTGTATCTCATCATGTCAAGCACTCATCTCGAAAGAGGTCTGGTTCTAGCTAGCTCCAAACGTAACTTTGTCCAGATCAAGAAGAAATTTCCAAGAGTTTTTTTGAATGCCTTGTATTTGTTGAGATAGGAATCCTGGACTTGTGATTGGAATCTTTATTGGAATAAAATAGTTCGAGTTTATCTTTATCATATAATATTATTTATACAATACTCCTATAAATATAAAGATCATGTGTGTGTGTGGGTGTATGCTAATGTTCTGGCCAACAACTTGTCTTAGAAGATCTAGATAACTTTTACTTCGCTAGCGATGTGGCCAGCAACTTGTAGTAAGAAATCTAGTTCTAGTAATTCATAGATCACCACCATGCTATCAAAGATCAAGTAAAAATCCTGTTAACGAAAAGGGCGATTGTTCAAATTAGAGGGAGCAGCTTCTAAATTCAATAAAAAATGGCCGATGATTGGATTGGATTCGAGCCAGATGGGTAACTGAAGCCTTCCCAAATAATAACCACCATTCTACATTGCGAACCACCTTATTAATCCTCTCCTGGAGCAAACCCCTTTCGCAAGAATATATAGAGCATGAAATTCAAGATTCGAAATTGCTGGTTTTATAAACCTAGATTCAGTAATAATTAATTGAACAAGGGCAGTCTTTGAGAGAAAGGGGTTCAAGACCACATAACAAACAATTGGTATCAGAGCTTAGGTATGCATGCAAGTCTTGACCTGATAATCAGAGGAGAGATTGCTGTAGCTATCCTACTTCGGTTGTTGAAGAGGGCTGGCGAGGGAGTTTATAAGTGTAAGGAAAAGCTCACCTCACAAGCTAGCTTTCTACGATGAAATATGTCCACACCAAGAGCTTTCTACGGACCTGGAACCCTATAAAAAAAGAGCCCCGTTGACTCTATATCAATAAGCAGGCATCTATAAAGAATTATAAGCACCTGAGATCGGAAAATTCCTCCATTATTTGGTTGTCTTGATTAAAGAGTTCCCTAAAAATATCTGCAGCCATATTCTTCAAAGTTTCGGCATCATTGCACCAGCTGCCCTTATTATCACGCAAGCAGTCCACTCTATTTCTCCTCCGCTTGGAAATGGTAGTCGCATGAAAAGAGGTAGTGTTACGGTCTCCGAAATTAATCCGTTTTGCTTCTCGACTTCCGATACCACTCAAGTGTTGGAAAATTTAAAAAAATTCTGATATTAATTATTAGAGTGCAGAGATGTCCACTATTTTAATTGAAATTTTTCAGCTTTTAGCTGAGAACAAAAAACAAATAATTGTAGAAATCAAGGGGTAAAATCCAAGATCTTCCTTGGATCAAGAGGCAAAATTCAAAAATCTATTTTTTGATACTAATTGTTGGAAAATTAGAAAAAAATTTGATATCAATTATTGGAATGTAGAAATGCCCAATATTTTAATTGAAATGTTTCAGCCCTTAACTGAGAACAAGAACAAAGAACAAAGAATTTTAGAGATCAAGGTGTAAAATCCAGGATTTATTTTTTATTGTCATCCCTCTAATTGTATTTATAGAAGAAATCAAAGCATTACAAGAAAAACTCTAATCAAACACAAACTCTTAAACTAATCTTATCATAGATAAGATTTAAACTAGAAGTAGAAAAGAACAATTAAAACACATCACTGAATGACAGAATTTAAATGACTAACATTAATAAAAAACTTATCACTAATTTGTAGCAGAATTGAAACTAAATTCTTCAACATCAAGTACTCGTCTTGAAAGAGGACTTGTTCTAGCCAGCTCCAACGTAACTTTGTCCAGATTACGAAGATATTTCTAAGAGTTTTTTTGAATGCCTTGCATTTGTTGAGATAGGAATCCTTCCTGGAGCAAACCCCTTTCGCAAGAATATTTAGAACCTGAAATCCAAGGTCCATCAGGATACAGTAATTCAAGCATGGGTGAAATCGAGTGGAAGATCTACAACTAGACTTACTGCCTCCATGTTTCTCATTAGCATACAGGAAAGCATTGAGGTCTCTTGCAAGACACAGGGATCCGATGCGTGTAGAATTAGCAATAGATTCCAGTGCTGGAAATTTAATTAATTTAGAATTAGCAATTGATTTCAATGTTGAAGATTTATTTAATTAACATGGGTGAATGAAAAAATAATCTTAAAGAACTTTTGTTTTTTCTACAAAAAAAACCCTTTTTTTTATGGCTAATCAAAGGTTAATAATTATGAGAATTAATTCCTTAGTATTTTAGCTTTTAAAAATTATTATAATAAAGTTGAAGTAAAAACTTCTAACTTAATATTTTTTAGATTTTCCTATTCTTTCTTACCTCATTTTAGTATTTTTCTTCTCCTTTCTATGAACTTAGGTTCACAATGTTGAAAGATAATTCAGCCCTTTTCTTTTGATTCAAATACCTCTTCATTTGAAAGCACATCTAAGCCAAAATAATGCAATTGAGGTTTTGTGAGGCATGTTGCAAACATTTCAATAGCACAAGTGAGAAGCAATAAGATCTTAAAGATAAATAATTCATCATTAATAACAACAATAAAATTATAACTTTAAAGTACTTTGACAAGTGATTGCTCTTCTTGTTTTAATTTAACTATGATTAATTTTATTATTAGAGTAAATTCTAGGATTTAACTATGATTAATTAGTATATATGCATGCTGGTATATTGTTATTATATTTATATTAAAAACATGTTTGCTTTAAGTTTTATTTTACATGTTTCTAGATTAAGACAAAATATGCACTTTAGGCTTTACTTAAATAACTGTTATGTTTTGTAATATTTTGTGTGTAATAAACTAAACATCTTTCTACTAGTTAAATATATTTACAACTTTTTATTGCATCGTGTTCTTTCCAGATGTTTGTGGGCATATATATTACTGCAAATAGGAAATTCTAGAGGCCATAGTGGATACGAGTATGAATGAATTGGCTGTTCATCATTGGAAATAGGATGAAGCATAGACAGCCAACGAAACAGAAGTTGAGTCACCTTCTGAATTAACCGGATCATAAAATACACCATCTTCATCGGAAAAAGTTATCGTCTCCCCAACCAGAGCTTGTTCATAGAACACCGCCTTGTTCTTTATTATCAGTACTGCCTATCTTTATATATAGGAATACTGGATTTAGAAGTGAGTGGTCTGTGCAGTTTCACACCAGGTGGTTCGCGTTCAGGTTCTGCTATCACTAATAAGAGTTTCTGCGTCCATCTCCTCGTCCGATTCACTGATAGAAATAATAATATCCTTATCCACTGAGTTTTTCCATGCTGTTCCTTCTCGTCAGTAATAAATAATCATAGCTGTATGATTACCAGTTTTATCACGTCTGAGTTGGTCAGAGTAAGCTGTATGATTTATCATACGACCGCTTTCATCGCGCTTGGCACCACGGCCCTTTAGAGGTGCAAAATTAGTATGATGCCAGTAAGTTTGCACTTGCAGAAACAAACTTGTTCTTGCAGGTTTTGTGGGCTTATGAGATGCATGGGCTTCATTTGTGATCCTAATGGGCTTGTCTAGGGTAAGCGAGGTCAGTATTTTTGGAAGGAAAATAGGAGGAATGTTAGAGGTCGATCGAACATCAAAATGAGATCCTCTCATATGGACACCTTGCTTTCTTAGATTTCTCCATGAATTCTGCTAGGCTAAGGCTGGCATGAATCCAGGGACCAAATTCAACCCAAGAAAGATATATATAATCGTGTCCAATTAAGATATCAGACTCGGTGATGCTTGTCAGTTCTTCCTTTTGTTTATTTTCCTTGATAAATTACTTTCAAAGGGAAGATCGGATTTGGCACAACCATTAAAGATATGCTGCTGCAAGTGGGCACCAAGAATATCAGTGAAGAATTATTAGCGAAGCATCTAATACTATATATATATATTTATATTTCAAGTGCCATCCAGATCAGTTATTCTAATTCTTTCTAAGTGCCACCATCTCCTTGTCCTCTTATCTTACCCTTGTGATTCTCATTCCTCTTCTACACTCGCATGGCTCTGCCGTATATATAGAGAAAATGGTACGTAGTAGAGGCCAGGTTATCTAGACATCATCGTTTTCTTTCTCTATCAGTCAGTGAAGGATTAAAAAACAATGGCGTCGTTGAAGGCTGAGAAATCTGTCGGCACTCAACTCTTCGGGCAGGCCAAGAAGGAGCCGGCCAAGCTTAATGACAGCACCTCCAAAACCACGGCTTCGAAGCCTGCCGCGAAGAAGGCTGCCCAGAAGCCTCCAGAACCCAAGAAGAAGGTAATATATAAACCAGGACAAGAATCCTTTTTTCTTTATATTTGTTTTGGCTAGTTACTTACGAACATGAATCTCGTCCTGTGCAGGGGAAAGGAGGCAAATCAGCGAAGCACTAAACTAGCTGTGAAATGCATAAGCTGTGGGATGGATGAAGTAATAGTCCCATGCTATATCTAGTTTCGCTGTTTCAATCTAGTTGTGTAACAAAAACCCTATCTTACCATTGATGCAACTGAATGCAAGGCACTTGCGTTGGTGAAATAAAATATGGTATTTGATCCATGGACTGCAACGTAAATCCACTTTATTTACGACTGTTCTTCCATAACATCACCCCCAGGCCCCATCAATCATTCCCATTTTTAATTCCTCTGAGGTTGCCCTGAACTCCTATTATATATATATATTAAAACTTTATTATCATTTTATTTTATTTTATTTTTATTATTTGTTTGGGGGTGGGATTGATTTTTCAAACATGGAACTCAAATTGTACGTGCTAATTTAGGGTTGCATTGCCAAGGAAGAGAGAGCAAAAAAGAGTACAATATAATAAAAGCTTAAGGATATATTTACGGCAGTATCTGTGTTTATACCCTCTCCATCAGTCTCCTCCAACCTCCTAAATAATTTTGTTACTTGAAAAATGCATTTTTGCAAATCCAAGATTTGCCAGGTCGAGGTATTAATTTTACGTTGTCATGTCTTCTTAATCCTTAGTTTTAAGCGGGAATAGATGATTTTATCCAAAAAAACAAATAGGGATGGCCGAATAGTGCAAGTGGCTTGACCTTTTTGGATACTCTGAGGTCATTCAAAAGATAATTGCCATTGATAATATGCTAGAAACGTATGGATAGACCGAATAAAATATAATCCTATGGGATTTTAGAGGCGAAATTAAAAAGGGCTAACCATGTGAGCCACTTGTAACATGAATTCAGGTACAAGGCGTCTTCTTGGTGGAGCCACTTCATCTTTGGCTTGGGCTTCTCTATCATCAGAATGAATGATGGACACTAAATCTTCAAACATCCTATCGTTGCCACCTCTCATTGGATCCTGAGCAGTATTCAAAACCATACACGTCAAACAAATCAATGAGATGAAGCACCATAACCACTATCCATTTTGCAAGAATCAGCAAATCATTGGCGATCCAGTGAAGACACAAGGGTTAGAACTAGAATGGAAGATCAAGCATAAAGTTGTCCCTGCCTATCAGAGTTCGGAGGATAATCTAAGACACGTATAAATAGCAAGCAGAAACATCTGACAACTCCCTTACCTGTAGAAACAAATCTGTATGAGTCTTCCCCTCATATAAAATTGATTCAGCTCTAACTCCGACGCTTTGTAGGGTTTCGGCGAAAGTTTTACTGGAACATTAAAGATATATTATCAAAAGGTTGTAAGAAGAAATTACATATAAACGATAAAAAACTAAAAAAGCTTTTAGCAGATATGTGAAGTGTGAAAATGACTCGTCCTAAATTGGTTTTCCTCCTTTCGTATATTGCTTGTTAAAGATTAAACAACCCATCATTGTCTAGAAAATATTTTTACCTAGGAATTTATAAGCAATAAATTTACTGAAAAATCAGACCTCGAATCAAATGTCAAGTTTTATGTTTGCTGCAAATTTAAAATGAGAAAATCAAAGAATCAAAGGTGTACCTGCCTTAGACAAAGTAACATGCAGGCTGGCAGTTCGGTATTTGATATAGAGGCTGAAGTAGGATTGTATAGAATTTGCATGTTCACAGTAGAAGGTTATTGAACTATAATAAGCATACCATTAATTAATGGACCCATTTCTTCACCGAGATTGATCTTGGTCTAAATTGTCAGAAACTAGATGCTCACAATTTCCTATGATAGTCTTCAGGCTTCAATTCTCTTCATCTTCATCACCCTTGAGCCTATGCTTCATTCTTAATTCCTAATGGACCTAACTCTAGGATTATAATTGTAAGTTTGACAAAGTATAACGAATGAATCATTTGTTTTTCCATGTCCTCTTTCATATATGGAAAGAAATGGCTACAATACACCATAAACAGCTAGTGAAACCTTGGAAGCATGAATTTGGTATGATATTAATTTCTTAACATAACAATTTTTAAAACTACAGGGTATGCTAAAGAGGGATGCATAAATAAGAATACCTGTGCTTAGTTATATGCATCTTTTTTTATCACTGAATATTTTATGTCAGTAACCTGTAACATTAATCCCATAAAACATGTACCACGAAACCTTCCAAATTTTTCCTTGAGTATCACACCCTTTTCATCCCAGGAAAATGCACATTTTCTCATTCGACATCTAGGATATTTAATAAGTATCCTATATGTCTCTAAATCCAAAATTGTTGTCTTAGAAATATTGGAACGTACCGTGGAGTATCTAAGGACTGTCAGTACCAACATAGGCACAATATGGCAATACATCCATGCACTCACACATCCATGCATACAATCCCATATGCACTTAAAACAATAAATTAGGTACTGTAGTTCAAAGGTTGATTGCACATGGATGTTTTGCATTTATAGCCTTCTGATCATGGATCACTATCTAGCAAATTTAACTATCAGTCTTCTGGAAGAAAAAATGGAAAACAGATGTGGCCATTCCTACTTTCTACTCATAACACCAGCAGCAAGAATGCTTGTAATTTATGTCTTTGATGACAAGACTTCAAGATTTTCAAACATAAAAAAAGAACAGATTCAATTTTAAAAGGTGAACTTGATACGTTTTGTCTCTGCAAACCTTGTGAAGATTATACAAAAAATAAGGAAATTAAAAGGAGAGAGAATATACGCAAAATACATTTTTTTAAGATAAGAATCTGACCTGGAATCTGCTGGAATGGAATAATCTGCAGTGCCATGAAAAAGAACAACAGGAGGTAGAAGAGAAACTGCATTTTTCAAGTTTGGGTCCTGTACAATTACTTCAGGAGAAAATCGTCTTAAAGACTCTTCCCCTTCCATTATGCTGACGGAAAGTTTTGGAACCATTATGTACCACAATCAAAGGCAGAGAATAGGTTATTAACAAAACAAGAAAATAGCATAACCAGAACTAATCAATAAATGAAGAAGGAAAATACCTTAAGAAGATGGATCGGTACAGACCACGACTGTGGAAGTAATCTACTAATTTAAACAAATTATACCTGTTTAAAAAGTTAAGGAGGACTATAAGAAGAAATAAATCTGATGAAAGGAAGACACGTAAACAATGCTTGCAATAATTTATTACCAAAAAAAACAGCCATGGAGTTCAGAAAAAAACATTTAACAAAAACCTACCCTCCAGATAAGCCAAAATAAGCCTTTATCTGCGAAACACTCCAGGTAGTGCTCTCTCCTTCACCAGCCTCTTTGATTGCCTGCTCCACAAGTGCACAAGCAGCGATATGTCCACCAGCCGACTGTCCCATTAAATAAATCCTATTCGATAGCAGCATGGAGAAAACAACATTATGAATGATAGAAAATGCCAAGCAAACATTTGGAGTTCAAACAAGAAAGAAAAAAGAAAATCAATTACCTGTTAGGATCACCTCCATAATCCGCAATCTTGTTGCACACAAATGAAATACCCTCAGATGCATCCTCCACCATATTGCTCATGGTCCCCTGAGGGAAATTTCTGCATGCAAATGTAAACTGTGAGTTATAGATTTTTAGTTGCTACACACTGTTGAGAAGTTGCCCAATCTAAAAGCATCACACTGATACAACTTTAGGCAATTGTCAATCCATGATTATCACATTCATAGAGAGATTGTTGAACCAGTAAGTGAGAACAAAACACACTACACATAATTTTGATATTCATTATAATAACACATGCTTCTGAAATAAAAAAATGTCCACCAATCTGCAAGCGTATTCCTTGACAATGAAAATAGGTACAAGAGCATACTCATATCTCCAGACTATCTAAAAATACTGATAAAAAAATCAAAATTTCTTACAATCAAAAGAGAAGAGAAATCAACAGAAGAAGCCAAATATGCACACAGAAGTTATACACATAAGGTCCCTAAATGTCAAATCAAAGTCAAGTAAGTCCATTTTTTAGATGAAGAAATTGAGAGGAGGAAAGATACGGTTCAAGCAAAATATCAGATCCTTTCTGCTAAAAAAAGATAGCCATAAGCTGATAAATAACTATAATTAAAGAAAACCCTTTAAAGACATGGTGGAATTGCAACAAAATCATTATGGTGACAATAAAAGAAAGAAATTAAGCATCAGTCAGGAGGGGGAATAGTAATGAAGGATGTCCATGTTGTGATGATGAAAACCAATTTGTACACTGGTAAGGAGTAATCAGATCTAGCTGTAAACATTAAGTGATGAAAACAAACACAAGGAAAAGCAACTCTAGAAAATGAAAAGTACATGATAGGATAAAGTTCAACAAAGAATCTGGCCTTGGAAAGAATTGAGTGGAAAAGAGCATAAATGGTTGAATTTGACTTGGGTAATGTTCAATGGTTGTTCATAATACAGCAATACAAAGCCCCAGCAAAACGTTCATTCTTGTATTGGTATAATCATATATGAAAATCCACATGCTTCCCTGTCATTTTAGGTTCATGACAATCATTCAACAAGGGGGGGTTGCAGAGCACTATCTTAAATTGCATATTATGTTTGTGATTGTGAATGCAAGTGTTTATGCACAGAACATGTAAAGGCTGGTGTGAATTTGATATCTCAATAAAAAAACCCAGAAAAGAAAGATCAACTGCACAAGAAAAGGTGTGCTTGGAATGATCAAATAAAACAGCCCAATAAGCCTTCCAGGGGCTGGGTTATCAACATCTTAGATTGTGCTTCAATGAAAGCTTATAACAATAATTTCATTTCAGTGCACAACTCGAACTTCCAGTAAATTTATCAGGTTCTCTCAAAACAAGGTTTCTTTTTTTCCTAACAAGATAAGAAATTTATTGCACAAAAGAAAGTTGACAAGGTAAAACATGTCACCTGTAATCTATGCAAGCCACCATAATATCTCTTTCTGATAACTGTTGTCCTAAAAGAGACCCCCATGCTTTATAACTGCATCAACAAAAATGAGACTCAAAACATGCCAATGACTAATAAGTAGATATGAAGAATGGAAGGATATAGCAACTGTTAAGGGAATTCATAGAATTTGACTTGACAAACATATAAATGATCCATGTCCAACTAGTTGCTGAATAACAAAAGCTAGCAGGCATTCCCATTGATCCTAGAACTCAATTAGATCATATCATGGTACCTTAAAAAAGCTAACAGTTTTGTCACTTGATTTAGCTTTACCAGTAATTATAAATGTCACTTATCTTCCTCTGCTCATATGAATTTTATTATAACACAAGACGTGCATCCATCCATCATTATCATCATGCATCTAAACACAATACACACCATTATTAAGCCTTGTAATTTGGAAAATGAATGCTTTGTGATATTAACTCAAGCTACAAAACCTGAATAAGATGAGTGATACAAAATCAAGGCTTTTCAAATTCAAAAAGTAACTGCAAGGAAAAGAGATTACTCACCCAATAATCCAGGCTCCCCCTGTTACAAATGCAACAACAGGTTTTGGACCATCTGTATTTTTTGGTAAGTATAGATCAAGCCTGAATAAAAAAGGCTTCACCAGTCATGCCACAAATTCATGTATTTACAAAGGTCATGTGAACTTATTGCATGGATGAAATGCATAAAAACAAATCCAACCTATTTCTTGGTTGATCACCATAAACTATACTTCTCAGAACCCGATTGGAGAAGAAATAGTGATATCCAACTGCAAAAGGTAAGCAGACTAGTTAATACTCTCACTCACAAAGTATAGTGAACTAGATAATCATTAATAAAGCCCACAAAACCCAATATTATATAATTCCAGCTAATAAACATGGTTGTAAATTGCAACATATCTTAGTAATGAAGAGGAAATTTATGCATTAAGATTTTGCTAAGGATCACAGGACGTTGCAGACCTTGAATAAAACCAGGAAAAAGCATCAACGAGTAACAACCAAGGGCAAGAAATCTCATGATCCATCTGTACCCTACCCTGAATAAAAAATAATGAAAACATAATATAGTTGTGATATATTTTAGTACGCATCTCAAACAAATGCAAAGAAATACAAGTGACATTCCAAATGCCTGAATGAACATAGACAACAAGAAGAAAATGCATTTTCTGCAAGCATTCAAAAACCTATTTGTTCAGATCTTGAGGAACTCAATTTCTCTTTGCTTTAATTTGATCCAATTACATTTTTATAGATTATATGTCCATGCATTCTCAACCCACAGCCTAATCTAACAACTCTCCGCCATAAAAAATTGACCCTCAAAATCACCACCACTGTTACATTGGACACGGAAGCTACCAAAGCTGCCCAGGAACAGCAACCTATCACAGAGTAAAGAAAAACACGGGATGTTCTAATAAACCAATGGAGCTAGCACACAGACGCGCACATGTATAGGGAGGAACTGCACATAATTTGGATTAGCAGCAAGAAAGATAGGAACTGGTAGAAAATAAGCAATCCCCAATACAATCGGAGTAAGGTAAGTCCAAAAGGATAACAGCTAGAATTAAGCTAGATCCTATATCAAAGCAAAATCGTCGCTACAGAAGTTCCAACCATTATGCTAGATCAAACACAATTAATCTACTATCACATCTTAACACCTCCATTTCACTAAACTTAAACCTATCCTAGCACAACAGAATAGAAAACAGCCCCTCATTTCTAATCTTCCGACGAGTTCCATTTTTTCATATTGAACAAGAATTCTGCATCCAGCAGCCAACCATGTGATTAACTTTAATAGCATATCTAAATGTTCATGCATCAACTACATAATCATATCCTTGTCATCTATGAAACATTAACTTCCAAATGGCCCATCCACGACCGAAATGGAAAGCCAACCATTCTGACAACAACCAATCATTCAATAAAATAGGATTTTTTTCGAATTTCAAATGAACTTCGGCTGAAAAACAAAACCCATCATATGAATTCTTCAATTTTCACTGTACCCCATATATCTTAGAAGCTTCAAGCTCAATCTAGTGAGAAGAAATGTCTCGGAAGTAGCATGTTCCACTTCACGTGCAGGAGATGGGCGTTGACCAAAAGAATCATCCGAAAGGGAAGGGAGCGAGTTTTCACTGGCAACACGTCGCCTTCTTTGTTGATAACTAGCAGAAGAAGAAGAAGTTGTTGTAGTACCTGCAAAACTTGGAGTTCTAGACAAAAGAGGCCTAACAGAAATGATGGTTTCATCTTCAAAGGGAGAAGACTCAAGCCTGGTGCTCGTGATCGGGTCACCCTGTTTTAATGGCATTGTTGTCGGGTCAATACGGAGATAGGAATGTTGTTTTGAAGAATGGAGGTTGGGGTTTGTGACAGGCAGGATATGAGAAGGCATTTTTATTTATTTTTTCAAAAACACGGAAATGGAATTGGAGATTGAGCCAGCAAAAAAGCAAATGTTCTAAAACAGCAAAAAGCTTTGCCTTGAATGGATGATCATTAGCAATGTCACCCCCCAAAAAAAGTTGGAATCTTTTGAGGAGGAAAACAGAGAGGAGTTCGGGACTGGGTTGTGCAGAATCTGGGGAGGTCTGTTGTGATGGAAAGGAGAGAGAGGGTTTAGAGAGAGAGAGGGAGGCAGGGCGGTTGGTGTTTGGCACAGGGGATTGTTCATGGGGATGACTTTTGAAACTGGTTTTTCTACAGGAGAGGGTTAGATTTTTTCCGTTTGTTGTATTTTGACAAATGCTGTTAAGACACCAATGGGGGCGTCGCCGTGGGTGTCCCAAATAAACAAATTAATTCCTGGTTTGTAAAAATAATTAGATATTTATTGGTTGCGTATTATTTCTTTTCTATCAATTTTTTTATCCTCTTTCTTAAAACAAGAGGAATAGACTCTCTCATTGAAATTATTTTGAAATTTTTTGAAATTTTTTATTTTAAATTAAAAAAAATATTTTTAAATTATTTGTATGTAATAATTTTTTAAAAATAAAAAATATATTATTTTAATACATTTATGAACGAATAATATTTTTAAAAACAACTTCAACTACACTCTCAAATAATATAATGGAAAAACAATTAAGTTATAAATATTTATTTTTTTAATTTATTTTTATTTTAAAACACGTGAAAATAATGTTTTTATTATATCAATACATGAAAATAATAATAATAATAATAATAATAATTTAACACTGAAAAAATATATATGGCACGCACTTAAAGCAGTGATGGGAGTTGTTATATATATCCAGTTAAGTTCGGGGCTTTGAGGCTTTTCTGAAACAGATCCTTATCTTTATTTTGGACGTTGATTTGGTTATTGGGCTTCCAGCCTTTTCTGAAATAGATCCTTATCTTTATTTTGGACGTTGCTTAGGGTCTTGGGCTGAAGGCCTTGCTTTACGTAAAAAGAAAGAAAAGGACAGGCCTTTTTGTAAAAATGTTTGATAATTTCTCTTGCCCTCTTCAATTTTCAGCATGAAATACATCAAAATAATATTTTTTTATTTTTTTAAAATTATTTTTGACATCAGCACATTAAAATGATTTAAAAATATCAAATCACTGGTTTTTAAAATAAAATAAAAAATTCAATTTTTTTGGAATCGCCGGTTGCAACGGACTCCCAAACATGGGCCTAATGTAATTGTATAATTTCAAGCTTCGATAATATATATTTAAGACAATACTAAAATTATGTCATATTTTAAATAGTAATTAATACGTAAATTACGCCTAGCCTCTAATTAATTAAAAAATAACTCGTATTGAAGAAGTTTTATTAACCTGAAAAAACTGGTTAATCTCTTTTTTTTTTCTATTTTATTAACCGTATAAGACCCTAAATAACATAATTAAAATAATCTATCGGAGATTATAAAATAGTTCAATAACACACATGCATGAAAATTAAATTTTAATTTTTTTTAAAATACTTTTAAAATGCAGTGAATGAGATCTTTTTTATTCGATTTCAAGTTTTTAACTGTGCGGGAATATCCTTTAGATACCTTACTTTCTTTTCACTTTTTTTTCTCGGGCAGGAATGGTAGCCGCCAGATAGTATCATGCATCTTTTCCTTTCGTCGTGACTCCATTTTTCCATTATATCTGCTGGGTTTTTTTTTTATTAGTATTATTATATATATATATAAGCTCAACTATGCATGTATAGATTTTATTTGACAATCATGGATAAGCATATCTGTAAGAGATTCTTCAGTGATAAACAAATTAAAGCTCTAGATCAATAGCTTGTGAATCATTTAACCTATTCCTAATATATATATATAAAGCTCAGCCATATATATATATATATAAACTTTAAACTTAGCTTACTGTGAAAATATTGAATTGTCACTTTATCATCGGGTTTTTTTGTAAGAAGAAAAGAATCCAATTAAAATAAAATACTGATATTCATTATCATCCATCTTGTAGGTTATCAAATAAAAAAATTAACGAGGCATCCCGCGCACCCTGTAAAAGGTGTTTTGTCATTGGAAAGTGGGTGGGTGGCAGGATGATCAATGAATAGTTTAAAGCCGAAACAGGGGTGATCTACAATCGTAATATCAAATATAATTATCAATCATTGAGTTTTTTAATGGATGCTTACTTTGTAGGGCATTAAGTTTATAGCATAATGTTATTTTCTGTTTCCATTGCATGAATAGGGTCTTTTCTCATTCATCTAACCCCATTTAATTAGACCGCCCATCCAACGGGAAAGCTGGAGTGGAATTGCCGCATTTACAAAGCCAGCATTCCCATATTGGTTCCAATTCTTTAACGTTTTGTTTTAGAAAATCCTGTCCAGGATTATTTCGTGCAATCTTTCGTGCACGGAACAATTTTCTTGCATCACTCAGCTAATGCCCTCTGATTTCATTGAAAAAGAAACAAAGAAAACGCCGTATAAAATTTAAACTATCTAATAAACTAGATAGCGTATCACATGTTTCTTAATGGTCAACAATGGCGATTTGGATAACATATACATATAGATGAGGAAACTATTTGCTAGTCGATCGTATATTTCATGTAAACTAAGCAAGTAATTATCAAATTCTTAGATATAGACACCTCGATACCGCATTTGAGGTGTTATTGTTTAACAATAATAAATATTATTTATACATTAATTGAGGCCTTTCCCCCCCGAATGGTCTCTTATTTTATAGAATAGCTTGCCTAATTGATTCCATATCAGTGCGAATCGAAGCATCAAGGTGTGGAATCACGATGGTATTCTGATCAATATATAATTTTACGTATTATGAACTTACTCCCCAATAACATCTACAGATATATAGGATCACAAACGTTTCTCAATTTAGGTTTAACTTCATCTTGACTTGAAGAATGTCTTCTTGTTTTGTCTTTCTTTTTTCTTTAAGGAATAAATCTAAATCGTGGATGCTCTTAACTTGAAGCGACACCAGTTTATAGTTTTTTTTTCAAAAGTAAAAATCGAAGCCATGGATGCCGAAGATACTTGTAAAATTATGGAAAACGTTAGAATTCTGATCCGCGAAACCATATTTCAGAAACGGTGTGGATTATTTTGTTGCCTCCCGAATAATTTACATTTTGCAATATTTAGATATCAAAGAAGCTACATGATTCCTCTTCGTTAGCAGAATTTAATTACTAACTAAAGAAGATTGCGGTTCCTGCCCCCATGATCTTCACAGGACAAGAATCAGAACCCTAATACTTGGCCAGCATGTCAAATATGTGTGTGTGAGATTACGCACGAAAGATGCAAAGTAGAGCATATACTCGGGAACCATCCTCTGTGGCTATACTCTAAATGATATTGCTGTGCAAAAATGACCTCTCACCACATAAAAGAATACTATTCAAAGAATGGAACCTTAAAAATGTACTGCTTACTGAAGTATATGCTTAATCTGAATCATCAAACCGTGGAAAAGAGGATAGATGGGTTTCAAAAATGCCAAGATGTTAAATATCGGGGTGCAGTACTTCTCACTTAAGTGGGATAATCCTCTTCAAAGATATGCACTCTACCGCCAATTTCAGGGCATTTTCCGGAACAGATAATCAAAGAATCATATGCCCAAGGAATCGTCTTCCCGCGCTATATATGGAAATCTAAACCTAACAAATTGCACTTCAACATTCTTGATTCCTCAATTTGGCGCGCGGGATCAATACTTGGGGCATGAGCTCATCAAGTGGCATCCCGTTAATTGATCTAGACCTAACAAGTGCCAACACCGTAAATAATTGTAGGGTGAATATTAAGCCTACTGGTTCATGCAACCACTCGTCAAATTAAAGCCTTGTCGTGGTCAAGACTGGATTCACAATGGGTTTTCTTTGTTTAGGAGTGAACCTTTGAAAAATCACGATTAATTTTGAACGGGATGGTCACAGGCGGGATCAAGAGCTAGAATCATTTTTAGGTTAAGTTGAAAAGAAAAGGAGGGGATAAATTCATTATCCATTGGCATAATTCTCGTACCTTGTCGAATTGTGAATCTTTCGAGTAACTGGCTCTGATTGCGAATATGGGCAAACTATACGTACATTTTGTTTTCTTTTCCCCAAAGGAGCAATAACATCTAATTAAAAGTCACAAATTTTATCCAGATTGTGATATGATCATTACAAAAAAACAAATTGCAATTTGTTCGACGCAGAGGTGTTTTTCACAAGAGCAATGTTACAGAACATGGAAACAAATTAGCTAAAGGTTGACAACAAATATAGATGCCTAACTATATACAAAAAGCTTTATGGATTATCATTACTTTATACGATATTAGCATTAATATATAATATTAAGTAAACTCTACCTCGCTTTTTTTTTATATATATATATAAAGGCCAATATTGGCTATTCTTAGAATATAGGCTATTTTTTTAATGAATTCTAAAATACTAATTTGTCGCAATTTTTATTATTATATAAACACCACATAAAACCATAAATAACATAAAATAACTTACTCAAATCATTCCTAAGCTATACGGTACTATATTGTGCACTTGTACGTGTATCTAGCCCAATGCATTGAATTTCATAACTCCGAGTAAATGGAGCTAAGTTGTATTAGGATGAGTGATTTTGTTAAGAAATCCTGTCATCTAAAAGCTTAAACTGATAGGTGAGACTCCAGAATATGATTATATTATATTTTAACACACCCCCTCAAGTGAAAGCTCTTTGGGCTTGAAACTTGCACGGGCTCACATTACCTTGTGCTTGATTTTTTTTATCAAATAGAATAGGGGTGATGAGATTCGAACTCGTGACCGCTGGGTCAACAAGACCCTGATACCATGTTAAGGAATTATTTCACCTAAAAGCTTAAACTGATAGATGAGATTCCAGAATATAATTATATTATACTCTAACAATTTTCTGGGAATATTTATACATCTCTACCCCGTACATAAGTATGTGATAATTGGACAAGCTCTATCCACCCGTAGATGACATCCAAAAATAAGACCATGATATAAAAATAATCTATATTGTCACTTTATCTAGACTATCATAACTCTAAAAATGACTTAGAAGCAAGCTAAAATACCATTAAATATTAAAATCTAAGAATAATTAAATTACATCAAGTTTCGTGAAATTATTGAATTGAATACTTATATAATTATTTATTAGTTATTCTTTGTTATTGATTTTTTACTCTTTTGGAAAAATATTGGCAATATTAAAATAGGTTTATTAAAAATAACTTATAAAACTTTTATTCATGTAATGTATTTTTAATTTATATTCATGTTTTATATATAATTGAAGGAACTGTCTAGAGTGAGAAATTTTGTAAGAATATAATGTCAATTGAAACTTTTTTAGTAATTAATTAATTTTTTTTTAAAGTTAGACACACACACATATCATTGTTGAAAATGCAGGGTCAAAGTCAACAAAAGTCAACTGATTTCAAGTCTGCACAATTGAAGAACTGGAGCTGCGAAGATCATCAAATTTCCTTTATTGTTTTTTATTGTGTTTTAAATTCAAGAGTTTATGTTTTAGTTAATTAAGATCAAATTATATTTGATCATATCTTGTTGCTTTATTTTCGCATATTTATTTCCTGTTTTAAGTAGAAGAGATTGTAATAGGTTTGAATTACCATTCTTGTATTTTAATCTTCTTCTATAAATAAAAGTGAAGGGATGGCAGTATCCTAACAAGAAATTCTGCCCCTTGTTCTGCTGTTTATTGCTTAATTATTTGTCCCAAATTCATTAAGCAAAATCTGGAAAATTGGCTTGTTCTAGACACTGATTTGAACAGTGTCTGTTTGTCACTGTCAGAAGCAAATTCCTGACAGTGATCTGAACAGTGCATGTTTGTCCTTCAGAAAATTTTCCAACAATTGGTATCAGAGCCAAATTGAATCTTTGAAAGGGAATTGAGTGAAACACGAGTGAATTGTGAGAATTTTTCAAAGTTATTTAACTTTGATTGGGTGGAGAGTGAAACACGAGAGAGGATTTTTAATCAAGAACTTCATCTTGATTTCGTCTCGGATTGGCACGAAATTGAACAGAAACCATCAATTGGTTGTTCAAACGAATTTGTCAATTCTAATTCTGCAATTGAAGGAGAGTAACAGTTGCTCTTTACTGCAAAATCAAAGAGTAACAGGAGGATCGTCAACCTTTTCTCTTCTAAATGGAATCTGCAAATTTTTCTTCCAAATCTCCTGTGTTTACAGGATCACACTATGGTGTTTGGGCTGTGAAAATGGCCACTTATCTGAGGGCATTTGATTTGTGGGAAATTGTTGAGAGTGACAAACAACCAAATCCTCTAAACAATAATCCAACAATTGCTCAAATCAAGTTCTTCAATGAAGAAAGAGCAAAAGGGTTCAAGGCTCTCACATGCATTCATAATGCTGTGAGTGGGGAAATTTTCTCGAGAATTATGGCATGTGCTACTGCCAAAGAAGCTTGGGACAAGCTTAAAGCAGAATTTGAAGGAGATGAAAAATTGAAAAGGATGCAGATTCTGAATTTAAAAAGACAATTTGAAGGGTTAAAAATGAGAGAATCAGAGACAATCAAAGAATTCTCTTCTAACATTTCAAAGCTAGTCAATCAAATGAGGCTTTTGGGAGAAGATGTGCAGGATTCAAGGGTGGTAGAAAAAGTTCTCGTCAGCTTGCCTGAAAAATTTGAGAACAAAATCTGTTCTTTAGAGGACTCAACTGACTTCACAAAATTGAGTCTTCAAGACTTGATCAATGCACTCCAAGCAGTAGAACAAAGGCAAGCCTTTAGGCAAGAAGTGTCGAGTGAAGAAGCCTTTGTTGCTGGGTTTAAAAACAGACCACGATCCCAGAATTTTGCCAAAGACAGCCATGAAGGGAGAAGGGAAAATGGAAAGAACTGGCAGACCAAAAAGTGGCAGGGAACTCAGAATTTTCCCAGCAATTCAAATACAAGGGGAAAAGAAAAGAAAGATCAATTTCCCCCTTGTAAATACTGCCATAAAACAAGCCATCAAGAAGCATGGTGTTGGCTGAAAAATGCACAATGTAGGAGATGCAAACAGTTTGGCCATATTCAAAAATATTGCAAATCAAACTCAGGAGCTGGAACTGGAAAGCAAGCTTATGTGGCTAAGAACACTGAGGTGGAAGATGAACACTTGTTTATGGCTGTGACAGAGCAAAATTGCTGCAAAACTGAGGTAATGAATTCCAACTGGCTTGTTGATAGTGGCTGCACAAATCACATGTCTGCAAATATAAATTTGTTTAAAACTTTGGATACAAACTATGAGTCCAAAGTAAAAGTGGCAAATGGGCAGTATGTTGATGTAAAAGGCAAAGGTGATGTGGACATAAATACCTTGGCTGGTATAAGAACCTTTGACAATGTTTTGTTCGTGCCTGAAATTAAACAAAACTTAGTGAGTGTTGGTCAATTACTTGAAGATGGTCATTCATTATCCTTTGTTAATGGCATATGCACGATTAGAGATGGTAGTGGAAGTATTCTGTTTTCTGCCAAAATGACTAATAGGAGTTTTAGTCTCGGCCTGGAGAATGAACACATGAATATGAGCATAACAAGTAGCTCAAATTCAGTGTTATGGCATAAAAGGTTGGGGCATTTTAATTATGCTACCATGAAGAAGATGGCAGACTTAGAGATTGTGATTGGATTACCTAAAATTCAAGAACAAAAGGATGTTTGTGAAGCATGTCAATTAGGTAAGCAAACTAGAATTGCTTTTAATGACAATGCATTTAGAGCTACTTGCAAGCTTCAATTGGTGTATACTGATGTGTGTGGACCAATGAGGAATGAATCCTTGAATGGTGCTAAGTATTTTCTATTATTCATTGATGACTATACTAGATATTGTTGGGTGTATTTTCTTAAAACCAAAGGGGAAGTGTATGAAGAATTCCTAAAATTCAAAGCTTCAGCCGAGAGGGAAACTGGCACAAAACTGAAGGCTTTGAGGTCTGACAATGGAGGTGAATTTACTTCCCACAAACTTGAAGAACACCTAGCAAAAGAAGGAATAAAACACCAACTTACAGTACCATACACACCTCAGCAAAATGGTGTTAGTGAAAGAAGAAATAGAACTCTAATGGAGATGGCAAGATGTCTCTTGTATGAGAAGAAACTGCCACTTAAATTTTGGGCAGAAGCTGTGTGCACAGCATCATATCTTCTCAATCGTATGGTGACCAAGATTTTAGGAGAAAAGACACCATATGAAATGTGGTATGGGTTCAAACCAAATTTGGAACACTTAAGAGTGTTTGGCAGCCCTTGTTATGTTCTACAACCAGAAATTAAAAGGGGAAAGCTTGATCAAAAAGCTGAGGTAGGAATCCTAGTTGGATATAGCATGAAGTCCACTGGATACAAAGTGTTTGATCTGAAATCAAACAAGGCTGTAATTGCTAGAAATGTCAAGGTTGCAGAAGACAAGGTGTGGAATTGGGAAGCTGAAACTGTGGAAGAATCTGGGCTTGAAATTCAAGCTGAAACTGAAACTGATGAGACTATTGACATGGATGAAATTGAAGATGAACCTGTGAGAGGTACAAGACTGTTGAGTAACATCTATAGCAGGTGTAATCTAGCTGAAACTGAACCTAATGATGTTCAAGAAGCCATGGATTCAAACACATGGATGGCAGCAATGAAGGAGGAGCTGATGATGATCGAAAAAAATGGAACCTGACAGCTTGTTGACAGACCTATCAATAGAAAGGTTATTGGTGTGAAATGGATCTTCAAAACAAAATTGAATGCAGATGGAAGCATCAACAAGCACAAAGCAAGGTTAGTAGTTAAAGGCTACTCCCAAGAACCAGGTATTGATTATCATGATACATTCGCACCTGTTTCTAGGCTTGACACCATTAAAATGCTATTGATGATTGCTGCACAAACTGGCTGGTATGTGTGGCAAATGGATGTCAAGTCAGCATTTTTGAATGGAACTCTTGATGAAGAGATCTATGTTGAACAACCTGAGGGGTTTGAAAAAGAAATCTCAGCAAACAAGGTGTATCTCCTCAAAAAAGCCTTGTATGGACTGAAACAAGCTCCTAGAGCTTGGTACAGTCGACTTGATGATTTTTTGCTGAGTTTGGGGTTTGAGAAAAGCTTGAATGAAGCTACCTTGTATGTGAAAAAAGTTGAAGACCATATTCTGATTGTTTCAGTCTATGTGGATGATCTACTAATTACTGGAAACATGGAGAAATTGGTGGCTGAGTTCAAGATGAATATGAAGAACAAGTT
Organism: Salix arbutifolia; assembly: GCA_025169955.1. Classification (NCBI taxonomy): domain Eukaryota; kingdom Viridiplantae; phylum Streptophyta; class Magnoliopsida; order Malpighiales; family Salicaceae; genus Salix; species Salix arbutifolia. Next base: position 11,302,323 of record CM045911.1, read on the forward strand.
CGAAATGAATGAACTTGGATTGCTATCTTATTTTCTAGGAATGGAAATAATGCAATCAAAATTGAGATGTTTCTTGTGTCAAAGGAATTTCACTATGAAATTGTTGAAGAAATTTGCTATGGAAAACTGCAAGCCAGTTAGCACTCCTATGGTGGCAGGACAAAAACTGATGAAGGATGATCCAGCCCCTAAGACTGATGGAAGAATGTATAGGAGTTTAATTGGGAGCTTTTTGTATTTGACTGCCACAAGACCTGACATTGTATTTACTGTGAATTACTTGTCTAGGTTTATGCAAAATCCAAGTCAAAATCACTATGTTGCAGCCAAAAGAGTCTTGAGGTACTTGAGAGGAACTCAGGATTTTGGGATGGTGTTTGATAAACTGGAAACTGTCAAATTGGTTGGATATTGTGACAGTGATTGGGCTGGAAGTGATGAAGACATGATGAGTACTTCGGGCTACTGTTTTTCAATGGGAGGTAGTGTGTTCTGTTGGAATTCAAAGAAACAAAGTGTAGTGGCTCATTCTACAGCTGAAGCCGAGTACATTGCAGCCTATGTTGCTGCAAAATAGCTTGTGTGGCTAAGAAAGATGATGGGAGATTTGAATTTTGTTCAATTAGAACCTACTGAGTTGTTTTGTGATAATATGTCAGCCATTGCAATTTCTAAAAACTCAGTCTTTCATGATAGAACCAAACACATGAAGATCAAATTTCATGCAATTCGGCAGTTTCAATTAGAAGGTGAGCTGGAGATGAAATATTGCTGTTCTAAGGAGCAATTTGCAGATTTATTCACTAAGTTCCTAGCCAAAGAAAGGTTTGAAGAACTGAGAGAGATGATAGGCATGAGCAGACTTGAATCAAGGGGGAGTGTTGAAAATGCAAGGTCAAAGTCAACAAAAATCAACTGATTTCAAGTCTGCACAATTGAAGAACTGGAGCTGCGAAGATCATCAAATTTCCTTTATTGTTTTTTATTGTGTTTTAAATTCAAGAGTTTATGTTTTAGTTAATTAAGATCAAATTATATTTGATCATATCTTGTTGCTTTATTTTCGCATATTTATTTCCTGTTTTAAGTAGAAGAGATTGTAATAGGTTTGAATTACCATTCTTGTATTTTGATCTTCTTCTATAAATAAAAGTGAAGGGATGGCAGTATCCTAACAAGAAATTCTGCCCCTTGTTCTGCTGTTTATTGCTTAATTATTTGTCCCAAATTCATTAAGCAAAATCTGGAAAATTGGCTTGTTCTAGACACTGATTTGAACAGTGTCTGTTTGTCACTGTCAGAAGCAAATTCCTGACAGTGATCTGAACAGTGCATGTTTGTCCTTCAGAAAATTTTCCAACAATCATAACTATTAACTATTAATTATTTTGAGTACCAAAACTCTAAAACCAACGTAGAATGAGTAAAGTAAAAGATATTTCAATTACCTACGAAATTCATCAAGTTATTAGATTGAATCCTAAGTTATTCTTTTGTTTTATTTTTTCTCAAAAAAAAAAAAAAACATAATTTTAATGCAGTTTTGAATGAAAAGTATTTTCAAAAATAACCACAACCACACTTCCAAACAAACACTAAATCAACTTTTAATTGAGTTTAAAGCTATAATGCTGTAGCTAAAAGCTTCTCTTGTATGGCCAACGCTGGCCCCAAAATATTACACATTATTACAATCCTAGTAGCTACTGAACACTAATAATATTACAATGCATTTGGCACTTGGGTTGTTAATTTTAATGAGGTTGATATTTAATTTTTTGAATTGGAATTATATATTTCAATTTCAAAGTATTTTGATACGCTGTTTTGAAGTTATAATATTTTTATATATAATTTAATAAAAATAATTCTAATTTAAATTCATAGATAAACTAATAATTTTACAAATTAAATTTCAAGCACTAAATAAAAAAAAATCTCTTGTAAACTCCAACTATTCTAAAATCTGACCCGATATATAATAATATACCGTAATGCTAAAGACTCTTTGTAATATATAGGTATGATCAAATGTTTAGATTAAAAAATATAAATGATACTGTAAAATTAAATGATATTTTAAAAAAATTGCAAAAAAATATTGTTGGTTGTGACAGAAATTATGAAATAGTTTGAGATTTTAAGTAAGATGAAATCTATTTTAATTTATTTTATTTTTTAAATTAGAACTAGATATATAGGTTATTCAGACATGACAAAAAAGTTTGAAATGTCTGTTTGATGTAAAAAATTTAAGGATTTGTTTGACCTTCTCATCTGAAAGACAACCTGTTTGTTCATGATCAATTTTTCTTCTTCTCATGTTCATGACCTTTGATCGATTATTATTATTATGCTGACATGTAAACTAAACTGATGATCGATGCAATTGTACAGTTGATTAGTGTAGATTACTCCACCAATCAATTAATCACTGTCTAATTGGTATCAAGCATCAACCACGTATTTTAGTAAATAATCACACTGATCGAATACTTAAAGTCCTAATTAATTTGTAAATCGAGGAACCCTTGAATTTAGCAACCTAAATTATTTTTAATACAATATGTCACTGATCCACCGAGTTATCACGGTCACTATTCGACGGTCCAATAACCTAGACTATAATATATAGAGTTACAGACACACACGTGTGTGTGTGGAAATCGGGAGATGATAATGTTATTAACGAGAAGAGGAAAAAAAAAAGAGTGAAAAGAGCGCACCCAGAAATATTATGCTATCCGAATCAGACCATCATTTTAATGTCTTGTAATTGGTTCAGCACACCCCCGGTCTTTAGATTTCGTGGGCACCTCTTCATATTTTTGTAGTCTGCGTGCATGTGGTCTTTCTTTTTCTTTTTCTTTTTTTTTTATTTCAACAGCATTTGTTTTAGAAATATAAAAAGCTTATTTAGTACCGGAGAAGCAGATAATCCCTAATGCCTTACATAATGAAGCTCAAACCTGCGGTCAAGAAAAGCCATTCACGAGTGCGTTTACAGAGATATTGTTTTCTTACAGCTTCCTCTTAAAACTCAATCCCCGAACAGGGGGGCAGAGAGGGCATCCATCAACGAAATAATGGAATATTTTTCAAACAGTGAATAATATGCGAAGCAGAAAAGTAAAGCGCGTGTGCCAGGAGGAGGAAGAAAAATATAGCGTATCTTTGAGTCAGCCACCTTAGGAGCGCTGTCAATTTTCCACAATTATGATGCTGACGTTGTTTCAATTCATGTCTAGAAAGAAAGGACAAAGACAAGAGGGCTAGATAAACGGGGACAAAATAAAGCCATGGATTTTGAGTTTTTCTTTTCTTTTTCTTTTCTGGTTGTAACTTCTTATGATTATAAGTACTGGGTAATAATAATTTTATATTCGAGTTAGCGTGTGTATTTTTTATAAAAATTTAAAATATTTAATTTTATTTATTTATCTTAGTTCATAAAATATATATATTTAAAAATAATAAGGGCATCGGTAGTATTGTGTGGTAGTTTTTATATTTTAAAAATATATTAATTTGATATATTAAAAAACTAAATGATTGATAATAGCTATAAAATTAACTATATATATTTTCATACAATGATGAGGATGGCATGAAAAAACCTGGGTAGCAGCCAGAGAGCAATTGCAGCTTCCATCAATGGAGTGTTTTTTTTATGTATTGATATTAAATTTTTTTATATAAATTGATGTTAAAAATAATTTTTAAAAATAAAAAAAATATTTTAATATATTTTTAAATAAAAAATACTTTAAAAAATAACTGTAACACAAAATCACACATTAGCTCTCCTAAATGACAAATATTATGACTGCAGAAGAGGGTCCCCACTCCCGTCCACTTTGAATTCCCAAGTCTTTCAACATCTTCATGAGAAGGTGATAGGAGAGAAGCCATTTGATAATTTTCCGGCGAATCTTGGCCACTATAACTTTCAAGTGGTGGAAGCATAGAATTATAAGTGCAAAGGATATTTTAGAATGTGCTGTCGAGAGCATCGGTACCAGCTCCTCAATCCTATTCCCTTTTCCATCCCATAAATAATGTGATCACTGGCTATATATCAAACACACTCTCAAGGCTCAGCTGCTCACAAAAACTTCACCTTTCATTTGATCTGGTTCGCTCCTAGGATCAGAGTTACTAAGGATGGTGAAGTTCTCTAAGCAGTTTGAGGGCCAGCTTGTGCCCGAATGGAAAGAGGCTTTCGTTGATTACTGGCAACTCAAGAAAGACCTCAAGAAAATCCATCTCCTCCACAGCAACAGCAACCCCACCAAGCACAGTCGCCATAGCTCTTTATCTGGCAACTTTCTCTCCTCTCTCAAGGAGTTCTCTTTATTTGGTCACCAGCACAAGGACCACGAAGCCATTCATGTATTCCTATCTCTACCCGTAGAACACGCATTAGTTCTTTGATGTGAATTTACAGACACTAATGTGATGAATATTGGTTTCTGACAGGTTCATAAGAAGCTTGCATCTTCGGCTAGTAAGGGTGATATGTATGAGACAGAACTGCTCGAGCAGTTTGAGGATAGTGACGCTGCCAAAGAGTTTTTCTCGTGTCTGGACCTGCAACTTAACAAAGTCAACCAATTTTTCAAGACTAAGGAGAAAGAGTTCTTGGATAGGGGGGATTGCTTGAAGAAACAAATGGAGATTCTTGTCGAGCTCAAATCTGCACTCAAAAAGCAGCGTGACAGAGCTACTAATTCTTCTCAGGATTCCACTGAGGATGCTTCTATTGATTGCACCATTTCTTATGGTACAAATGATACGTTCCAGCTTTGGCCTGTGATAGCTAGATTTCCAAATTCACTTAATTTAATCTAAGATAATGATATAAGATGTCACATTTTCTTATCCTCGTCTGAATCTGCATATGCACTTACCATTAGGACTCGTGTCCATATTATTTGCTCTCATGACCCAGAACATGAAAGTTCATGCACGGCACTAATACTTCTCATGCATAATAACCCTCAGGTATCATTATCAATCTTAGCAGATTGGGAAAATAATAATTAAAAATAGTACAATTAATGGAACCAGTATTGGTATTTATGAGCAAGATTTCTCTCTTCCACTTCAAATATTCTGATGTATATCAGTAAATTAATGATCTCTATTCTATATCTTTTCTTTCTCTTGGCTGCAGAGGAAGATTCTGTGAGAGACAGAAGAGAACAAGAGCAGATTCAAGACAACAGCTCAGGTGAGCTTGAGAAAAATGAAGTCCTGGAATCCCCAAGAGCAGAAGAGATGGGGGAGATGGGAAAATCAATGATGATGAAAAGAGAGGACAGCAAACTGACGACACTTTCGGGGCGCGTTTTCAATTGCCAAGGGAAGAATTTAAGGATAAACATTCCTCTAACAACACCTTCTCGCACTTTCTCGGCGATCAGTTATCTAGTTTGGGGAGATTTAGCTAGTCAGTCCTCCAAGAAATGCAACCCTGAAGGGAGCAAGCTGCATATCAACAAAACAAAGTTGCATCATGCAGAGAAGATGATTAAAGGAGCTTTCATAGAGCTCTACAAAGGGTTGGGATATCTCAAAACTTACAGGTATTTAATTTGAATGATTAATTCTTATGAAGAAAGGGAGAAAAAAAAAAAGAAGCTGCTGCATTGCTGATTTTTATTTAGAGATGGAGAAACTTACTGTTGTGGTCTACAATTAATGATGTGATTTCAGGAACTTGAACATGCTTGCTTTTATAAAGATTTTGAAGAAGTTTGATAAAGTAAGTAAATGGGTTACCTTTTGAACCTCTTTTAATATTTCATTTTGGCCTGCGCATATATCTAATGAGAAAGCTATTGTCTTGGTTTTTTCTCCATTCTTTTCAATAGGTAACTGGAAAACAAGTTCTTCCCATCTATCTAAAAGTTGTTGAAAGCTCCTATTTTAACAGTTCAGACAAGGTAAATTCTTAATCTCAAAAACTATTAAAAGTAAAATATCCTGTCCCACTATGCAAGTTATGCTGTAGAAAAAACTATGATAGGATGATTTTAGATTTTTCCCATAGGCTAGTTTTTAGCCAGATCATTTTCCGACAATGTCAAGTGGCCAACGATCCTGCTGCTCGTGTCCGCACTGAAGGGTAGTCCTTGGATTTGTGAAAATTGAACTTGGATATTCTTGTCTGTCACTTTAAATTCTGTGGAGAAAATGTTTGGAAAACCTTTTAAATTTTCTCATTAGTCTCAGAAATGACAGGTAATGAACTTAGCAGATGAAGTTGAGGATCTATTTATCAAACATTTCGCTGAAGAAGACAGAAGAAAGGCCAGAAAATATCTTAAACCACATCAACATACAGAATCACACTCTGTGACCTTTTTCATCGGTGAGTTTCTTGACTGAGTTAGTCTAGTATTAAAATCACAGGATAACATTTTTTAAGTTATCTCCCTTTTCCTTATCAGTCATTTGGGTGGAGAGCTCTTTTATTGACCACTTTGCGGAAATAATACAGGCTTAAAAGAAACATAAAATATGGACCCATCAGCCCACTGGGATTCCAAATGAGAGGAAGTGCCTGGTTCACTTTATTTGGGTGGATGATAAAGCATACATTATCATCTTCGATACAAACCGTACAAGTATTGAACATTAGGAGTACTGTTAGCTCCTATATAGACAACACAAGCCTTTCCTTAAAGCATTCAAAAGCTATGGATTATGTTGCAACATTGACACTTTTGAATGAGTGGGATACCTGTGCTCAACTTGATATCAGGCATTAAGACCCCCTTAATCTTCTATTGAGTGATTAAATATCCTTCTTTGATCTGAAAAATAAAAAAATTCTGATCCTTGTCAGAATCTGGTTTTCCGTGCATACAAGCATGATGTTAATCCCCAATTTAAACTTGTTTGCACAGCTTCTAAGCTATAGCTTGCAACATACCCTTGAATGCGAAATTGACTGACTTTAGTGAATCTCATTCATATATTACCACGTAGTCTGTGACTGATAATTATGGGACTCCATGTTCAATGAATTATAGATAGATCAAATATTAACTTGATATGCGTGAAAATATTCAGGACTGTTCACTGGGTGCTTCATAGCCCTCTTTGTTGGTTATGTCATAATGGCTCATATCACGGGGATGTACAGACGGCAGCCAGATACGGTGTACATGGAAACTGTCTATCCTGTGCTCAGGCAAGTTGCCCTCAATTTACCCTTGTAATAAGATCACATTTGAAATTCTTATAAAGAAAGGCAGCTCACAGAAAAAAAATGGACTTAATCTGTTATTTGCAGCATGTTCACCTTGCTGTTCCTGCACTTCTTTCTTTATGGTTGCGACATTTTCATGTGGAGGAAAGCCAGGATAAATTATAGCTTCATCTTTGAGCTGGGCCCTACAAAGGAGCTGAAGTACAGGGATGTGTTCTTGATTTGCACCACATCGATGACTGCTGTTGTGGGAGTCATGTTTATTCATTTGTCACTTCATACTAAAGGACACTCGTATTCCCAAGTTCAAGTCATCCCAGGCCTTCTGTTATTGGTAATTTGTTGATTAAAAATCAGACAAGACTTGAATACACTCCAAGTAACTTCTTTTGTTTTGAGCCGAGTTCTTGATAAAATTTGTCACTACTTTATGCGCAGAGCTTCCTGTTATTGTTTGTGTGCCCTTTCAATATTTTCTACCGCTCAAGTCGTTTCCGCTTCCTTTGTGTGATAAGGAACATCGTTCTATCACCCCTCTATAAGGTAAAAAAAAAACATTCTGTTAAAGTTTCAAACATATGGTTTCATAGGCTTATTGAAGTGCTTCTAATTATTGTCTCCGCAGGTTGTCATGCTGGACTTCTTCATGGCAGATCAACTTTGCAGTCAGGTTGGTTTTGGTGCTAAATAAAGGCTCCTGGTTGCAAAACAGAATTAAACTCAATAGGTCAGCAGAAGTCAGAAAATTTTACAGCTTGCTTGACTGATGTTATTTGTTATTAAACAGGTGCCAATGCTTAGGAACCTTGAGTATGTGGCGTGCTATTATTTAACTGGAAGTTACAAAAATCAGGACTATGGCTACTGCATGAGGGCCAAGCATTTCCGCGATCTTGCTTATGCGGTGTCGTTCCTACCCTATTACTGGAGAGCAATGCAGGTATACTATCAAGCTTTCCAGCCCCTTGCTTAAGCAATTCCAGTGCATCTGATTACTAATTTATTAAACTTAAGTGGGGTGCAGTGTGCTAGGCGATGGTTTGATGAAGGACAGACGAGCCATCTTGTCAATCTAGGCAAATATGTATCGGCAATGTTAGCAGCTGGAGCCAAAGTGGCCTATGAGAAAGAAAGGAGCGTTGGATGGCTTTGCCTTGTTGTAGTTATCTCAAGTGCTGCAACAATTTACCAACTGTATTGGGACTTTGTAAAGGATTGGGGTTTGCTTCAAATGAATTCCAAGAATCCCTGGCTAAGGAATGAATTAATGCTTCGTCAAAAGTTCATTTACTACTTCTCCATGGTACATGTCATGTCTCCTTAATCACTCTCTTTTGCAGTGGAATGATATAGTTTCGATTTGAGTGGCATAGGAATTTAATTGCAAGCAAAGCCTAAATCTCAGAACACATCAACCGATTATCCAATTCATGGATATTGGCACCAACCAAGATATTCTGATTTCTGATTAGACATCCAACTTGCCCATTTTCATATTTTTGATATTAGATGATCAAGATAAGATGTTCTTCGAAAGAGCACAATGAACATATTCTTATGATAAGTACTGATAGTGGCCTTTTACAATGAAAGTAAGATTCCTACCCCATATCAGCTAGGCTAGGAATAGTTAGACAAGTAAAGAGAACCAGATTTCTGAAATTAAGGACACATTGCAGGCTCAGATTCGATTTGATTTCTTTTCAAGTTGCAAGTATAAGTCATTTCGATTCCAAAGAAAATTCTAAATCGAACTTTGAATGTTTCCTGCAGGGATTGAACCTTATTCTCAGGCTTGCTTGGCTACAAACTGTTCTCCATTCAAACTTTGAACATGTTGATTACAGAGTAACTGGACTATTTTTAGCTTCCCTTGAAGTCATCAGGAGAGGACTGTGGAATTTTTACAGGTAATAGATTATTTGAAAATTGATGCAGCCATTTGTTTTTCGTTATATGATCCTGCAAAATCAAATTGCAACATTTCCTAACTTTTCATTAGGTCTCATAAGATTTAATAAAAAAAAAAATGTTTCAATGGTCCAGGTTGGAGAATGAGCATCTAAATAATGCCGGCAAGTTTAGAGCAGTCAAGACAGTGCCACTTCCTTTTCATGAAGTGGATGAGGAAGACTGATGAAACTCATTGGCAGCAGTTGCTTACAGAAGTCGGCTGGGATTTACGAACATTTTTCGACCCAAATTTTTCTGTTAAGAACCTCATTGTACAAGTTGAATAGCAAGGCATCAACTTGGTCATAATTGTTCCAGTGAGAGTAAAAGGTTCATACTTGTATACAGATTTTTCTTCAAGGAAAAAAAATTTATGCGTAGGGCACTTGCCTTAATTTCTAGTCAACTCTTTCTTGCCAATATTTCTCGCCTTCTATCCAGATTCTGCAAAACGCTGGACTATGTTAGGAAGTACTTAAGCCTAGTTTTCAAGTAACCGACAGCTACTTCACCAAGTCATCTGGAATGTTTTCCGATGTTTTAACACATTGGTAGATTCAAATCTTCTTCTTACTTGTGAGCTCATGAAGAAGTAATTCATACCAGATTAGTAGCATGCAGTTAGCCCAGGCATAATCTCTTCAGTGGCCTTTGCTGATCCCATTAAAATGAACTTGTAACATTACACTGAGATTAGGACAGGTGCATTCAATTTGCCAGAACAAGAGTTAGAATGGCAGGGACTACAATTTACAGGAACTTCGTGGATATCATTCAGACAACGAGCTTCGAGGTTTAAACAAGAAGTGACTGGCACTGGCATGTGATCCCAAACAAATTCTATGTTAGTCCTCATCAATTGAAAACAAGTTCGATCTTTCTTTTAATTTTTTTGTCTAAAACAAATCTTCAATTGACTTTCAGAATCAATCACAAGTTTGTTTTACTGACATCCTTTGTTTGTTTTTACGTATTTTCAAACACCAATATAATGGATTTTGAGCAGACCATCTATTCTACCCACATATGCATGCATTCCTTTCTTTTACAGCTCTGAATCACAAAAACTTTATAAAGGAAATAAACAGAGGAAGAGGCAGGCAATTATGAACGCACAAAACAAAAAAAATCCTTTCACTTTGTTGACTCAAATGACCAAAAAAAATTTCATGTTCCTGTCCTCAGATTTCATAATTTAAACGGGATTATAAATGTCAAATCCTTTCACTTTGTTGACTAGATAATAATAATAATGATAATAAAAAAAGTCCCTCGCGTTGATGGGTTTTTGAATCTACTTATTTCAGATCCTGCTCCAGATGACTCTCCTCTTACCCTTCTCCTTTTTGTTCTGGCACTCTCTTCTTTGCTACTCCTTGTTGCTACAGTCACCCCGGGTTTTAGGTCTCGTCCTTTAATGAATCCCATGGCTTGTTAAAGAACAAAACAGAAATAAAAAATCCTCTCTAGTCAAACGAAATCTGTGTCCTGATTCCTGAACGCTTTGGCCATCCATCTGCAATCCGGGTTTCGGTTCATTAAATTGGTTTCATGGACTTTGGTGCGTTTTGCGATCTATGATAGAAGGAGGCTGTGAGTGTTAATGGACGGCGGTCAAGCTCCTATGGGCAGCAGGGGGTAGATTTTCATACATGCTGTCATTTGAGATTTTATTTTTTGGATTTTTTTTCTTGGATAATTTCGGTTGTTTATGGATTTTACAACTGTTTCCTCATGCGTAGCTAAAAGACAATTTTACTACAGAACGACATGTCATACCAGAATTATCCACTCCTAACAAAAAGGTTAATAGCCTGAAATAACTAAAAACAGAACATGTATCAGAATTCAATCAAACCACCATGGCTGCTGCTGCCCTCTCTCAATGCTGTTTCTCGCCCACCGTAACTTGTATGAAATCAAATCCCAAACGCGAACCCATTAACCCCCTTCTCTGCCCCAACTCTTACAAACCCATTTCTTTCTCCACCACCAACCCTAGGTCACACTCTCTCATGAAGCCACTCTTTAAAGTTTCAAACTTTACTAATAGTGAACTCTAAAGATAAAGTCTTTCTTAACTCTTTCTTGTTTTCCTTTTCCTTTTCTTTTTTGGGCAGGTTGAGAATCTCTCAAACAGAAGCATTATTAGCAAAACGGTCCCGTAAGTTATTTCTGGTTTCTGGGTTGGTAGATGGCAGTTCTGAGACATACCCCGAAGCAGAATCAAGTGATTTGAATAAGGTATGTGGTTTTTGGTAATGTTAGTATTGGTTGCTTTTAGTTTTGATAAATTTGTGTTTCAAGTTAAGAGCAATATTTGGGATTTTACTGTTGGCGAATAATTGTGGTCTTGATGATGCATTACCCGTTTGCTGTTTCCCAGTTTTCCTTGATTTTTATTATATGCGTATGCATGTGAAGAGGGGATCAATTTCTACTCATAAGTAATTTGCATTAGTTTGATGCCTTGACCAGAAAAGAAGAGAACAGAAAATTCTTAGTTTTGTTTTATTTTCCTGCATGTTCTTTTAGGAGAGTGCAACCATTGACATAAAGCTTCCAAGGAGGAGCTTGCTTGTGCAATTTACTTGTAATGAGTGTGGCGAGAGGTCCCAGAGGCTTATAAATCGTTTAGCCTATGAACGGGGACTTGTTTTTGTGCAGGTACTCATCTGTTCTTCTTGACTGCTAGAATGACAATTCTTTTGTAATATGTTTCTTACCAGTAAGTATTTATCCTGCGGTGTACTGTTCTTTTGACATAAACAACAACAATAAAAGAGTATTCTGATTTGATTTTTTTCTTGGAAAAATATAATCTAAAATTTCTGATACAAGCCGTTTATGCTTTATCTTCAAAGTGGATGCTCCATAGAGAAATTATATGAATTAGAGTAGAAAAATAGAGGGCCTAGAAAGGAATATGAAGCACTCAAGAAGATTAAAATTACATCACTTTTTCCATAAGGAAATGTTGTTAGTGATCAGCGTGTTTTCAAAAGGTTTTCTTAACAGAAATTAACCTCATACCATAAGACTTTATTCTTATATAATAGCATGCTGCATGAAAAGGGACTGTTAAAGGGCCGGTTTTGCTCTCGTTGTTTAACTGTCAGACTAGATTGGATCATATCCTGGGAACTCATTTAGCATTTTGTATGAGGTTGTTTCCTGGATAACCATATTTATTTGTTCATGGGAATGAACATGGTTATTCATATTGGTTCATTTCTGCCTAGGAAATTGTTTCATGAATGTTATTTTCTTCTTATTCATTTCTGGGGAAGCTTGCAGAACCTTATGTCCCGTTTGTTTTAGCTTTTTCAACCATGGTTTCAAAAAAAGTTGCAATTTTTTTTTTCCATTTTAAATGAATATGGTTTAGTGTTTTTAGATCATTTTGATGTGCTGATGTCAAAAATGATTTATAAAAAATAAAAAAATGTCATTTTGATGTATTTCGGCACGAAACACTTTTTGAAAAGCTATGAAAAGTTACAGAAACAGCTCTCCCAAACACCCTCTTAGTTGGCCCTAGAACATCATATATACTCTTCAGGGAAGAACAGTTTCTGATACAAAACAATGCATCTGAAGTAGATTGATTTTTTGTTTTTATATTGATGTGTTATATATGCCATCACCTGTCTCCAGAATTTTGTCCATGAATATTTTTATTTACCCCCGTATTATGCCTCAGGTGCCCAATCTTATGGATGGTTTTTTTTCCTGAACTATTATCATCATCTTTTCACTGCACTAACTCATCAATTCATCACTCACAATGGTTATCTCATTTAGGGTTAGGTCAGTACTCGCACTCAAAAACACCAACCTTCTTTTGCATATCATGCAGCTAGCAAGAGCATTTGGCAACATAATGTCTCGCTAGTACTTGAGTTTGCTGCTACTGCTTGTATACAATGAGTAGTTGAAGTCCATGCTGGATGTTGTTTGTCTGGTAATGAATTTGAAATATATTGCTTATGGCCAAGATATTCATTTACAGACACAAATCAATATGTGATCGAAAATAAAGAATAGTAAGATAATTTACAAGCACTTGTTTATAAAGTTTGTGGAATATTATGTCTTAAAAAACATTGTTGACTGGCATGTTAGTTTGGGAGGAAGCATTGAATTTTTCTGCTTTGCCTTCTAGTTTAAATAAAAAATATAGTGCTTATCTTACCAGCAGTTATGCTTCTTGTAGTGTGCAGGGTGTGAGAGGTATCACAAGTTAGCTGATAATCTTGGTCTTATAGTTGAGTATGACTTGCGGGAGGAAACCAGTGCAGAATCAAATGCAGATCAACTTTGATAAGCAACAAGGAATCAAGTTTCGATTCTGCTTCTTCTCTTTAATAGTTTTGTTCATGGTTGTAAGGTTCATCTTTGTATTATACTTTGAGGAACTGAAAATGTACAAAAATGTTGGCCTTTTACATTATAATTCCTATAATATGAATTTCATACCAGTCTTATTTTGCACATATAAAATAATCTTTCTTTTCACTATAAAAATAATTTCATGGCTTGGGAAGGTTTCTAGAAACTGTAGCCTGTAACAACCAGCAGAGAGGCAATTGCTAACACAGTCCTTGTCCACGTTCTGACCCTTCCTTCCTGGTGATACAATGTATTTCCTCCATTCTGCAAGTTAGAAAAAGCAGGGTACATCCTTTAGAACAGTTTGACACATTACGATCTTTTCTGGAATGGAAATTTTAGCTCATTCAGTCGATGGTTTAGAGTAAATAAATTTAATTGCTTAAAAACGTACTGGATTTGGGGATGGTGCAGGAGCTGTGTCCTCAGATGCTGTTGTCACTGTAGGTGGGGCTGGGGGGCTGGGGGGGTTTGGTGCTGGAGCTGATGCATGATGATGCTTGTGTTTGTGTTTTCTTTTCTTCTTGTGTTTTCCAGGAGCTGGTGCTGGGGAAGGCACTAATGATGGTGAGGGGGCTGGTGGTGGAATAGCTGGTGCTGGCACAGGTGCTGGTGGTGGTGTTGCGGGTGCGGGTGCGGGTGCGGGTACTTCCTTAGCTGGTGATGGTGCTGGTGTCTCCTTTGCAGGAGCTGGTGCTGGAGACACTTGTGGTGGTGGTAAGGAAGGTGGTGGTGGCAGTGCTGGTGGTTGTATTGGAGCTGCAGTTGGAGAACTTTGTGGTGGTGGAACTACTGGGCTGGTAGCTGGTGCAACTTTAGGAGATGGTGATGATATAGGGGTGGTTGCAGGTGGGGGTGTCACTGCACTTGCTGGTGATTGTGTTGGAGTGGTTGGTGTCGTTGTGGGTGGAGGCGTGGTGGTTGTTGATGGTGAGGCAGCTGGTGTTTGGGCATCAGTAATAGCTAATGGGAAACTCAGACAAGCCAAGATGAGAGCCCAAAGCACCGAAGCCATTTAGTTGTGATGAGAACCAACAGGAAGACGTAACAATGTTATATAGAGTATGGAAACAGGCTTTTTAATTTAGGAAATGTTTGGTGGAACGTTAAGAGGGGGAGATGTTGTCTTCATTTGAATGCTACATCCCTTCTAATGATCTGGAGTGATGTCTTATTCGGACAGCTCTGCAATTGGGTGGTACTATCAGCCAGATTTGGGGCCTAAAATTGAGAAATATTGCTGAAGAAAAAAGATGTGCTGCTTTAAGTTTTTGCTATATTGATGCAGCTATTTGTGTTTGTAGGATTGTCAATGGTTGTGCTGTATTTGATTTTTTGCAACGCATTTTCAACTCATGTAGAATCGAGCATGAAGAGTGATGGCTATGGAGTTTATTTTTCTTCAAGGTGGGATGTCGTAATCTGGCAATATGCGTTTGCATTTTATTAGAATTTTGAAACTAACAAAAACTTGAATCACGAGTTTAAATTTAATATCATAATTTCCGCAATCATTGAAATGTTGTGGCAAAATGGCTGGACTAATGATGGAGTGAAATGAGAGGGATGCACTGCAGCCGGCAATCCGGGCTAACCTTTCACCAACTCAGCATAGACCACGATGTCGATCCTAACACAACCTAAACATTGGTGAGCAGTCCCTGTCCGTTTTAAGGAAAGAAAGGTCAGGCTCCCTTTTCTGGTTTCTTTTCTTTCAGTTTTTTTATTGTGTATGGTATTGAAATGCAATTTATTTAAAAATATATATTTTTTTTAACTTGAAAATTAAAAAAAAATCTTAAATTTAATATTATTATATTTCCAAACTCAACACGCTCAAATGAAGAAAAAACTCGGTTAAGGACTATTGCTATTTCACGACGTTGGCAATCTCTCAAGTCTCAAAGGCATTGCATGCGGAGCACTCTCCGATCGATTTTGGAAGTCGTGATCAAATGCATAATGCCTAATGCAGGAGCTGACACTCGTCATACCCTCAAGTTCAGGCCTGAGACCATTTGTGGCAAGATTCTAACCAACCATAATTGGGAAAGCAAAGCAAATTGTATCAACTTTCATGACTTAGGGCTGTTCTGCCAACCTGACGATATCCATCAGTCTCTGGCAACTAACAGCAACCCCCCACCCCACCCCACCCCATTTTTTCAGAAGGTACAAAATTTCTGCAGTTACAATTACAGATACTACAGCAGGCCCACATGGGATCAAGATACCTGGACCCTGGGGACTGTGATATCTGTGACTATTTCCAATAATATGATTTGTCTCTCAATGTTAATATTCTCAAGTCATATTTCACCTTTGGATGTGGCGATTTGAAGTTTGTGGATTTCATAACATCGAATGCCTATTCAATTGGATTGAAAGAATACAGTTTTCAGAAGGGTTTTATTAACTTACAAGGACTTGATGATGTTCTACCATCTGTTACAAACAGAACATGGCATGAAAGATATCGTGCATCTTACCGAGGATTTTAGATTGAGGGTTTGTTATGGAAAGAGATGAAGGTTGAGGAGGAGAATCTTCTTTCTTTTCCTTTTTCCTTCTCCTAAGCTGGAAAAATTGCTGCATTACATTTGCACACTCCAATTCCAATATTCCTCGCCTGATTGTCATCTTAGGATGGAAAGGATGGACTGGAGCGGCTGGCTTATCCGCCAGTTCTGAGCCATTTCCGTCTTGTCCATCAGGAAAAAGCCTGCAAGTATTGTTACACATGATACTTTTGAGGATCATATGCCTTGGAAATTTCTGTTATGAGTCGGCTCAATGCCTGATCAACTTGAATCTAACTAGTGTGTGAATGGTGGTTTGTTCTATCCTCTAAAATAAAATAATGGCTATAGAAACCAATTAATCATTTTCTTCCCAATAAAATATGCAACTGTAATAAGAAATAAATGACTGATTTAATAGATGTGCTCTATTAATTATGTTCTGATCCATAGATGCATTGGGAGAGCAACATTGATGGCAGAAACAGGAATAGGGGAACCATTCAAAAGGAAGAAAATGTGGCAAGTGTATCCAAGTATAATCATTGTAATGGCAAGGCAATGTTAACCGTTTCCCATTGCGGTGACATAATGGATGGTCAGTGCGGTGGCATACTGTATGATCAGATCACTTTAATAACCATTAACCAGTCTTGGTGTCATAATGAGTGGTCAATGCAGTGACACAATGTATGTCAGATCACTTTAATAACCATTAACCAAACTTAGCAAGGACGGACCATATAAGGCATTTCTGTTTTGAAACGAATTTGACTCATAATATTTATCAAGTAAAATACTTTAAGAACATGGCTTTGATTCTTCATAAATAATAGTCAAATGTACAAAAGACCAGTCTTCCATTTCAATGAAATTTCAAGGAAGATGAGCTTACCTAATCCAGCTTCCATCAGCTCCAAGAAGCTTATTTGGAGCTCCCCATACAAGAGTATTTATTCTTGCTTGAAGTATTGCTCCAGCACACATAGGACATGGTTCAAGTGTTACATAAAGAGTAGTCTCCTGCAAATCAAATCATTTAATCATTAAGTCCATGCTGTGAATATCAGCAGAATATGAACAGATCCTTGAAAAGTGATTTCCACTTTGAAAGTCAGCTTTCATTTGATATATAGATATAATTGTCTTTGTATCTTTTCCTTTACATATGTAAATCTTAGTCAATGAAGAAGTAAAACAGTTTGATAAAAACTAAATTAGTTAAGTGTGAATGCATTAATTAATAATTATGGTCTCCTTGTGACATTGATTATTTCATAAGAATGGTGGGAGTCAATAAAAGTATTTAAAACACAGAGAAAGTACCGAAAGTCTCCATGACCGGAGTTTATTTGATGCCTCCCGTATGCAAATCATTTCTGCATGGGCAGTGGAGTCTCGTAACTCCTCCACTCTGAAATATAAATCTCCACATAAAATCCCAAAATAAAGAAGCACAGTATGAGGTTTTATTCACAAGTGCATACAACTTACAGGTTGTAGCCACGAGCAATAATCTTCCCATGATGCACCAACACGGCCCCAACAGGCACCTCCCAAGAATTGGCAGCCTTCTTGGCATCTAGCAGGGCTTCCCTCATAAACATTTCATCAATTTTCCGCTGCTCACTTTCATGTAAATAAGCCTCTTCCCATTCATTGAATATGTCTCTCCCAACTTGTTCATTTCGTTGAAGCTTCCTTTGTTTCAACTCCGCACCCTTCCTCTCAAAGCCTGATACTTCAATTAACTTTTCACTATCAGGTCGCTCCATTGAGCAACTAACAGAAATATTATTTTTAGCAGTACCAAGACTTTCTTCCACAATGGGACCACTTATGCTAGAAGGTGGCAATAAAACAAGTGATGATTCCCCTACTTCCATGCTAGATGTAGCAACTTGAGAATTCTTCCAATCTTGACTCCAACCAAGGTTTTCCTCTTCAGAAGGTGAGGAAATGGCTTTTATCGTGGACCCAATTTTTAATGCAATTGAAGGAGATGAAGTGTCTCCTTCAAGCGATCTTATTATGTTCTTTAATCCAAATGTGTCAGATGCTTTTACCTCATCTGGACTAGAAGTCTGTGTTAGTCGCAGCTGGTGAGAAGAGGCAGCTTCCTTAGCCATGCCTTTTCTTTCCCTTTTCAGATTCTCATCGCTGTTTTCATCAGGTTCATGGCCAGAAAACCATGACTCACTAGCAGCAGAATCATTTGACAAACTCTTTTCACCTGATCTTTGAGTTGATTTAGGGGTTTCAGCATGTGAACCCCAACGCAGTCGTACTATATTTGAGATGATATTCCACATGGACCTTCCAGTTCTCATACTCTTGATTGCTGTGCTACCTGCTGGTGCTTCTGTCTCTGGAGGTTCCTGAACAGATGGGTTTGTTACATTCCACATTTCATCAGAAGGACCCTTCTCTCCAGAGTTCCCAGCTGATTGCATTGAGTCCTGCCTCTTCAATTGTAAGTCTTTAGTATTGTATTGACTTGAACTCTTTCGCCTCTGCTTCTCAACTTCATGTGCCAACGTTGTATCAGAAACTGTCTTCTCCTTTTGGATTTCAGAAGTTGACTCTTCATGCCTAGCCTTCTGAACAAACTCTCCAGCAAACTGCAATGATGATGCCTCTAAACGATGAGCTAAACCAAGAGCATCTTCAGTTGAGATGAGATTTGAAGTCTCCCCATATATCTCATCTCTCTTACTTCCACCATATTTTTCCTGCTGGGAAACTGCAGTTCTCCCTCCAGAATTTCTGTACAGAGTACTAGAGCCACTTTCTAAAGATTCTCTGGAATCCTCTTTATTTGCGATAGCACTAGACGGATTAACATGAAATGATCCTCGATCTAAAATTTGAGGTGAGGGGGGCATCGTTATTGTCTGTGATGTTCTTTCATTCCCTTCCCCCACGTCAACCTTTTGAATTCCCACTTTGGAAACCATATTTGCAGATGCTTGAGAATCAAAGGCCACCTGTGAAGTTGTTTCGTGAAGCCTTGATTTGTTAGTAGCCCTACAAACCTCACTTGTAGATTTGAACTGGGTGACATTTTGCTCAATTTTATCGTCTCTCTCCCTTGTCTCACAAATGGCTTTCTCAGCTGATGTCAATTCATTTTCCTGATCAAAAATTCTCTTTCCAGAAGTTCTGCCAAAATTGGTGGCCATTGTCATATAACTTGAATGAACCAGTGGCACATTGGTGACATTCAAAGATATACTGGTGACGTCTCCAGATCCTTTGCTGGATTCAGTTCCCTGCAGAGCATTTTGATCAGTGTGTGACTGGTGCTCTTTTGCTTCAGTACCTGATCTAGAAACAGCACTTTTACTTACCTCTTGCTGCTTCATTATAGTTTCTGATTGTAGAATCGAAGTCATTTTGTTACTACTGTCATGAAGTTCTGGTAATTTAGATAACTGTTGTGAACTTCTTCTAGACTGAACTTGTCCACTTGTCTTCTCACCCATTTGTAATTGTTTCTCATTTGTATCGTAAAATGATCCTGGAGCTCTATCCTCAACCATAATCTTCATTCGAGACTCAGATTGCCTATGCAAATTTGAAGCTCTTTCAGTGCTGGCATTCTCAGTTGTTGATGTGTCAATGAGTTGGTGAGTGGCTCTTCTTACATTGTTTTTTGCAGCAGTTTCACCAACTCTTTTGTATTCATCCCTTCCTTCCCAAACCGAATCTGCATCCACTAGATTTGCTTCTCTATCACTGAACTGCTTTTGGGATAGGGAAGCTTTTTCAATATTTATTCCACTGCTCTCCTGTTTATTGGTAATTTCCTGGTAATTTCTTCTGGAATTGGATTGCTCTTTCACCTGATCCCCCATATGACAATATTGCTTTCTTGTTTCTTTCTCCGAATTAACCGCCAAACTTTTCACATCCTCATTGCCAATTTGATTATGAGAACTTGATATATTCCTGTAATCACTTTCATGGTTTCTTGCCATTCTTGATTGCATTTGTGAGGGTTCTCTTTCTGATTGTGTTTCTTCTATCTCAGTAAGTTTCTTCTCAGATTTCTTCCTTGAATCCCACTCAACACCAGTCCTTCTTGCACTAGTTCTCACTTCCAGAACCTCCCCCTTCCACTCTTTGCCATCTCTATGCCTCCTAAACTCTTCCACAACTTGCCCATCTGATCTACCCTCTCCACTAGTTAATTCCTTCCTGTATCCACTTGGTGATTCTTTGAGACAGTCAACATATTCATCCCGAGCTTCTGTGTCACTCTCAACATCTCCTGTAGAAGAAAGTGAATAATATGATGAAAAGCTAGAGCTCACTCTCCTTCCCCTGCGATTCTCCCCCTTTGAAACCGCTTTCTTTTCTTCCTTTTCTTTCTGGTCTTCCATCTCTTCCTTCCTTGTAAACTCTTCCTTCCTCAACTCAACTTTAGCTGACACAAATTCACATTTTGCATCACTCTCCAATGAACTGGGCCCAACATTCCTCCTCCTCCTCCTCCTCCTCCCCTTGCGAGTTCCACCACTGTGATTTCTCTTCACCATTTCCACTCTCTTAGACAAACCCCAATTTCTCTCCCCGTCACCTATACAATGTTCACTCACTTCCTCGCTTAACAAACTAATCACAGCCTCTGCATCAACCCCACCACTAAAACATCGCCTTTCGCGCAATTTTACCCCCCCAATCCCTCCCTTCCCTCTCCTTAGAACGTTGCCACTCCCTTCATTTTCCTCAAAAGAACAGCCATGATCAACACCATAATCCGGAACGCGGTAATAATCCCTACCCATCCCACCCAAGATCAACCTTCTAGAAGCTGAACATTGAATAAGACTAGCTTGCCTCAACCCAAAAAACAAACTTGAGTTTATTGGCACTCTATGTAAAGCAGTAGCAGTGAATGATGACGATGCACAGAAAGAACAAGAAAAGCAACAACAAGAACTACATGATGAAGAACAAGATTGTAATAGAGACGGGTTTCTTACAAATCTTTCATTTATGGAGTTAGAGTATTCATTGCAAGAAAATGAAAGTGCCCCTTTCGTTCCAAGAGACAACAAAGCTAAGCTAATGGAGGTGTTATGCATCTTTTTTTTCCCAGGGTTATAGAGAGAGAGGCTTACCTTAATGGATTTTCTGGAGTTTTTTAAGCTGGGACTGAGAGTGAACCGTGTGAGGTGTTCTGTTTTGGAACTGGTTTAATGGCCTGTACTTTCGTTTTGATAAGATTTGGACCGGGATTCCGGTTGACAGAGAGCTAGTGGTTTTGAATCGGATGAGTTGACTCTCTCTGCGTTGGCTTAACTCGGTCATCTTTACAGAGTGAAGCAAACTGGGCTGCTGGCTTTTCATGTGGTTGCACTTAACCAAACACCACCTGAGCTTTTAATGTAATAATACTACTTGGGCTCTGATTTAGAGTTTGTCTGCTTAAGAAGTCCAGTCCATCCAGCCCAATATAAAGAGCGAGTGCTAGTGCCTTTCCCTGCCGCATTAAATTCTCCTTTATTAAGAATTTTTTTATACAAGTTAGAATTAACTAACGATGGTTAAACTATCAATACTCCTTAAAAATGGATGCAATTAAATAAATAAAATATATATATTTATAAAAAAAAATCTTAAAATAGATACAATTATGCTGCTTGGGAAATAAATTACAAGATTGTGTGCTTTTGCTATTTTATATGTAGGATTTAGATGGTAATAGCATCAAGAGGAGTTCGTCCCTTTAATGATTTTGATGATTTACTGTAGTACTGCTAGATTAATATTATACACGTGTCACGAGAATAAAATAAAATAAAAAATAATAATCTCCATGGCTTGAAACTAATGATCTCGTTATGATTTTTTCATAATAGGAAGTGATTTTAGCAACGTAATTGTTTTTTCAAAGAATATACTCCGCTGTAATAGTGGCAATCTAGATACAAATTAACTATTATATATACATATATTTAATCGGTTAATTATTACTAATTTCTCTGTGTCTAAGGGAAAATCCAATGGCAAGAGCCATTTTGGAGAACCAGATCATAAAAATAGCTCTTTGAATAGTGTGTAAATCGTCTTTTGAGTTGAAGTGTTGTCCAATGGTAAAGAGTTATTTTGGAGAGCCATTTTTTTTTTAAAATAAAGTTCATTTATTTTGTATATAGTTTGATTATACAATTAATAGGAGAAAATTATATAATTAAATAATTGCTTTTGAGAAACCAGCCAACTATAAAATTATTATTTATATTTATATTTAAATTAAAAAATAAAATAAAAATAAATTTAATTATAATTAAAAGATCCGGAATATTTGAAATTTCGTATAATTAATTTTTTTACTAAATATTATTAATTACCCTTTTTTTCTCTAAATATTATTATTATACCACCCCACCCCCCACACACGCCGAAACCCTTCCCTTTATCATTTGTGCCGCACCCAGCTCTCAAAATCTGCTTGCCCCACCTCACTCTCCCATGGCGATCTCGCCTCCCTCTCGGCTCTTTTCCCCCCTCCCCCTCACTCTGCTCCCTCTATTAAGGAACCATCTCACCTAAAAGTTTAAGCTTATAGGTGAGGTCCCAGAATATGATTTATATTATTCTCTAACACCCTCCCTCAAGTAAAAGCTCTTTGGGCTTGAAACTTGCATATAGACTCATAGTACCTTGTGTTTGATTTTTTATCAAATAGAATGGGGATGGTGAGATTCGAACTCATGACCGTTAGGTCAATAAGGCTCTGATATCATGTTAAGGAATCATCTCACCTAAAAATTTAAGCTTATAGGTGAGGTCCCAGAATATGATTTATATTATTCTCTAACACCCTCCCCCCATCTTCCTCGGCTTCATCCCCCCTCACTTTGCTCTCTGCTCCCTCTCCCTCGGCCTTGATCTCATTTTCGATTATTGGCACAAATTCATTGCTGAAGAAGAAATCAAAGCTTCTACTCACATTTTCTTGTTGAAGTTTCTATTAAATGGGTTCTTGTTTAACTACAAATCAAAGCTTCTGTGATCAATTTCTTGTTGAAGTTTCTATTACATGGGTTCTCATTTTCTGTGTTTTTTCTTGTTCGGATTGACTGGAAAATATACTGTGTTTTTTCAATCGTTTCAATGGTTGAAACCATTGTATTGATGTGTGTTTTAATTTGGACAATGCAACGGTAACATTACAACGGTCAAATTTTTATTTTGTCTCTGCAAGAGAGATATGTAGGAATGCCTTCGGATGATAAAGAAGTCATTTTGACTCTCCATTTAGCTCTCCTTAGTAAAGATATAAATTTAACAAAAAATAGCAAAATTTTTAAAATTTTAAATTTGTCTGCAGTGATATCTCTCGCCGTTGGACTTGCCCTGATACAAAGTCAGCAACTCTGTTTGATAGCTTCAAATCAAGTACGGTGTCCGTGGAAAAAATCATGCACGGTGGCTACGGATGACAAGCACCTCCGAAGTAAATATATTCTCTCTTAAATCCCAATTCAGAGCACTCACAATTGACATAATTCATTAATTATTATTATTATTATTATTATTCATTTGTCTGTGGAACGCACCAAGCATAATTTGCTGCAGAACATACGTTGCCAGAAAAGACTCCATTTAAGATGTTCAGCTTGCGGCAACCCTCTATTCTTATGGTTATGTTTTGATGATTGTAGACTGATTGAACTCTTGACTTGGACAAAATTATAAATATATCTGGTTATAAATAATTATTAGCTTATTTTAAAGATTATTATAAAACTAAGTTCAAACTCTACTTCAATAAAAAACTATATTTTTTTTTCCAATCCTAACCTGTACTGTTTTTTTATTGCCAAATAACATTTTGAGTAGAAAAAAGAAAAGAGAGAGCCATCGACCATGTTTTAACTCGTCTATTTATAAGTTATTCATAAAATATATTTTTAAAAATAAGACTCGCAATCAGAAGGTCATTCTCCATAAACCATATCAAAAGAAACTCTAGATAACACGTATTTTTAAACCGTGTTATACCCCAAGTCCACCGAGCAGTCATTTTTAAAGATAAAGTACACCCTACTTTCTCATCTCTGACTCAGCCGAGTAGAAAAGTAAGCCATGTTAAGTGGGAGAAGTGATTGTTTCACAGCATGCATCCCGGTCAAATGAAGATTAATTAATTAGCCGCTGCGATTAATGAAGCCCTGGCATAATAACAACCTCAATTAGCGATGGTAGAGCACTCCGCACAGTAGTCAAACATTGCGCCTCGCAGGTTAATCACAACATTCAAACACTTATTATCAGCTCGCATGTTATGTGCAGCTTTTTCTTCCGGGGGGGGGCATTGATTTTTTACATGGCACTCCATATTTTGTATATATGTTTTTCTTGGCACAAAGACTTGAATTTCACGTGGCACAAATAGAGTTACTACACTTCAGTCGATATATAATGAGTTTTCTCTATTAGCTTGTTTGTTGGTTAGAGTGATTGTGTTGTTGTAGTTGAAGTTAAAAAAAATAGTTTCATAAAAAACATTTTTAGCTGCGGTTTGTAAATGATATTGAAGTATTTAGTTAAAATTATGGTTGAGGTTAAGTTTAATGAAAAGTAGTTTTGTGTGTCTAGTTATCATGTTTTTCATATTACTGTCAACTTGTGAAATTAATTAAAAGTATATATGTATACACACACATACATACGTACATATATATAAATATTTTGTTGAAATAATTTCGTATATTTATTAATAATTATAATAACAAAATGTTTGAAATAATTGAAGTAAATTAAACACTTGTTTTTATTTTCTCATCAAACTACTTGCAATTCCATCACGAACTAAATTCATACGTGAACGCGTCTGTGATCTCTAACTATTTGATCGAGGAACAACATCTGATAAAATATCTTCAGGAACAAAATTAGAATTGCGATCATATTCAGCAAAAGTAATATCATCTTGTGATCTTCTTCTAATATAGTTATGTAGTGTTATTGATGCAACCACAATCTTCACTTTATTTTGTTTGTTTTTATCATATTAGTTTTTTTTTTTAATCAAAACTCACTAAGTATTACTTTAAAAAAATTAATTATGTTTAAAAAATAACTTTGACATTCTCACAAGCACTCACTGTGGCGCAAAAACATTACTGAACAATAATCGAAGATGACAAATTCCTCATAATAATCTATTACCATTAATAAGAAAGAAACAACACTAGAGCCCATTGTTCTGTGAGGGAGAGAGGGAGGCTGGATTGTTGGTGGGGGTTCTGTGAGGGAAAGAGGGAGGTGAGGTGAGGGAGGGAGAAGACAAAGATGAGGTGAGGGAGGGAGATGACGAGGGTTGACAACCGAGGTTTATGAGAGAGGTGAGAAGACAGGGATGGCGTGAGGGAGGGAGAAGACTGGTCTCGTGATAGAGGTGAGAGATGCCTTCAAATTTGTGTGTTCAATTTACACTGCAGGTGCAAAATCATCTCTTAGATGCTTTTGCACTTGCGGTTGGCCCATTATTTTTGACGTGAGACCCACAGTTAAAAACTAGGATCCTATTTGGTTATTTTTTATTTGGCTCCACGGTTCAACACAACCACAGACTGAACTATGAAGCCAAACGGGTATTATATAAATACACACACATGCATGTATGTGTAAGTAAAAACTGATTAATATGGGTATTCATAATGATAAAAGTGTGTGTGTACAGTATTTGAAATGTTATGTATATATAACAACGACATGCAAATGTATCAGGAGGTTTTAATGGCTTGAAATTTCATGCGTTGACGTGTTCGTACGAATAATTGAGTATACGGTCCTCTAAGCTCTGCAGTCCTCTTTGACGTCTCCATTATTCCTGGGTTAGCATAATGTATGGTAATAAAACTCATTATAATATACAGAAACCTTAAGTATATACGATGTATATAAAATCTCTTGGGAGAGCATGTATAAGTCTTGGTGACAAAAGTTGCCGGGACGATCCTTCTTATAGTGGTCGCAGTTAAATATATTCCATAAACGTAACTCATCTAAATTAATATAAACGTAACTCCTAATAGGCAAATTCGCGTGGAAAGATTGACAAATAACTCCTAAATATTGATATATAGGCCCTTCATAGCCTTGCAGGAATATTAATTAAACCAAAAAAAAAACTCCTTGTTGTCACAGGCTGGATACTGCTGTGAATTTTGATACTGTTTGTTTCTGCGTTGTACTGCTGTTTGTTCAAAATTTGAATATTTTTTTCATTTTAAATGAAATTTTTTTGATATTTTTAAATCATTTTGATTTGTTGATGTCAAAAATAATTTTTTTAAAATAAAAAAAATATAATTTTAATGTATTTTTAAACGAAAATCACTTTCAAAAGCAACTGCAACCATCCTTCCAAACAGACACTATATGCACCCATCCAGTGACGAAGTTAGAATTTTTATACAGAGGTACTAGGGGAGAAAGAATAGCCCATCAATATAGTTTTTGTAGGGATAATATTCCATTAGTATTTCCAAAGTTGAAATAAATATTATTTAAAATAAATAAGTTGCAACAAAACAGTGTTGTAGGCACGTACCCACCTTGGCCAAAAAAGTTTTTATAAATTATAAAATTAATTTTAAAATTCTATTACACAATTGACAATTATCGAATTTTCTCAATTTCAATCGATTGCGAAAAATATAAATAAAATCAGGAATGAAATATCCCAAAAACGATGGAGTCCATTAATTTACCAGTTATAGACACAGTATGGATTATGAGTAACTAAAGAATTTCTTAAAATTAAATTGATCTAATTGGATTGCAATGGTGAATTAATCTATTTTGTTAACAATCAAAGTAGATCGTAATACTAATCGAAGTAAGTAATTATTCATTTTATTCTATTTTCATCCCCTGCCCCTGCTATCATCTACTAGTTCATAAGAATTTATATTTATAATGCAAATAAAAATTTACAAATAGCACGGTAATTAAACACATTTTTGGAGAGTAACTCGAATTTCACTGCTACACCGGAATTACCTCTTTTCTGAAACTTTTAAAAGAGAGATAGAAATGGAATGGGGGCCGGGTGGAGTGTGTTGTGCATGGGATATTAGCATCATATGCATTTAAATAATTGATTGATAAATACATAGAAACTTCTTATCGTTGCATTTTTTATTTCCAGGCCTGTCATTTTCTTTCTAGATAATTTTTCCGGGTCCCAGATGAGACGGCCGTTTAAAATAATTCCCAGAAACTGTTGTCACACTCCATTGACCATATCAGCACAGTTTCTTTGTAGATTTTTGAACGTTACAGTCTAGAATAAAAATGGACGAGTCCAAAATTGATGGCAAGTCAGTTTCCAAGGATATAATTAAAATTGGGTCTCGTGAAGAACACCGTTCTTCCAGTTAACGATCAACACAGTCAATATAGACGCTTAACGACTATTTCAACAAAACATGTATAGAAAGACTTCTTCATGTGAATAAAAAATGGCATGATTTGCTATCTCCACAACAAACTATAAAATCACAGAAAGGTTTTAGCTTAGGCGATGTCCATCCAATGGGATCGACGGTCATGAATCAGTGTTGAATGGCTTGTGCTTTAATTGCAGGGCAGATAAAATCTAATTACCACATTAAGGAAAACCAATTAATGTAAGTGCTGCTATTTTTTCATGTATATGATAAAATATTTGAAATGAAAGATTAAAAACTTAATTGGCGTGACCACCCTATGTAAATAAAAAAATAAATCGGTGTGGCCTATTTGATTTAACAAGCCAAGAGCAAACTAGTCACCCTGTTCAAATTGCAATCTAGTTAAAAGATAATAATTACACCATCTTTGTTTTAATCAATACTTAATCCTGACTCAAATGCAAAATAATGAATTGTCAGATGATTAAATTGCAAAAATAAAATAAATCAAGGAGTGAAATAAAAAGATTTTGCTACATTGTATTGACATGTGATAACCTATAAAATTAACACTAGGATAATGGACACGAACACGATCACAATAACTTAACCTAATTGGACAACTTGCTTTTTTTTTTTTATATCTAGGAAAAAATTACAATAAAAAAATAAGACGAATAAATAGAGGATGAAATTGTTATAAAAAACTTCAATTCTAGAAATTATCTACAACAAAAATAAATAGCAATTAAAAAAATATAGACCAAATATGACAAATAAAATAAATAAATATTGAAAAATAAAAGTAAAAAAAAATATAAGTTAAAAAACACGGGGAACCAAGCAAACGTGAGTGGATTCTCTGAACATGTATTGATTTTCCAAACCCATAAACCCAAGGAATACTAAATTTAAGTTTAATAAAACAACTCAGTTCTCAAATAATTTAATGTGGCCGTTTGGGAGTGCGGCCACACTTCCGGTTTTAGAAAAGCAGGTTAAAAAAAAAAAAGATAAATATTTGGTTAAGTTAAAAGTTGTAAAAATTCACGTGGACCCCATGAAACAAAAGTGGAGAAATGGAGTTGTGTGAAAAGCAATAAAATGTTGATTTTCACGCGTGAGAAAAGCTGGCTATGCCCTTGTTTATGTATACAGTAGATTTCACTTGCGCTTCATTTCATATTTGGCTGGCTTGTGCGTGTTTCATGAATTTTTATCTTGGAAAATTAAAGAAAAGGATCTTTAACACCAGTGGGGTGGGTGATGCTGTCACGGCAGCAAAAACCAGAGATGATTGGCTCAATTTACCGGAGAAGATAGTGGTCAATTTACTACCCATTTAATTTTTGGCATACAAAAACAAAATGTAAAGTAAAAGATAGCAATTAATATGATGTATTTTATTATAAAAAATATGAAAAATATATATGAAAAATATAAAAATATATTATTATTTATTATATTTTCTTATAAAAAACATATTTTTAATATTAAAATAATCTAAAAATTAATTACAATATAAATAATTTTTACATAACATATGTTTATTAATATAAAAAATATATTTTTAATATTAAAATAATCTAAAAATTAATTAAAATCAATATGAAAAGCATAATAACCAAACACACAAAACTGATTTTTTTCAACTTCAACCTCAACCACAGTTTTAACCAAACACTTCACAATTTATTTTGAATCGCAACAAAAATGCTTTTCTTGAAACTGTTTTTTTCAAGCCTCAACCATAAAAGCAAAAGCAATACCAAATACACCCTATTATTGAAAGATAAAATTAGTGGAAAAAGTTGTTAAAGAAAAAAAAGTACAATAAAAGGATCAAATCACATAGAAAAAAATTATAAGAAAATAAAAATTATCTAAAAAAAAAGAATCAAGGAAATTGAGACCCAATCTAACATGTAAAAGATTAGAGGATAATATTTTTTTATAAAAAAAAACAATTATATAAACTACTTCAAATAAAAAAATAGTGATAAAAAATAAAGGATTAAATTTGAAGAAAAAACAAATTGAAAAACCAAGTGTCGAAATGCCACACGCAGTGTTGTGAGAGGGAGGGGTCGCCAAGATAATTCCAATCACGCCCAGGAAGCCCATCATTGGCCACTAACATCGTTGCGCGAGCAACTCGAAGGTGATAAAATGTCCAACAGGTCAGTATGTGCGTGATCTAGTTTTCCATTTTTGTTGATATATTCATATTTATGAAATGACTAAATTGTTGCTACATAAATATAATTATAACATAAAAATAATAGGGGTTGAAAGATGAAATAGCACATGGAAATAAATTTATCAGTTTTTGCTTTTATAAGGGTGTTTTTGCCATTTTATTGCACTAATAAAAAAATAAAAATAGCCCCCGATTATATTATTTTAAGGATAATTTAGTAATTATACTGTTGTTTTTAGAAGAAGCATGTAACAGAGGCTATTCATGTTGAATTTCATACTGACCAAGTGAAAAAACAATCTTATTCTTTCTCCAGTTTGATATTTACTGCATTAGACCCATCACAAGCGCCAATGACTTTGAGCCCCTTTCAGTTCCATTCACCCTCGATCAGATTGATTAATTATGGACCGTTGGATTTGCTTGGCGAGGCACTATACCTAATCTTCTCTTAACCTGAAACTGGGGTCAAGACTCGTACTGTTCTTTTCCCATGGAGGAAAAAACTCTGCAATTATAAGAATAGTCTTTTATCCACACCTAGCCAAGGGGTCAACCTTTCTGCGGGGGGACGACGGGCAATTTGAAGACTTTAGATCCACCCTGTCATTTCAAGTGGCGTTCTAGAAGATCAGATATGGGAATTAGTATTATATTATGAAATAATAACACGGAGGTTGAATTATAGAAAACGGTAGCTTTCCAAGCTCAATAGCAATGTGAACCAGAGCGCCGATTCCGTTCAATACAGACCGTTCAACACTGATCTTGATTAACTGGCCTCCTCGAATCAGATTCATTTTCACACAGCACAGACGTGAATTCATATGTATATGAAAACTCCCCCCTGTAGATCTCGTCATGATCTGTTTTCAACTAAAGAATCTCCACTGGCACATTTTTTATTTCTTACAAGTCAAAAAAAATACACAGGTAAAATTAAGAGTAGTAATTAAAAATAAAATAAAAAATTACACGGAGACACGTAATTGTAGATTGAATGTGTGAACATGTGAGATGCGACCTTGGTATTCTAGTAGTATGTGAGTGAGCTTCAAGAGGCCAGATGGTGGTTTTAATTTCTCTTGGTGATTTCTTTGCCCCTGCACAATTCGTGTGATAAACAAATTTTTAGTTTGATGTCGATGTTTTTTTATTTTTTTCCCTCCCCCTTTTATCCTTGATTTTCAAGTCCGACACTCCAATTTTTGAAAGAAACCTTTCAATTTATGTTTTTTTTATATCTACTTTCTATTTTTTATTACTATTTGCTTTATAAAAATAATTTATTAAATTGATTTTTTTCAATCTTACCGTTTTTTAGTTTTTTTATTTGTCATATTTGGTCATTGTTCTTTAAATTGCTATTTTTGTTTACTTACAATATTTTTTTATTTCATTATTCAATATTAAATTGGCTGAGAATTAAGGTTCTTTTAACGGTCTCAAGTCTAAGATTTAATGAGTTCTAAATTTAAAAGATCAATTCAAATTTAAAATTCATTCATGTTTATTTAGTTTCCCCTTCTTTTGGTTTTTATTCGGTTCCCTTTTTTTTTCAAATCCATTTCATTATTGAGCATCTAATTAATTGACAATTGAGCTTTAGTATTTTTTTAATCTTTTTCGATAGGATTTTATTTATTTATTTTGAAAATAGATTAAGTTGTCTAAAGTCTTTTTATCTGTCATTTTTTATTATTTTTCAAAATATGTTTTTGGATAATTTGATTAAACATAGAGCACGAGATGCTCTTTCATGATATTCTATTTGTTTGTTTTCAAGATCGATGCTCTTACAATGCATATGATGTCTCTTAGCATTGTCGCACAAACTTTGACAATGATATTAAGATCATCCTCGTAATTTGTTTGTTTGATAATTTATTTTTTATAATTAATCATTGCTGATTTTATTTATTTATTTATTATTAAATTTCACTGGATTCAATCAATTCGATAACTGAAAATCTTCATGTTTCTTAAAAAATATCGATTCCGCCTGAATATCTATTTCTCACGTCAAGAAAAGTTTAACCTCGCCGCAGCGTAACGAGACCTGTCCGGTCGGAAATGAATGAGGTCAGCATACGGTGTAAACAACATATTCATGGCAGCAATTCCTAAATTAAAAAAACAATGGCAACTGTTTTTTACAAAAAGAAGGACCCTCCCTTTTTCCACGCCTGCATCTTTCGCCGTCATGACGGCGCCATCTGGTAATCCAAACATGACCAAGACCCCAAACGCTCATGAAACAATGACACACCCAACTGTTTGTCTTATTAAATTAAAACCCCACGTTTATTCTTAATCAGCTTTTTATTTTTTTCTCTCTCTCTCGACATGATCTGTTTTCTTTTTTCTTCCAGATTCGAAAAATAATTAAATTAATTTGAAGATCACGTTCCCGATTCTCTTTCTTTGTTATTTTCTTCCTATATGATTTTACCTCCATTCAACTTAATAATAATAAATAAAGTAGCTCCCTAGCTAGTGTCTCTCCCAAAAATAAATTTAATAAACTTATCTAATGATTTTTTTCTCTATCTCCCTTGTTTAGACTTTGAGCTAAAACCTCAAATATTTTTTTAGTTTGATTAAAAAAATATAATTTACACGTCAACCGATATTATCATTATTATTATCATTATTTTTTAACGATTTCAAAGATGCATTCCTACGTAACTTGGTAATGTTTGAGTCTAGAAAATAAATAAATAAAATTAAGCGGATGAAAGTCTGAAAAGCGATGAGGATAAAACGCCGAGGAAGAATTGTTCCCGTCAACTTTCCAATTCTATAAACACTTATTAAACTTATGCAAAGCTTCCCTTCTAGAATTACTTGCGTCGTCATGAAAAAATTACCTTTTTCTTGATGCTTGCAAGTGATTTGTATAACGAATTTTCAAACCCGTGGACCTCTCTAACAAGTGAATAATGATAATAATAATAATAACAATAATAATAATAATAATAATGAAAAACAATGCCCAGAGTCTTCAAATCTTAAAGCCACCGGTCCTCGCATTCAAGTCGCTAAATTTCCAGGTAAGGCATTTTGACAAATTCATTCATCTAGAAGCAGCCAACGTGTTTTTATAATTTCCCATAATTGTTTTTTTGGTGGGGGGTTAAACTGAAACTATTTTTATATTTTCAAAGAATCAATCATTTTATA
Organism: Salix arbutifolia; assembly: GCA_025169955.1. NCBI lineage: Eukaryota > Viridiplantae > Streptophyta > Magnoliopsida > Malpighiales > Salicaceae > Salix > Salix arbutifolia. Next base: position 11,335,206 of record CM045911.1, read on the forward strand.
TATAATTTTTGTTTTATATTTTTGTTTTTTTCGTTTGATTTGCAGCCCCATTGTCCTTGAAACTTTGGACGTCTAAGGGAAAAAAACAAATTTCTTTATCATTTAACTAAAATAAAACATAAATAAATGAATAAAACGAATGCACTTTCTAAAAGCACCTGTTAGACTTTGCAATCATAAATGAGAGTATTTCTTAAGAAAGAAAGAAAATAATAAATTAAAGAAAATGAAGAATCAAAGCAGAGGGTAGCTAAACAATTAACAGTATATTTTTTAAGTAAAAAAGGTAACAGACAGTTAAATGAGCAGAGAAAAAACGAGAAGTCAAAATAAGAAAAAGGAAAAGGAGAAAAAAGAGAGGGATCCAGTCGAACCAAAGTCTACGTTCAAAGCGTACAAGATGCGCCATCTCTCTTCTTCATTTGCCTGCTGCTTTCCTTCTCCAAGAAATAAGAAAAACAAAAATCTAATGAAGGAATATCATATTATAATTAAAAATACCAGTTCAATGTAAGACTGCCATAATCCTCGCTGACAATTTTTTCTCTATCTATTTATAAGGAGAATGGTTTGTTTTAGGACACCATCCAGTTATACCTTTGTGTCCTTCAAAGTAAACCACCCCTGTACTCTCTTACCTCTGTGTTCTTGTTCAAAGGTGGAGATTGCATAAAACAATTCGCATGATCATAAATTCCCTTGTTCTCTCTGCTTTTGTCTAATCCTCTGTCGATTTTTCTCAAAGTTCCCTTGCATTTCCCTTCTTCTCTTGTTCAATTTTTTAGCTTTTAGGATTGAATTACATCTGGGGTTGGATATTACTGTTCATTCTGCTTTGGGGTATTTCTGTTTTCATTCAAAGGAGCTGCATTTTTAAGTACAAGGCCAAAAGGTTCTGGTTCTTGTTACAGGAAGAGAGAAATGGCTGGTGGTGGTAAAAGGAAGAGGTTGAGTCTGAGCAAACTGTATTCGTTTGCATGTGGAAAGACATCTTTAAAGGGGGATCAGTCCCAGATGGGGACAACTGGGTTTTCCAGGGTAGTTCACTGCAATGAACCAGACAGTTTTGAGGCCAAGATAAGAAAATATAGTGGCAACTATGTTAGCACTACAAAGTACAATGTTGTTACTTTCCTGCCCAAATCATTGTTTGAGCAGTTCAGAAGAGTGGCTAACTTCTATTTCTTGGTTGTGGGTATCTTGGCTTTCACCCCTCTTGCGCCTTACACAGCTGTCAGTGCTATTTTCCCCCTAATTGTTGTTGTTGGAGCTACCATGGTCAAAGAAGGTATTGAAGATTGGAAGAGAACTCAGCAGGTATGATTTTAATTTTTTACTCGTTTGCTCAGATTGGGTATGTTTATTGATTGTGGTTTGATGTGTTTGTAATATCTTCTCGACTTGTTCTCTTAAAGTGAAGTTTCAAATTACTCTACTGAATGAATGGTATTCATATGATTTGATGATGAGATTTTGGTATTATTTTTTTATACTTTTATTTGATTTTTTTCTTGTTATTTGCTTGAACATATCTGGGAAATATTTTGCGTAGAAGTTTATTAAGGCTTTCGATGACAGTGATAACAAAATGAAAGTCTTGACATGTTACTGACAGAGTCTTTTGATTTTATTTTGTTTTTTCAAAAGTTAAGAATTAGAGATCATTGATAAATTATGTCTTCCATGTGAGTGGAAAGAAAGATCACAACTTCAACTCATTTTTACTGATTCATGTCATCTTTTCCTAGACTTTGTGTCACTTATAAGAAATAGTGAAACATCAGATACAGGATGAGCCTTCTGCTCTCTCCTAGAGCAATCTGTGTTACATTAGTTAGCATCGAAACTCCTGTTCCCATTAAAACAGGACTGTACAAATTGCAGTCCTGTTGATATTTTATATGTTTTACCTGCAACTTCTAAAATGCTTTCATTTTCTCGTGCATGCTATCAGAGATGTCTGATTGGCAAATGATAAGTATGCTAATCATCCATCCTCTATTGAAATTTCTCATATCTGATATTTGCCCTTTTCTTTCGGAATGGCTTTTCAGGATATTGAGATGAACAATAGAAAAACTAGAGTACACCAGGGTGATGGAACTTTCAAATCTACTGGATGGAAGAATCTGAGGGTGGGAGACATAGTGAAGGTGAAGAAGGATGAATACTTTCCAGCAGACCTCCTCTTGCTTTCATCAACTTTTGATGATGGAATCTGCTATGTTGAGACCATGAATCTAGATGGAGAGACAAATTTGAAACTGAAACAGGCATTGGAGGTAACAGCATCCATGCACGAGGACTCTTACTATAGGGATTTCAAGGCTCTTATCAAATGTGAAGATCCGAATACAAATTTGTACTCCTTCGTTGGAACTCTGGACTTTGAACAGAACCTGTATCCCCTCTCTCCTCAACGGCTTCTCCTCAGAGACTCAAAGCTCAGAAATACAGAGTATATATATGGGGCAGTTATCTTCACTGGACATGACACCAAGGTTATGCAAAATGCTACAGCTCCCCCTTCTAAAAGAAGCAAATTTGAGAAGCAGATGGATAAAATTGTCTACTTCTTGTTCTTTGTTCTATTTATGATGGCATTTATTGGATCTCTTGTCTTTGGAGTTGCAACTAACAATGACTTGGATGGAGAGAAGATGAAAAGGTGGTATCTCCAACCAAATGATTCTACAATCTACTTTGACCCTAAAAAGGTGGGCATGGCATCGATTTTTCACTTTCTGACTGCTCTCATGTTGTACAATTACTTCATCCCAATCTCCTTGTACGTGTCAATCGAAGTCGTCAAAGTTTTTCAGAGCAGTTTCATCAACAACGATATCAATTTGTACTACGAGCCATCTGACAGGCCAGCACATTCTCGTACCTCAAATTTGAATGAGGAACTTGGGCAAGTGGACACAATACTTTCTGACAAGACCGGAACATTGACCTGCAATTCCATGGAGTTCATCAAGTGTTCTGTCGCGGGGACTGCTTATGGCCATGGGGTTACAGAGGCTGAGCGGGGAATGGGTGTGAGAGAAGGTGAAAGTGTGAAAGGTGGGGACCAGAGCAAGGATTCTTCCACTACAAAACCTCACATTAAAGGCTTTAATTTTAAAGATGAAAGGATTATGGATGGGAACTGGGTCCACGAACCCCAAGCTCGCATCATTGAAAAATTTTTCCGCTTGTTGGCAATCTGTCACACTGCCATACCTGATGTGGATGAAGAAACAGGGAAGATTTCATACGAAGCTGAATCGCCAGATGAAGCAGCATTTGTGATTGCTGCAAGAGAAATTGGTTTTGAATTCTACAAAAGGACTCAAACAAGCGTTGCAGTGCGTGAGTACGACCCAAAGACTGGGAGGAAAGTTGAAAGGGTGTATACAGTTCTGAATGTTTTGGAGTTTAACAGTGCAAGAAAGCGGATGTCTGTGATAGTAAGAAATGAGGAGGGAAAGCTGCTATTGCTTTGTAAAGGTGCTGACAGGTTCGTGATCAACTACCTTGAAACCCTTGAAATTGGCAAATTCCCTGTCTTTTACCTATTGCTTATTGATTAAATTTAACCTGTCATATGCAGTGTCATGTTTGAAAGGCTTGCTAAGAGTAGTAGGGGGTTTGAAGAGGAGACCAAGAATCATGTGAATGACTATGCTGATTCTGGCCTGAGGACCCTCATACTTGCTTATCGTGAACTTGATGAAGACGAATACAAAATTTTCAACCATAAATTCACCGAGGCTAAGAATTCAGTTAGTGCAGATCGGGAAGCATTGATTGATGACATGGCAGAGAAGATCGAAAGAAATCTAATTCTTCTTGGCGCAACTGCTGTTGAGGATAAACTCCAAGAAGGGGTGAGTAATAAAACCTAAAATGTTCCAAAAAAACCCGACCTTTTTAGAGATCTTGAATTTTTTTTGTTTTAAATTGTTTCCATTAGGTTCCTGCCTGCATAGACAAACTTGCTCAAGCTGGAATTAAGATGTGGGTTTTGACCGGAGACAAAATGGAGACTGCCATAAACATTGGGTATGGTTTTTTGAAAAAGAGTCTGTATTGACACTTTTAAGATGGGTGGACATTTCACATTATAGGTGGAGGTATCTGACTTAAAAATTTGAATATGCAGCTTCTCCTGTTGTTTGCTTAGACAAGGAATGAAGCAGATCATAATTAATTTGGAGACTCCAGAGATCCTATCACTGGAAAAAACAGGAAACAAGGATGCCATTGCTAAGGTAAAGACTGCTTTAATTCATCAAAGATTTCAGTCCGCTTCAGGTTACTTAATTGTGATTTGGATTTATTTTCCATTTCTCCTGGTATCATCTCGGTTGGGAGAAAGAGTGTTTTAGTCAAAGAATCACCTTAATTGCTATGAAACTATTTTTGATATTGATGGTATATACATTCATTTTCCAGGCATCAAAGGACAGTGTTCTTCGTCAAATAACTGATGGAAAGGCCCTGATTGCTGGACCAAGTGGAACTGCTGAGACATTTTCATTGATAATTGATGGAAAATCGCTCGCTTATGCATTAGAGGATGACATGAAGCATTTGTTACTAGAGCTTGCAATGAGTTGTGCATCTGTCATTTGTTGCCGTTCATCACCAAAACAGAAAGCACTGGTGGGTTATTATTGCCATAGTACGCTTGATAGTAAAGACTTTCCTCTGTGCACTTCTCTTGAAAGAATAATTGTTTTAAATGGTAAAATACAGGTTACGAGACTAGTCAAATCTGGAACCAACAAAACAACATTAGCAATCGGTGATGGTGCCAATGACGTGGGTATGCTTCAAGAAGCAGATATTGGAGTTGGAATCAGTGGTGTTGAAGGAATGCAGGTCTTTTCCACAGAACAACTTACATCTCAATTAATTGTTGTAAATATTTTTCTACTTGATAGTAATTCTTGCCACCTGTTAACCCTATTTTATGCTTCTTTTCAACCCAGGCTGCCATGGCAAGTGATGTTGCAATTGCTCAGTTTCGGTATCTGGAGCGTTTACTCCTTGTACATGGGCATTGGTGTTACAGGAGGCTCTCATCTATGGTAAGGCCATTCATATGCTTGGATTTGGAAATGGCATAATATTTTAGTATGGGCCTTAAATTAACTTCAATGATTATTGATGAATGTGAAATTCCATCATGAGTTTTCACCCTTTCATGATTATACTGATATATATTTTTTCCATGTGCAGATATGCTATTTCTTCTACAAGAACATTGCCTTTGGTTTCTCCATCTGGCTATATGAGGCTTATACATCATTTTCTGCACAGTCTGTATACAGTGATTGGTTTTTGTCATTTTATAACGTCTTCTTCACGGCTCTTCCAGTTGCCGCTTTGGGTATCTTTGAACAAGATGTATCTGCTGCAAGCTGTCTCAAGGTATCTCACTCACTTCACTCACTCAGTGGACTCGATTATGGTCATTAGATAATTAGTAAAGCAAAGTAAACATCTTGGCCAAATTTTGATCATTTTTTGGCTTATTTCATATTTCAGTACCCTCTACTATACCAAGAAGGTGTGCAAAATCTCCTCTTTGGTTGGCGCCGAGTACTTCATTGGCTGGGGAATGGGTTCTATACTGCAATAGTCGTTTTCTTCTTCTGCTCAACTGCACTGCAGCACCAAGCCTTCAACCCTGATGGAAAAACTGTTGGGATGGATGTTTTAGGAGGAACCATGTATACTTGCATTGTGTGGGCTGTGAACTTGCAGATGGCAATGACTGTTTGCTACTTCACCAAAATCCAGCGCGGTCTCATTATATATTGTCTATGCATGCTGTACCTTTTCTTCTTGGCATTTGGGTCCCTGTCTCCGTCAATGTCTGCAACTGCCTACAAACTCTTTGCAGAAGCCCTTGCCCCAGCTGCTTCTTACTGGTTTACAGTCATATTTGTGATAATTGCAGCACTGTTGCCCTTCTTTGCATATTCCGCAATTGAAACAAGGTTCTTTCCCATGTACCACCAGATGATTCAAAGGTTAGAGAGTGGGAAACATGAAGATGATCCTGAGTATTGTGATATGATGCGACAAAAGTTATTGCAGCCACCAACATCGGTAGGTTTCTCAGCTCGGTTGGCAGCACGCGCGAATAAGTTAAGGCGTAAGAATAAGAATCAGAATCAGCCACAATATAGCTGAGTGTTCCTGGAGGGCATCTCTCAACATTTCTGGGTTGTGGTTATCTGCCCAGAAGCCGAACTCTGTCCCTGCTGTATATGATTTAATGAGGCTTCTACTTGACCAGAAGGTGTGGTCCTGCAAGTTAAGATTTTTTGGTGATTTTTTATGGAAGCATCGTTCATCTGGTACCATATGTGGAACAGGAGAATCATGCGAAAGGAATTTAAATTTTGTTTGTTGTTCTTTTGAAAAGAAATGTAGTTTCTATACCAACTTGTATTATTATTATTACAATGTATTTAGGACACCAGTGAATTCATCGTAGACTTGGATTGTATTGCTGTTTACAAGAATAAACGCTCTCCTCTTTCTTATTGTAATTTGTAACTCTATTGAGTTATTATTTTTTCTTACATCTTAATAAACTTGGATTCTTGTTAATTTACTGTTGATTATGGAGTAGAAGAATTTTCCTTTTCTTGTATTTATTCCCCTATATTTGATGAATTTTATACCAATTTGATATCTAACTGCGGTCAAATGTTAAAACAGCAGCCGGCCGAACGCCCTCTCATTCTTAGCTGAACATTTGCAAGGATTGATTGGAACTTGAAATTCTTAGTTGTTTGATCTTTTTACCTGGGAGAGAGGTAACTGGTGGGAGAGACACAAGAATATTTAAAGCCTAATAAAAAGCAAAGAAGCAGCTAAAAAAAAAGAAGACACTGAAGAGAAGAATGGGGGTTGAAAAAGCCTACAATTTTATATTTTTTATTCAATTCATTAAAACTATATAATATTTAGAAAAATGTGATATAAATACTAAAATCCTGACCAAAATAAATAATTGGGCTCGTAGCTCAATAAATATAATACCTAACAATAGTTAAATCTAGCTCAACAAATAAAATCTAAGTAAAAAAAGCTCAAATAAATTAAACCCAAAAGAAATAAGCTAAAACCCAATCTCTCAATGCTTTGGACTACTCTCCATTGTTTATGATCATATGAGTGAGTAAACAATAAATTGGGTTCGATGTCCCTACCAACTCTCTTAGAGATGAAGAAACTCGATCTTATTGAGTGTAGTTCAAGTCTGTTCTAATAATATTCTCAAAAATCATTCAAGTCTGTTCTATATGATAATCCAATTATAATTTGAATTTGATCATCTAGCATATGCTAGGATTTGCTGAAATTTATCATCCTTGGTAAAAACAACTAATGCACCTAAAGTAGCCTTAGTATGTTCATTATGTGTTGATGGTAAAGATTATGTGGTAGGGATATTAAAATGATAATCAAAGATAGGCTGTTAAGTTTTATATATAACAAGGTTCTTCTTGTCAAAAGTAACATGAATATCAAAGTTTATTAGCAATTTAATGATATAATTATTTGATTCAATCATTTACAATACTTTGAATGATCTAACACCACTCACTTGCAATTCATGATTGGTTTCCAAAGGATACTATTCAAGTTTAATTTGTATAATCTCCAACATCAAGTGCATGATGATACTTATGTCAATCAGTTCAAAATTTGTATGGTTCAATACTTACTTGATCATGTTTTATAATCTCAACAAAGAAATTATGAGCTTTATATGTAAAAGATTCAGTTGAATCAGACTTCATAGAGTGAGGAGACATTGAAAGAAGATTTATAGACTTTCTTGGTTTGTAACTATTAACACTATATGATTGAGGGTATGAAGTGAAACAAACATTATTTGAAGTCTTAAATTAAGATTAATGCTCTAGACTTATGACATGTTGGATGTCAAACATGAAGGACAAAGCATCAGAGCCTCGGAGGTTGTTCAAATTAAATCTATGGCATATTAGATGTCAAGCATAGAAGGTGAAGAATCAAGATGCTCGAAATGCTGCTAAAAATCTATGACAAGTTGAGTGTCATACATAATAGATGAGGATTAAGGTACTTTAAGAGGACTAATATCATGAAAATTTTATAAAACCATATTTATCTTTTCGTGCTATTCCACCAGAAAGCTTCTTAAGTTTTTCCCTCTTACCACTAAAGAAAAATTATTATTTTCTTTATTTTTACTGTAAGTTCCCACTCCATCTCTCACCCATAGTTAGCATTTGTATCTGAGTTTGTTCTGGCCAAGTCGGATGAATCCAGTTTCTGCAGAGTTCTTGCAAGGATCATCAGAACAGAATATTGATTTACGACCATAATTTTGAGCACATTTGTTTTGTTACTGCAAACATATACTGAGCCAGGATTGAGTGAGTGGTTAATCCATTAGTCGATGCATAGAAATGTCTGTATCCGGATGGATCTGTAGATGATATCTCTTCTTTTATGATTGGAAAAAAACAGTTACTCATGCAATGAGTTCTTCAAATAAATGAATGCCACTGGCCATCACCAGTAATTGAAGGAAGCTGAAATTCAATATCTGCAGAAACATCTTACATTACCATATCTGCAGAAACATCTTACATTACCATAACCGTAGTTCTATTCTCAGTTGTAGAGTTGGTAATCCACGATCTTATTCTTAGCGACCCAATAGCACAGATTATATACTGCCCTTTTGCCAATGAATCATTGCATCCAGTTTTCATGCATTCAGAGGCCAGATTGCTTTCTCAAATGCAGACCGTTGACCTTGAATGATATGCCACCGGTAATGTCATGTAGCAGAGAAATTAGTATTTGAAAATCTTGGACGGTAGATAAAATGTTGTTTTCATGTTATTTATTTATGTCAACAATACTAATCACTACGATAAATTAACATCATGCAATCTACAAGCTGTGTCAACGATGTGTCAAGTGGGATCCAGGTCTCTCCTCCTTCCATCTTGTTCACAGGTATCCCATGACCAGATCTTAAAAAAGTTAAATATACACGCAGAGGAAATTAAGAGAAAAGTCAAAGAAAAAAAAAAGTGAAAGGAAAAGGTCATCGGATCATGTCAAACCATCAATGATATTGCAGATCCCCATCAGAGAACAAAATGCGAATGACAGATCAATGGATATCGCAGATCCCCGCCATGTCCGTGTATTGACAAGACCGTACCCATCGTCGGCCAGGCTCTATGGAAATTTGATGCCAAGAAAATCAGCAGCGGATTTTGCCAAGATGCTTGCAAACTCATTAAAACTCAAAACACCATCTCCATTGGTGTCGGCCTCTCTCATCATATCTGATAGCTCACGATACGTCAAAGGGTGTCCCATTTTAGCCATTGATCCTGCAAGCTCAGCAGCAGTAATGAATCCATTGCCATCCCTGTCAAATGATCGAAAAACCTCCAACAACTGCTCTTGGTTGATCAAGACTTCTTCACTCATATCAGGCAATATAGCAGTTACCAACTCATCAAATTCAACATAACCGTTGCCATTAGCATCCATGTTTGATAACAAAACATGAAGTTGATCACCTGTAGGTTTGAGTCCAAGAGAACGTAGAAGCGCAGCGAGCTCCAGCTGCGTAAGGCTTCCATCGGAATCCATGTCGAAGCGCATGAAGATGTCCTTGAGCTGCTTGAGCTGGTCGGTCTGAAGGGTTGCCATCATGGCTGGACGGAAATGGAGGGGGTGAGGGGAAAGGAAAAGGATGTTTTTTATTTTTCGGTGGCTGTATTTTGGCTGGTTAAGGATGCGGGGCTAATTGTGTTATGAACTGGAATGGTTCAACCAAAACCGCGTTATATCATTGCCGTGTTATGTGGGGGATAAGGAATTACGCCGTGAAGTTTCTGAAATATTGTCTTTGAGCATGGGGGCATGTGGGTTGGCGGTGGCGTGGCATTATTTATTTCAACCCATGTTTGCTATTCTTGGCTCTACTTGATTTTTTTAATCAGCATAGGTGTCCGAATCTTATATTAACAATCATAAACTTTTAATATAAGATTAAAATAAAAATAATTTTTTTAATTTTAAACTCTTATCACTTAATCAGTACCTACTACTAGATTGCTCTACTTGATTTTTCTCTAAGCCATTGTTGCCTTACAAATAATTATTAAAAGAAAGTAATTGGAAATGGAAAAACATACTCTTTTGATGTATTACAAAGGTGTCAGCGCCATTCAGACATCGATTATAGTAAATATACTCTTTTGATGTATTGTTGGAAGTCTATTTTTTTTCTTTTGATGTTGTTGGAACATATGTCTTTATTGGTGGTTTAGTTGATCGCATGTATGTCTTTTCTCTCTCTCCCTTTTCTTTTCCCTTAAAATTACAGAGTGGTCTTTAGGTTGTTGATATTTTATTTTCAATTTTTATTATTTTTTAATTTTTTATCTTGACCTTTTTTCATTCTTTGAATTTCTATTTTTTTTACCTTGATCCTTTTGTAAAGGTTCTATTAGTTTTCAATTTCATCCTTGAATTCAAAATGATGGTATTGTGTTTTTCAATTTGGTCCTCATTGTTTTTATTTCTATTTTTTTCTTGGCACTTGAAAAAATTAATTTTGTTCTAATTGCACCCTTCAATCAAAACATTGTATTGATGTTTTATGTCAGTTTTGATCTTTATTCTTTCGATTTTTCTTTTAATATATTGATTTTTCTTTTCAGTTTCATCATTCAATCAAATATAAAATTTGTTTTATATTTTAATTTTAATCCTTGTTCTTTATATCATCATTTTTAAAAAAAATTGTATAATTTAAAATTTTTAATCAATTTAACTTCTTTAATATTTGATTGATTGGAAATTGAATATCATGGTTTGTCTAAATTGGATGCTTTGAATCTAATGACCTGAGTCATAAAATAAAAAAGTTAACATATTTTTTTTAAAATATTTTTATATTTTTTTTGTTTTTTATTAGATTATTTCAATCTCATAATCTAGATGAATATCTTACATTGACTTGGCTCTAATTACCATAGGTATAGGTTTATCATAAGCAATTTTTTATGCTTCATTTCAACATTTAAATATTATTTTTCACAAAAAAAGAAGAAAAAAATAGTCGGGCTTCGTGAAGAAACCTCGGGCAGCGATGCTCTACTCTATATGTACTCCTGAAGGTTTAGTCTCGATAGTAAAATACTTAGCTTAACTGGTATCTGTATTTGAATAACTAAAAAATAAAAGCATGAAAAGAAAAAGAAAAAGAAAAAGTAGAGACAGGGTGTGACAACCAGGTTCACCTGCTTCGGCTAGATGTGCTCCGTCTAGGTGTGACAAAAAAACGAAGGAATAGAGGTGAACAAAGAGTGATAGCTGTCTGGTCGGAAAATCAGGACCAGCTAGTTTTGGTGGCCCTCAAAACCCAATTTCTAATTAAGAAATTAAGTAATTAGATGTAGTTTTTTTTTTCCTTTTTAAGCCAAAAATGACTTAGTTTTTTGTGGCACCATAGCTAGCCTGTTCATAGCCGCAGCGCAACCCTTCGTTATCTTTTACTCTTTTTTTTAATATTTTTAATTTAGTCAATAATAATGTTATTTAATTTAGTCAGTATAATGATTGTAGAGGCGGCAGCAAGAGAAATAATTTGCAATGAAAGCGCTGGCAAGTATGGATGGCTGATTAAAATACAACGAAGAGAGATTTATTAGATGACATGGGTTTGAAAGCTATTGCTTCTGTTGACTGTTCAAATTTAGGAGAGAATCCAGTGTATCTTGCGAGCAGTAGTTGACTATTCCGCGAGCAGTAGTTGACTATTCCGGGTGTGAAATCAAAATTTGACTAGGTTAATAAAACCAGTCAGGGATAGAGAAGCCATTGTCATGAGCTGAAATCAATCAATGCTTTCTTTATTTAACAGTTTATTTCATCCCGATCAATGCTTGAGAGACACAGTTTAGGATGTAAACTGTTTGGCATGCATGCAGAAATGCAAGAGAAAATGGCGAGAGTCGAGTGAGAGTGACAAGACTCTTAGAAACTTAGAGAGAAAGAACAAAATTGAATCGAGATTTTATTGACAAAAAAAAAAATACTGTTCAGAACAAAAATTTGCAGGTGCTAATTACAAGAACAAAGAATTGCAGCGCCTGTGATATGGGAAAAATTAAAATAACCTAGCTACCAGTATTAAGGGCTTGAAATCCAATCCCTACAGGAGACAGTTCATTTCAGAGACCATCCTGTACATCCTGAGCTTGTTTATGGATCCATCTCAAAAACCATGAATCCTACTGTTCATAGATGAATTTATCTCTTAACACTATTTACCACGTGCTCTTTAATTATCCAGGCTAAAAAAATCTATACTGTAATTTTGACTACCAAATGCCATCCTTCGAAAAAGTCTAATCTCTTCAGATTGTTGTGCAGAGTTAAATAACTCACTTTCTCCCACTCTCATTCCGTTGGTTAGATCTGCTGCTGCTAAAGTATCGAAAGCTCTGACAACCTGAGAAGCATAGGCAGGCTTAGAGAGATACAACTATCATCTCCAAATCTGAACTTTTAAAGAAGAAGCACGAATTTTCAGCTAGTTCTGTGATCGAAGTGCAGTTACCTGTCCCATCCGTGGCCTCTTAGAAGCTGAATGCCGCACACAGGCCGCAGCAGCCTCAATCATCCGGAACATTTCACTTTCAATGTAGTTCTTTTCGAGCCTTGGATCTGCCAAACTTTCAAATTCCTCATTTTCTATCGCATGATTTAGCAAGGGTCGAGCCTGGAAGAAAAGGTATGCATTCGGTAAGGAAAGTTGAGCATGAAATTGTGGAAAATCAAACACTAGTTCAACAAAAATCTATTTCTTTCGACAAATGCATTTTTTAGTGCTGTTTCTACACATTCAAAAAAAATATATAGGAAAGAGAATAAACTACAAAAAGCAGGATTATGTATTCTCCATCACAAGGTAAAGAGGAGACAGCATCAAGAAAAAAACTTTCATGACATACCATTGTTTCACCTCTGCATTTGCTTCATTGGTTACACAGTTTTTTTCTTCTTGCACAGGGGAATATCATAATTATGTGCTGAATTTAAATCAAGGTCCAGTAAGATTAGTCCCACATCTGGGAAGGCTTTTAAATTTTCCATCTACTGAGTTATTTTCTTCAGTATAAAATCTAATCATAATAGAACCCCGATCCCCCACCCTGCATACACCAAGGAATAACATCCACTCAATAAGCAAATCTCCCAAACAACCTACTTCTAAAATAAGCACACCTGTTCCTTAAATCAAAACATCATGGGAATATATAAGAAGTTCACAACAGGTCCTGTAGCCAATTCTATCCACAATTCAAATGTGGGAAGCTAGTAGTGTTTCAAGCAGAAGGTAACCATGTTTCTGTTACTCTTGTAACTAGTTTTCTAACAAATTTAGCAACTTCAGAAACATCTTCTCATATCAAAACTAAGCGGTGAGAAGAAAAACATATAATAGAAAGCATAAAAAAGTAAACAATTCAAACTAAGCTGTATTGATATATTGCAAGATAACCAGCAAAAGATTTAATTGAATTTATCATTTATGCATGCTGAAATAAAAAGCAAATCTTTAGGATAGATCTGCTCAGCAGACGAGGGATGCTAAGAATAAGGTCCACATGGAGTAATTGACCCACCAATAAAACTGTCATTCAAATCCTTATTACTTGTAACTAGGTTATTGGATCTGGACGTATCTTAATGCATGCTTCAGTTAACAATCAGCAATTCAAGATAATTGAATGAGTCCATTGTCCAGAAGCAGAATGCTAGACAGGGTGCATAAACAGCTCACCCATTCAACAAGACTCTCCTCTCCCAAGGGCTGGGATGCATCCACAGGCTTCCGTCCAGTGATTAGCTCTAGAAGCACAACTCCATATGAGAATACATCAGATTTCTCTGTTAATTTTCCGCTTGATGCATATTCAGGGGCCATGTATCTGAGGTGATCAATTAAACATTAGATGCATATAGACATGGCTGATATATGTTCATTGCACAGGAAAAGAAAGCCATATGCAGCTGTACTGAATATATTAGTATTCCCGTCAACTCCTGAACTGCCCAAAAGGGCCGAAACCCTTGGCAGAGAGACAATAGTGGTGCCTCTCAGTAGCCCTGTAGTGGCAGGTATTTAAGCAAATAATAGATGATCTCTTACCCAAAGGTTCCCATAACACGAGTTGTTACATGAGTGTTGGAATCAAGAGCTAATTTGGCAAGCCCAAAGTCTGAAACCTGCAAAGTTAAATCTAGAAACAGTTAAACCACGATCTAATTGAAACTAATCATAAACAAATGTCAAGAGGGAAAACTGTGCATACCTTAGCTTCAAAGTTGTTATCTAAAAGAATATTTGAAGACTTGATATCCCTGTGAATAATCCGAGGATGACCTAAGCAAATAATAGTAAATCAAATGAATAATACCTACAACGTATGTAGTCTAATAAGGAGAATCCCATTCATTATTTCAGCGTTAAGGAAATAGTGCACCATCAATGAACATTATATGGCTGGAGTTCTTATTTACATGTTCTTAACTTTAGATCATCAGCAGAACCAAAATTGATATGTTCATACTAATCTTGATTAAGGTGAAATTCTGTATGTGCTTTTGGGACGAGAATATTGTGAAATCACATTTGGTTATTAGATCTTTGTTTTTTATAACTGAAAGTTGAATCATAACTTCTGAAAAGTAAGAGTAGGTCCGGATGGATGGCTTCACCTTTCAAAAACAAGAATAGGGAAAAGGAAAGCAGTTGCCAAGTGTTGAAAAAGAACAAAAAACAGGTCAATAATGTCTCGAGCTAATTTTGGAAGTGAATGTGAGCACTATCTAGCTAATAAAATCCAGATTTGAAATACTTACAGTCTTCATGGAGATAAGCTATTCCCCGAGCTGCTCCAGCAGCAATCTTAACACGTGTTGCCCAGTCCAGAGCCAGCCTACCCACCCCTACAGAAAGAAAGACCAACAAGCATGACTGACGATCATTTTTATGAACAGAAATGCCAAATCTCATCTATAAGTTGTAGCTTTACCGTGAAGATGGAAATGAAGGGTATTGTTAGGGACATAATCATATACGAGCAATCTTCGGGTCTCAAACATGCAGTAGCCCACAAGTGAAACCAAATGGCGATGGTGTACACGACTAATAATCTCAATTTCAGCTTTAAATTCTCGCTCGCCTTGACCTCCACCAATTTTTAGTTGTTTCACTGCCACGTCTGTCCCATCTGGTAGGTAACCTTTATATACAGAACCAAATCCACCTTCTCCCAAAAAGTTTTGGGACGAAAACCCGTTTGTGGCCTTGACTAGCTCTTCAAACGCAAACAAAGGCCTTGAATTACCTAATCCGCTTGATTCAGTTGGCAAAGAAACACAATCACTGCTAGAACCACTTGCAATTAGGGGAGCCGTGGACTGGGTCTTTGTGAAAGTTGAACCTGAGGGGACAAATTTAAAAAACTTCAGAGTTATTGTCAACAATCTCATTCAAAGTGCTTAGCAGCAATATCATTAAATGCAAGCTTGCTAAGAATTAATTATCATCTTCATTTAGTTTTTCCATTTTTTATTTGTTAAAGAAAATATGCTCTCGAACATTTGATTGCATGTCAGATGCAGTTCAATTGCAAAAGTTATATCAAATTATGAGAATCCTCTTGGCAGAATTCCTAAAAGCGCTACTTAGTGACTAGGAGTGGTACTATTGAGAAAAGTCATAACAAGCAAAGAAGCAATGGTGAAATGTGTTTAAAATATACACCTGATCTTGGAGAAGAGCCCAAAGAAGATGGCATAACATAAACACCATTAAGTCCAGAAATCTCTTTTCGCCGCTTCCTCATGCACCAGAGAGCCAATCCAATAAGGCTGAGCATTATAATTCCTATTGCTGCACCAATAGCCACAATACCTCCAGTACTGATGCCTCCATTACCTGTGGAGTTTGAACTTTCAGGTGAATTAGGGGCGGTATTGTTCGTGGGAGATGGCGGGGAAACAAGTGCGGGTGGAGGTGGGGCCAATCTTATTTTTGGCGGTGACAATGCTGGTGGATTGGGATCTGACGGGACAGGAGTTGCTTGAGGAGCAGTTGGAGGAGTAAGCCTAGGAGGTTGGGGCACATTACTGGGACGAGGGGCTATGGATGCTGGTGGAGGTGGTGAATTATCAGGTGGAGTTGATGTTGGTGGTGGAGGTGGTGAATTCTCAGGTGGAGTTGATGTTGGTGGTGGAGGTGATCTTTGAGAAGGTGGCAAGGGTGCTGGTGGTGGGGGAGGGTTGGTAGGTGGTGGTGGTGAATTTTGAGGTGGCCTAGATGAGGGTGGTGGTGGAGGTGAACTCTGAGGTGGTTCTGTTGATGGTGGTGGTGGAGAGGAACTTGTAGGTGGATTTAACAGTGGTGGTGGAGGTGCAGTTGATGGTGGATTAGATGGTGGTGATGGTGGAGGTGAGCTCACAGGCGGAGTTGCTGATGGCGGCGGAGGTGAGCTCACAGGCGGAGTTGCTGATGGCGGCGGAGGTGAGCTCACAGGCGGAGTTGCTGATGGCGGCGGAGGTGAGCTCACAGGCGGAGTTGCTGATGGCGGCGGAGGTGAGCTCACAGGCGGAGTTGCTGATGGCGGTGGAGGAGAATTGGGGTTTGATGGAGGATCACTACTGGATAAAGGCGGAGAAGGTGATGTCATAGAAGGTGGTGGTGGTTGTGGAGGGGTTGATGGTGTGGCAGGAGGAGGATTAGAAACAGTTGGAGGAGGGGTTTGAGGTGGTGGTGATAGAGCTGAAGGGGTTATTGGGTCTGGTGGATTGGCACGGGGCTGTGAAGGTGGGGAAGTCGAAGGAGGAGGAGAGGAGGCTTGTGGTGGTGAACTAGTAGTAGTGGATGGTGGTGGTGTACTGCTTAAAGTTGGTGGAGTAGCAGAGGGGGGTGAATTTGGGGATGGAGATATAGTTGCCATCACCACAGTTCCAAATCAAGCGACTTTAAATTACAAGTCATTCAGTAATTCACATCAAAAAATTTAAACCCTCATTAGCTTTTCATCATGTTCTTCCAATCCCAGTACGACAGGCAAATTTTTGATCAAAATACACCCATCAATTCCGAGAAATAACTCCAAAATGCACAAACTTTACAAGCAAGAGAGACTCGAATCACCAAAACTTCACCAACCATACTCTGAAAAGTCACCAAACATTCATACTTGAAATCAAAGCAACCTCTTTGGAGCCAGACCCTAATCACCTCGAGATTTTTAGCTAAACCCAGATTTGTAATCTCTTTACTAGCTAGAAATCAGAACAAGAATCACAACAAAACCCAAGCCACGTCACAAAGGCAACCTTTTAAGCAACACCCAAAATTACTAAATTTAGAATACAATTTAAAAGATCCAGACTTTGATCAAAGTAAACTGATTCCAGCAACACCGATAAGATCCTCTACATTCAGTGAGCAAATGCAGGGACACTCGAATCATTAACTCCTCTACAAACAAGAACCCAGATGCTTAAAACTCGAAAAACCGTACCTTTCGTTTATTTCAGGTCATTTGCATTGCAGCCGGTATCGGCTGGTTCTTTAAAAACTCTCTCTCTCTCTATCTCTCTCTCTGCCTCACCTACAGAGGAAGTTCAAATCAGGAACACGGATTGTGGGGTCTCAAATCCGAAGAAGTGTTGATTGGGACCGTCAAAGCAGAAGAATAATGAGCAGTTTTTTTAGCATGAAAAGTAAACATTCACGGTTTTTAAAATCATCAAATCATCATCGTCGCCATAATTATAATAATGTTATAATCAAATTAAAGGTCTATTAAAGCCTGGGATTTGCTTCGTGGTAACGTCAAGTCAATAATATATATTCATTAGCCCGTGACTTTTTTTCACTGTTAACCGCCAAGGATCAGCTTGCATGTCTTCAGGCTATTTTTACTTTCATCTCTTGTTTGGTAGTCACCAATTTGATCATGATTATAGTTTTTAAATTTCTACAATTCTTCAAAAGTTAATATCATAATCTTTTTTTTTTTTTTATGTTAAAATGACATAGATTCAATAAATAAATAAATCAAAATTTGATTAGATACCCACCTTCCCCACAAATAATGATTTTTATTGTTTTCAAGCCTTGCTAGATACTATAAACTAATCCAATGGCTCGCTCACCCGCACTTTTCTTTCAGAGACCCAGTGTTTGACTGAAATTAATTATCACAATGCAATCTTGTCATGCATATATATATATATGTCCGAGTAAAACATTGATCTTACAAGAGATGCCATTGTTTTCTGTTTTGAAAATGGGTTTCTGATAAGAACAGGGGAATGCTCGGAGTGTAATATCACCTCTGATGCGGCAGTACGCGCAACTATTTTTTTCATCCGTTTGCGTTTCTTTTTAGGGCAAGCTTTTGTCTTCGCACCCCATTCAGTCTTATATACTTTTTTTATATTTCAATATCCATGTGAGCTCTGCACCACGCAGATGCAGTGGCCATGTCGTGTGCGACAATAGCCGGTAATGCGTGACAGAGCAAGCTCTTTAGCCATCATGCATAGCAGTGAGTGGAAACTGGGATTAAAATTGGATGGTAGAAAATCCTAGAATAAAGAGTGGCGAGCAGGAAAATTGTCCGGTGAGAAACTGTGGCCGTGAAACTTCAAACGGACAAAATATGAATGAGTGGTGGTGGGCCAATTTTGTCCAATCATTGAGGCCATCCCGTGAAACCTCAAATTCCCTACCTTTTTTTTATTTAAAAGAGAGAGAGAGATGCATACCATCTACAAAAATATCCACTCCTGTTTTTTATTTATTAAAATTTAAATTTTATTGAAAATTATTTTTTAAAATCATTTCGATGTATTGTAAGAAAAATAAATTAAAAAATATGTATTATTTCAATACATCTTAAAAAAAACAATCTAGCACTTGAAGATATTCTTCTTGAAAAAGGCCACGCATGATTCTTATTTACCATAACTTTATGTTGACTTATTCAATTATGTTCAGAAAATACGACTTTCGTTATAGCACTGCGATTCTTTTTTGGATCTCTGTTTGTTTTTTTCCTCGTTGAATGAAATAGAAACCATCTTCTCTCTCTTTCTTTTCCCCATTTTTCATCCAAAGCTTCCACACGCTACCCATCTCTTTATTCTGTTCATGTTTTAAAAATATTTTGAAATAAATAAATAAATATTTTGATAATTTAAAATTATTTTCTATGTGCTGATATAAAAAATAATTAAAAAAAATATTTGATACATATTTAAACAAAAAAACCTTTAAAAAACAAGTGCAATCAAACTCTCTAACCATCTCTTATAATCTATTTAGCTTTTATCCCTTCTTTTACAACTTTCAAAACCAACTTTTATGGACATAAATACTTTTGATTAATCATTTATTTATTTTTTTAAAAAAAAAGTGTCGGTGGAGGAAGAAACGCAAGCAAACCGTAAATTTGAACAGACGCGTCCATGATTCATGCATGCACTTGTATAGCAACCGAGACTTCAAAACCACGCCTAAAAGTTACCACTATAGCCTGTTGAATAGGTCCGAGTGAGCCATTAATATTTACTTACCGATGCACTAGTTTATGGGGGTGTTTCTTATTTTTTTACACTGATTTTTAAAAGTATTTTTTAAATATATATATATATATATATATTTTTTTTTGAATTAAAAAAATAATATTTTTATATCATGAATTTCATGTGATAATATTAAAAATATTTTTTAAAAATAAAAAATATTATTTTAATATATTTTTAAATAAAAATATTTATAAAAATAATTTCAATCATACTCTAATCAAGCTAGGTCAACATAGTTTTTTTAAAATGAAAATATAAATAAATCTTACAAATTTAAACTACTATTGATAATTGTCTTGACATGACTCGTTTAAATGTATATTGATTTTTTTACAGTAAAAAAATATAAGAAAGAATTTGACATGAAAAAACTTCATACCCCAATTTTTTACCTAACTTAGATTCAGGGCCTGTTTGGGAGTGCGATCGGTAGCTTTTCAAAATGTTTTTCGTGCCGAAATACATCAAAATAATGTTTTTTTATTTTTAAAAAATTATTTTTGACATCAGCACATCAAAATGATATAAAAACACCAAACTGCTGGTTTTTAAAATGAAAAAAAAAATCAATTTTTTTGGAATCGCCTTTTGCAACGCACTCCCAAACAGGGGCTCAAACTATATGATAAATACTTTGATACAATCCAGTCATCCTGGTTAGTCTAGAGTTAACATCACTAGTCAGTCATTAAAACAAGTTTAAGAATGAAATTAATAATAAAAAAATGAAGTTGACAAAAAAATCATTGACTTGACTTTGTGTTTAGCATAATTTAAAATTAAATTACACGATGGTTATTTAAATGTTATCTAATCCACTTAATCAATCTAAAAACAACTGAGTGATTATTAAAAGAGAAACTTGAACAACAAAGGGGGGCAATCGGGGGGGAAAGTGCAAAGATGAAGAGCTTAAATAGTTGCGTCGATGTTAATTCTCAGGTCCCTCGGCAGAGAAGGAGTCATGTTTGCTAGCCTATAAATGTGCAAGATGAAAAGCTTTCATGCTCCCATGTGCAGAGAAAAACAGACAGCTTCGTGCAGGTTATTTTTTAAATCAATTTTGGATTTTAATTAGTTCCTATATTCGATTCTTTAATTAGTTTGGTTTTTAAGGGTTTATATAAAACAATTAGAATTTTTTTTATAATTCAAGATATTATAAAATACTAAGTTTTTCTATATTTTTGTACAGGGCAGTAATTTTAAAACTCGAGAATCCTCATTTTCAGATATGCATTCATCTGATTTTATATTGCCTACTTAAGAATACATGGGACTTAAGGTGGTGTATAAAAGGTAGTGTGAATAATTTTTTTTATTAATATAGATATCTATATCAGTTTATGCATATCTTAATTAATTTTATAAATTCTAAAATTAATAATTATTTTTCAATTATTTTTATAGATCCTAAAATTAATCAACATATAAACAATACTGCTGGCTGAAACATTAATTGCTAATGGGTCTGGTCAAAAATAGGCACAGCATGTAAACTGCTTAAAATCTAGATGTGGAAATACTTGCCCATTAATCTCCTCCCTCAGTTGTATATGAAATTTCTAGCCTCGGGTGGTGGTGGTTGCAAAATTCAAAATTTTAAGAAGTCAATTCCGGCTTAATTCAAGTGCTGCTACATGGGCCCTGGGAACTCTTAACAAAGACTTCGATTAGACCCGTCTGGCCACGCCGGAGTTTTCTTTTCTTTTTTTAAATTAATTGAATGTGCTTGTATGTTTAGATTTGAATTCGATGATATTATTTTAACACGTCATCCGATGTCTGTGCACTGTTGTTTTGTTTAATGAAATTTCACTGCAGTTGAAAAAAGTATCTTTTTTTTTTTGTCTTTCAAGAGAAGGGAGGGCTTAATTTAGAATGGCAGACTAGTGAATATGTATTTAGCGACACGGACATTGTAGCAACCAGTAAGGTAGACCATCTCATGTTTTAACCTTGGAGTTCCTAGGAATCTAGATGGATAGGTAGCAGCATCCAAGTCTATTTTGTCTGCCAACAAATTAAAAACATCGTTAGTTCAGGGCTCCAACATAGAATTGTTAAAAACTAATATCAAATGTCTATTTCCTCTGACGAGATTTCTGTAGAATTTGCAAATATCAAAAATATCATTTTAATATATTTTTAAATTAAAAATATTTTTAAAAATAATCTCCATCTCATTCTAAATAATCGGTTGGTAACCAAGAACCACGTGCAGCAAGAGATCGACCCATGATAGGATCAAGTCAACTGCTATCTAGCCTACTGCTCCTAGTCTGCACGACATTTGACTTTCCACCACCTCGTCTCATACAGAGCAACTAGGACTCGCACCGCTGCCCGTCCAATCCCCTCTTGCTGCTTTTGTTTTGTAGTCTAGCCGTATTTTTTTAATTAATTTTTGTGTTTTAAAATTGTTTTACTATACTAATATAAAGATATTTTTTACAAAAAAAATTGTATATTATTATATTATTTAAATAAAAAATACTTTAAAATAATCTCAATAATAATTTCAAAAATCCGAACAATGAATCCCAATTGACCTTTTAATGATTTTTTAACGAGTCAATGGATCCACGCAAACATGGACATGAGCCACGAGCACAAAGCGGAATGCAGAAGCACGTGCGAGTATCTCAGCTGCCCAGCTCTTTCCTATCTCAGTTTGGAATTTTCCTGCAGATAAAAGGGATGTATGGATATCAAGAACAGCAATTACGACACAGTATGATTATATAATCAGAAAGCTCCAATTGTATGCAGTTTGTGATGAACAAGTAGTGGATTCTACCTGCTGTAGAAAGGAAAATCTCACCCAACACCTTCCCATGTTCTGTGAAAACATAATGACATCGAATGAGAGAAAATTCCATGAAAAACTCGTCAGGTAAACCTCCCATTTCATATTCCAATGCTTGCAAAATCATCTCAACCTGAACATGAGACCTGGAACATAATTCCGAGCGAACATCTAGTGAGAGTAAGGGATGGAAGATTGAGGAGGATGACAATATCAATGGATGGAACGTTTTTATTTTCTTTTTAATAATTCCCGTAATCCTTAACACATAATGGCCGTCAGAACAGATTCCAGCAGCTTTTCCAAAAGACTGTCATCAATAATTCAAAAGTAGATGAGGATCAATGACACACATGGAAAACACATTTGATTTGAATACTTTCCTGCGTTTCATCGTCACCGCACATTGCAGTAGCAAGAAAATCAATTGATAAGAAGGATTTGGAACCACAGACCTGTTTCTTTATAGCATCATTCAAAAAGTCAAACTTTGTCAAAGTCTTTGACAAGGTTGGCCTCCAAGGAAGCATTGTTTTCATGCTCCGCCCACAACTCTTTGATCTCTTCAGCTGAAAAAATCATAATATCTGGTTCCAGAAAACTCAAATCTGAAAATGCTACAAGTCAAGATAACAAGAGTCAATATTTGAGTGCCCCCCGGTCTTCCACCAAGAACTTCGCACATTTCATTTAAAGTCCCTTGCTCCGCCGACTCTTTTCTTGTTTAGGCACGCCATCTGATGGCGTTACATCTCCAACAATACCTATCAAAGTCCAAATCCCACCTCAAAATTAAAAACTTCAGCAAAATATATGTGCATATTTTGCAAAAGTAAAACACAATAAGATCGATTACATATATAAAAAGAGAGCTATTACAAACATGGAATAGAATCACCAATCAATGCTGCTGTTGTTGTGGGGTTCTTCTCCCATTCTACAATTATCGACAATAGACAATTCTGATTTCTGACGGCAACACAAATATTTGCAGACACACATTGTTCTCTTACCCGTCAGGTGTAAGCTTGGGTATCTCTGTGGGACTATTTTATGGCTTTGGAGCTTCAACTTATCTGTTTTACTTTTTTGTCCTGACAAGAGTCAAATAGTGACAAATGAGCAAAGTCTAATGTACTCATGAAACTCAAATTAGCCAAAACTCTGTTCCATGTGAGATCTATTCTCCCAAAATGTAGTCCATTTTTTTTCCTGAGGTGTTCTTCTTTTCATGACATGCCATGGCTGAAGCAGTACAAGTAAAAACATTGAGCAATTTATGCAGCAAGGAGCTATTTTTCAATAAAATCATGGATTCAAGACATGATTTTGCTGATGCAAAACACCATAACCCCACCCCCTATAGGCCCATACCACCACCAAATCCATGCCCTATACATTATCAAAGAAGCATGTGATTCAATTAGAGCATAAATGAACCTGTATCAATGGAAATAACATATCATTTATCAGCCATATTGGTCAATTAAAAGAATCCAATATAACACCTTCTGCAATGTCATGAACAATTGAAATCTTTAAACACCTGTTACAGTGAGGACAAAAACAATCATAAGCAAACCCCCAAGGCAAGGAACAAGCGAATCAATAAGTCAATTACCAAGGTTATCGACTTTAAAAATAAATCATCCCAACACTACCTGTAACTTAGTTGGAAAACTGATCATTCTGACCCTTTCACCACAGGAAAACTAATCTTTCAAAAAAAAGCAGGTGCATTTTACTTCCAGAAACATAACCTGAAAAAAGCTCTAAAATAACTAATTCTTTCCTTCTTACATTACGAGTTGAGAAAATATGACGCCGAAATTCCAATAATCTATGCAGAGCAGCAGTTCCACCATCTTTTTCTACCAGTCTACTCTGTCCATAATATAATGCAACCAGTTGTCGCTCAAAGCTAATTTAACTTGTAAATTTGCAACAATGGCTTGTTTTAAGAATGAAAACTACATGAACACATTAGGTGCCTTTTTTAAGGACCTGTTAATTATATGGGTGTTAGATACAGTATCAACAAGTAGAGTTACAACGCCATCCTGCTTCTATTCTCCCCAGAAGACAAAAAATGATTTAGTCTAATAGCAAATTGAATCTCTGGTTTCTCTCTTCTCATTGATAACCTAAGACTTTCCTGTTTGATGAAATCCCAAGAATCTTCCCTTGTATCTTAGCATGGCATCAAACCATTTGTTTCCAATTGATCATAACATCTCTGTGGTTAAATCATTTATAAATTGGTCTATTCTGCCCTTCAGTCTACGAATTTGAATTACATGATACAAGAGTGTAAATACACGCATTGACTTTCTTGAAATTGCACGCGAAGAAAGAACACCACAAGTCTTCTCAAGAAAACCAGCGGGGAGATCACCAGCAATCAGAACCATCGAGGAAATACAGTACATATGGTCAGCAATTGATCAGGACCCTTTATCCCATGGTTGATCCACCCCTCTTTCAGAGTTGCTTACAGGTGAAACAAGCAGGACTTCAAGGGGCTTTTGTACCGTAATAAGCCACTTGAATATAAGTTAATCACACTTAGCGGGGACACTAATTCTAAAACTCGTTACATTGTCGAGGCTGAGAATTTATGATAGAGATTTCAATTACAGGTACAGGGTCTACTCGATTTCCATCATGCAAGGTTTCACTATAATTCTGAGAGCACAACAACAGTAGTCTGGTAAGCTCTGCAGACCAAGCTAGATCATAAAAATATGCTTAAGATTAGTCCTTGGAATTTGGAATGCCAAATCGCTGCTAGTTTAGGGAATAAAAAAGTGAAAAAAACAAGAATTGGATGATTTTGTTCTTGCTTTGATTTCTAACCTAAAATCATAATTTCTTAATCAACCAGACACAAATTATTCTTTTTTTTTTAATTATTATTATTATTATTATTATTTAGAATTTTAGATAGCGATTCTCTTGAATTGATAGATGAATATCAATCGTCACTGCTCTTGGTTTTTTTTTTCCCGTGTTCATTAATTATCATATCTGTGGCTAATTTAGCCCGTAATGGTAGAAGGATTCTCCTCTCATGTCCCGACAACTATTTGAGATTAACTGCCTAATCATATTTGTATTTATAATTTGACGGGGTAGCGCCGCATGCTAAGTAGGTCATGAATTTCATGCTTGTTTTCGAATTTTATAATGCGTGTTTTTTATTTAAATAATATTTTTTTAACACTAACATGCATGATCTGAACACAAAAAAAAAATCTTTAAATAAAAAACATATTTAAAATATAAATACAAATAGAGTATTAGAA
The DNA here is from genome assembly GCA_025169955.1 of Salix arbutifolia. Taxonomy (NCBI): domain Eukaryota; kingdom Viridiplantae; phylum Streptophyta; class Magnoliopsida; order Malpighiales; family Salicaceae; genus Salix; species Salix arbutifolia. Next base: position 11,361,033 of record CM045911.1, read on the forward strand.
TGATGAGAAGGTTAAATCTAATAATTAAGCAGTAATTGTTAATTGCTGAAAAATGAAAAGGAAGTGTGGTTAGAAATTGGGACTAAGCGATCGGTGATTTGATGTTGAAAAATGTCCCTTTTCCATGGGAGAGAAGTCTGTATCATTATGTCTACAACGGGAAATCAGAGATTATTAGGACAAACTCTGATTAGAATTAAAGTTTTAAGATAACTTTTGTTCATGTGCTGTAACAATCTATCCATGTCTTTTTCTAGACGTGTAAGTATGAGTTTTCTGATTTGTATTTTTACCGATAGTCATATTATTTTTTATCAGTCAATGGCTTTTAAATGACATTTATTTAAGTGATCTTACGAGTGGTGTGTGTTAATAGTGTTAGAGAATAATATAAATTATATTTTAAGGTCTCACCTATCAGCTTAAGTTTTTATGTTAGATGATTTTTTAACATGGTATCAGAGCAAGTTTTATGGAACGAGGTTTAATCTCAAACACAACTTGGCGGATCCAACTTTGAGGTATCAAAACAGTTTTTTTTTTGAGTGATATTATGTCTTCAACCTCTGCAAAATTTGGTATTTTATATTTCTTTTAGCTTCTGTAATTTGATATTTGCATTCAGTTTTTGCAATTATTTGGTATTGGTATTTTGTATTCCGCTTCTGCAAAATTTGATATTTTATTTTCCGCTGCTTTTGTATTATGGTTCTTTGTGATTGTTTATTATGGTTGCTGCAAGAGATGATTTGTTTCAGTCTATAAGTGTGAGGTTGGATGGGAAAAACTATTTGTGTGGGTATGTATTTGATAAAAATCAAGCACAAAATAAAATGAGTCTGTGTGCAAGTTTCAAGTACAAAAAACTTTGACTTGTGTGTGGGTATGTATGATGGCTAGACTAAATTTAAGGAGCTGCCAAGTTAGATTAGTAATTCAGGCGACAATTAAGTAGATTATTGGACTGTTTGACTTGACAATTGGTCTTTTTTTTATTTTACCAATTTAATTTATTTATTTTTGTCATGGTGGCAAGTTGTTAATGCTCAATACTTGCAGAAGATCTCTTTTATAAATTTAAGAATTATTTGATATTTATATAAATATTGTTTTTTAAATAAAGAACGATAATATTCTAGAAAAAATCTTAAAATAATTATATCATGGAGAACAAAGATTAGAACTTTTATTTTAAGATCCAATGGGTCTTTATAATTCATCTTCTTTATGCTCTGATCTAAGGAAAGGGGTAAGAGATTCTTTTTTTCTCTTCTAGTAGCATATAAATTTCTTTGCTTATCTACTTAATATACTTGCTATTTTATAGCATATTATTTATAAAACTCATATTTTATCACTTTTTAATTAACATGGAGTTTATATAAATTTTAGAATGAAAATTTTTTGTAAATATTTATTTATCTACATCAAATGGTACCCCTGCCCCATCTCGCGGAACACGCCGTGAAAGCTCCATGCTTCTAAGTTGCCATTTGGTATTGCGTTTCTAATTGCATGTGGAGGAAAAACAGGTGCATAAGCGTTTGGTTACACTAAATTCATAATTTTAATTGCTACGGGACCCACAAAAAACTGAGTTCTAACCTCAATTTTGAAAACGCATCTTTTCACTGGCACGATACTGAGGTTGGTTTTCACTGAACTTGCTCCTTAAGAGAGAGACCTTCCTCTCTTGCATCATACGTCCACTTTCGCTCCTTACCTCGATGAAGAAGATGATTTGTGATAGTGAGATCTCTCTCACCTATCCACACTCTCTTCTCGTTCATGAGATCTTTCGAGCTTCTGTATCATCATGCCTGGATGGTTTGTGATGGCCACGTTGGTGAGATTTTGTATCATCGAGCTTTAAATCGGAGGAGTCTCGAAGCTTAGGGTTTTGATAATTGCTATTTGATTTTGTTGCTCTCTGTCTCACATCTTTTTTTTTATAACCGGGTGTCCGGGTCAGCTTGCGCGCCCCTGAGACCATTCATGTAAGCTCAATGAACATATAAGGCACTGTGGGGGTGACAAACGTGTCTGGCAGGGCTCAAACTAGGATATCGTGGAGGGGGGGTCCCTTCATTTACTGCTAGAACAGAACCCTGCTGGCCTCACACCCTCTTCTTTATCGTGTGTGAGAGAGAAAGTAGTGATGGAATGGCTAGGATTACTGTATTTGTATTTATTTATAACATAAATTCGAACAGTAAAGGAATGAATGGGAGAATAGGTTTATTTGTAATGTTTGAATTATCTAACATGATTCATTAATAGTATTGATAATGATGATGATGATGATGATGATAAATATTATGGGTTAGTATTTTAAAAATTCAATTTATTTGACTGAATCTATATTATTTGTGTCTAATTTACTTGAATTATTAATTATATTTTATTATTATGATTATTAAATCTATAATAATTAAAAAATAATATATGCGTGTGTATGTTTTTTAAAGTAATTTCACAAGTTGATAGCAATATGAAAAGCATAGTAATCAAACACACGAAACTACTTTTCATTAAACCTCAAACTCAACCATAATTTTAATCAAACACTTCAATTTCAATTATGAACACAACTAAAAATGTTATTCATAAAACTATTTTTTTTAATCTCAACCATAACAACAACCACAATATCAAACAGACTCTAACTAGGGATCGCGATTCATTTCTACTCATTAACGCGCCTCCAAAATTTATTTCACCAAGAAAAAACTCTTTCATCAAATTGATGACTTCTCGGACAGCGAGCTCTTACACAACAACAACCATAATATCAAACAGACTCTAACTAGAAACCGCAATTCATTTCTACTCATTAACGTAGCTCTGAAATTTATTTCGCCAAGAAAAAAATCTCTCATTAAATTGATGACTTCTCAAGCAGCAAGATCTTGCACAACAACAACCATAATACCAAATGTACTCCAACTAGGGACCGCGATTCATTTCTACTTACTAACGCGGCTCCGAAATTTATTTCGAAAAACGACTTTCATCAAATTGATAACTTCTCGGGCGGCGAGCTCCTGGATTTTAAAATCAATCGACAAGAGCTTTTCCGCCGAGGCGGACTCGGCATGAAGAAGGGCCCAAGAGTTGTCATTAGAGGGGCCGTTGGAGCCAATCGAACCACTCAATCATAAATTCATAAATTGGACCGATCATCGGACGGTGTTTAAATTCTGCCTGTGATGCACATTAATTTGGTGAAAGCGAGCCCCCTGCTATTAGTTCAGGCTCACATCAAGCTACATATCTCGTCTCCTCTATTATTTAGTTTCAGCATCTTCCTGAACGTAGAGCAACTGCGCAGCACAAAATTTGAATTTAAAACCATGAATTTAAATTCTTTTACCTTAAAAAATATAAAATAAAATTGTATAGCAACAACACCTGAAACGCTATTTTACTTTTATCCAGGTAAAGAAGAAAGGATGGAGCGTTGCTTACCATTTCATGCATGGATGAAATTTATTAATATTTTTTTATAAATCTAGTGATAAAAACGAATTCCTATGGAGAATTTCAATAAAATCAGCATTCCTCGTACTGGCTTTGAAAAGCCCGGTCATTTAAACCCATGCAAGTTCCAGAAGTTTCCTAGAGGACCACCCCCCGAAGGAAAGAGGAATATCACACGTCATCGTCCTTGTAACTAAGCTTCGGTTCTTGTCATTTAAACCCAGAAAGCTCTTCTCAGTTTTTTTTTCCTAAAAAAATAAGAGCACATGCAAGTAAAACAATTGGAACGAGTATTCAATCATGTAACAAGTTCTCATTTATACGAGGAGATGATAAAATTTAAAATAAATCTGGACAAATCTATTGAATTCATATTAATCTTCAAATGTTACAATCCATGAATTCTAGATTTAAATTTAATGTTAAAAGATAAAATAAAAAAATATTAATTTTTAAAATAAGTATCAATAAAAAGAATTATGAGTAGTCACCCTCTGCTTTCTCTCTTCTCTTGACTTGGAGCTTGGACCATCTATAAAAAGAATCTCCCACCTATGATATCTGACACGAACACTGATTTGCTACTTCTCTCACGTTAACATTAATCCATCGATTTTCCCTCCCGATTCTTCATTTTTTTTTACCGATTTCCCCTACCTCTCTCATCTATTCCCCAAGCAATTATGTTGAGATACCTGTATTTGATCGCTTCCCAGTTGAAATGGGCACTGGATTTCTTGCTGCACTACTCTTTCTTTCAAAATCAACATTTTAAAGTGTCAGGAAGGAGCGAAGAGCTATGCCTCGGCCCGTACGAGTTCAGCCCAGCTGCGTGGTGCATGGAATCAAAAGAATGTGCTGTCTGTCTGTGCAATATTGAAGAAGGAGAAGAGATCACAGCACTGAGATGCGACCACCTCTTCCACAAAGCTTGCTTGGACAGATGGCTTGGATTCAGACGTGCCACCTGTCCCCTTTGTGGTGATTTCCTTGGTCCTCGTAGAGCTATCGCAGAGCGTGGGATGGAAGTGCTAGTCTTCAACTATTGTTCTCTTGATTCAAGTGAACGTGATGCATAGTGGCTACGGTGAATTATCAGGAATAATGCAGTGACAGTAATAGGTCTATATAAGTGTGTGTGTGTGTATAAATGATCATCTTCTCTCGTTGTTTTAACTAGTATATCTTTATTGGCCGGGAAAAGGCACAAATTTGTTGGACACTTATCTCCTTTATGCTTAGTAGGGCAATACTATATAACTAGTCGGGAGACGGATCTATAAATATATTGTAGTGTGGGCAAACTTAATAGAATAATTTTGACATATTAATAAATTTGCTTGCTATATTATTATTATTATTATTTATAAAATGAAATGAGGTGATGGTTTTATTTTATAAGAAAAAGCAATTACTGTGTTATATTCATGTTTGTCGTGGATTACAATAATGTTTTTTTTATCATTATTATTTTTTGATTGCATCAATTTATTAGTTGTTTCAGCCTTTTATAGTTTTAGTCTCTTATTTTAGTGTGTATTAAAAATTTAAAGTTATTAATCACACATAAAATATTATCATATTATTTTGATATTTTTTATTAATTTGTTTTGAAAATTATAAAATGTTTTTCTTTTAATATAAAAAATTACTTCAGTTCAAAACTTCGCATTTGTTAAGATAAATAAAATATATAATTATATAAAAAATATTTTAACAAAAAAATTGCAAATGATTTTTTTTTCAAGTTAATAACAATACCATTATTTAAAAAAAAATCTTAACTTCAATTACATACTTTTATTAACTCAGAAAATTGCTTGCATGAAGCAAGAGAGGAAGCTCAAACTTATATTTGTACTGCTAACCTTAGAAAATGGTACACGAAGGCAGGAGGAGCAAAATTAAAGGATATGCTGATTTTGATTTGGGAAAAAACAAAGTTGATAAAAATCCGATTCAGCATGATTTGATAACCAAGACACTTCCAAAAACAAGACTGGAATTTCTGAAGATAAAATTGGGGATGTCCAAAGCAAATCTCAAGGAGTGTTAGATTTTAATGAGATTAGCTTTGAAGATAAGAAGATTTAGTTGTAGTCTTTTAATTTAGTTGAAATTACTATTCATAATAGATTTTATCAACAAACCTACTATTTATCCAATAACCTCTCCTAGTCTATTGAGAAGTTTCAATTGAATAAATTGTGTGAAATTTATTCCAATATTTATGATTTTCAAGTTCTTCAGGATTTCTTATTTTTTCATATTTTTATTCTCAACAATAACTATTCTAAATAGTTATTGTTCAAATCAAAAGTTCAACGGTGGATCTCACACGTAGTGTATCGAAGTCCAAATAAAAAGTGATTATGTTGTCATTTAATAATACAATTAATTATTGAAAATTAAAAGTACATATAAAAGACTTGCACTTTTGACGAATAAATGAAATGGGAACCACAAACAAATATTACAAAAAAAACTCCTTAATCGAGAACGTGGGGTGTTTATTCGAAAGACATCAGATAATTCTGCAAGACTTTCTTGTCTTCGACTATCCGTCCATACATGGACAAGATTTTTCGAAATTATTACAAATGTGACGAGACTTGTTACTCACGAAGGAACAGCATAAGAAGGTGGAAATTGCCTTCCTATTACCCTCATGAAAGAATTGTTTCACTCTTGTATTTTTTTTCCATTATTACCCTCAACATTTGCTTCATTTATTGCATCGAGTTAGTATTATAATAATTATTAGAAAATAATATAAATTATATTTTACAATTCCATTTAACAACTTTATTTCGCCAAGAAGAAAGTAATTCTCATCAAATCGATGGCTTCTCGGGCGACGAGGTCCTGGATTTTAAAATCAATCGACAAGAGCTTTTCCGCCGAGGCGGACTCACCATCAAGAAGGGCCCAGGCGTTGTCATAGAGGGGCCGTTGGAGCCGATCGAACCACTCAATCATTATTCACAAATTGGACCGATCATCGAGCCCTTGCGAATAATTCAGGCTCACATCTCTCGTCTCCTTTATTATGCATGTTTGGCACATCTGTAGCTTTTCAAAGTATTTTTATGCTGAAATATATTAAAATAATATTTATTTTTATTTTTAAAAAATTATTTTTGACATCAGCACATCAAAATGATCTAAAAATAATAAAATATATTTATTTAAAATAAAAAAATTTGAATTTTTTAAAAACGGCATTTCAAAAATTATCCCAAACAGCTTCTTAGTTTCCTGAACGTGGAGCCACTCTGCAGCACAAAATTTGATTATCTTTGCTATTTCCACTCCTTATAAGACCATGAATTTAAATTCTTAAACCTTAAAAAATATAAAATAACCTTGAATCGTTATTTTACTTTTATCCAAGTAGAGAAAAAAGGATGGAGAAAATTCCCCCACGTTGCTTACCATTTCAATAAATCTAGTGATAAAAATCAATTCCCATGGAGAATCTCGATAAAATCAGCATTCCTCGTACTGGCTTTGACAAGCCCGGTCATTTACACGAGGAGATGATAAAATTTTTAAAATATATATAAAAAAATCTGGACAAATTTATTAAATTCATATTAGTCTTTTAAATTTACAATTCAGGAAATTCTAGATTTATATTCGGTTAAAAAGTTATTTTTCCAATAAATTCAATGTTAAAAGATAAAATAAAAATTATTATTTTTAAAATTTTCCAAAGCAAGAAAAATAAAAAATGTAAATATCAAATCTGATTAAAAAATTAATTTTAAAAATGATCTCAAATAAAACAACTAGCAATAAAAAAATTATGACCTAATATGACAAATAAAAAAATATTTGTTTTGTTTAAAAATGTATTTTTTTTATAAATAACTTCAAATAAAACAAGTAGTACTCATGAAAAATAGATGAAAAAAATATATTATTATGAAAAAATAGAAGTATTCAAAGAAGAGGATAGAGAGAAAGAAAGAAATTCACCATTTGGCAACTAGATGATCCTCAAGCGCAAATTGAATGACATGAAAACACCTAATGGCATGTGCAACACTTTACAATTTTAAATATGTTAAATCTCAATTTTTACTTAACCAGCTTGATAATAAAAAAAATAGAGAAAATATGAAAAAATTATATTATTATTTCACTGTTGCCACTTATAGTACAAAAGAACACATTGCTATAATATTTTTGTTGACATTGTTTTAGTTTTCTTTGCTACAGTATTTTAAAAATATTTTTTGTATTTTTAAGTGTTAATATAAAAAATAATTTTAAAAAATTAAAAATATCATCTTAATATATTTATAAAAAAATACTTTCAAAATTTATTAATAACCAATTATTTCATAAAATTATGGAGACTAAGTTATAATTAAATGAATGAAGGAAGTAGTAAAAATGTCCTATGTAAATGTTCTTTCTTTACGAGTCTGCTGAGTAGTCACCTCACCCTCGAAGGTGCTTTCTCTCTTCTCTTGCCTTGGAGCTTGACCTTCTATAAAAAGACTCCCACCTGTAATATCTGACACGAGCACTGATTTGCTACTTCTCTCACGTTAACATTAATCCATCGATTTTCCCCTACCTCTCATCTATTCCTCGAGCAATTATGTCGAGATACGTGTATTTGATCGCTTCCCAGTTGAAATGGGCACTGGATTTCTTGCTGCCCCACAATTTCTTTCAAAATCAACATTTTGACGTGTCAGGAAGGAGCGAAGAGCTATGCCTTGACCCGTACGAGTTCAGCCCAGCTGCGGGGTGCCTGGAATCAAAAGAATGTGCTGTCTGTCTGTGCAATATTGAAGAAGGAGAAGAGATCACAGCACTGAGATGCGACCACCTCTTCCACAAAGCTTGCTTGGACAGATGGCTTGGATTTAGACGTGCCACCTGTCCCCTTTGTCGTGATTTCCTTAGTCCTCGTAGAGCTATCACAGAGCTTGGGATGGAAGTGCTAGTCTTCAACTATTGCTCCCTTGATTCAAGTGAACGTGACGCATGGTGGCTACGGTGAATTATCAGGAATAATGCAGTAGCAGTAATAGGTCTCTCTCTCTCTCTCTCTCTCTCTCTCTCCAGTACCTTTTCTGTTTGAAAAAATCTTCAACAGTGAATACTAATTGCTTGTCATACATTAAATAAGGTTCTATTCACATGTCAAACTATAATATGGAATCCTGAAAATATCTATGAGAAATACAAGGAAAACACATAGATACAAGGCAATTTCAAATCATATAAGAATGAATAATATCTTTCAAGAAAGCACAGGATGTCACTCATCCACCACATGTTTACCATAGGAACCAGAATTCACCAAGATTTTGTCAAAACATTTTCACTTTTGGTCCACAGAATTACACAGGTAATTAAAGTCATGCGGAATGAGTAATATCTCTCATGCAGTTATATCTCAGGTTAACAAATTATATTATCTAAAAATTTAAGTTATTAGATGAGTTATCAAGATATAATTTATATTATTCTTCAACACACACCCTCAAGTGAAAGTATTTTTAGCTTGAAACTTGCACGGGCTTACACTACCGTGTGCTTGATTTTTATCAAATAGAATGAGAATAGTGAAATTTAAACTCGTGATCGCTGGGTCAACAAGATTCTGATACCATATCAATAAACTATCTCATCTAAAAACTTAAACTATTAGGTAAGATAACAAGATATAATTTATATTATCATCTAACAAGTCACACATTGCTTACTTATTTACCATAGGAATCAAAAGTCGGTAAGATTTTATCAGAACAATTACTCTTCTTCTTTCAAACCACAAAATGATAAAAGAAACCTGAACTCACAAGCATACACCAAAGAGTAAACCCAAAACCACATTAGTCCAGCTATTTTGACTCCAACACCAAAAATGTCTTGCTTGGAATGTACATGAGAATCTCAAATTTAAAGGGAAAAAGAAATTCCACACAATCAAACCGAACATTCCAAAGACTTACCTCCACTCATATTAGTTTGAATGTTTGATCACTAATCAACTTCAAAAGAAACGGCGATAAATCAGGTCAATTCTCAGGCCAGTCATGTACAGCAATCGAAGCGATAGCCATCCTAATTGCGGAACAAATTTTCCGATGAGAATCATCCAACGAAGGTAAAAGTAATTTCCATGTAACTTGCTAATAGCAGAATAACAATAAACTAAAAACCAGATCTCAATTTATGAATTTCAAGATTTAAAAACAAAAGAAAGGTGGTCATAACGACATCCTATTCAGTTGCGACAACAGGAGGCTCAAACGAATCCTCACCTTCATGTCAATGTTTCTTAGGCTGTGTTTGTTTCCCGGAATTCACTTTCCGGGAAACCACTTTCCAAACTTTCCTGTGTTTATTTGCTTTCCGGAAAATTTGGGCGGAAAACACTTTCCGGAAATTGTGAAAAATTTAGAAATGTCATTATTTGCTGATTATATCAAATTTGATCCTCAAACTTTTGATTGCTATATATAATTTGTTTTTGAATATTTATTTTTCAATTTCATCTCTTAAAATTTAATTTTTATATTAATTTTGGTCCTTATTTTTATAATTGCTATTTGTTTTTTTCTTATCATTTTTTTATTGAAATTTTTTATCTATCAAATTTGGTCCTCATTTTTTTTTATTGTTACTTATTTTATTTGAAATAATTTATGAAATGTTAATTATTATTATTTTAATTTATTCACCTTTCATTTTTTTAAAATTTTTAGATTTGATCTCTATTATTTTGATTATTATTTATTTTATTTGAGATAATTTATGAAATTATATTTTTTTTCAATTTCATTCTCATTCAACTTTTTAATTTGTAAGATTTGTTCCTCATTATTTTAATAAACATGAAAAAAAAATTTTATTAATAAATTATTTTCCAGTTCATTTTCCATAACACAAACAAACACTGGAAAGTGTTTTCCAGTTCATTTTTCATAACACTGTCAAACATCGGAATTCACTTTTCAGGAATTCACTTTCCAAAAGGAAACCACTTTCCATCAAACAAACGGGGCCTCTCAACTGTTTGGTATTGCGAAAACTGTTGTTTTTGAAAAAATATAATTTTTATTATTTTTTTAATTATTTTGATGTACTGAATTCAGATAAATATTTTATAAATAAAAAAATACATATTATTCTATAAATAAATGAAAGACAGCAATTATGTCATTCCCATTTGCTCCTAATATGGTGAGGATGCCTAAAATCAACGGTCAGCACCACATTTTCATCCATCCTCTTCAATACAAACCTCTCAACCAGCACATAGCAACCGAATTTCCTCCACTCTCCCTTGCCATCAAACTCCTCGGCTCTCCTCACAGTCACTTGCCTTTCACTCCCACCAGCCCACCCGACTCTTTCTTGCTCCCACCTCATTCTCTCAAAAATTTCTAATCGCAGTCCCACATTTGTTTCGAGTGCCACCTCACTAACACTCCAAAACCACATCACCCCATCAGCAACAATCTTCCGGTCACGCACAGCTTCTGTCCCAGCAATTTTAACCACCTGGCATTCGACGGCAACATCTACACTCACAGTATTGCTGTCTGCAGTATACATGCTTTCACAAGCAAAAATTTGCTCCCATTGTTGCTCGAGAGTCATCTCGTAATAGGTTGAATTCCTCATCTGATCTTCTTCAAGCATTTTTCCTTCTTTGATGAACATGAAAGGGCAATACCACTTCCCCACCTTCACAGCTTCGGAACGTTTCTGTGACAGCGGGAGGTTGAAGTCTGGAAGGCGGGCACGGAGAGCCGTGTTAAGGCCTGGTGCTTCGTTCAGATGGAACTCCTTAAGAATTCTGGAGTTGAAGCGGCCAATTCCCAGCCATCTCTCCTTAAGAATTCTGGAGGCAGCCCATCCGAAGCTACAGATTCGGCAACAAAGCCACCCGCTTTTCGCTGTCGAATCTTGAATCGTTGATATATGTTTCTAGGATCCAAAGGTCGTGGCTCTAAACAGGATGTACGAGTGAAGAAACGGCTTGTTTTCACGCCCTCCCTAATCTTGTTGTTTATGTAAGCTTTCCTGGTGCAGATCATGGTGAAATATTTAAGTCAACTACTAGAGCTGTTTGATTAGCATAATTAACATCACAAACTGATATTATAGGAGCCAATTTGGCCAAAAAGAAAGTGCAGATATAGATAGGAAACATACCCTTTATGCTTCCATTTCCTTTGAATGACATGGTATTGTTTGGAAGACAGTGGTCGATTAAGAACAGGAATGAATAGAACACAGGTGCATTCAGTGTAGTCCCCGACTGGAAACAGAACCGTCAGGTTCTTGTTTTGAGGAAACGGCAGGGCTCTAAGATAGCTAGTGCTCTTAACCAGCCCAAAACAGCAAGTAAGTTCGATGTCGTCGTCTTGGATCACCAATATACCAGAATTCGGACCCTCGGGAGGAGATAATGAAAGAGCTGAAGGATCTCTTAGATACATCGAGAGAGGCCTCGTCACATACATGGTTAATTTCTCTTTGATTTTTTTGGTTCTTGGTGTTTCAACTAGGCATTATTGAACGTATATATATGAATTGAGTGGTGAACTCATCGATTGTGGCTTGTATGACTTGATCAAGTTACGTGATTGGTTCTGTAAGGCAAAAGTCAACCAGTTGACTTTTGAAGATCCGTTTTCTGTGCATGCTTTTTTTTATGCAACTGGGCATAAATGGTTCGCCATGGACGTGTATTTTCGTCAGGCTGTGCTGTGCTAGTCCATCAAGGAGGCCCTTTTTTATTTCAAACAACGTGTAACACAAGCATACCCATCCGACATGCCGTGTGCTCGGAAATTTCCACAAATACTTCACTTAATTGACCTGAAAAAATAAATTCAAGTGGGAGAAATAATTAGTTAATAATAAGCCGAGAAAAAACGAGATCAGAAACTAGTTGAAATCTAAAGGCATTGCTTTGAAGTTCCAACAGATTGGTTTGGTTTGACGAGGAAACTACTTAGCAAGTGTGGGGTTTTTTCCTTCATGAATCTTACTTGACAGATAATTAACTGGACGAGTTTTCGGGCGAAAATAATTAAAAGTAGAGATAAGCAAATTAAAATAAAATAACTTGAAGGTACATATCGTAACGATCACCATGATCCATGCATCTGTTTTTTATTAGTTCTTACTCCTGTGTTGACATAGGGAAATTCTCCAACAAGGTTCGTGATGATAATGGGTAAATAGTAAATAGAACATTAATTATTAACTTCAGAAATATTCTCCAACTGGAACGTGTAGAGCAGTGAATGGAGAGGAGGGTTGGTAGCAGAGCCAATGTATACTAGCCATATGCCCGCGCGTTGCGCAGGATTTTTGTCAATGTATAAAATTAATTATTTTTTTGATATGTTGTAATGTTTAATTTTAATATTTAATTATTAAAATTATAATATAAAAAATATGTTAGAAATATATTTTTTCCGCATAAAAAGGATAGTATAATTAAAATGGGAAGTGGTTCGTATATTTTTTAAATGTAGAAAAGTCAGGTAATAAATATTTTTTAAATAGTTTGAAGATGGGTATGCAAAGGAATCAAAGTACAACTTGCATATACATGTTTATGGAAGAAAATAACATATTTCTGGAAATGAAGCATGCTTACTGTGCAGAGCACTGAAATGGAAAGATATGGACACGACTGGACACAAAAAATTTCTTGCAATAAAGCAAGATTTCAAATATATATGAAGGAATAATTTTTAATTCCAATTGAACTGCAACAAATGAAATTATTAATTGGTTGTTTTTTGAGAACAATCATGTCGAAAGTGTATAGATGTAGATGTTATGCGATGAAACTGTTATATGATTAATTTGGCTAAACTATTACATCGTTCATATTCACATCTAAAAAAGTAAATAGATTAGCCAACCAGTTTAAGAGTTTAAAGCATAACAAAATTTACATATTAAGTTATAATAACAAAATGATGCCATCACAATTCCAAAAGGTAGCATTGTTTTGCAAGAGAGGATAGATACCTTGAAACAATGCAAGCAGGCATGCAAAATTAGAAGAGACAAAGCTTGTCGGGAGATGAAAATCAAAGAACCATAATTAAGATTATGATGGCATTTACGTATGGCACTTCTGCTCCTTTTTTTTGTTTGTCCTGTTAAACCTGCGCAAAGTTTCAATTTAGCAGAAATGGTTTAACTGGTATAGGCTTAAATGTATAAGCAATACTAATAATGACAAATAATATTCAGCTCAAATTATGACTGACATACAATATTGTGCCATTCAGAAAATATAAGTTCTTACAAAGGTTCTGAAAAACCAGTTGAAAGAGCCAATATAGTTTTGTTTTAAATAGTCAATGTTAATGAAGCAATTCAAACTGAAATGCAGCATCCCAAAAATAATAACAATTTCACAAACAGTAACAGTTGTGAAAATAGCAACAATGAAGTTAAAATCCAAATGCAGCAAATTCAGAGCCAAATTAACAATCAATGCAATAAATCAATTGGAACCAACGGTAACAACAATCAAGATATGCAACAGAATAACAGCAATGAATTCAAATTAAATGAATTCAACAACAATCAAGTCAACACACCAATGGCACAAAATGGAGTTAGCACAGCAATTCAATTGGATTTTATTTCCAAGCAACGACAGATCCTCACAATTAAATAGAAGATTTCGTGAATCAAAGGAATAACAGCAGTAGAGTGTTTTTGTGATTGTCATAGAGTTTCCTTTTTAATTCAATGGAATCAATGTTATAAATACTGTAAATAAATAGCATGGTAGTTCACGTTGAAAATAACAATCAAGAAACAGAATAATACATCACATACAAACTCTGTTTTTTCAGCAAAGCTCATTTTTCCTTTAGTCAATACAGTTTTAAAAATTGCAAGAATAGTGAGTTTGTCTATATTCTAGGAGGAGATCAGGAATGGAGCACCGCTGAATCTGCTAATCAGTCAGCCAAATCCAAATGAATCGATTACTATATATATATATATATATATTATTCTGATTAGTTGATGTGTGAATGATCTATGCTAGATAAAAACAAAACTTATATTGGAGCAGCAAAACTTGTTCATCACATCACACAACAATGCAAGGCGAACATGGACAACGATATTGGCAATGAAATCATGGCCAAGTATATTGAGTGATGGAAGGCAAATAAACCATGTAAGATGAAGATGAAGCAATAGAGGGCAAAGAAAGAACGTACCGTCAATGGAGGAATCAAAGGATAAGGACTTTATCCCATCACACAACAATGCAAGCTGAACATGGAGAATGACATTGTTAACGAAATTATGGCCATAGAAATAAAAAAACCCAAGCTAGTAACATAGAACTGAAGAAAGAAATTTAAAGAAGATAAAAAATGAAAAGAAATTTAAAGAAAAAAAAGAAGGCAATTGAATTGAAATTGTTCCTGTTTTAAAGAAACTATTAATATTATTGGCAAATGAAAGAAAAAGGATAGAAGCAAGAAAAACGAATCAACAAAAATTAATAGAAATATCGTACAAAATGAAAGCAAATGGAAACGCATTAATAGCAAAGCAACTATCCAATTGATATTTAAAAACTCAAAGGTCTAAATAGCAGAGATAAAATTGAAAATAAATTTATTTTCTCAATTAAGGCAATCAAAGTGGATTTGTTCATAGTCAACGAAGCATTTATTTAATATGCAAATAAAACAATAAGCATTAACACCTGGACAAAAAGCATTAGCATAGATATGGAACAATATTTTTTTGCATGAAGTCTGGCGTAATTTCAGCTTTTAATGTTTTTAAACGCAAAGCTTTCAAGATTTTTATTAAATGAGGCAAGAGATCAGACCTATCTTCACAGCGATCGAAGATCAGGAAAAAGCCATGCAATTTTAATCGAAGATAGGTTTGATCTCTTGTCTTCTATTTAAAGAGATGAGGAGAAACTAGAAAGGCTAATATAAAACCGAGGTAATAAAAACGGCAAGAAATATTTATAATAATGAAATGGAAATTGCAATTGAACTCATGAAAATGAATTTCAATGGTAGCATGCCAGACGACAAAGAAGAAATTAAACAACAATTTCGAAGCATGTCAACGTGAACCATTTTTTTCCTAAAACGCAGTTGCAAGCAATTTAACAATTGTAAGAAAGAAGACAAAAATACTAACCAATTGCAGCAGCAGTGAGAGATGACCAATGGATGGAGGCAGCAAAGAGAATACAGAGTGCGTTCAAAACTGTGCACTGAAAAATTAAAAAACAACTAAACCACTGTTAAACAAACGATTGTCAACTATATTCAGTCATCGAAGCTAAGGAAATTATGTAAGCTGAAAATATAACGGAGAGGAAGAGAACAACTTACCGTAGAAGGAGGCATGGACGACAAAGCTGGTGAAGAAATAAGTTGGAGACAGAGGAAGTGACAAATTCCAAAACTAAAGGGACACACAGAGTAGAAAGAACTAAGAGCACAAATGTGACAAAGGAGAAGTGACATGAAAAAACTGAAGAATAAATTGCATGCATACCAAAGTTCATGTTGTTTTCACCGTCTAAAAGGTAGAATGAAACTACACGTGGTGGTTTGTACTGACAGCTAGCAAGGATTTAGACGTCGTCGAATGCACTTAGTGCCAAAGCAAATTAATGAGTTTGCAGGTTGATTTTTATTTTGCTTGCGAAGTCATAACTGATGATGAGATGCATTAAATAGCTCTTTGGCGCAGCGCAATTTTTTATTAAATTTGTAAGCAGCCGAAACTTTTGAAGGATAAGCCCTGTGTAATAAAAAAAAGGAGCACAAACTCGCGCGAAGCAGGGAGACAAATATCCAGTGCACCGTGTTTTTAGTCTGCGTGCACAGTACAATTCCGAGTTGTTTTAGCTCTTTAGGTAATGTGTAAATGATTCTCTTAAAATATCAGATAAAAAATTAAACTTTACAAAAGGGCGTAAAAAATCTATGAAAGTCATGGGCCTGATCCACGGGACAAGTTACACCCATGGTTGTCAAAATCGCGAGTTGACTCGTAAAATCGTCCGATTTAACGAGCCAACTCATCAAATCTTGTCAAATCGGGTAGAAAAATCGATTATAGTTAAACTCGGTCAAAATCATAAAATCGGACCAGATCGGTCCGATTTTACGATCCAGATGCTTCAAACTTTTCAAGCCAAGCCATTTCATTCCTCTTATATTTATACACAAAATTTTTTACCTTTTCAATTATTTATCCGATGTGGGATAAATTGAGAAAGGAAACATTTTGCTTCCCTTGGCTGAGAGTGAAGATGGCTCAAGAGTGAAGCCTGTTTATACTGAACGAACATTTGGAACAAATGATATTTGCACAGCATTTACGCTGGACAAATTGTGTTATATATATATTAAAAAAAATAAAAATATATATTATAAAAAAATAAAATTATTGTGTTGATTTTATAAAAAATAAAAATTATATATATATATATATATATCATTCTTGAAAATCAATAATATTAACTTTAAAATTTACACTTAAAATTTTTTATTTTTTACTTTAAATTAAAAAAAATTGATGTTTCTAAATCATTTTTATGTCCTGATGTCAAAATAATTTGTTGGCGTTGGAGCTAGTACTAGTAATGTCGGTGTTGGTATCAGTATTAGTACTGATAATCCTTTCAATAATAATACTTTTGATGAATGTATTAAAACTAACGAGAAAAATAACGATAATGAGACTAATTTTAATTTATATAGCACATCAGCAAAATATTTATTTTAAATTTGTTAGTTTTTACCTAATGAAATTCTATGGACATAATTGTTTTGTAATGTATTTTTAAGTTATTTTGAATTATATATGAACCTTAACTAATGGAGTTTTATGGCCATAATTATGTTGTTTTATATTCGCAAATATTTTACATACGATTTTATGATTTTTCTACCTACACGATTTTAGCTGTGATTTTACGATTTTTGTACGGAAAAATTCAGGTACGATTTTATGATCCGACTTTCCGAAACCGCTTCTGTGTCGTGTCAAAATTGCGATTTTGACAACCATGATTACACCACCAACTACTTCAAAACATTGGAATATACCACAACAACCAGTTATACAGGTTTTGGACCAATGGGCCAGTTGTGTATAAAATTCCAAAAGCCCAGAACTCCATGAACTAAAAGCGTAGACCAATACAAAGACCACGTCCAAATGTTAAATGGCCTAAAAGCCTTTCAATTTAGCACTATAGGATGAATGAATTGTTGCCACTTTTCGGTTCAATATGCCCATACTGTTTCTTTGCTTCCAATCTAACTTATATATTATAAATATAACTAAAAGAGATCAGGAAAACACTGTACATTGTGAGTGAAAACACTGTGATTACAATAGTGTTTTTTTTTTTCGTTTTTGAACAGTGATCACTGTGTCGGTTTGATTCGCTATTTATATGATAGTTATATATTGTTTCACAGGGAGTAACAAAGAAAGGCCAGTGGCCTACTGGTAAATAGGCGCACCTGTGCAAGGAGGGCAGGGTTCGATCCCTGCCTAGCGCGAGTTTCAATCTGTTTTTTGCTTTTAATTTTCTTTTTATTTTTGTTTGCTTTTTTTTTCACTTATGTTTTTTTTTCATTTTTATTTCTTTTGATTGTTTTTTATTACTAGCGCGAGTTACAATCTGTTTTTTGCTTTTAATTTTCTTTTTATTTTTTGTTTGCTTTTTTATTTTTATTTTCACTTATGTTTTTTTTTCATTTTTATTTCTTTTGATTGTTTTTTATTATTTTTATTTGTTTATTTTAACGTCAAATTATTTTTTTTCTTATATTTGTTTTTCATTTTTTGGTTGGTTTTTTTTGTTAAAGTTCTTGATTTTTTTTCTTTGATTGATTTTTTTTCTGTTTTTTGAACAGTGTTTCAACGATTTTAACCCTGATAATAGGACAAAAAAAGTTCCGGCTGAGGGTCACGGATGTAATTGCGCGCGTACGACCAATGCGGTTCGGTCCGGTCTGGCGCAACCTTTTTTTTTAAATTTTTTTTAAATGGCTAAATACGATTATAGCCGCTAATGATTTTTTTCAGTTAATAATTTTTATTTTATCATCTATTATATTTTTTTATTTGCTGTCTTTTAGTTTTTTATTGGTTTTTTTTTATATATTTTCAAGTTAGATTAATTTTTTTGCCTAATAATTATTATTATTATTATTATTATTATTATTATTATTTTTCTTACTTACTCTTTTGTGAATGTTTTTGAATGTTTTTTCTCTCATGATAATTTGATAATTTTAATTGTTTTGACAATAATGGCAATGATAATTTTTTATGTTAAAACTTTGATTTTACTATTTTTATGATAGGACATGGTAATCTGTTTTATTATATTATATTTTGTATATATAGATATTATATTTTAATTTTAGACCAACAAATCCTATTAATTTTTTTAATCCCAACAATCATAAAAAAAAAATTCTCAGCCTGCAACATAGTGCGGTCAATTTTTTTAATTTTCAAGTGAAATGATTTTTTTTCAGGTAATAATTTTTATTTTTGTTTTATCATTTATTTTATTTTTTTATTTGTTTTTTTGTTAATGTTTTTAGACTTCTTTTAGTCTTTGATCTAATTTTGTTTTTTTGGTTATGACGGAATAATAATATTAATATTAAGAATAATAATAATAATTTAAGTTTTTGTTCTTACTTGCTTTTTTTTTCTCTCGAGGTATTTTGATAATTGTTATTGTTTTGACAGTAAGAGTGATGATAATTTTAGAAGTTAACACTTCGATGTTACTGTTGTTATAACATAGTATTTTGATTTATTTCATTATATCAAACTTTATATATATAAATATTATATTTTAATCTAAACAGTTGTAAAAATTATTTGCTTCGCCCGCAACGAAGTGCGGGCCATTAAACTAGTATTACCTAATATATAATAGGTGTGGGTGTTTCACTGTTTGAATCATTGTAGCTTTAGAGGAGAAATCACTGTGGATTGTGGCAGTGTGCTGTCGATTTTACCCTTATTAAATTCTAGCCGGCGTGTGCTTTGGGTGGGGGCTTTCATGGTTTTTCCTTCCATTCTGTTTTTCCTATGTGTGTTTAAATATGTTTTCGTTCTCGGTGCAAGGATAGTTCATTTTGGCTGATATGGTTTTGATTTGTGAATGTTTTTTTGGGGTTGTTATGATTTCGTTCTTTGGTTGAATATATTATTGCTTTTTAGGCCCTATGTATTTTTGAAAGCAAAACACCTGCAGATGAGAGTTGCAGAGATCGGTCGGCTTTTGGAAAATTATAAAAATTCAGATATGGGTGCCTAGCGCATAGAGTTGCAGAGATCGGTATTCTTTTATTGAACCATGCATATCAATAATCCTTCATTCATGATTAATGCAGTGTATTTAGCATGATTGAACCTTCATTTTGTTTTTGGTTGATTATTGGTTATGTAGTATGGGTCGTTTCATGTTTATTCGCTGATGAGAGAATGATGAGGAATGAGGGTGTTGGGTGAGAGAGACGATGACAAAGGGAGGCCAAAAGGTAAAAAAAAAAAAATGGTAACAATGGAGGGACTCCTTTTATGGTGTTGCTGAAGTGGGTTCATTTGGCAAGAGAGGAGGAGGGTTTTTGACAGTGTTGTTGAATGGATAGAAGGGAAAGGAGGGTGAGCAGGGGAACGAGTCTTTTTTTGGCACTCCTAATTTCTTGTTGCAAAAGGCTAGAAGAAGGCGGATTGTTGCCAGTTGCAGTGCACTTGCACATTTAATGGAGGGTGATTTAAAGAAAGGTAGCAGCAGCAAATCGATCTCCCTTTGAAGCTCTCCCTGGTGTCCAGTACATGATTTTCTGGGCACGCCTAAACAATTTTTCTCTCTCCCACTTTGTTGCTACAAAAGGTTTGATGGTGGGGGATTGTTGCAAATTGCAAGGGATTCTCAGGTTTTGATTGGTCGGCCTCTAAAATCTTCGTCTCCCTGCTGACTTCTTTTCAAAAATCTTGCTCAAGAGTTTGGGGTGTCGTGTGCCTAGAAAATCAAAGGGAGGCCAATTTTTCATGTGCCCAAAAAGCAATGTGGGATTTAGAACAATGAGTCCTTGGATGTTTTCAATAACTTTTTAGTGAAGTATCTGCAGCCAAAGTTGACCATGAAAAGAAGAAGCCAGGAGCAACAAATTTCTCTCCTTCTGATTTTCTAGGTACACGAAAACAATATTTTGTTCTCCCACTTGGATATTGTAGTTTTATAATTTTTTTCAAAGGTTATTGTTAAATGCCGAAATGTTGATCACTTAAAGTCACCAGGAGTGATACACTTAAGTAAAATAGTTAAAATTTACACCAGGAGCACTTCAATTCTTACGAATATATATATATATATATATATATTACCTAACATATAATCGACGTGGTGTTTTCACTGTGTTGCACTGTAGATTGTGAGTGTAAACACTGTGGATTGTAATAGTGTATTTTTGGGTCGGGTTGGGTTGGTCGGTTCTCGGTTCCGTTGGTTTGCCAGTTTTCTGATTTTTTTATCATTATTTACACAATAAAATAGCGTTTTTAGCCCTTGAAAAAGAAAAAAAATCGATTATGGGTGGAGGGGCTCCGCAGTAATTGCACAATTTCGGACCGGTCCGGTCTGCCTACCTTTTTATTATTTTATATATTTTTTTTTAAATAGCTAATTACGGATATAGCCCCTAATAAGACAAAATTCCCGATTTAGGCACAGGGATATACCGGTAATTAACCATACTTTTTTATTTTTTTTCTTTATACTGTGGGCGCGTGTGCCACACGCGACCGACAATATTCCTCCTCACGTCCTCTTTAAGTGGCGCGTGAGTGGTGATAGCGTCGCCGGAGATGGTCTACCGGCGTCTCAGTCGATGCGACGCCGCTTGGTCTTCCTCCCGGTGAGGTGCATTTTGTCCTCCGAAAACCGTGGACACGGTCGTGACCGGTTAAAGCCGCTGCCGCCGTTTCTCTCTCTCCTACACCTCAAAGTGCAGGAGAGTCCCCTGGTTTTAATGCTTTTTCATTGCGGTCCCTGTACTTTCAATTTTGTTTATGGTCCTGATTTTTGTTATATAAGTTTTGATTTAGTTCGATTGGATCCTTCGATTGAAATTAATTGAAAGTACAATTTCCACTTCGCTCCTCCTTCTTTTAATTTCTGGATTGGGTTTAAATAACTCAATAAATTTGGTACCGCAGTTTCAATTTTTCCAATTTTGTCTTTTGATTGAAATTGATAATAAATTTGATTTTCATTTCCGCCCTTATACTTTTAATTTTGGATTTTAATCCCTTTATATTTGATTTTCCTTTCGGACCTTATACTTTTAAAAAAAATTAATCCCTTGATTTCTTTTTATGATTTTGATTTTGTTAAAAAATATATGGTTTTTTTAGTCTTTCATTTATTTTATTTTATTCATTATTAACATAATAATAATAATAATAATAATTTAATTATTTTTCTTGCTTACTCTTTTGTTAATGTTTTTTAGTTTTTTCTTCCTTGGGATAATTTGATAATTTTTATTGCTTGGATACTGATAGCAATGATAGTTTTTGTTTTTGTTTTATTCTTTTGTTTGATCTTTTGTTGAAGTTTTTAAGATTTTTTTTTCTTCCATTTTTCACTTTCATTATTAACACAAAAATAAAATAAATAATAATAATAATTTAATTGTTTTTCTTACTAACTCTTTTGTTAATGTTTTTTAGGGGGTTTTTTCCCTCAGAATAATTTGATAATTTTTATTGTTTTGACAGTGATAACAATGATAATTTTTAGTTTTTATTGTATTTTTTTGTTTGATCTTTTGTTGTGGTTTTTACAATTTTTTTAATCTTTCATTCATTTATTTATTCTTTCATAATAATAATAATAATAATAATAATAATTTAATTGTTTTTCTTGCTTGCTATTTTGTTCATGCTTTTTATTTTTTTTCCTCGGTATAATTTAATAATTTTTATTGTTTTGATAGTAACAGCAATAATAATTTTAGATGTTAAGACTCCGATGTTGCTATTGCTATAGTATTTTAAATTAATATTGCTTCCTTTTCCCCTTTTTTTTTATTAGCTCTTTGTATTAAATGATTTTTATAATTTTACTATCTGCACAATAATAACGATGATTTTAGTGATTAAATTTTTATTTTTTTCTTATAAAAATATTTTGCTCTTTTTTTAATGTTAGTTTGCGCTTTTTTGTGATCTTTTATGACACAATACCTACTACATTCTAAAAGATGTAATTTATGCTTACACAATAAACTTTACTTAAAATTTTTTATATTTTATCTCCTAATCTATAAGTTTTATTTAGTTATATCATATAAATTTATTGTTATGAATTTAATTATGCTAAATTATATACACAAGAATGCTCGCAGCAACGCCCGGACAATATAGCTAGCATATATATATAAGAAGAAAAAAACTCCAGTTAAAATTGCTCACTCAACTCGTTTATTGTTTTTCAATTGCATTTTAAAAAAAGTTAATTTTTTTATATATTAAATTAATTATTTTTAATTTTTTAAATCATTTTCATATGTTAATATCAAAAATAAATTTTAAAAAATAAAAAATATCATTTTAATATATTTCTAAATAAAAATCATTTTTAAAAATAATATCAAATTTACTACACCTTAGTCATTCGTGGTGACAAGTTTTATTTAATTGGGCTTTTACTAAAACAAAAATCTCGATGCCCTAGTTGCTTTTTTTATTATTGTTATTGTTATTATTAAAAATGCACTTGTATTGTGGCAGATTACGATATGAAATGCTTTCTTTCTTTTTATTATGTTTTTTTCAAGTATAAACTATAAAGTCATGCAAACTCGGTTCTGTCAGCTACTTTTGTTTTAACTTGATCAATGCAGCTACAGAATACAGGAGGATCTGGCCACCACATACACATAGAAAGATACAAAGGCAAAAATCAAGATTTAGTCTAATCAGTAATTAATAATTAACCTAAGGGTTTGACCACAAGGTCTTCATCTTTCTTCTTTGCATCTGGATGCTGCCTGAAAATCCATCTCCAGCTCTTGAAACTTTTTCTGCTCCTTTTGATTCCTCTGTCGCTGACTGTGATCCTGCAGGACCCCCCATGACTAAAAAGCCCTTCTCCCACAAAAGTCCCTCCAATTTGATCCTGCGCCACCGCATCGCCGCCTCTCAGGCTCCCCAAGGCAGAGTGGGAATCTGACAAAGAGACCATTTTTATAGAAGATAAATCTGCTCTAGATTCCGACGGAAAATCAAACTTCAGGTCGATGAAGCCTGAATCATCCACTGTAGTAAAATTGCCTTCTTTAAGTGAGAATACACGTCTAGTATTTGCTCCACTGTGGCCGGGATCGAGCCTTTCAGGCTCTAAAGCAGTGCTAGTAGTATCTCTCTTTTCACCGTCAAAGCCACTTTTTCTCGGCTCTGCCTCACTGAACCCACTTTTCCTGTCAGGATCAAAAAGTAGACCACCATTGACACCTGAATTTCTGGCGGCTGAAATTGAACTCCTTGCGGCTGAAATGGAACTCCTGGGAGCTGAAATTGAGCTCCTGGCACCTGAAAAGGTGCCATCTTCTGAGCCAAAAAACCCACCACCTCTAAAACTGCAGAGAGACCTGCACCTCGACACGCCCATGTAATCAACAACCCACATATCACTTTTCTCTTCAAAACCCCCGACACTGCTCCTATCACAGCCCTTTCCTCTTTTCTTACTAAACAGCCTTGCAATCCTCCAAAACCCACTTCTCCTCTTGATCTCAACACAGCTACTACTGCTCCTCTTGAGCAAGAAATTAAGCTCATCTGCTTTCTGATCTTTACCAGAGCTTTTGGGCTTACAAGTACCATTACTAGACTGTGAAACTTGATCACTTTTTTGTTTTTCATTTTCTATCAAGAATGAAATGCGACCAACACTACCTACCTCAACAGTGCATGAATTACGATTGGAAGAGATCTCTGAGCAAGAACAAGAAGAGAGCCTCTGCTCTCCACAATCTGAACAGACTAGACTGACCAAACGGTCTTTCAGACAATAAGCACAAACCCCACCTGAAGATGATGATGGGTGTTTCTTGCATGGAAGATCTGATGGGGTACTGTAATCTTGATCAAACAAGTCATTGTTGAACATCTCCACAGCTTTGCCTCTTTCTTTCATGGCTTCCTGTGAACCAGCTCCTCTCCAAACTGAACTGAATTCAAGAATTCAAAAAAGATCTATCTTCTTGATGTTTCGAGAACTACGAGCTAGGGTGTTAAAAAGGGAGCTTGGAAAGAGGGAGGAAGAGAGACAGGAGAGGGGAGCTAGGGCTGTGGTTTTTCAAGAAGCCAAGCTCGATGACATCAAGGAGCGTAAGATATGGATTACATAGACTGATATAGAGGCGTTACCTTTACGTTTTCTTTCCACAGAAAACAGTACTGATGAAAGTAATCACATAATTGTGTAGGGAAGTGAACGCAACAAATTGAGTAAAGCAGTGAGCAAACAGTCTCACCACTCTTTTCACTCAAATTCTTTTGCTGAGATGCACTTTGGCAATGCTAGTAGCACAACATCATTTTACAGCGTATTTTTTGCTTAAAAATAAATAACAAGGTGAGTTTATATATTTGAATCTGAGCCCCCTATATATTTTGCATTTCACACTAGCATTCTATCTGTCTATATTAAAATAAATTTTGTTAGCATTATAACATGATCGTTACAGCAATGGCATCAATAAGAATTATATCATTGAATTATTTTATTTAAATTGAATATAAATGTTTTATAAATAGTATTCTATGCACGCGTCAGGTGGGAGACATACAGTATAAATTGCACATGTTGCGGGGTATACAAATCTCGCACGTACTGCATAGAAAAGGGGAAAATTAAGATCTAAGGGAAAAGGTACTTAAATCATGTGGCATAACTCCATTGCTCTGGCATGGTGTTTTGTCAAACTTTATCAAGATTTTGTCACTCTTTAGTGTTGACTTTTTATGCAAAATGACATGAATTCCTTTCTCAAATCCCAATTGCTGGGTCTCTCTTTAAACTCCATTAGTGGGTTTATGAGAGGAACCCATAAAAACTGTCCAGGAAGACGAGAGAACCAAGAAAAAAGCTGAAGCGAGGTAAGGTAGCCCATTAAACAGGCACAAATTGGGCATGCATTTTTTTTTGTCCACTTTCTTTTACCTCTCCATCATGATTTTACAAAGACGCCTCAATAGAACGTCATTTTCCTACCGATATTGGGCACGTGTCCAACCGACAGATCTATTGCGGGGTCCCACTTCGAGACTTGGGTGTACTGAACTTTCTAAAAAGCTGACAATTCGGGAGAGATTGACGGTTGTGATATGGTTGGATATGCATTGGCAATGATTTGATGAGAGGTATGATTATACCATTTGAGGCATGCTGTATTCAATCAAACCCTAAAAAAAAATAGGATGATGATGCTTTTAAAGTGTCACACAGCAGAGTCTATCAAGACAGAGACACATACATGTCCTTTAAACGTGTCGTGGTGGACTTTGCAAAGTCTTCTTTCTGTCCTTCGTTTACAGGAAACGGGGAACCTTTTCGGGCTTCTTCTTCTTCCTCTCCATGGCTGCAGGTTTCCCATTTTCTTACTCGAAAAAAATATAATGTACTCACTTTTAATTACTCTTTTTTTTTATAAATAATATATATATAATATCTCTTGTTGTTAAGAGTATTTTACAATTTTTCATTGTATGCAAAGATAGGATGTACAGATAATCGTGATAACTTCTAAATTGTTCGAAATTATAGGATTATGATGTAATAACTTCTAAATTGACGGGAAAGGGAGCAGAGCTAGCTCACAGGCTACAAACTACTAGAACGCAAATTTTGAAGATCGGTATTGTTTGCAATTTAGATTATTTTTTAAAGCTGTTGTTTTTTTGTTAAAAAATATATTGAAATAATATGTATTTTTTAAAACAAATTAAAAATTTATAAAAGTCCGATTATACCGCTCCCAGACGTGCTCTCAATCAGTGACATGCAAATGTGCTCAACTTTAGGGTTTTTTTTTCCTACCTCGATACTTATTTGCCTGAGATGAAAAGTAAAGTAATATAAAAAAAATAGAATTGCGTGCAAGCGAATCTGGATACACTATCACTAAAAAATAGTGATATCATAAAAGCACGCACTGCGGACTGATTCCCCCCCCCCCCCCTTTTCCGCTCGATGAAACTTGCTTTAATTTGAACAAATTGAGCAGGTTGAACTGTTCATGTTTCATATAATATTTCTCTTTATTTGAGATTGTTGTATGATCTGGCGGCTAGCAGAAAAATGAGATAAATTATACATGAGACGAGCACTGCAAGGCAATGTTTGGTGCTGTGCATGTATTGTTCTGTTAAAAGTTTATTGTCTCAACTCAATAACTGCTATATATCAAAGTCAAGAAGCATCAAGGGAGTGAATAAAAATTTAAAAATCCAATTAAAACATTTTCCCAAACACATCCTAAAACTGTTCTTTGGAGGAGCCGCTGCATTTTCCAGCAGGTATCCATGAATTTATAATGTCCCGCATAAATGACAGG
This sequence comes from Salix arbutifolia, assembly GCA_025169955.1. Taxonomy (NCBI): domain Eukaryota; kingdom Viridiplantae; phylum Streptophyta; class Magnoliopsida; order Malpighiales; family Salicaceae; genus Salix; species Salix arbutifolia. The sequence goes on from CM045911.1 coordinate 11,388,194, forward strand.
GGGAAGCTTTATAGGTTAATCATATTTCACCACAAATATAGCTTCCTGCATCACTGCACGACCTTCCACCCTCTAGTGCCGGAATATCCACTTCCACCAATCCAACGAACGATATCCTTCCAGATTGTGATTGAAAAGGAGGGGTTAAGATTAACACTTCTATCGCGTTATACATCATCCTCTCCACATCAATTTTGTTTTTAGATTGTCTTGATATCAATAATGTTTCTTAAAAATAAAAATAAAATATTTAAAAAAAAAAAGTGTCGGTACACTACCAAGCACAGGAAAAGAAAAAACCCTATAAACCATAGTGTGTATTTGTATAATTTATAGGAAAGAAATAAAATGGCCCAGAGCAAAGCTGCTGTTCTCCAGGCCATAATGCTAAGGAGTGCACGACCCACGCATGCCCAATCCCGATGCATCATTGGGACAAATAAACAATCGTTTTTAAGGGATGCTCCTAATCATGACGATGAAGATGTCTTAGATTATTATTTTTGGTCAGTCTTGTCTTTGTTTATCAGGGATTTATTATTTTTGGACCGTATTAATAGGCTCCTACACTTGACTTAACTCTCTGACCAAGCAACATTCCTTCTTGTCTTTTTAATGGATTTCATGATTGAGCACGATTTACTAGCAACATATTTTGCTGTCCAACACATATGTTTAGGGACCCATCAAACCTCAAACGGCAATTTAACCTTCTGTTTTTTTTGCTTTCGAAGGTGCGTTGAATCAAGCGAGTTCGGATTGGACTAGAATGGAGAAATAATTATTATTTGGTGTGTATCAGAAACTGTCTCGAAATACGTATATTTTCTATAAAATATATTAATCCAGTTCTTTTAAACTGTGTAGAAAACTACTAATCCCGTTATTTTAACTGTTGAATTTGGTGTTAAAACAATTTATCATTTTTATGTAATTTTATAGATGAAAATAGTTTTGTTTTCTCACTTGTTAACTAAAATTGACTTGTTTAATTTTAAAAATAATTAATGCATTTTATATATTTATTCTATTCCATAATAATAATAATAATAATAATAATAATAGAACGAGGCACCGGGAAAGAACAAAATTAAGTGGAGAGATTTAATTGTTTTCAACCATTTTATTTTACAAAGATCAATGTTAGTCAATATTTTCTTTTACAGAACTGGAGTTGTTTCGGGTTATTTTTTATTAATTCAATCCTGTTAATATTTAATGTCTAAAATAAATGCTATCGATCTCATCTTTTTTAATATTTTCTACCGTGGACGATATCCATATTTAACGGTTGCCGATTTGGTTTAAAATATCAAAACTTATTTTTTAAAGGGGGGGTTAATTAACAATGATAATACTACGATCCACGTTGATTTATAGAGTAGCGAGTGGATTGTTTATTTCCTTTTAAAAAAATCAATTTTATTGTGCATATCTTGAATTTAATTTTGTATATTCTTTATAAGACTACCATAGTTTTAGATAAACATCATAATATCTTGTTTGTGTTTCATTTCACTTCACTAGTGTTTATTCTTGTCATGGTATAATTAAGGGCCTGTTTGGGACAACTGTTGTTGTAGCTTTTCAAAATGTTTTTCGTGCTGGAATATATCAAAATGATATTTTTTTTATTTTTTAAAAATCATTTTTGAAATCAGCACATCAAAATGATATAAAAACACCAAAACATATTCATTTAAAATGAAAAAAAAAAGAATTTTTTTGAAATGCAATTTCAAAAACTGTCTCAAACAACTTTTAAAACTTGTCAAAGTTGCGTTGAAACTTGTCAAGTCAATTGAATCATGCTAGGATAACTCCCACATAATTTAGTCTTAGTTCCAAACAATGATAATTAAATAAAGAGATTTCAAGATTAATCAACTAAATCAAGTTTAATAACAATACAGCCTATTCCTTTTCTCTAACACTATTTTTTTTAATTTGAGGTGCAGCGTAACATCAACTTGGTTATCATTTGTTTTACATTTTATTTTTCATTTTTTAAAAATATTTTCTTCTCTTACTCATAATTTATTTTAGTATTTTTAAATTATCTATCGTATATTAAATCATAACAACCGTTCTCTCTCTACTATATAGGGGGTGTTTGAGAGTGTTTTTTAAAAGTGGTTTTGAAAAAAATTGAAAATTTTTTATTTTTATTTTTAAGTTTAAATTAATAAAATTTGATGTTTTTAGATAATTTTGATGTGTTGATGTCAAAAATAATTTTTAAAATATAAAAAAATATAATTCTAATATATTTTTAAATAAAAAATACTTTCAAAAACAACCGTAACCACACTCTCAAACAGTCACATAGACGTCAAATTATGGTCTATGCAGTAAATGAGCTGGGCTAAATAAGCCACGAGGTTTTGATCCATCTACACAAACAAAACACTTCGCCCAAAACCCAATAGCTGGCCACATCGTAGCCCAACCCAAAACCTCACCTCTGTCTCTCCTCGTTCCCGAACGAAGATGGATATCCTCAAAATCCATAACCTTAAACCCCGATTTTTCATTTTATTTTCCAACCTGCCCTTCACCACTCCCTCCCCGATTCTCTCATCCACTCGTCTCTCTTCTTCGATGCATTCACCAGTCACTCGCACCAGACCTACCTTTAAAATCAAGATAAACCCACGCATCTCCGCCAGTCCACAAATCAAATCCTGAACGAAGCTGCGAGTCAAATACAACTTCTTCGAAAAGAAATTGAGCGTCTTCATTTAAGAGGCGAGACACGTGAAGCACGGGAGGTGTGAAACACGTTCATACAGGGGCCCACCTTGAGAAGCTACCAAGAAGAGTTGATAGATAATAACTTCTTCCTCGTAGTCAATACAGTTGTTTGACTACTCTTCGTAGGTTAAAAATATTATGACGTCGTGTCTGTATTTTTAAACTCATTATTAACTAAATCTAATTCTTTATTCTTTCTCAACTCGTTTTCTTGAAAAATATAAATAGTAAAAAAAAAAGATGAGATTGGAGAACTTGGATTGAGATCTAAAAGAACATGATGGATTGTGTTTCCACAACTCAAACTCTTGAATTCAAATTGATGGATCATGGTTAGCTACTCAGAAAAATATAATTGCAAATTATTTGTTTTTAAGATAGGATCTAATTGTTGGTTTGAATATCACATGGCATCATATTCATAAAATTTTGAATTTAATCTAGCTTAAAAGGTTTCACTAAAACAAATTAAACAAAATATCATGAAAAAAACATTTTATATTAATATACTTTTTAATTAATTTAATTTATTTTGGAGGCAAATTATTTTTCTTAAAAAAAATAAATTTAACAAACAACAATATTTAAAAAAAAAAACTTGAAATAACCTGGGTCCTTTTCAAAATTAGTAAAATGGACCCGATCTCCAATTAAATAAAATTTGAAAGATAAAACCAAAAAAAAAAAAACAAGAGCTTGAAAAAGACAAAACAATCTAGGATATATCTTCCAAGCCTGAGTTGATCCCTAACCTGGCCCAATTTCCAATTATTTTAATATTAAATGGTAAAATAAAAAATATTAATTTTGAAGATTTTCCAAAGCAAAAGAAAAAAAAAGATTGATAGAAAAAAATTTATATAAAAAACATTAAAAACTATTTCATATAAAACAAGTACAAATGAAAAAAAAATAGTACTAAATCTAAGGTAAGAAACTTAGAGTAGGGTGGACAAAAAACCTAATTTTTACAAATAATTTCAAATAAAGCAATTAATAATATAAAAAATATGGAGCAGATCGAAAAAAAACTTAAAAAAATTACTATGAAGAAATTACAGTCAGATGTGAAAATTGAAGAAAAAACAATATAGTTCAGTTGTGTTTTTTTTAGCAATGTGATTGAGGTTGTTTTTATAAAAAAAATTTGTTTAGAAATGTATTAAAATAATATTTTTAATATCAGCATATGAAAATTATCTAAAAACATTAAAAAATTAATTTAAAATAACAATAAAAAAATATTTTTTAAAACAAATCATCAAACACTTACGTCACGTATGTGATTTACATTTTACACACACCGTCCAATAAAAGAGAGGCTATTTTGAAAGCCACTGCTTGACAACTGGAAGATCCTTGTATGCTGCCCAAATGACATGAAACCACCACATTAAATAATATTGTTTATATATTAAAATTCAATTTTTTTCATTAGCCCACTTAATAATAAAAAAAAACATAGAAAAATATGAAAAAAAACTTATTTACACCAGTTAAAAAAAATATCAATTTAAAGAGAATTGAATTATTTTACTGTGGTTTAAAAAATTAAAAGGCAAAACAACTCTGGAAAGTAATTTAATTTATTTTTTTCATTTCTAATGGAAAGCTAACTTGTATATAAAAGTATATGAAAAAGATTCTATTATCCTTAATAATACAATTGTTTTCGTTGACAATGGTAAAACTATTATTTTAATTTACAATACCAAAGAACATAGCGCTATAATAATTTACACCGCCATGCTTTTTCAGTTTTTTTCTTAATAATTATTTTTTTTTATAAAAACTATAGATTTTAATTTTTTAATATTTCATTGAACAGTGAATTGACCATTTTGCCCCTCGAAAAGGATAAAAATCACGCCTGAGCGTGAGGGGCATTTCGGAAATTAGCCATTTTTTTTTCGACGGGATACTGTTGGCGCGTCGCCGGACACGCCGTTCGTTTCCACGATCACGCGTGTTTTGGACGGCGCGTGCGGCTTACTCCGGCGTCCAAAAATGCCCCACCGGCGTCTACAATGATTTTCAGGCATGTTATCTTCCACCTGGAGCGGCGCGTGCGGCTCTATGGTGTCCGGAGACGTGTCAATTGGCGCTTGAATTCTCCCCCCTAATTTCTTTCTCCTGCCTGTGCCAGCTGACGTCAGCTAAGTTGTTTTTTGTCAAATTTCAGTTCGATCCCTGATCGTTGTAATTGGGTTTTCTGGCCCTTATTGCTACTATATAGGTTTTGATTTGTTTCAATTTCGTCCTTCAATTAAAATTGATTATATATTGAAGTTCCAATTCGGTCCTACTTCTTTGAATTTAGCGGATTGGACTGAAATTCTGAATATTTTTGGTATCAAAGTTTTGATTGATTTCGATTTAATCTTTCCATGCAAATTTTTTATAAATCCTTAATGTTTTCAGTATCAAAGTTTGATTTCTTTCAATTTTATCCTTCTATGCAAGTTTTAATTTCAGGTTTGATTTCGGTCCTAATTTTTTTAATTTCAGGTTTTGTTTTAAATTATATAATTTCAATGTTTGGATTTACTTTAAATTTGTCCTTTAAATTAAATATATTATTTAAAATATGTCAAATTAATTATATTTTTGTATATTTATGTCAAATTAAAGTATATGAATCTAATTATATGTTTTAATATTTATTGAATATTATCGCCTAAAAATATTTAGAGAGAAAAAAAATGACCTAGAATTTTTTGAAGGAGAAAAATTAATATCATTATTCTTAAATACATGTAATATAATAATATGATTAATAAATATTATAAAATAAAATAAAAAATTGGCTTTGAATTTTAATTTTGTGCTCTTCTGTTCAGGTTTATTTTTACAAAAAAAAATTATAATATTTTTATTCATAATATGTCAAATCTAGTATTACCAGGGGAAAAAACAACTCAAAAAAACAAAAGATAGACAAATCTACAATTAAAAAATATGCTAGTCACTTCCCGTTTTGATTACATTTTTTTTAGACGGCAAATAAGTAATTATAGCACGTAAAACAATTAAGTTTATTTTAAAAAACAAATTGCAATATTTTTATTTATAATGTGTCAAAACTAATATTATCGAGAGAAAAAAACAACTCATAAAATATTTTTGATAAATTTACCTAGGTTATCTAAAATTAAAAAATATAAGAACCACTTCCTATTTCGATTACACTATAAAGTATGTGAGACTAATTATATGTTTTAATATTTATTGAATATTATTGCCTAAAAATATATAGAGAGAGAAAAAAATGACCTGCAATTTTTTGAAAAAAACAAATTAATATCAGTATTCTTAAATATATTTGATATAATAATATAATTAATAAATCTCATAAAATAAAAAAAGATGGCTTTCAATTTAAATTTTATATTCTTTTGTTTAGATTTATTTCTTAAAAAAAATACAATATTTTCATTTTTCATATTTAAAATCTAATATTACTGGGGAAAAAAAATAACTAATTTTTTTTTGACAAATTTACCTAAGTTATCTACAATTAAAAAACTATGCAAGTCACTTCCCGTTTCAATTAAACTATGTTTCTGATAAATTTTTATTTTATTTTTTTGTTTAATCTTTTGTTAAAGTTATTTAGATTTTTTTATTTTTTTCATTATTAACACAATAATAATAATAATAATAATAATAATAATAAGAAGAAGAAGAAGAAGAAGAAGAAGAAGAAGAAGAAGAAGAAGAAGAAGAAGAAGAAGAAGAGGAAGAGGAAGAATTTTAATTATTTTTTTTACTTACTTTTTTTAATTGTTTTTCAGCTTTTTTCCTCGAGATAATTTGATAATTTTTATTATTTTAACAGTAATAGCAATGATAGTTTTAGATGTTAAGGCTTCGATGTTGCTATTTTTATAATAGGGTGTGATCATCTGTTTTATTATATTTAATTTTGCATATATAGATATTATATTTTAATTTTGGATTGACAAATCCTATTGATTTCTTTAATCCAAATAATTATAAAAATTATTTACTCAGCCCGCAACATAATGCGGTATATTTTTTTAATTTTCAGGTCAATTGATTTTCTTACAACTGGCTTCCTTTTTTTTTCTTTTAATAAACAAAGACCTTTTTTTTTCATATTTTTAATTTTTTTTATAAACAGGGTGTCCAACTCATCTTTTTTTATTTACCAGGTTTCTTTTTCTGTGTTGTTTTAACTAGAGTATCCATGACAATAAATTTGTGATAAATCATTTCATCTTCTTACCAAATTTTCTAACAAATTTTATCAAAAATATTTTAGCAATAACAATATTCAATCAATTTTTAGTGGAAAAAAAAGCGATTTTAATAGATTTAATCAATTATAATTTTACTAATTAAATATTAAAATAATAAAATACTAAACATATCAAATCAATCAGTTTTCTACATAGATAAAAAAAACTCAGCGCATCACACGGGCAAAAACCGTTCGTAATTTCTAAAACATATAAAAATATTATTATTATTATACATTTTCAACTAAAAAACACTTTAAATCACACTCTACCGTGTAAACGTTCGTTCTTTTCAAGTCTACGGAAGTCACCCTCGAAGTTGCTTTCTCCTCCTTAAAGCTTGATCGTCATAAAGACGCAGCTCCTTCTCCCGCCTATAATATCTGACACGAACACTGATTTGCTACTTCCCTCACGTTAACATTAATCCATCGATTTTCCCTCCCGATTCTTCATTTTTCTTACCGATTTCTCCTACCTCTCATCTATTCCTCAAGCAATTATGTTGAGATACCTGTATTTGATTGCTTCCCAGTTGAAATGGGCACTGGATTTCTTGCTGCACTACTCTTTCTTTCAAAATCAACATTTTGACATGTCAGGAAGGAGCGAAGAGCTATGCCTCGGCCCGTACGAGCTCAACCCAACTGCGGGGTGCATGGAATCAAAAGAATGTGCTGTCTGTCTATGCAATATTGAAGAAGGAGAAGAGATCACAGCGTTGAGATGCGACCACCTCTTCCACAAAGCTTGTTTGGACAGATGGCTTGGATTTAGACGTGCCACATGTCCCCTTTGTCGTGATGTCCTTGGTCCTCGTAGAGCTATCACAGAGCTTGGGATGGAAGTGCTAGTCTTCAACTATTGTTCTTTTGATTCAGGTGAACGGGATGCATGGTGGCTACGGTGAATTATCAAGAATGATGAAGTGACAGTAGTAGGTCTCTCTCTCTCTCTCTCTCTCTCTCTCTCTCTCTCTCTGCAATTGGTAGTAGTTTTACTGATGAACAAATTAATGCACTGTATATCAATAATATAAATTGGTATATCATTATTGGCCGGCAAAATGCACAAATTTGCAGGACACTTATCTTCTTCTTTGTGTTTTGCAGGGCAATACTATATAACCAGTCGGTTGCCCAGAGACGGATCTATAAATATATTGTAGTGTGGGCAAACTTAAAAGAATAATTTTGTCATATTATTATTATTATAAATAAAATGAGGTGATGGTTTTGTTTCATATGAAAAAGCAATTTCTGTGTATGCTCTCTATATTCATGTTTATCGTGGATTACAATAATGTTTTTTTTTATCATTATTATTTTTTAATTGATAGTCACAGTTAAAGACGACAGGCTTTTCTTAGAGGTTATTTAAATTATTGAAGTTGTTTAACAACTGTTCGTTGCCAAGCAACCTAATTAATTTTGAGGGCATTTTTAATTTATATTATTGTAGTTTTTATTAATAACTCATCTTCTTTTCTACCAGAGAATTACTTGAAAAAGAGGAAGGATCTTGAAACAGTAATAAATATCATAAGATCATTGATTCTGCCGATAAGTCCATCTATCCATGAAAACTCGTTTGTGTATGCTGAATGAGAACGAGTGGTGGTAAGGGATCGTACGATTTCCTTGAAACCATTTTTGCACGGGATTGGGCAAAACAACCCCAGCGATCCACAAACCTAATACTCGTTATCATCTGAAACATGCATCGTTTTCTGTGGTGATAATGGAATTGTTTTCTGTGGCGATAATGGAATTAGAAAAGAAGAGAAAAGTGAAATAGAAAAAACTATCTTATGTATTTTTTAACGATATTTTTAAAAGTAATGTTAATCATATTTTCAACTGTGGTTGTAAATTTTATTTCGACCAAAACATTTCGTATCAGTTAAAAAAAAAAACAGTGCTATTTTTACCTCGGTTTAATTCCGGTCCATTCTAGATTTTTCGGCCAAATACCGGCCGAAACGTCTCAGAATCGTGTCGGCCAAATAATATTTTTTTAAATAATGAATAATTTTACAATATCAATCATATCTTTTAATCTGACTATTTGATTACGATAAAATTTTACGAGTAGTCTCTTGACATATTTATATATATCATGTTAAAATTTCAGATCAATCAGAGAATGTAATGAGCTTACGAAATTGATGATAACATTCTCGTAATATTATACATGCTCATAATTTTGTTCAGAAAAAATATTTTATTGTGTTTTTTTTATATTAAATTGCACAATTCTAAATAATTTTATTTTTGAATTTGAATTAAAAAAAATTAAATTAATATATTTAATTATATATATACACATAAACAATACAACCTCAGATAAGAACACCAACACACTCCAAAATATTCTATTACAATTAAAAAAAATGAAGAACGAATCAAGATGGAATTGAACATCTTGCTTCCAACAGTGACGTGGTGTATTGAAGGCCTGATAAAAAGTGAATATCTTGTCATTTAGTAATACAATTAATTATTTAAAATGAAACGTACATATAAAAGACTTGCGCTTTTGACGAAATCATGAAATGGGAACCACAAACAAATATTACAAAAAAAAAACAAAAAAAGAATCCTTAATCGAGACGTGGGGTATCTATTCGAAAGATATCACTTCAGGACTTTCTTGTCTTCGACTGTCCATACAGGGATACGAATGTTTAAGAATGAAAAATTTGCGTATAAATTTCAATATGGGTAAGGTTTTCTTTGTTCATCTACTTAATACACCTGCTATTTTACAGGCTATTATTTATAAAACTCATATTTTATCACTTGTTAGATACTGTTTGGGAGTGCGTTGCAACCGGTGTTTGCTGAAAATTTGAATTTTTTTTTTCATTTTAAATGAATATGTTTTGGTGTTTTTAGATCATTTTGATGTGCTGATGTCAAAAATGATTTTTAAAAAAATAAAAAAATATTATTTTGATATATTTCAGTATGAAAAGCACTTTAAAAAACCATCGCACTTTAAAAATCAACATGGAGTTTATATAAATTCTAAAAATGAATTTATTTATCCACATCAAATGGTACCCTGCCCCATCTCGCGGAACACGCCATGAAAGCTCCATGCTTCTAATTAAGGATGAAAGATACGTAGGGGACCGCAATTCATTTCTCCTCGTCCACGCGCCTCTTGCGAATAATTCAGGCTCACATCAAGCGACGTGTCTCTTGAACGTGAAGCAACTGCGCAGCACAAAATTTGACTGTCTTTGCGATTTTCACTCCTTATAAAAGCATGAATTTAAATTCTTAAACCTTAAGAAATATAAAATAAAATTGCATAGCAATAGCAGTTGAAACGTTATTTTACTTTTTTATTTATTTGACAGTGAGATATATTTTGTGTCTGTGTACCGATTAAAACTAAATTTCTAAGTTATTTCAAAATTTATACGTTATTTCAAAATTTTAATTAAAAATAAAATAAAATTGTCTGCAATGACATTATCGACGGTCATGCTTTGCCATGCTAGCAACCTACCATCATAACACATCATTCTTGGACACTTCTCACGTGCCTTGCAACCTGCAAAATTAGTTACAAAAAGGGAGAAAATTTACCCATCTAAAGGAGGGGAATGAAATCATACGAGGTGATAAATGGGGGTAAATTTTTATAGAAACATAGCATAACATTTTTTTTACAGAAACAAAGCATAACAGAAAATCGCACACAAACGAGGGACAAATTTACAGGGATGATCAAAGTTATAGAGGACAAAAAAAACACACAAAGACACACAGACAAGGAGAACAAAAGAAGTCGATGATCGTTGCATCTCCTTCCTCAGCATCAACAACCTTTCACTAGCCAACAACCACCATTTTCAAGAACAAGTAGCAGTTGATCTCCATCTCCCTCAACTCTTCTTCCTTATCTCCGGCGACACCGCAGTCACGGCAAGCCACACAACAGTTGACTCTCTCTCTTTTCTCTCGTGACAACTTTCTCTTTTGTCTCCATCGACAGTTGGCAGCAGCAACAACCAACAACCAACCACTGCGATCACCACCTTGTCTTTCTCCTCTGCACTGACAACCTCACCGTGACCTCCAACAACAATAACTAGTCTCCAGCGACGCCACAACAATAACTCTCCAATAGTAGCTTTTGAAAGCTCTCTTTCAGTCACCAATTCTGATGCTATCACCACTAACAGAACCGTCTTGGCCTTCTTTACCTGACAATATCAATTGATAACCTCTTTCAATATTTACTGTTCACTTTCATAGGGATAGAAGGACATGATTCAATTCAAGATGTACTGTTCATTTGCATAAGGACAGAAGGACGTGATTTAATTCACGTTTGACTGTTCACATGCACAGTAGGAAAGGCTATTGGGAGTTGTTTTACAAGTATAAACTAGTATCGTTGTTGGCCGGAAAAAGACACAAATTTGCAAGATTATAAACTGGCGTCGAATTATCGTCGATGCAGTAATGAACTGGGTTAAATAAGCCACGATTTTTTTGATCCATCTACACAAACAAAACACTTCGACCCAAAACCCAATAGATGGTCGCATTGTAGCCCAACCCAAATCCCCCAGCCCCCTTCGCCTGCTCTTCAATTTAGCAGCATGGACCCCCCCCCCCCCCCCCCCCCCCCCCGCCCCCCGCCGCGGCTATCCTCGTTCCCGAACGAAGATGAATATCCTCAAAATCCACAACCTTAAACCCCGATTTCATCACTCCCTTCCTGATTCCCTTATCCACTCGTATTTCTTCTTCAATGCCTTCACCACCCACTCCCACCAGACCTGCCTTCAAAATCTTTACAGTTTCAAGAATTGAAGCTCCATTTTTTGGAACAAAAGGGACTAGAAGAAGAAGAAGAAGAGAGGGTTTCAGCAGCCAATTTAACCGAATTTGAGGACTTAACCCCAGATGGTGTGATTTACCAGAATACACTGAGATTGGTGGAGTGTTCAGTGTTTGCTGCTGTTACCGGTCCGGTTTATTTCCTTAGACCGGTCTTGTTTATTTCTTAGCAAGTCCCTCTCGTTTGAGGTGTGATTTTGAGTCTTTAAATCTGTTTCTAAGTGGGTTTTTATTGTTTACTTCCATTTGTTGTTGTTGTTGTCTACTGTTTGTTTTCGTCAACCGGGTTGCTTGAGTCTATTGCCGGCTTGTAGAGTAGTTCATCATTTTAAATATCCGGTGCAAATAATTTCTGGGTTGTGAAAATTGTTAGTTTTTAGGTACTATTTTGCAAAGTAGCAGCAAAAAAAAGCAGAAGAAAGTTTTGATATTTAATCAAGAATGATTCTTCATCATTGATGCACTTTCTTAGACGTGCTCTCTAATAGATCGGTCCGTTACAGGATTACTTTGGATGTTTCTTCTCGTTGCCGATAGTAATCTCTTCGTTGAGATGGGGTGTTGCGGGTTGAAGGAAAACTTTGGTCTGTATCCATCAATCACTCATTTTGTTAAATTCTAAATCTTCTGGACTTGTTCTATAATTACTGCTTTGTATTGGAATGATCTTGCATTCTAGCAGGTGTCAACGGCTATGTTCTTATTTGTCTGGTCTGGTCCGATAAATGCCTTAACCTATCTGGTGAGCGCACTCAACATTTTTTGGCTTCTATAAATTAGCAAGATCCTGCTCTTGGATTTATGTGGAAGACAAGTTCAAAGGATTTTCGGAATTTCTCATTTGCTTTGTATAGTGATGTTTTGGACGCACAAAAAAACTTTCTGGTGTCTTGCATTGTAGAACTTGTTTTTGGGAAATAGTGGTTGCTTGCAATTTTAGTTACTCGGCATGTGAGTGGAATGAACAAAACATGTAAAAACCTTGATTTTTATCATGGTGTTCTTAACCCTTTACTTAGTGCTGGTTTAAACTATGACGTGATTGTTTCTAGCTAGTTTGAGAAATGGTGAACGATGAGAGGACGGGTTGCTCTTGCTAGGATGGTGAATGAGTTTATAAAAGTGTACTTGAACTTATATTTGTTAGAATTGAATTGTAATATGCCAAACTCTTTGGGTATGCCTACTTTCTCGCCTAAAATTTAAACCCACTGTTCTTGAGCAGAATAGGTGGCGATTTACTCGCTTGATGCATCTCCCTTTCAGATAACAAGTGGTCAAGTTGGTTTCACTATGGGTTCTTTATGGAGGTTTGTGATCACAATCCTTACCAGTTCTGTGTTTTTTTCTTCTTCTCTCTGATATTTGCTTGACATACTCGTCATGCTTCTGATTGCAAATACTATATGCAATCAAGTAAAAATACAAAGCTGTTCGAATTTAAATGGTCAGCATATACTAATAATTATTATTCATTCTGAATTTTATCAGGATGGGAGCAACTCGGGGTCTCTCAACTTGCTTGTGCACAGTCGGGCTTAGCTGATTTGAAGACGGAGGGAGGAATGCCAGATTTTGTCATTTTGATCACAGAAAATGTTATGCCGTGTGTTCGTTATGTGCATATTTATATCCTGGCCGAGTTCTCTGAGTTTTTCGGTTCGGGTTTTTGTTTCTAGTAAAGGAAGCCGGATTGGATAGTGCTATTAAATTCGTTTGAACGACTGTATTTGAAAAGATGTGAAATAAAAGTTCAGATAATCTCTACTTGGTGAAATCTGTACTGGTTTTTCCCCTTCTTTTACGATAAGAAAGATTTTATTAATAAAGCAAAGATTAACATACATGTTCAAATATGCAAATGGTATCCTTGAATCAAGGTGAGATAAAATCTCAGCTAGGAATTCAGCACCTAAACTCAAGGGTTTGAATCCTTTAATCAAGGTAAGATAAAATCTCAACTAGGAATCAAACTATTAGCAAAAAGAACTCTCAAAAGACTCAAAAGATTTCCGTAATTATATCACTCCTTAGTTCACTTACTTCAAACTCATAACATCAACACATGGCATCCATCACAAAAATCAAAGCAATCACAATCTCTCTAATCTTGAACCTGTCATTCGCACTGCCAACAACAGCATTGGAACAACAGCAATGTGATTCTGCTTCAAAAGGAGGATGCCACGACAAGGCCAAATCCTTACAGCTAAAGTTCATTGCCATCTTTTCAATCTTGATGGCTAGCATTATTGGAGTGTGTTTGCCATTATTTTCACGTAGGATCCCTGCACTCATGCCCGATAGAGACTTATTTGTAGTGGTGAAGGCATTTGCTTCAGGTGTTATCCTTGCGACGGGGTACATGCACGTGTTACCGGACTCTTTTAACGCCTTGATGTCCGATTGTTTGCCGATGAATCCTTGGAAGAAGTTTCCTTTTACCACTTTTGTTGCCATGTTGTCTGCTATACTCACTCTCATGACTGATTCTTTCGCGATGAGTTACTACAAGAAGCATGGTTTTAAGAGGAAAGGTGGCGGGGTAGACGGTGAGAAGGAGAAAAATGGGGAGAGAGGGTTGGCGTGTGTTGAAAATGGCGGTCTACATGTTGGGCATTGCGATGAATTTAATGACGGGTCTAATGACAAGGATTCAAAGTTGTTGAGGAATCGTGTTGTGGCTCAGGTGTTGATATTTACTTCAGTCATGTATATCATTGTATTAATGATTAGGTTATGTACATTTGATTTTTGTTATAGATTTCTTTGAGGATTTTAATTGAGTGAAAATATCCAGAAAACTTGGTGCCTGCTTCAGATCTCTCATTTGCACTAGTTGACAAGAGCTTTTTTCTCTCGAAGATAATATGAGATTGTGCAGAGACTTAAAATGACTACAATGCGATGCATCTTTTCCCCGTTTTCTTACAATGATTTTACATCATGTGCATGTGCAGGTTTTAGAGATCGGCATTGTAGTGCACTCAGTTGTAATTGGTTTGTCAATGGGCGCCTCTAACAATCAGTGCACAATCAGGCCGCTCATTGCTGCTCTCTGCTTCCATCAACTCTTTGAAGGAATGGGTCTTGGAGGATGCATATTGCAGGTATTTATATTCACAAATATTTATAAAAATTTTGACCCCGTATATAGAGTAATGTTCCAGTACTAGCTAGTAGGAGAACACTTCTCTAAGAACTGCATTTATGTGATCAGGCTGAATATGGAATGAAGACGAAAGCAATCCTGGTGTTGTTCTTCTCTACAACAACCCCGTTTGGAATTGTACTGGGAATTGGTTTGTCAAATGTGTACAGTGAGAGCAGCCCAACAGCTCTGATTGTTGTGGGATTGCTGAATGCATCTTCTGCTGGATTGCTGAATTACATGGCACTGGTGGACCTCCTAGCTGCTGACTTCATGGGGCCTAAGCTTCAAGGCAGCATGAGGCTTCAGGCATGGTCATACATTGCAGTTCTACTGGGCGCAGGAGGCATGTCGCTTATGGCAAAATGGGCTTAGCTGATTTGAAGACGTAGGCGGGAACGCCAGATTTTGTCATTTTGATCACAGAAAATGCCATTCCGTGTGCTCGTTATGTGCATATTTATATCCTGGCCGAGTGCTCTGAGTTTTTCGGTTCTGGTTTTTGTTTCTAGTAAAGGAAGCCGGATTAGGTGGTGCAAATAAATTCGTTTGAACGACTGTATTTGGAAAGCTGTGAAAATAAAAGTTCAGATCATTTCTACTTCTAGGTAAAATCTGTACTGTTTTTTTTCTCTTTTTTTACGATAAGAAGATTTTATTAATGCAGCAAAGATTAACGTACATATTCAAATGGTATCCTTAAATCAAGGTCAGATAAAATCTCTTCATTTAGCTCAGGAGCCAATGGAAGTACAAATGGATTCTATGGAAGTGATCGGGTGTGTTTTGGATCCTTCTGAAGCTAGTGATCCGCATCTTCTTACTGATGCTAGAGCTCTTTTAGAGAGCGGAAACTGATAGGGCCTGATTAAACTAAAGAGCAACCTCAAAATCTCTTTAGTCCGGACTACAGAATCATGAACTGACCTCACCAGATTTATGTATTACTCGGTTATCGTTTAGTAAATTCTCACAACACTTTGCAACTTTGAAGGGCTATTCCGGGATGGAATCCTGAAGATCATTCTAGTTTTTTCCGGCATTCAAAACATATATGCACATGTTTACGAAACAGACTCAGCTATAGTTTAGCAAATTAAGACATTGGTGATCGCACATTAAGAGATTAGAAGAAACCTCGGATTATTTCCATGGAGGATGGACAAATGATAATGCGGTCATATTATGGTCAAATTGGAAGTGAAAAAATGCAACAAATTGAAGTTGCTCCTCTCCATTCAAAAAGTACGACGCAGTAGGCCTCTTAGTGTTTCAAGATGTAATCAAAATTTGCTTTGATTACCACTTATGACCACTTCTTTAGCTCTTATGAGTGGCTTCGGTTTGCTGGGTGAACCTCTGCTCCTCATCTGATTACATTTTTCATAAATTAGGTCCCAGTTTTTCTTGGATTTTTATTTGCACATTTTGGTCAGCACCAAGTATATGAAGAAATGATTCCACAAGTCTCCCACTACTTCAATTTTGGAGCTAAGAAAATTCTCTTTTTTGGGTTATATATATATATATAAGGGCTGCGGTTTTACACACACATATATTTATATGATTTTTTACTTCTGTAGACAAGAATACAAGTGAAAATTTCTCACCAAATGAGGATATGTATGACTTTTCAATTAGAAAGTCTTTGGGAGTGTGATGTGACCGATGATGTGGAAAAAATAAATATTTTGGGTATTTAGATAAGATTAAAATTTGAAAAAAACTTGCGACCCCGCCTAAAAAAATAACTAAAATTGCGATTCACGGAAAGCAGCAAATTGCTGATTTCCGTGCGTTTGAGAGAGAGGGGCGGTTGTCATCTCAAAAGTAATTAAAATATTTTAATATTAAATATATTTTTAATATTAAAATAAACTAAAAATTAATTAAAATATAAACAATGTTTACATAATATATGTATATTAATATAAAATATATTTTTAATATTAAAATAATCTAAAAATTACTTGAATTATTAATTATATATTTTTTTATTATTTTATATATATATATTTTAAAATAATTTTACAAGTTGAAATTAATATGAAAAACTTGGTAACCAAACACTTGAAACTGCTTTTTATTAACCCCAAACTCAATCATAATTTTAACCAAACACTTTAAAAATTATCTTGAACCGCAACTAAAGTGATTTTTATGAAACTATTTTTTTAAAACCTCAATTATAAAAATAAAAACAATACCAAATACATTTTTAGACTCTATGGTGCACGCCCAGGTAATTAATTTCACAACCAAATAGGCATCATTAAGCAGAAGAATAAGCTTAGAACGGATCAAGGAAGATCCTGAGTTTGGTATTGCTCGAAAATAAATTATTGTAATAAAGTGGCGTATTATATGGATGATGGCCACCGCCATAGTTTAGGCCTCGATCCAAGTCCTAACCACAACTCATTCAAAGTACTGTTTGAAACTCAAGGGACATGGTACAATTAACTTCCTAACGGGTGACGCCAAAAAGCTTTGAAGTTGGCAGGCATACGACATCGTAATTTGGTTAGCCTCAAAGATGTTGAAGATTGCTAAAGGGCTTTCTCTGCGCGGTGTTGATGTCGATTTCATTGAAATTGTTTTTCATTTAAAAATAAATTAAAATAATATTTTTTAATTTTTAAAAATTATTTTTAATATCAACATATTAAAATGATTTAAAAATATCAAAAAAATTAAAATTAAAAATAAAATAAAATCATTTTTTCCTTCAAAATCACATATGAAACACAATATCAAACACCCCGTATGGTTATGTATTTCTGTCAATAGCAAATTGGTCAGGGAAAGAGAGTTGGTGGGGCAAAGAGCAAAGGCCTGCAGTTTGAAGAATTCCTAACACTGTTAGAGAATAATATAAATCATATTAGCTATTAGCTTAAACTTTTAGGTGAGATAGTTACTTAACATGATATCAGAGCCTTATTGACCCAGCAGTCACGAGTTTGAATCTCACCACCTCTATTCTATTTGATAAAAATCAAGCACAAGGTAGTATGGGTCCGTGCAAGTTTCAAGCCCAAAAAGATTTTACTTGAGAGATGGTGTTAGAGAATAATATAGATCATATTATGGGGTCTCGCCTATTAGCTTAAACTTTTAGATGAGATGGTTCCTTAACAAACACACCATTCTTCTCAGGATTCAAATAATCTAGCATATAAGTTGATTAGCCCAGCATACCAACATTTACTTGTTTTTTGATGCTAGGAAACCTTATACTTGAAAAATGTATTTTATGGATCCAAGTGAGTAAGAAAATTCCAGTTTTTTATAAAAGATGCACACCTTAATTTGAACTCAAAACCTGCTATACAGATCATAAGTTTTTTACCGTCACACCACCCATAAAAAAAATACAAACCTGTTAATTTAAGTCCACTCATTTTTTTTGAAAGAGATGACATGAGAGGGAAGTGACCTATCAATCACCAGGAGAAGCTCTGCACGATTTCATTTTCTTACCGAAGATGTGGACATTTGATCATGAATAACAATTTGTTTTCTCCAATAGAGATAGAGAATGATCACTACGGCACGTGTACTGGTTGCAAGTTTGGCAACAATGTGACTTCATGATAGTAGCGGGAAGCATGTATGATGGTTACCAATCCTTTCATCAACCAAACGCCCAATTATCAAATCAGGTTACTGTCGATAAACTTTTGATCTCTCGTCGCTTTTGTCACATGACGGAACGGAGCAGTGGCAGTAGCCAGGTTGGAGATAAAGAAGATGTGCTAGCTACACCGAAGAAACATGAATTAGTGGCTAACAATGGCGATTGATCCTTTAGAAACAGATAAACAACCTTTGATATCCACATATTATTATAATTCAAAAAACCCTTTAATATTCACATTGGTAGTGGATTACGACCTTAAGATGATACGTAAGCAGGGGCAGGAACATGCGTGCAAATTAGTAATATTATTCTCAATGCACCATCCACCATCATTATTATAAAACACAAAGTTATATGCAATGGACAACAATGCTACTGAGAAGATTATAAAATATGTATTGGTGTAATGGTTTTTTAAAGAATGTAGAGATGGTGAAATAAATTTAGCGACGGAAGAAAGACAAATGAGTGGACGATGATGGTCGTGATCTTATCCTCTTTTAACCAATCACTACAAAAAAAATGCGATGACCCCATTAGAGCAATTGTGAGGGAAAGAAATGAAAAAAATAAATGATTTGTTTGAGTGGGGGTGGGGGGAGTGGTGCACACACGGTACAGATGACGGACGCAAGCCCATGATGGGGAAGCCTTAAAAGGTTTGAAAACAGATCCTGTGGCCTGACGAAATTTTCAGGTGGCGACGCGTGAATCAGAGATGATTACACAGCTGAGATCGGAGATTAGTTCATCAAATACTGCATGCGTCTTTCAAAAGCAATAAAAAACCATGCTTGGTGGCCCAGATTTTAATTTCCATAATTTCATATTAGGTACATATTATTCATCACCATGTTCCAGGTTCATTTGCTGTGAAACTAATATCTAAACCCAGGTTTAAATCTTAATTAATAGCTATCAATATAAGGATGCAGAAATGAATATCTAGCTCATTGAACTTCAGGTTCTGTAATATCCCTGCCAGAATCCTACTTGAAGAATGCGCGTTCCTGTGCATGCCAAAAAAGTGAGGGAAAGATGCGAGCGAGTAGCCTTTATCGGAGGTGAGTTGACAGACGGTGCGATTTGGTGGGCGAGTGGTGCGCCCGCCACCCACGGTAATATATGGACCCAGCAGGGAACATGATCAGCTGTTTCGTTTTTATGCGTTACCCTCCCGAAAATGATTCCTGCTACCAAATTGTAGCTGTTAAATCCAGCCCCCCTCCGTACCTAGCACCATCGTCATTTTTTGGTGCTCTCTCTTTCTGTGTCTGCATTTTATCAATGGCTATATATGTGTTTAGTATACGAGGAATATATGATTGTGGATAAGGAGAACAACTTGCAGCAGCAATATTGGTTGCTAGCTGATGATATCTTTTTTGTTTTTGTGGTTTTCCTTAGCTGGTAGGACCATGAACTAGCCCTTCTCCGGCATGTTCAATGATTAATCAAATCAAAGCATCTTCGTGAATCTTATGCTTGATGTGGGTTTGCATAGTGTCGCTCTGTGCCTTCACTGGCATTTCCGGATAATTTATTGGTTTATCATGTAAAATATGATCATGGATCTCATGATCGTTTCCTGACAAGGCTCTTTCCTTACTTTTCCCTGCAGCTTCTTAGCAATGACGGCATCAGGTTCTCATTAGTATTTCGTGATGCAAAAAGCTTGAAATCTGTATAGTAGATTTTGAGTTCGAGTCAAAATATATATTTTTTATAAGAGTTTGGAACAATCAGAATTTTACTCGTTTACCTGGACCTACAAATATACTTTTCAAGAAATGAGATTTCTTGAATCCAGAATTTTACTCGTTTACCTGGACCTACAAATATACTTTTCAAGAAATGAGATTTCTTGAATCCAAAAAAAAATGACAGCATCAAATATGATAACGGTGCAGTCAATGCTATGACAATAAAAGTCATATGAAATTAGCCTGCTTAAAATAAGCTGATTCTGCTAGAGTGATGATAAGGTATGTCCCTTCTACCACATAACTTGTAACTTGCTTTCAGTCTATCATGTCTATTGTCCAACTTATTTCGGCAGATTTGACATGCTCTGAATGATTTTCACCCTCATTATTTTTTTTCTTTGTAAAAAAATGTTCCTTATTTTACATATGGAGGGTCTGAAGTCAAATCCTTCATGGTAAATTACAAAAAAAGAAGTAATTATCTAGTAGATAATCTAATACTAAAAACTTAAGACTAAAAAGTTTACTTTTCCTTTAATCTTATGTTTTGTAGTTGATAATATAATAATTATTAAAAGCTCATATAATCATTAATTTTAGGATTCGTAAACGCAAACTAATCCAAGCACCCATATTAACCCCAAAAAAAAGAGGCAACTTCAGCTTCATTTCCCCCCATTTATGTAGCTATAACCAAAAGTAGCAAATTGACGATGTATCAAAAGCAAGGGACATGGTCAAGACAGAACCATTCCCCCTTCTCTCTGCCTGGACCAAGTCATTCTTGCACTAAATACACCCCCGAAAATGAAACTACCAAACAGGCCACTTACTAATTAAGGACAGTAACTGATGGTTCCCATCACAACTCGAACAAATTAAGCTTTAGCAAGGAAAGATGGTTTTGTTTCTGTTTTGTTTTTGTTTCAGCTTTTGTATGCACAACCACGTTGTATACTTTACTTGGCAGGTTGCAAAAGAAAAGCAGGAAAAATAATAATATGTGCGTGGAATCCATCACCAAAGAGGGTACAGTATGTACTTTATAATATGATATTAATTAATGAGGGGAGGAATTGATAAATCTATTTTAAGCTTAGTTTTCAGATCACGGCAATGCATGATGCACGATGACCAATATGCAGGCACTAAAATATTCACAAAAAAACAAATAGGAGGCTGCCATATGATAACCAAACACCAATTAAGCTTGGCCTTTTGTAGACGAGTTTCATGAAAATTTCTGGTTTAATCAATCATCCCTAACTTTTATTCTCATCTACAAAAGAATTTAAGTGATGAAAGGAGGATGGAGTAAAGTTCCATGGTGGGATATCACCTAAACTTAGCATAGTTTATTGAACAAATTAAACTAAAGAAAACAAAATGAAATTGATTCTTCAGCTCTGTTAATAAAATTCCTACAAACACTTGCAGCGTTTGTAAGTTGCTGCCTCCAAGATCTGTAGGGACTTTTTTTATTTATTTTTATCTAATCTTCTAGATAATATAGTCCAGGCTAGTGGGGCCTGAAGGGGATGTAGAATAGCAGCTGGGCATATTGATAAATAGATAAATAATGGTTAAAACTCCATGATATGTTCATGAAAGAAGATCAGAAATTGATAATCTTGAAGAGGCACATATTCCCTAACATCACTTTAGTCATGCCAATTATGTTCCCAACTCGAAGACCAATCGAATTGAACGAATGAGTTTTTTATTGTTTATTTACTTGATAAATAATAAATAAAATATAGATATTATCATACAAAACATATATATTTATATCATACAAATTTAACACACACTATATTTTTTTTTATATATATATATATATATTGTAATTTATAGTTCTTAATTAAACACCTGATTTAAAGCATATATAGTTATTAAATAGTCACTTGAAGACTTGTTGACCTGAGATCGAGTTTTATTTTTAATATTATTATGGAAGTTAATTTGGTAAAGCTCAGATAACTGGATGGACAATCCACAATTCGATTGATTGACCTAGCTAAACTTAAATAAGACTTCAATGAGTCAATTTCAAGAGTTTTTTTTTTCTGTAAAAATTATATGCTTCTTCTTCTTCTTCTTGTATTTTGCTTTTCAAAACTATATCATTTAGGATAGATCAGGATAGACGCACTAATTTGATATGATAAATCTACTATTTTAAACTCGTAGATTCTTTTGTCTGATTTGATAAATATAACTTTACATTGAAAAAGAAAAGGTGAAAAAAGTCGAATGGTTTCAAGGAATAATTTGAGGCCGTTAATAATTGACTAATTACACTTCCTTGTCGTGTAGGTAAATGCGAGGTTATATGTTCAGTGGACATTGTTATGGTTTAGTTTGACGTTGGACGAACAAGATCGCCGAGGCTGATCAGTGAAACTTGCTGAGAGTGTTTCTTGCCTGAATCAAGTCAATAGAAAGCATCGATCGGAAGGAAAAAGAAAAGGATGGGATTTAGGTATTTGATGTTAACCAGATAGATAGATAATTCATCTCTGGTGGGCCCTCCTATCCCTAATTATAAGTGCTTAACGAGTCATCAAAGTAGAATAGAAATGGTAGTTTAAACCCAAATCAGCACTATTATTTAATTTAGTTGCCTTTTAAACTGAAATTCTTGGCGTCATAGAGCACAAGGTATTCTTATTGGCTGATAGAGTTCGAAGTCTGAAATGGTCCATGTTTCCGAAGAAAACCTTCCCTGAGATTGACTTGATCGCCACTTCTCATTTTCCATCTTTCTTCCCATTAATCCCCACATCCACTTCTCTGTAGCAAGCATCGTATCTCACTAAAATGATTTTGTAAACCAAATCAATATGATTGCATTATCATGCGTCATCAGTTGCATGCATGCATACACACACATACATACATAAATAGCAAGCACGTGTCGGCGTCTTATTACCACCTGGTCTAAAGACATCATCCAGTTGCCTTTTAAGATAGTAAGCGTATATGAAATCTCAAGGATCGGTCGAGTGATCAAGAGGTATACTTCACTCGTTAACTTATTAGGTTTAAACTTTAACTTTATAATTAACCTACAAGAATTTATTGAAATTTTGTGAATACAGTGTTAACGATACCAAGAATATATTTTTAAAATTATTTTTAAAAAAGGTCATAAATCTAGTTGACCAGCAAACTATTATAAGATATCCTTGGCATCGAGAGAGAGAGAGAAAACATGCATACATGATGAGATAACATTTATGGTACCATTCACAATAATTGTTTTAATTCTGCTCACGTAAGCTTCTGATACTGTTAATACTTGTT
This sequence comes from Salix arbutifolia, assembly GCA_025169955.1. NCBI lineage: Eukaryota > Viridiplantae > Streptophyta > Magnoliopsida > Malpighiales > Salicaceae > Salix > Salix arbutifolia. The sequence continues at coordinate 11,411,878 of CM045911.1, forward strand.
GCTGAAATTGGCCCACCTCGGTAGCCTTTTTTTCTCTTATATAACCCCTCAAATTCTCATGTTGTTCTTCATTGCCACAATCTCTAGAAACAAGAATACAAACCCTATCCTAGACTTCTAGCCATGCTTACAGGTGAGCTCACGGGAATTCGCTATCTAACAGCAGATCAAAATCTGGTTCCATTTCCGGCGAATCTCGGCATGATGCAGCAAAGCAACATCCCAGCCTTCCATCTCAACAGGCTCTTATGCAACTTGCATAATTCATCCTTACCCCAACCAGTTCATGAATTCGCTCCGCAGTCCTCGAGTCTCAGCAACAACTCAACTTCAGATGAATCGGAGGAGCACCAGCTGGGCATCATCGACGAGAGGAAGCAGCGGAGAATGATTTCCAACAGAGAGTCTGCCCGGAGGTCAAGGATGAGGAAACAGAAGCACCTAGATGAGCTGTGCTCTCAGGTGGTTCGGTTGCGAACTGAGAACCACAATCTGGTAGACAAGTTGACTTACCTGTCTCAGAGTCAAGACCGTGTTCTTCAAGAGAATGCAAGGCTCAAACAAGAAGCTTCTGATTTTCGCCAAATGCTTACTGAATTACAAATTGGCAGTCCTTTCACCATAACTCCTTTAAGGGATCTTGAAGAGGTCCCCTGCAACACGGCCCATCTCAGAGCCGAATCGTCAAACCAATCCATTACTAGTTCTCTGTAGAATTGCTTCACTGAAAACGAGAGATCTTTTGCCATTTTAATAACTACTTCGTGTTCCTTCTGTTGTGATAATTATCAATGAGTATTTGCCGTCACTTTAGCTTAATTATATCTGCTATAACAGCTTTTCAACCATCCCCCTCCTTGGCTTAATTAGTTATCATCCCGAGTCCTTAAGAAAGTTTTATTAATTTGATATTTTCTATTCAAACATAGTATATTAGATATACATGTAAATATGTGATAAGAAAGTTTTATTAATGTGATATTTATATGAATTTGAGATGGATTTCTGAGATCTTAGTATATGAATCAAATCCCTTTATATAACTTTCTATCAAACTTCTCGCCGCGTATGCATTAATGGAGGCAGCAAAGAAAATTACTTCTTGAAAATGATATCCTGAGGGTCCATTAGGAACATATAAAAGAATAATTATGTTTGAGCAACTTTTAATCATGAACTTAAGAACCCCACCAACCCTTAATAGAGTCCACCAGAATTACCAATCACAGATGAACTTGACGAAACCCAAGAAAAAAAAGAAGAAGAAGAAGAAGAAAGAAACAATGATCTCTGACGTTAGGAAATTTTGTTTCATTCACTGTAAGAGGAAGTAAAACTTTTCTCAGGTGGACTAAAAGATGATGAAGAAACAAGAACTTCCATGGTGGACCTTTTCTGAACAGGATCATTCACGCCAATCCGAAGGGAGGTCCCATAGCTAGGTCAAGTTCTGCTCACGATTGCTGGGGAAAGAAGACAAATGGTTGTGGAGGTGCTGGTGGTAGTGGCTCATAATCCAAATAACAACTACTATTACAAGAAGCAAAAACATTTGAAAGGGCTATCCACTAAGCTTTTTGCGAGGACATCATTGCCCTGCCTAACTTAGTTTACCTGGGTAGAGTTTTCTCACCAATCCTGAGGGCATCATCATAGTGGATCCTATGTACTTCTGGTATTGTTTGCAGTGGTTCCTCTCTGTAATAATGGCACATAAAACTACAGTAGCAAGCCTGTCTGTTCCTCGCATATCTTTCTTCTTCTTTTTTGCACAAGGGCCTGTTCCTATAGATAAATGAATAGAATGAAACATGAACCGATGGCTTTTTTTAACATAATTTTTTAAAATTAAATAAAACTTAAACTCCTGAATATTTAGTTATTAAAATTTTATACCATGTTAAAAAAAAACTAGCCGAATTCTAATATTTTAAATTATAATTTATATTATTTTATAAGATGTTTATCATGATGAACAGATACAGAATTTCTAAGGGGCGTGATGTGATGACAGAGAGTTTGTGATATGCACAAGCAGATCTTGAGTTCGAATCAGCTCATGCACTTCTTGTAAGAGTTTGAGACAACTAAAGTTTTATTCGCTTATTTTAGTTTACAAAATATACTTTCCGGAGAGTGAGGTTTACTCGCATAAAAAACAAATACCTATACATAGTTGACTTGAATAAAATCAACCGCATTTTTTGACAAAATTTCCATTATGTTGTTTCAATCCGTAAGAAGTATGGATGGGCAATGGCAGATCACCTAAAAGTTCACATCTCCATTCAATCAGAAATTATTTTTTTAATGTTATCAACGCATATTTTAGTTTCTGAACTTATTTATTGGCTACTTTGTTTCCCACAATTACACAAGTGGGTTTAAAAACTATCAAAATTCCAGCTTTAAACAAGTCAAGAAATCAACGTGCTTAAAGTTCATGTAAAACTTTGATAGTTGACGGGGGAAGAAATTCAGTCCATTTGGCATCACAAGCTTTTAGAACGCTCAGCTAAATCAATGTGCTCTTCCCTTTTCTTTTTCTTTTTCTTTTTTGGAGAAAGAATTTCAGATTAAATTGAAAGTGCATGCGTTGCAATTGATGAGCCGGATAAGAGTCAAAAGTTTCTCCAAAACCTATTGATTTTCGAACATCCTCGTCTTCTTCTCAGACGTAACCATATAAAACCGTGTGTTTGTGTATTTTATTTTCATTTCGCTGTTTTCCTTCGGGAAAATAATTCTTTATTATTCAGGAGAAGGGAAGCACTCAGCACCAATAATTTTTACACTATTCCCTCACAGAAAATAATGCAAGGCTAATAGTGTCCTTTCTGTTTCATGCTTGGACGAACCAGTCCTTGCTACAGTTGCACCTCCTGCCACCTCTTTCTTCATAAAAATACGTTTCGGGCTGCCACGAGAAAAAATTTCGCACATTCATGTTAGACACCCTCTTCATCTATCGGCAGAGCCAGCATCTCATTATATTGGGAAATGCATTTATGTTCTCTGGGGTTTCCCTGGGGAAGGATTCAGCTGGGTTTTGGCTGTGTTTTTTAGTATGATTCGTGGTCCAAACTGACTGGATTCTGGGTTTAAACCAAGACAGACCGGGGCTGTGAAATTGACTGAGATTTGAGTTTTTTAAAAAACGGGATTTCTAGTCTCATTCAAAGTTAAATTGCTCATACAGAATAAAGGTTTTGGCAAAGACATGGGACAGCATGTGATGTTGGCGACTATAAATAGTAGACAAGGATAAGACAGACAGAGATGAAGAATCTATTGAAGGTGAAGGAGAAAGGTCGTTGTTCAGAAGAAAGGGAGAGATGTGGAGATGATGGTTCACAGTGGGAAAAAATATTATTTTTTTGTTATTTTTAGACTTACAAATTTTTTAGTTATTAATTCAAATATATATATGTTATTTAATGGGGTACCAAAAAAGTGGCAAACAACAATAGGTGCCCAAATGCACAAATCACTATACTTATGCCATTTTATTGCAGAACAATGGAAGAGGCATCACGAGAAGAGAAAAAGTTATGATAAAATCTGATCAAATATCAAAAAGTACGAGTGTTCTTGTTCTAACCATCAAACGATAATATAAAGCACAAAAGGAGGGGGCGAAAAAGGTTATATGGATCATGGTCCACTTATATCTTGCGTGTAGATATAGTCAGTATGATCAGCCATGGACCTTCTAACCAAGCACTCTGCACTCTCTAACCCAGAGCATGACCCCTCATCGTTGAAGCTCGGCTCCTCCTGCATAAACAGAAACAGGGGCATTAGCTTGCAATCTTGCATCGTAATAAACAATCTTTTCTTGCGAGAGAAAAGCTAGAAATACAAACTCACAGGTGATGATCCCGCAGGAATGTATGAGAATGTTTCCTGCGGCGTGGATTCTGACCTGGTGGCTGCTGAAATAGACCTGGATTTTGCGCCTGAGAATAAAAGACATAGCGCCACCATTAAGAAAGTGAGCTTCTTTGGCATTTTCGTGATGGAGACAGGGAGAGCTTGTGGAGATGGTGATGGGAAGGTTTGCTGCTACCTGTGTAATCGAGGCGGTATATTGAGAAGTGAGTGAGACCTGCTTGGGATGGAGTGAAAGAGTAAGGCTCCTCCATAAATGAGCATTGAAATCGTGCAACCAAAAGTCAAACCTTACATCGCCAAAGCAAAGTCTATGGTTTCTATTTCTTTCTTCCTAGGAAACATCACCAGTTAGAGACATCATTGAAAACTGTCTCCCCCCCTCGTCCTTTTCCCTTTCTTTGTCGATGATGCAGTCAACGAGTTGTCGTCTGCGCGTGATAAGAAGGTAGCTAGCTAGCTGTTCTTGCTGGTGTTTGATAAGGATCGCATGTGCCCTTGCATGTGACACGCGCCTCTCAATCTCGGGCTCAGGATGGAAATTTACTGGCAACCTTGCTGGTTTTTTTTTTTATGGTAATTTGAATTCAGCATAAATTAGAACCAGTGTTTTTATTCGTTTTACTTTGGTTGAAAGGGTAAAAATATTTATTATCAATTAAAAAATAAGATAACGCGATACAATTTTTATTTTATTTAAAATTTTAGCTTGTTTTAGAATTTTTGTCCGAATTTTAGTTGGAATATTCCAGTTTTGTTCTATTCATTTTATTTTAGTCAAAAAGTGTTTTTTTTAAAAATAATGAATAATTTGACAATATTAATCATATCTCTTAATCTGACTGTTAGATTGAGATGAAATTTTACGAGGAATCTTTTGATATATTTATATATATTATGTTAAAATCTCAGAGAAATAAGAGAATGTAATGACATTGCGAGATTTATGACAATATTCTCGTAATGTTATATATATTCATAATTTTGTTCAGAAAAATTATTTTATTATATTTTTTTAGATGAAATTATATAATTCTAAATAATTTTATTTTTAAATTTAAATAACACGACAAAACATTCTGAAACCAAAAATTATGTTCCAATTTAAAAAACAAATTATCAATCAAAAACGGAATTTACAAGCTTCATTAGAATAGGGGCTCCAGACCAGATTAGGTCAATAGATTGTTAGCATCTAATTCTCGTGAATTTCATGCATCACGTGCCTGGCTCACATCTCCACATGCGATAAGTTTCGGACAAGTAAAATATTAATAAAAAAACACAAAAATGAAACTGGGATAAATTTTATAATAAGATGACGATCTGTATAAGCTGGCAAGAACATGTACGGGAACTGGAGGAAAGCTCCTGGATGTCCACAAGGCACAAATTAATCAAAGAAGTATTTAAGGACTCTATTTATTATCCATTCTCATGGAAAAAGAAATATGGTATTTATTGCCGACGTGGAATCTCTTATTAAAAGTGAGATTCACTAATACGAGGGAGTGATGAATCCGGATGTTCCTCAACTCTCAATAACAGGGTGAAGTGAAGTGACAGTTTAACATTTAGAATATTTCTTTTTTAAATATTTTTTATGTATTTTTAGATTATTTTTGATATACTGAAAATAAAAATATATATTATTTTAATTTATTTTTAAATAAAAATTACTTTGGAAAAAAACTTAACCCAAACCATAACAAAATTAAAAAAAAAAAAAATCATTTTGGAGGTGCTTAGATTAGAGTGGAGGTTTTTTCATGAAATGGGCTGGGCTTTTGTCAACCTTTTTCTTTGGGATGGACACTTGGATTTAGTCCTTCTAGTCTCTCTTTAACCGATGGATTTGGGCCGCTGGTTATCGCTTGAGTTTCAAATTGTTTTGTTCCAGCTTTAAGCGCACACACCCAAAAAAAAAACCGGAAAGATTCTTGAAATAGCGCCAAAATCTACTCCAGGATATTTTTTTTCCCTTATCCTACAATTTGCAAGAGAGAGAGCTGGTATCCCAAAAAAAAAACAGAACTGAGAAGTTATTTGCTGGAGGTGCATTAACCATGGCATGCTCTCCATCTCTAATCTCTGCGATATCTCTCACTAACCCAACAATGCTCAAAAGGGTCTCCTCTCCTTCTATGTTAAGCCCGAAAGCCATGGCCAAGGAAATTTACTTCAACCACGATGGTTCAACCACAAAGAAACTTCTGGTTTGCAATTCGAATCACTACAACTTTCCCTTTTCAAATTGAGTTTTGTCTTTGATGATGATTGGTTCGTTCTGTGCAGGCAGGGGTGGAGATGGTGTCAGAGCTATTAGGAGTGACTTTAGGACCAAAAGGAAGGAATGTGGTGTTGCAAAACAAGTATGGACCTCCCAAGATTGTTAATGATGGAGAAACTGTTCTCAAAGAGGTACTATTTACTGCAATTGCACATTTATATTATATATTCTGGTACAACTTCGATTCAAATTCCATGTAGAAATCAACAGTTTTTGTGATGCATCCATTTTGCATTACAGAATTAGACTTGAATATATCTGTGTATACAGTTTTGATACGGGTTCACGATATTTCAAATGCAAAAACTACTACAAATTCTGTGTTTCAAATGCTTGTGAAATTCTTACCATTTTTCTGGCGTCACGAGATGGTCCCCCACCTTTGACAGGGAAATGAATAGTCCATTGATGTTCTCTACTGTCCTTTCATGCCTACTGATGCTCGTATCTGCATCTACTGTTTGGTTATCTTTGTTTCAATTTGATTTCATGAATTACAAAGGTGGGAAAAATAACGATGTTGGCCGTAGGAAAAAGTTTTTTCTTATGATAATTGATCGTTATTAATTCCTTGTTATTACTATGTTCCTAGTTAACTGCTTCTTCTATGCCTGAATTAATATTTAGATTGAACTGGAGGATCCCTTGGAGAATGTTGGAGTAAAATTGGTGAGGCAAGCTGGTGCGAAAACAAATATCCTTGCCGGTGATGGCTCAACAACTTCTGTAGTTCTTGCTCATGGTTTAATCGCGGAGGGTCACAAGGTAACAACTACTTCACACAAGACAAATGGAGCGTCTCTTGCAATGAAGTTTCAGATTTTGATAGTTTAAGGCCAAGAACATGCTATTCCACTGTGGCTTAGAGTTTTTTGTCATGAAAAAATTAGTTGGCACACGCTTGTCATTTATTCCATGAAGTGGATTCTAGCATTCATTTTGAATATCCTTAAATTCCTTATGAAAAGTTCTGAAACTTTCGGCATTAAAGATTACACTGATTCCAGGTGATCGCATCAGGCATGAATCCTGTTCAAATTGCTCGTGGTATTGTGAAAACCTCGGAAGCCCTAGTATCGGAACTCAAATTGATGTCGAGGGAGGTAAGCAAACAAGCTTTTCTTCTTCAATATCGCTTTAAACAATTAATATCCAGGGGGAGGTAGGTAAGCATGCTTTTCTTCTTCAATTTCGCTTGAAACGATTAATATCCAGGATAAGAGGAAGCAAAAGGCTTGTGTGAAGAGAAAAAATGTATTTCTGTAGGAAAAGCAATCACACTTAAGAAACATAATGCAGGTTGAGAACAATGAGCTTGCAGATGTTGCTGCAGTTAGTGCAGGGAATGATTACACAGTGGGAAACATTATATCTGATGCGCTTCAACAAGTGGGAAGAAGGGGTGTAGTCACAATTGAGAAAGGAAGGTGTACTGAGAACATCCTAGAAATTGTAGAAGGAATGCAATTCGATCGTGGATATTTGTCTCCTTACTTTGTAACTGATCGGCAAAGAATGGTAGTGGAGTTCCACAATTGCAAGGTAGGAACAGTAAATTTTATCGGTCTGTCATGCTCTTCAATGAAATAATCAGAAGGTAAGAAATTTATTGGATGCAGCTACTCTTGGTTGACAAAAAAATAAAGAATGCGGAGGAAGTGTTCAAAATATTGGATAATGCCGTTAAAGAGATGTACCCAATTGTAATAGTTGCAGAGGATGTAGACCAGGAAGCTCTGGCTCCGATCATTAGGAACAAACTCAAGGGTCTGTTGAAGGGAGCTGCTATTAAAGCTCCTGCCTTTGGTGAGCGGAAGAGCCACTACTTGGATGACATTGCTATCTTGACAGGAGGTAGAAGATTAAGTTCCCCTGTTTTTTTTTTCTAATTGAGTTTTGTCATAAACCATCTTGCCTTAAAACTTAAGCTGTTAAGTAAAACTTCAAGATATTATTTATATTATTTTTTAACACACACCTTCAAATGAAAGCTTTTTAAGTTATCACGTGTTTAATTTTTATCAAATAGAATGAGAGGTTAAAAACAAACTCATGAACACTTGGTCAATAAGGCTTTGATACCATGTCAAATAACTACCTTGCCCAAAAACTTGAGTTGTTAGGTGAGTCTCTAAGATATGATTTATATTATTCTCTAACAAGTTTGTGCATCAATTCTGGTTGTTATTTATTGCATTGTTCAGTAAGTTGTCTGAATCTTCCACTAGGGTTTTATGTTCAAGCTTCTAGGTTTATAAGGATAAAGGCAAGCATCTCATATATATTTTGTCCTTGTGAGTTGGGAATCATTGAGGCAATCTTCATTCCTCCATTAGATGCCAAATGAATGTTAATTCTAATCCATTTCCTTGCGAAACACAAGTGAATGTCAGGGAAATATAACAAATGTATATAACTTTGGTTTCATGGATGCATACCAGATGATTCCATGTTTTGCAGGTACTGTAATCAGAGATGATATGGGATTGAAGCTAGAAAAGGCTGGGAAGGAGGTGTTGGGCACCGCTACTAAGGTGGTGATAACAAAAGATTCTACATTGATAGTAACTGATGGGAGCACTCGAGAAGCTGTGGAGAAAAGGGTTTCTCAGATATGTGGTCTTGTTGAGGTGCATCTGCTCTTCACAATGTAATCCCTTCCATTATAGCATTCTCATTTCTTTCCAAGTTCCACAGTAGAGCATCCATTGCATGGTCGATCATGAGTGATAATTCAACTTGTACACACATTGAGTCAAATCTGTTATTCCTTTGGCCTTATAATTAGGATGATAAAAGCTATAAAAAACTGTTCCACGTTAAACAGATATTCTTAGTGCATAGGTATCTTAGTTTTGGCTTATGCAGATCATCAATCCCATTCTCAATCCAATCACCCTTAACAAAAACTAGGAAACCTTTTTCAGTCTTTTGATCTGTGCTTCAATCTTTCCTATGTGAGCAATTAATAGAAAGTTAATTCCTTTCAGTAACAAGAATTTTTTCATTCGCAGAACAAATTGAGTTACCATGTTTTGGTGAAAAATCTCACTGAGTAATCAAGAATAGGTAAAAATGGAATATCACAGCTTGACTCTAAGCCATGCATTATCCAGTTTCGAAGTTAAGGTTCCTAAAATCTTGGAAAATACTTGCCACATGGTAATTTTTTTCTTGACACTGACGACCACTGTGGAACTATTGTCTCTTGTTTTTGCAGAACACTGAAGAAAAATTTCAAAAGAAAATATTGAATGAAAGAATAGCAAGGTTATCTGGAGGGATTGCTATTCTCATGGTAATCAGTGCTCTGTAGTAATCAGCAACTCCTCATCTTGAAGAAGTGATCATCTCATGTGTGTAAATCCTCATTGTTCTTTTGTTATCGTTTGATTTACAGGTAGGAGCACAAACACAAGTTGAGTTGAAGGACAAAATGCTAAGAATCGAGGATGCTTTGAATGCAACCAAGGTAAATGGTTGTTTTTCTTCATCGATCTTTCAGGTGGTCTTTTGTTAATTATAGATAATAAGCTGCTTGGTTGTATATTGCAGGCGGCAATTGAGGAAGGTGTAGTAGTTGGAGGTGGTTGTTGCCTTTTGAGGCTATCAACTAAGGTGGATGGTATTAAAGAACTTTTGGATAATGAAGAGCAGAAGGCATGCTTTCTTTCAAATTCGTTTCTGCAATTCTTTTATTCATTTCCATTCAAAAAGTGTGGTTAGTATTATAAGACTTGGAAAGGTTTGTCTGATCAATTTGAAATTCAACATCTACAATTTATATATATGCTGTAAATCTTGTTGTATCTCATTTCAGATGGTACAAAATATGTCATCATGCTTGTCAGCTCTTTCAACTGCTCACAAAAGTTAAGTGATCTAAAGTTAATTTCATGCAGATTGGAGCTGAGATCTTCAAAAGAGCTTTGAGTTACCCTGCACGATTAATAGCTAAGAATGCAGGTGTAAACGGAAATGTCGTCATAAACCAGGTCTTTGCATGTTGATTCTTCACTGTGCTTTAAGATAATAAAAGGTTGAAATTTGAAAATTTGTGCTTCTGAATTCTTTTTATTTATTATATTAACAATTTGGTTCCAAAACTTGTGAACGTTTTAGGTTTTGTCAAAAGCTGATATAACATATGGATACAATGCCGCAACAGACACTTACGAGGATTTGATAACCGCTGGAATTATAGATCCCACAAAGGTACTTCAATGATATTATCACATTAATTATCCAAAAAAATGCCCCTTGCTTATGACAACCATTTTAGGTGAAAAACATGGATAAGAAATTGCAACCACTGAAAACAAAAACGGGCATAATTTGCGACTGCACTTGCAGGCCACAATGCTCTAAAGTGATGTGGGATAATAAATAGGTATCAATGCAGTACCTGGATAATTTGTGCAAAGCAGCAAGTCAGTAATCGAATGTGATTTAGTTAACAGGAAATAATAACTGCTGAATGATGAGTATTGGCAGATACCACCAGAAAAGAAGAAAAGTAGTGTATCTCGACAGTTGGTTTGCCAATTTTGGCTGAGGATTTATTTCTGCAACAGTTGGCTTCCTGCAATTCCATTTCTTTCTTCTGTCAGAACAGCCACTTTTCTTTTTCTTTTTTCGGACCATTTGCTTTTCAGTTGATAACATGTATTCAAGATGTCAAAATTTTCATTAATTTCAACCAAAGAATTGAAAGCAGGTGGTTAGATGTTGTTTGGAACATGCAGCATCGGTGGCCAAGACATTCCTGACATCTGATGCTGTCGTAGTTGACATCAAGGAATTGGATCCCCTCCCAATGAGGACACGAATGCCACCAGATGCCCCTCCTCCTATGCCAAAATCCCCAAGTAAGTCTATCTACCTGATACAAATAGATACAAAATAGTGAATGCATATACGAACATCAATGCTCCATTAATCTCTAGAAGCTTATCTGATCATGGTAAACTCTAATGAATCGTGAATCAGGTGCTGGACCAGTTGGTGTCTACTTATAGTCTGGTAACTTCATTTTTAAATACACGCCGATTACTTCGTTTTATCTCTGAAATCTTGGATCATTTAACTAAGAGAAGGAGTTGGCAACGGTTATTACGCAGAAGGGGCACAGCCAAACTTTCCAAGTTATTCTATAAAATGATGTTGAATATTCAACAAAGACTATCCAGAACCCAGTAGCTGTATGGAGCATAGGTTTTTTCTCATGAGGTATGCCTGGTTGCATTTACAGAACAAGCTGTCTCCTCCTTAAATTTAGTTCACAGAGTGATTTATTTAGATAAGTTGGTCGTGCAGCTTAGCTCACTTTTGAAAAGAAATGGCTCAAGAAGCTTGCTCTGTTACATCACTCGCATCCAATGATCCAGGCATATATAGTAGCTCCTCGTCTTTTTCTGGGAGCTTTGCAGTATTTTCTCTGATTGTGTATATGCATTGTAGAAAGCCTTCTGTGCTTGTGATTTGATTATATATAATTCTGTTCAGTATCGTTTTTTTTAGGGTTGTTGACAGAATAAATTTGTGTCTCTATGAGGTCAATGAAAAATCAGACGGAAATCCTTGCCATCTTTTCAAGTAATGCGGGATCCTAAATATTCTGAATACCCTCAACCCCATGCGATGTCAGAATTATGGTTAAAATTGTTCAGAAGTCATTCGGAGTTTGAAAATCTGTTCATATACTCCCAGTTTCATTTTTAATTTTCCTATATTTAATATACTTGAAAGGTCTTATGGTTACTTTTTCAAGACTCCTTCCATATTTATTTTGGCTATAAAACTAATAAAATAGCTTAAATATCCTCACCGTCATTAATCTTAAACTTATTAATTATTATTTTTTATAAAATTAATTTTAAATCATGAAAATAAAATAAATAAATTTAGTATCATTATTTAAATATCCATCTACAAATTCTGATTTTGATTTTCTCAGCTTAAATACTACTTTTCTATAAAAAAAAAAACCCACCAGTAGCCTTTAGATCTCTTCTTTGATTTATTTTTTCTTCTGAAAATATTAAATCCAAACTTTATAGAATATACAAACAAGAATCATGATATTAAACTCTATATTTTAAAATTAAAAATAATTCCATAGAAAATTTTAAAATCAACTAATTAGGTTTAAGGTTAAAGAAGTCGAGGGTATTCAAATTATGTCATTTGTTTAGTTTTATATGCAAAATAGGGAGAACTTTGAAAAAAAATAATAGAAAGATTTGATTTTTAAGTATTATAAAGTACAAAAAGGTCAAAAGAGAAAATTAAAAATAGTAGAGAGAGAGAGTTGGATGGAGTTTGCGTGACCACAAATTTGATCAAAGAAAATGGATGGTCAGCCCTAGGAAATCCTGGATTGAGGACAGAGACATTATTACCGTGGATGAGGAGGAGACCTGGTGCGCGCACTGATACCAAGATAATGTATCCCAAGATAAATCTTGCAGGTTCATCACCTCCATCCTGATATTGTCTTTCAAATTTACCTTTCATAAGTCCTGCGGGTGGGCCACAGTCGATTCTGCTGTTCATAATAAGCTGACAGTGGACACAGTCATGCCCCCCCCCCCCCCCCCCCCCCCATTTATGAGAAGTGATGCTAGCTCTAGTTCCTTCAAAGAAATTATCCTGAAATGCCTGAGTTTTTTCCTTGAACTAAAGAAACCCTATCAGATTTCTCTCATTTTTATATGGAAAAGGAGTAGACAAAAACTAGTAAAGACAGGGAAGAAGATGGTGCTGTTGACGGGGTTACGCGTAATGGATTTAGTGGTAGCAGGGATTTCCTTGATGATTGGATTGGGTATTTTCGTTTTTATTGCTTCCATTCTTTGCTCTGCTGCTTTCCTTCACAACGCAAAGCATGTGTCTTGATTCATCTCTCGACCATCCATTGGTAATCTACTGTTGACGGCTTGTTTCTTGGAGAAGCTGCTGATTTGTGGATCGTGATTGATGAAGGCGTAGCCGCGCAGGTGGCACAGGCAACAGAATGCAACGTGTTCTAGCGCTGGTGCCCTTGTATGCATCAAAGAGTTCTGTAAATCCCACGGTATTTAATGATAAGGGATAAATTTAGTTGATTCCCTCTTTAATTGTTATGTTGATCCTGTTAATTGCCAATTTGTTTGACATATGCATTTTCTGCCAGCATGGAAAGTCACAGTGGCACTGCAACTCTTATTATCGGATCATCTGTTGAAAATTCTTTGGAAATGATTGGTTTACCCTGTGCTCAAGCCTCAAAGCATGTCAAAACACTTTTTCACTGTAAATAGTATGGTTCTCAGGTTTATAATTTCCTTTTCTTTGCTCTAAGATTCAGGCTTATCATTTCAGGTAAATAGAACAAGTTGCTGAAAATTTAGAATTGCATGATTAAGTGCATGAATCCATATGCATACACAAACTCTGCACTGAGTCCTTTTATGTCCAAATTTGAGCTTATCGTTTTTACTTTTCCATCAGCAGTCACCATATATTTGCCTCTCCACTTCAGGGAGATAGATTAGTAGCAAAAATTAACTTTAACTAATAAAAAAACTATCAGACTCGGTGTTTTTACTGTAACCTCACGCCCTATACACGGAGGCAATGTCAAGAATGGTGGTATTCGCAAAATATCCATGTTGGTTAAACAACTGGATTTTAATTATAAAAATCAATAAAACTCAAATCCCATGATCCAATACTTGGTATTTGTTGATCTAGTCACTGTATTTTTAAACTTTGACCACGCGACTCTTTATTTTTAAATCAGTAGCATAGTGATCAGTGAAATAGACTATTAAGAAAGCATTAATCAGTTGTAAGTTGAAGGATAAATAACATCGATTTCTTCGCCCAATTATCTTAACTACCAACTGGTTGTCTCTGCTATGCTTCACGTTACACTCACCTACTCTTTGTGATGATTTTATGTGGTATGAAAATATTATATAAGTGAAAAATTATAGTATGACTTGTCTTCCCCAGAAGAAGAAAAAAATATGGAGTAAAGTGCTGTCTTGGAGTTGTGGGTTGGTAAGAAAGCGATTACGGTGCCCGGGGATGTGACGTGATGACAAAAAATTTATGATATGTATAGCAGGTTTTGAGTTATACAGGTTTCGAGGTTGAGTCAGGACGTACATCTTTTATAAGAGCCCGAGAGAGTCAGAGTTTTCGCATATCCTCTGGCAAAATTTGCCTATTTCGCACCACTGCTTCTATATATTTGCAAGCATACCCTCATATGTGATAGACGACAATGATAGTATACAATTTACAAATATGCTTGTTGTTTCTTTTGATCGTGGGTTCTTTCTTCGAGTTTGATTATTATTTTTCCCTATAATCTCGTGATATTAAATTGATGAGTTTTTCAATGACTAACGTCTCTTGTTCCGCAACAACTTCAGAATTGATCATGCATAATAGTGACGGCTTTTTATCAAACAAAGATATCATCCCTCCATGTCCACATAGTATCTATACAATTTGTGATCTCTTGAAATCAAACCATCATTATATAAAAATGAATTAAATTCAATATTTCTCAATCAACCTCTAGTTAATCCATGTTTTAGCAAAATGGTGTCTTTGAAACTTTTTCTCAACACTCTCATCTTTTGAGGTACACAGAGGAATTTCTCAATGTTCTGTAACCTCTGTCCCTCTAATGCAATTATTGGGGGGTAGGGTGATATCACAGCTGGGTTTCTATGCCTATATGCTTTTGAAGTCCCTTGGGTTAAGAGATTGTTTAATTAGATCTTCGTAGCTGTTACAAAGAAGGTGGTCAATTCCAGGGCGTATCCCCTCTTCCTTAAGCCCGATGTAGATGACGGGTGGTTTTTCATTAGACTACTGGTTTGTTGGCTTGAGGGTTGTCACTTGGCCCTTTGCCATGAGAGCTTAAAGGAAACAAGAGTAGAGCATTTGAATCCAGTACCCTAACGGTGCTCGGCAAATATTGTCAGCCATGCCATTCACTTGTCTGGCTACTTGGATGTAGTAATTAACTCTATCCCGGAAAGAATTTCTCTACTTTATTAAATCTTTTGGACCGGAATGGGAGTTTAAAACTATTTTCTCATCTTTCTTTTAACTTATTTCCTTTCAAAACAATAAAAATGCGCATTTCCGCGTTCCTTTCTCCACGGGCTCAGAATTCAGGCCTGCGGTTTTTTTATTTTTTATTTATCGCCTAAAACCAATCAAACCCTAGTCGGAATTTATCTGTCCATTTCATTGTTTTCAAGGGTTAAACTTTTTTTAGATGAAGTACTGCTCGGTTGAAGTACTTTTTTCAAGGGCTCATTGCTCGTTTGCTCTCAGTACTTGAACCTCTATCTCAGTGGTTGCAATGCCAAGAATTTTACAGTAATGAATGGCAAGATACACGGGGTAGATAGGTTTTTATGTTCTTGGGAGCTGAAACTAAAAATTTCAGTTCGGGAGCCATTACATGTAGATATGATGAATTTTTTTGTGGGAACAATTCGGATTGAACCATATTCTTTAATCCTCAGGATCAGCAAGGCCTCCCTGCTGATCTGTTACTAGGATATAATACTAGCACATAGGGACGCGGCCACTCTCGTGCACCGTGTCTGGGTGCATGCCCTGAATCTCATTTTTCCAGGAGGAAGAGGTAATAAAATCTTCGTGCATATATTTTACCTGTGCAACGCAGTTGTAATACACAATTGCATGTTCTAAAGTTTACATGAGGTTTGTAAATAACCTCCATTTACATTTCCAATAGTCAAAGTTCACCTTTCTAGAAAAAGGGAGAGAAATAGAGAGATCCAACTTCACAGTGGAATTCTGGAAATCCAAAACAGAGTTACAGAGGCATGGAAAGTGCCTTCACTTGGAGACATCTGAAGAACATCAGCACTTAAAAATTTTCAATAACTCTGGCACAAACGAAAAAGAGCAAGAGAGAGGAAACCAGAGCACGTCTCTTCTTCTAATGATTCAACTATCTGATTTTCTTACCTTGGTCCTACTTTGCACATAACTAGCAGCACTAAGAACCGATACTTCCTTTTCTACTCTGATCCTTGCTGATCCATCTCTTTCCTTCACTTGTTTCTGAGATTTTGCTTTTGATGAATATTTGCTAGTTGCATACTTGGAAGGACCTATCTTAACACTTCCCCCATTGCTCCTGCATGGAATTTCAGGATGACTTGGACCAGAAGAGGCATCTGAAGTCAAGGAGTCATCACTCTCACCACCACCACCATCATTCCCATAATTACCTTTTCTGCAATCTCCTGGTTTATTCTTGCTATCAGCATTATCATCATCGAAGTCGTTTTCTTTGATGGGGGAGGCAATATAATTTGTCCACCCAGACTCACTTCCACTAGCCCCACTATACTCCGCTGTGCATCCTAAAATTTGGGAGAACTCCATTAGTGTAGATATCTGGAGTAGAGTAGAAAATAAAAGCACAACACACAAACTTTGAAGAAGAGGTCTTAAGAAAGTAGCTGGAGAAATAGTTATAGCATTCAATATCACCTTGGAAAATCACTTATATCTTTGTCTGTTTGACCCGTATATGATCAACCAAAAGCAGTTTTCCACGCATAGGACGAAGAGACCCCTCCCACGGGTACATCAAAGCTTCATTATTGAATTACCAAGCAACTTTCACGACCTGTCAATCCTAGCATTATTATTTCTCTGCTTTGAATTACTAGAGGACAGGCTAGGGAAATAAACATGCGAAATCTGTCTAATAAAATACAGCAAAAATCCAAGTCCTTAAATTGAATGAAGTGGGGCAGGTCACTCGCTTATTAGACCTCTCTCTCGAAAAAATACCTCTTCCTTGATTTCTCTGGCCATTCCATAAATAAAGAGCAGCATATCAGGTGGCAATACAGATGTGCCCCACTCCACAAACAGAGAGGGGAATGTGAGACCCATTTTCATAAATAGGCTACAACAATGCCTTTTACTATGCACTTTAATTCTCACACCTTTAATCCTGTGTCCTGTCATCAGCAATGAGCAGCCTTTTCTTGTGTAACATGCAGAGAACCCAACTGGGTTTTGGCATTTTGCATCTAGCTGGATAGGATCAGATTGGCAAAAGGTCATTTTGATTGAGCTTCCCCTGTCCTTATATTCCATTTTTCGTCTCTACAAAAAGTAGGTTTATGTCTTTTGTCTTACTGGAGGACAATCTTGGGAGAATGTGACAGTAACTATTCTACTTAAGAAAGTGGTTCCTGTTGGAGGGGAAATCTAGAATGACAATGATCGGAGCATTGGTATCTGCCGATGGTCATTAAGGTCACTGGATTTGAATAAAGATAGCAAATCCAATGGCCCTTATGGCCATCAGCATTGTACTGATGCTTAAGTATCAGCACTGCAGCGACCACCGATATAATATGGTACTGAAAGAAGCAAAAGAAGTAGCAGTCCTGTAGTTGAAGACTAACTATATTGCTGTGTGAACCTTATTCCCTTCCCTTGGTTCTTTTATCAATTCATCTTCATGAATATGTGGCCAAAGTAGGTCATATCATGGTTTTTGTTTTTTGCCTGACTTATTATGTATTTACACTGAACAAGCGTGGCTGACACTCTGGTATCATCACTGCTTTCTCATTGCCTGTCGTTTGGGGATTGCAATTTGATTCATTCTGATTTTGGGCTCCATGTGATAATTATATCCTTGGAAGTTTTCTTTTGAATAACAATAAACACTCTGGCTTTGGGGGACTAATTCCATTATGTGCATCATTTCTACTTGCATTGAAATACAGTTCCAAAACTCCAATGAGCCAAGGCTAGATGATGTATGGTTTACTGGCTCTTGTGGTTTTGCTATTTAGGGATCATCATCATCATCATCAGTTCTTTCATTTTCCTACTAGGGATTTGCTTAATTCTTCACGTCGGTTTTTTATTTGTTGTTCTAGCCACCTTAACAGGCTGTTTGTGTTTGGAAATCTTTTCTTTGATGTCAAGTTAGTCATTTATGTTCCTTATTTCTTCATTAGAATGGTTCATAATTGAACTTCCTGGGACTGTCCACGGAATTACAAGAAATCGAAGAGGATGTATCTGCATGGTACTTATATTCTAATTTTGCAATGAACTGTACGAGTAATTGCTGGTTCTATCTGACAACCTAAGACATCGCTGCTCTTACTCTTGATTTTTCTATGTCCATGTTGCACAAAGCCCCCCGAAATTAATAGACAGACTATTCCTGAATAATTTTTGTTTTATTTCGATAATCAAACGATGAGGTCTTTTGATTCACACTCCTTTTGAGTGGATTCTGTCAAGCAAATCATTAAAACATCTCAAATAAAACTCTGGCGTTGTACTTGAACCGCAAGAGTCTCCCAATTTGTTTAATCGAAATCCCAAATGCCTAATTTGTCTGAGCTCCAAATAAAATCCTTAAGATCAGGCGTTCTCCAGAAATAATGACGACGGAAAACTCATGCATGGCTCTCACCACATATCCAATTCACTATTGCAAGTTTATGAGCTGAGGATTAAAGAAACTTGTAAGGAACAGGTTATGGGATAATTGGGATTCTAGCAGGGCTGCACCTGCGAGCCATTTACATCACCGATACGCCAATACCTGGGACAAACTTGATCAATCTCAGCCTGCAGAGAATAAAATAAATATTAATGTGATAGTTTCAGGTAAAATAATCTTCGACCGAATGTTTGTGAAAGGTTCATATATATATAAAATCTAAGTAGATCATTCATATCTAGACTACTGTGCTCACAGGAAAATAATATTGGCATGATTTTCTGCAGCTATTTAAATAAAATGATGTGTTTTTATATATACATGTAAGATTCAGTTAAAAATCTATCTAAAAGAGAGCGAAAGTCAAACCCAGAAAAATGAAAGGGCAACAGATGAACAACTCGTGAGCAGATTGCACAGCAGCATGAGTGTGATTTGCATGCAATCATCACTGTCATCAATACAAAAGGAGAAAAGCCTTGTGGGGTCCTGCTTGGCTTCAAAAAGTCGATGCCTTTACCATCAAATGTAGTTTAAAAGGTTGGATGTGATTCGCTGCGTTTTATTACTGCCTCCTTCCTCCTCATTGAATGACCTAACCCTTTCACTCTTCACTTCCGCGTGCTTCTTCTTTCCTTTTTCGAGATGCTGTAAGTATTTGTAATTAACTCCTTCACGAAGAGTCTTTTTGTCATTTGCAGCGTTGCTGTATTTTTTTAATTCCTAGATTTTTGAACCGTGTGATGTACTGATACAGGAAATATTTTTTAAAATTAAATTAATATATTTTCAATACAATGAAATCAACAAACTGGAAATACCAAACAACAGCTAAAGTTATAGAATTTCTAATTGTTTTAACGCCACACAGCCTGGATCGCAAGCAAGCATCTTTCCCCAGCTGAACTTTCCCCCAATGTTTTATCTAATAAAACGGTCACTTTCCTCGAGTTAAAGTCAACAGATCCAGAACTTGCAAGGTTAATTTCGTCAAACCGAATCAAAATCATGTCCAATTTAGAAAATACAGTAATAAAAACAGAGGACCAAATTGGAAACCCAAATCACCAACTTGGAGGGTAATTTTTAGTATATACTGGGACAACCTAAAATCAGTCCTCGACAACAATTTTCTTAATCGTCACCATCCTATATTTTTTACCAACTGGATCCCTAACGTATCTGTAAGAATCCTCTACTTTCAACAAATATAAGCCTGCAGCTGTGTAAATAAATCTCCGGAATTCAAGTGAGAAGATCCTTGCAAATTGGTTGACAGAAGGATTTTAATTGAAGATCCAGTATACGTTGCAGACTCAATTTCTTACAAATATTTATTGGGATCTAAACGAGAGAGAAAAATTATAATCTGTGGACAAATCTGAGGCAATCTGTAGAGTGTTTCAGTGATTTCTCACTTATAAGATAGAATCACCGCACCTTTTTTTAGAAAGACAGAGTAAACGTACGAGACCAAGGGGAAAGAGTGAGTGAGAGGCATTTGCTTTGCTAGTGTTTTTGTGTATGTGATTTTACAAAACCGCTAGAAAAATCCAATCTTGGATAAATCGGAAGGAAGAAAAGGTAAAAAGCAGAGATGGGTTTCATGGAATACGCGAAATCAATCCAATGGGAACATGAATCTTATCCAGCTTATGAAGATTATATTGTCCTTCCACTTTTCTCTCTCTTTTTCACCTTTGTTCGATTCTTCCTTGACAGATTTGTCTTCCAGGTACTTTATTTGAAACATTTGATAGTGTTTTTTTGATTATTTTGTTTCCTTTTTTATCATTTTATTTGAAGTTTTTGCCTTCATTGGTTTCGTTTCTTAATGTTTGTTTTTCTGCTTGTTTTGTGTTCATTTTACTTGATCGAATCATATTGGATTTAGTTTAGTGAGATGTTTTGCTTTTTTTAGTGAATAATTGAATCTTGCAATCATTTATTGATTAAATAAGTAATTTGAGTGAAAATGATCGTGATAACTACAATGTTTTTGATTTTTGTGATCTATTTCTTTTTTAAGCATTGAGCTACTTACATGACATCTGTGAAGCAATTGGCTGCTCTACGTATTATAGATATTCATGTTTACTACTCTTAGAATTCATATGCATTTTTGTTTCAGTTATTGATCCGAATAACCTTATATGATATACGAGTCAGTTGTAAAGATGCCAT
Organism: Salix arbutifolia; assembly: GCA_025169955.1. Taxonomy (NCBI): domain Eukaryota; kingdom Viridiplantae; phylum Streptophyta; class Magnoliopsida; order Malpighiales; family Salicaceae; genus Salix; species Salix arbutifolia. The sequence goes on from CM045911.1 coordinate 11,432,775, forward strand.
CAATATTCACTGACAAGCTAGGGCCATTGAAGCCTTATTTGACAATATATGTTTTTTGGTTCAAACTGAAATCCATCTTGTTTTCTTGATTATGCTCAATGGCTATCCACTTTGGACCAAGCTTGAACAAACCTTAGCTTAGATTGCATCTTGTAGTTTATCTGACTTTGAAGCTTGCTTTTTTATGTTGTTATTTCTGCTCATTCCAAACCCTTATTCCTTGCATGGAATTCACTGCTCTTGGTAAGTTCATGACTCATGTCACCCCATTTCTCGAGTAGCATAATAGGATTCGAAAAGTCTTTTATGAAGTGATTTATATAACTGCTGCTGGATATAACCAAATGCTTAGATGATCCAGTTGCATGATTATCCTAGCTTAAGTTGTCATTGATGGAGCTGACTCCCTGTCCTGTTGCTTGATCACTTCTTAATGATTCGTGCTTCCAAACACCTAGATTCCAGTAAAAAATTGAAATCTTTTCAGTTGTTGGGGGCTTTTCCGAGTTGTAAACATCTCTCCCTATGATCCACCTCTTTCAGAAGCGTCTTTTCTTTGATACCACTGTGTCATTGTAAGACAAACCAAGTAGTCATGAATTTAGCAATATTTGGTAAGTATTGCCAGGTTCTACCACATTTACAAATACAACTTAAAAATGCAAATAGGGCTGCCTTTGTACTTGGGAACTGTCCTCTTCTTGTACTTCCATTATTGCTAGTATGCTGTTTCTCAGCTCTTTGTTTCTCCTTCTCTTTGTTGCAGAGACTAGCTCAACGCTTGATTTTTGGAAAGGGGCATCAGATGCTGGATGCTCAGCCAGATGAGAGAAGGAAGAAGATAAACAAATTCAAGGAGTCAGCTTGGAAATGCATATATTTTCTTTCAGCAGAAATTCTGATTTTGTTTGTTACTTATGATGAGCCTTGGTTTGGTAATACAAAATATTTTTGGGTAGGGCCAGGAAGTCAGGTCTGGCCAGACCAAAAAATGAAGTAAGATTTATGAACTACATATCTTATTGTCGTGGTTTTCTTATTCAATTATTTTTTTGGCTCAATTTGTTCCTATATTGATTTGTACTTTGAATGGGAAAAAGATGACAGCTTAATGAACTAAAAACGGTGATTTCTATTGAATTTCAGGTTAAAATTGAAAGGAGTATATATGTATGCTGCTGGATTTTACACGTACTCCATATTTGCTCTGATTTTTTGGGAGACAAGGCGTTCAGATTTTGGGGTGTCCATGAGTCATCATGTTGCTACTGTTATTCTCATTGTGCTGTCCTACATATTAAGGTATTATGGTCCAGGTTTTTCTGTGGTATTATTTCAGGTTAAAATTTATGGAGTAAGATTTTGCTCTGATTTTTCGGGAGACAAGGCGTTCAGATTTTGGGGTGCTTATGAGTCATCATGCTGCTACTGTTATTCTCATTTTGGTAAAATTTAACTGAGGAAGTTCTTTGGGTCTTTATATTAGAAAAATATGGAAGCCATAACTATGCTGCCCATGTGAATATAATGCTTAAGCAGAAGCTTCATAGAACCCAGGGGCTGCAATGACACCATCAAAGGTTTATAAAACATTCTCATCTATATTCCAATTTCTCTGTTTTTTGCAGGTTTGGTCGTGCTGGCTCAATTGTTTTAGCTATTCATGATGCTAGTGATGTATTTTTAGAGATAGGAAAGATGTCCAAATACAGTGGTGCTGAAGGGATTGCTAGCTTTGCATTTATTCTTTTTGTTTTGTCTTGGATCTTGCTGCGGCTCATTTACTATCCGTTCTGGGTCCTTTGGAGTACAAGGTTTGTATAGATTGATGCCTAAGTTATCCCGACTGTTGAATTTGATATGCATGCTTATCTTTTCTGTGGGGTCATAATGCTGAACAATCAACATCTAAATTTGACAGTGCCTAATGAATGTGTTCCTTCAGGAAGTATTTTGTATTACTGGCTATTGGCTTCACAGTTCAGACCTGGAAACCATGAGTCCTTCCTTATATTAGTAAATTTTATGGACAAGTTTGCTATCATGAAAGAACAACACTTTTGTATCTGCATTTCAACTCTTGAGAATAATGATTTAACATATAAATTCATTTTAAAAGTTTGCCTTCATGTATGGCTAGTGTTTTGAGGAATTATCTACAATCATCTTCTTCTTCACTAACCATCTTGGTTTGTTGTTTGTTAATTTCGTGGTATTTATAAACTTTTTAATACTTAACAGAAGAAGTCATATATTTTCTTCCCTTGATGCAGTTATGAAGTTCTCCAGAACTTGGACAAGGAAAAACACGCAGTGGATGGTCCAATCTTATATTATTTGTTCAATACTCTCCTTTACTGCTTGCTTGTTCTTCATATTTATTGGTGGGTTCTGATGTATCGGATGCTTGTAAAGCAAATCCAAGCAAGGGGCCAACTTAGTGATGATGTTCGATCAGGTATGAATGAAAAACATGTCGATTGCATGGTTTTATATTGTAATGTATGTATAGACAGACATAGTTGCAGCATGAAATTGAGAATGAGGAAGCACATTTGCATTGATTTTTTGGCAAGGAATAAATTATCCAGCGTGAGAATTTGGCCAGGAAAGTTCAGATTAAACTTGGCGGATATCACTGAGCAATGATGGGTGGAACTTTGCAAATCATTTTAGGATAGCCTGTTTTAAGGAAAAAAGTGTTCTTCTTTTCTACTTGGCCTCTTTATCTTGGTGGTTAATCCTGTATTGCTTCTCCCTCTATTTCCTATTATGCAGATTCTGAGGGTGAAGATGAACATGAAGAATGATGAAAGACTAAACTAGTGAGACTAAGAAATAGTCTGGTAAGTTATCTCATCTTTCTTTTTTGATTTTTCCTTAGGAGGAAAGACTCAAATTTACTCCTGCTCATGTAAGTGCAATGATGTAACGGTACAATTCATAATCCTAGGTCACAAAACATTTAATTGTGCCTTTTCCAGTCATTTTTTCTAGCCAGAATTGACAGGAAAGATCTGTTTCTGGAATTTTTTCGCAGATGAAGCACAGACATGGTTTCACGCGCTGGAGGCGTTCTTTTCCAAAGATGGGAACATGATCAGAAACTTACCTCTCAATCAAGGGCCTCTATAGATTTAAGATCGGATGTCAAAGCAGGAGGGAAAGATGAGAATAGGAAAATAGTTTTGATTATTCATTTGCCAAGTCAGATTTGATTGTTCTAGCCAATGATTTGTTGTAAGAAAAACTTACCATAGCTGTAAGACATGGGTCTGCTGCCATTTTTTAGGGTTTATTGTTGATCTCTCTCTCTCTATTGCCCCAAGGAAACTAACCTTGTTTTGAATTAAGTCATTGTTAACTGATTTTGATTAACTGTTCATGTGTTTTTATTGTCAACTACTGTCCATGTATTTTTAGATTTTGATTCAAGTCACCGTTGCGTGGCATTAAACACGATCCGAATTCCCTGAAGTCGTCCTCTCTGAATCCCAGGAAATCAGCCGTTATGACCCCTGGCTCAATGGCCGACGTCGTTCGGACCACAGGGTTCAGAAATATATAATGATCTCAAAACAGGCACTTTTTGCTTCTGCAAAACGGGAGTCAAATTTTGTATTTTATTGTTCTAGGGTTCTTGATCACAAGGTGATGCTTCTATGCAGCCATGTTTGCAAAGGATATTAATTACAAACTTGTGTGTTTTATTGTTCTAGGATTCAAGGTGATAGTCGTCGTTTGCGGATGCGGCATTACCGTGAATTTGCACGGGAGCAAATGCGAGCACATGATGATGTGCTTGAATTGCTGCTGAACAATGGCAGAGGATTGCGACAAATGATTTATTTTATTGTTTTTTATTATTCATGTTTCAAACACAGATTTTCAATTTTACATATCCATTTAATAAGTATTTGTAGATTGAAAAACAATCTTTTGACTACCACGGATGAAAAGGGGATATCTAACAGAGTTAGAGCATCTCCAATGGGAGTATGTATTTTGGAGAGCTAAATCTTTAAAATGGATGTTTAAATAGTGTATATGTGGCTTTTTTGTTGATGTGTTCTTCAATAGTAAAAACTATTTTGGAGAGCCATTTTTTATATTATTTTAAATATAGTGGAATTATTTTGTATGTAGTTTAATTATGTCATTGATTATACAATTAATAGGAATAGGTTATATAATAAAATAATTGCTTTTAAAAACCCTCCAGCAATATAATTATTAATTTTATATATAATTTTTTACTCTCTTATTAAGGTATTTGTAAATAAAAATAAATATTTTTGATATAATTACATTATTTTCTAATATATATATTATAATATATAAAAAAGGTGGCCCCAAGGTGGGGCCACCTTTTTTAGCTCTATGTCCCGAGCTGCTACAAATAGCAGCTCGGGAAAGGGATGCCATTTTTACATGTGCAAATGGCATCCCTGTTGCAGCATCAAAATGAAGAAAAAATAGATAAAGAATTATTATTTTACTTTTGCATGCGGGGATAGCATCCCCGCTGGAGATGCTCTTAGGTTTCATGTTCGGGGACAAAATTGAAAACATTAGAAAACTCAGGACTCAAATGTTCGGGGACAAAATTGAAAACATTAGAAAACTCAGGACTCAAATGTTAACAAGTCAAACAAATTAAGGGCTTATTTAATGTTTCCGAAAAGAGAAGGGCTTTTGTAAAAAAAAAGGATTGGTATGTTTTATTGGATATGCTACGATATAATGCAGTTAATTGTGAAAGTCTAATAATATATAGAAAGATTTATTTTATGATTCCTATACATATTTCAAGCTTTGATATTATAAAAGCTAAAATAATCTGGTTTTTATTTATAGAGAATTGTGTTTTTATTTATTTTACATGTAAAAAATTAATTTATAAATTTACTTTTTAAATCAAAATTAAAAAAAATATAGTTTCTTTTTTTGTTATGAGCAACCGGAAAAGCTAACATGATGAAATCAAAAAATCCCTTTAATAAATACAGCCCCAGGGAAAGAGGGTGGTTTAGCAGTTTGATAAGCTCCCACCCTGCGTAACGACATCGTTCTTATGTGAGTTGCTCTTCTCCTTTTTCTTTGAAGTCAGTAATTTCTTCTTCTTTTCCTGATTATCGAGCTAGGGATTGCATTAACTGGATGCGAGAATATCAATTATCTTGCCTCATGAGCTTCTTTTTCCTTTGACTAATAATGGGTTTTAGCGATTAGCTTTAGATCTTTATATTTGTGTGTGTGTGTGTGTGTGTGTAACAGAATTAGGTTTTGGATGAATAGCAATTTCAATCTCATCTTGCTCGTCAATTTCTGTACTAGTGATCGGAAAAAAATCTTAAGTTCAATGTTTTAGTGTTAATTATTTTTTGGATGAATAGCAATTTCAATTTCATTGTGCTCGTCGAATTTCGTGCTAGTGATCGAAAAGCAATCTTAAGTTCAATGTGCTGCAGTAGAGTTTAGGGATTACTTGTTTCTCTGAGAATGTTGAGATTTAAGAAGCTCCGTATTGTACTGTCAACGTATTGTTATCTACCTAAGGGAGTTTGAGTTCGGTTCCTTATTTTGCTACTGTTAAATCCAAAAAAAATGTATTTTGAATAATTAAACAGTACTGAGTGGGACAATTAATTCCACTCGGAAAAGTGTGTGCGATTTAAGGACCTTCTTTTGAGATATGCTTCAATATATACGATTTATCAAGGTAATTAGGTTTCTTTTGTCAGTACTGTCAAAGTCATGCTCTATTATATTTACTCTCTGAAAAGGAAGAGTGAATCTTAGCTATGACGATGAAGATCCACTTAATTTACTCTCCAAAATCAGGGAGGCTATTTACTGCAGCATTGCTATAGATTAACCTGATATTTGCTTTATAACACTTTTAAGTATAAATGCTCTGTAATATAAGGGTCTTGGAGGGAAGGTGAACTGTGCATGTTTTAATTTATGCGCTTTATTTTCAAATGTGATGGTGTTAGCATAGTTGTATTCTTGTAAGCATGAGGCCCAAAATTATCTCACAAATTAATCTTCAGCAAGAAAGGAGTAATCTTTGCTGTTTATATTTGATTTTCATTACATTCAAAACTGATAGACTTGTGAACTAACTAGCATAAGGTGTCCATTTTCATCTGTGATCAAATGACACTGATCATGTAAATGCTTCCATTAGCAGGCTGTTTGTTTTGCTGTGAGGAAGAGATGGAAGATGTACTTACAGAGCTTCCGCCCCCTTCAAGGTTCTTTCAGGAAGATCTGGACAACTTTGCACCACCGTCACCACCACTTTCATCTCCTTCCCTGCTGTTCTGTAATCCTAAACCTGATCAGCCTCTCTGCCCTTCTCTCCTCATCATTGCATTATCTTCCCCTTCTCTTTATATCTTCCATCATATATCCTCAAAGACGCTAATTGGCAGTCTTGTACTACCTGAGATCCCTTTCTCAGGGAACTCAACTGAGCCCTCACTTGGTGACAAGTCTTGCAATATCTATGCCCTCAATGATATGGACAATTTGACACTTGTTGTCTTGGTTCAGTGCTCTATCAGTGCTGAGAGATCCAATGCAGTTGCTAAGTTGCTTATTGGCGATCAAATTATTCCCAAGAGGGTTCTAATAATGGATTCGGTTCAGAGCCAGAACTTCCGGGGTAAGCTCGCACCAGATGAGACATATGTTTTCAAGCTAGAGACATCAGCGGAGAGGAAAGGGCTAGGTGGTGATGTTTGTGGAGGTTCATCATTATTGAAAGGTTTAGACTATTTTCCTTCAGGAAGTGTGCTGGATGGCTTGGCAGCTGCTCTGTTGGCCAGATGTCAGATGAGGAACATCAGAGGAACGCTTTGTGTTTCATGGCCTCGATATGGTGTTTGTGTGGTGACTTTGTTGAAGTCTCTGCTGCAGAGGAATGTGTTGCGTGGCTTTGACTTGAGCACAATTGGAGATGCCAAAGACAAATCTTCAAGGTTCAGTTCGATGAAGAATTATCCTCTTGATTCTGATATGTATACCTGATGTGTTTTAGGTTAACAGTGCTCATTTAGCTCAGTAGTAATACTCTGCTCTTGCAAGAATTTTGAAAGACATGAGCAGGCAGATTGTTTATTTTTGTTTCCATCATTGACTTGTATTTTTCACTTCGCACTGAAACTGCATGCAAGTTTTCTGCACGACATTTTGCCGTTAATACCTAAGAGTTATAACGAGTGCATAATTCATACATGGACAAACTGATCATCCCGGGTGTCTCATGCTAACTCAGGATCCAGACTGGTTGCTCCGAGCATTTTTTGCTCTGATCCAGGTACTTTTGTTGCCCCCACTGTCCCATCCAAAAGTCTAGCTATTCAAAGTAGATCTTCTACGAACCAAATTCAACATTTTAGTTTGAATGCACAGCGCAAAAGTTTTTGCCTAGTGAAAGTGTGATCACCAATCGCTGCCAATGCTGGAAAACTAAAAACCATCAAAACAAATCACCCTAGCTGGCTTCAGTCATTGTCACCCTGTGTAAAGGTCAAGTCATTAACCTGTCAGCCCAGCCATTGTATGAAGGTTCCTGTCCTAGCTTTGTTCCATGCTTCCATCATTGTATTAGGCAATACTGAGCCCTGGGGTCTGGGATTTACAGCAAACAGGTTGGAAACTTGAATGCATAGTTCATCATTCTACACAAGGTCAATAACTTGGCGATGTTGATGGATTTGATTTTCTCACGCTAGATTTGCTCGCGTACAAAAGCTGGATAACTCAAAAGAAAGGCAGAGTAAGCATTCTCGTTCTGGAAGAATTATTGAAAAGGATATGCGTACTGGCCTCGATAGCGTGGAAACTAGCACCTACAAATGCTAGTTTCAATGTCATGGAAATCAAATTGCCAAAATCAAATATTATTTTTACCCCACATGTTAAAAGTAGACCTTCCGACCGAAGAAAGTCCACACCAAATAACACCCTAAAGTGTGCAAGTAGATTACCGCACGTTTTAAAATGACAGATCGGCAGCACATTTTCTTGAAGATGTTAATTCCGGTTTGATTCTGCACTTTTTTTAATAAATATAATGATTATTATTATTTTATCTGTTTCAAATTATTTTCTTAGTTTTTTAAAATGATTTGATGTGCTGAAATAAAAAATAAAATAAAAATTCTTTTAAAAAACAACAGCGTCAGCTTTAATGAAAAAATTGCCTCAACTTCATTAAAAAGAGATGAATAGGTAGATTGTTTTGAAAGTTGAATGGGTAAAACATGAGGGGCAATAAGTAGCTTTTCAGTTTTAAGTTTGGTGACTTGCTGAAATCATTTTAAGTAATTTAAATGGGCAAATCCAGTCGTTTGTAAGGATCAACTTCCGGTGTATCTCGAATATCTATCTATTTGGTGATTTTGGTATGGGAGCACCCACCCACCAGGCCAGCATTAGTTGCATCCTCTCTTGACTATGGAGATCTTTATGCAAAATACTCAAACGGACATGAAAGAAACAAGGACTTTCTTTCCATTTATATATCCCTCGGAGTCCAACCCATTTCTCCCACTTCGTTTCTACTACCATTCAAGAAAAGCAGAAGAAGCAACAATTAATGGCGTTTCCTCTTCATGAATCAAAGCTTCCCCTTTTACCAGTTGCTATGCTGGTTTTTATCTCCATCCTCATCAGATGCTCGCATGCAAGTGACCCTCCTTTAACGTTGGACTACTATGCTTCTACATGCCCCAGTGTGTTCGAGATTGTCAAGAAAGAAATGGAATGTGAAGTTCTTTCTGAACCACGTAACGCAGCTTTGATGTTGAGATTACACTTCCATGACTGCTTTGTTCAGGTTCAAATCTCTCTTCTTCTGGCATTATCGTTGATTTTCTTCAACTCTAATATCGTTTTCCTGTATATATCCGATAAACCTAAATGGTACCCGGCAAACTAATAGGGTATGGTCCGATAACTGGTGCAGGGATGTGATGGTTCAGTTCTGCTAGACGACACAATCACCTTGCAAGGGGAAAAGAAAGCTTTAATAAACACAAACTCTCTGAAAGGATTTGAAATCATTGATAGAATTAAGAACAAGATCGAGTCCGAGTGTCCTGGAATTGTCTCTTGTGCAGATATCCTCACCATTGCCGCAAGAGATGCAGTCATTCTGGTACTGATAAAATTCAGCATTTTTAGCTAGTAGGAGTGGTGGTAGACTAAGTTTATATTTTCTGCTTGCTTATGAAAATCTTAGTCTTTTTTTCTCCTTTACGATTGGTTACAATGGTGGCAGGTTGGTGGACCATATTGGGATGTTCCTGTGGGAAGGAAAGATTCTAAAACTGCAAGTTCCGAGCTCGCAGAATCAAATCTTCCAGCAGCAGATGAGGGTCTGCTATCTATCATCACCAAGTTCCTTTACCAAGGCCTTTCAGCTACTGATATGGTAGCTCTTTCAGGTAACCCTGCATAGAACTACTACTTGAAAACTCATAAAACCATTCCAACTCTGATGTTTAAAATCCATTATTGTGTGTGAAATCTGCAGGGGCGCACACTATTGGCATGGCACGTTGTGCGAATTATCGATCAAGGATCTACGGGGACTTTGAAACAACTTCGGAAAGAAGTCCCATGTCTGAGACCTATCTCAACAGCTTGAGATCTACGTGCCCAGCTGCTGGAGGAGCTGGGGACAATAACATATCAGCGATGGACAGTGCCACGCCTAATCTCTTTGACAACTCTTTCTATCAGTTACTATTGAAAGGAGATGGACTGCTGAACTCAGACCAAGAACTCTACTCGAGCATGCTTGGAATCGAAACCAAGAATCTTGTGATAAAGTATGCTCATGACTCCCTTGCTTTCTTTCAGCAATTCTCAGATTCTATGGTGAAAATGGGAAATATTACAAATCCTGATAGCTTTGTCAACGGCGAAGTTAGGACCAACTGCAGGTTTGTGAACACATGAAGTGCCATATTGCGATCGAGCTTGCGGGTAGTAATTTGATTTTATATTATTTGTTTGTCCTGTCAAGAAGTGGAAAATATATGTAACAATACTAGCCATCGGGTAGTATTAAAGCTCGAATTCTCTTCGATTAACTTCATATAACTATTCTCTCTCTCTCTCGCCTTTCTTTTTTCTAGCTCAAGTGACTTGTGTTTTAGACCCTGTTTGTTTGCTGGAAAATAGTTTTCTTTTGTAAAGTGAATTTTGGGGAAAGTGAATTCCTGGAAAGTGAATTCCGATGTTTGGCAGTGTTATGGAAAATGAACTGAAAAATACTTTCCAGTGTTTATTTGTGTTATGGAAAATAATTTATTAATAAATTAATTTTTTTTTCAAGTTTATTAAAATAATGAGGAATAAATCTTACAAATTAAAAAGTTGAATGAGAATGAAATTGAAAAAAAATATAATTTCATAAATTATCTCAAATAAAATAAATAATAATCAAAATAATAGAGATCAAATCTAAAAATTTAAAAAAAAATGAAAGGTGAATAAATTAAAATAATAATAATTAACATTTCATAAATTATTTCAAATAAAATAAGTAACAATAAAAAAATGAGGACCAAATTTGATAGATAAAAAATTTCAATAAAAAAATGATAAGAAAAAAGCAAATAGCAATTATAAAAATAAAGACCAAAATTAATATAAAAATTAAATTTTAAGAGATGGAATTGAAAAATAAATATTCAAAAACAAATTATATATAGCAATCAAAAGTTTGAGGATCAAATTTGATATAATCAGCAAATAATGACATTTCTAAATTTTTCACAACTTCCGGAAAGTGTTTTCCGCCCAAATTTTCCGGAAAACACTTTCCTGAAAACCAAGCCAAATTTTTCTTTGACCGGAAAGTGTTTTCCGTTGACCAACTTTCCGGAAGGCAAACAAACACAGAAAAGTTTGGAAAGTGATTTCCCGGAAAGTGAATTCCGGGAAACAAACACAGCCTTAGGAGGAGAGGACTTTCATTAAACACCATGGGCCCGAAGTCCAGATTATGAAGGGCTATCGTTCCAAAAGCCCATCCTCTTCCATTGAATGCTTGCTCGTCCTTTCTCTCTCCTTTTGCACGTGTACACGTATTGGGTTTGCAACTAGGCATATCTCCTTTTGTGTTGTTTAAAGAAATAGGATTTTAATTTATTTATTTTGTATTAAATTATTTTTTTATCAAAAATAATTTTTAAAAAATAAAAAAAACTACAATATATTTTTAAACAAAAATCATTTTAAAAAACAAAACTATCGTATCTCAACTTAATGTTTTTTTTTAAAAGGTTGACAGAATCAAAAACTCTTTTTTCTAGGAAAAGCATCACAGTAAGCTTTAGGCCCGTGCCGGAGACCAAAAAGAAAGCATCTCTTTTTTCCTGGCTTTTCAACAACCCGTTGATGGTTTTAGCGACACAGAGACCCTCGTGGAATTTCTTTTTATAATTATTTAGCCCCTTTGGTTTTTTCTATTTTACAAGTTACTCCTCAACCATTTATATTTTTTGTTGTTCCATTTATAGGGCGTGTCGGGTTTATTTTTTAATGAACTATTTATCCATTGTCATCGTTTTATTTGGGTCAACAAAACCTTCCAAGTCCATGTCTTGTCACCGACGGTAGATCTAGAGGAGAACTGTTCAATGCTGATATTTTTCTTCCCTCCTAACACCTTGAGTTGACTGACTCTATGAAACTGTATTTTTTATTTTAAAATATTTTATTTTTTTAACTTCAACATATTAAAGTTATTGAGAAATAAAAAATAATAATTTAATATTTTTTCTCAAAATAAACATACTTTTAAAAAATACCAAAAACAAATGTCGTTACAAGCAGCGCCTTAATTACATTTGTGTGAGGGTGTCACGGAAGATTTTAAAGTATTTACTTGTTTGAAAATATATTAAAATAATATATATTTATAATTTTTAAAAAATAAATTTTGATATTAACACATAAAAAGAATTCAAATATATTAAAAGTATTTAAGAAAAAACAATATTTTTTTTTAAAAAAAAAAGAGAGTTAAAACTCAATATAAAATACCTCTAAAAAATTTGATGATACATATTTAGACGATTTTCACTAATGAGCGTACTAAAGAAGGTAAAGATATTTATATCGTGTTTAGGTTAAGAATATTTACAGTAAAATTTGTAAAATATTTTTTACTTAAGAATATATATATATATATATATATATATAAATAATAATAAAAGATTATTAATTGGAAATTTGAAAAAGAGCGGTGACCGCACTTCTAAGCGGTGGATTTGTCAATTTAACTTGTAGACAACTGTAGGTTGTTGACAAGCTGGGTCATCATTGTCTTCCACAATTGTATTTGTACCTGTCGATTATTGTCTACGTGTCTCCATGCTAGCACGAGAATATTCTTCGTGACAAGACATGTAATGGGCAACACTGTCATTTACTTATCATTGAGATGTCACAGAATTCTTTAAATTATACGTGTTCCAGAATCTCAAGGATGATATGCAATGATAATCGCTATATTCGTGATTATTATTGACGTATAATTCAACCAACCAGAGAAAATGGAGGAATTTGCATTTTGTTTTTAATTAGGGTTGTCGTCACTTGAATATTTTAGACTTTAAATGTGGTTTGTGTTTTATATGTTCCAGCCATTTATATTAATCCAAATCCTTAAATTGTTAGTTTATTAATTGATTGATAGTCATGTTGAAATTAAGGTTGACGTGTTGGTCTGGTCTGGTAACCTGATCATGATCCGAATCTTTTCCATGCTAGTTCTTATATCGAAGATGATAACCATAGAAAGAACTATCGAATGTCTCGAGTGTCAGGACACTCTAAATTTTGAAATCTTCTAGTTTGGTCCTTCAATTATTTTTTAATACATATACATCTTGTCATTTATAACCCTATCTACTCGTAATATTATTTTAACAGGCTCATTTTTCGAGATTTTTCATGAGTTTTTTATAATTATCCTTTATAGTTAAAAAACTTTAACAGCGTCGCTCCCGTGAGAGACAGAATATCTCAATCCCAATGTTGCTGGTTCCAATTTAACTGGATTGGGGGGTGAACTTAGTTAGCAGCTACGAGTGAAAGTTATCTCAAGGACCCTCCTCCTAATTGAAAAGATTGTTTTAGATGGATGGTCGACAAATTTCGTATTTAAAATTACGGTGAGGAATATTTTTAAATAAAAAATATTTAAAAAAACAACACATCAAAATATTAATTTGATTTTTAAAAAAATCAGGAAACCGCTCTCCAAACCAGTGGCAAAGCTGATATTCGTCGAAACTACCCTCATCAATTGAATGCCGCCACCTAAGTGACCCACGCTAAAAAAGTCACAAGTGCTCCAACTTAAAAAACACGATGAGTTGACCAATCAATAAAGACGCCGCCAACTTTTCCCGTCATCAATTATGAATTCTTGTAAATAGATAGAAATTAAAAAAAACTTTGGAATTTTTCCAACAAAATTTGATCTCCAGTCTTCATTTTGTTTTCCTAGCAAGGACTTTCTGCCGGTTTTGATGAGAGAAAAATAGCAGAAAAAAAATAATTGCTGCTTTTTTTTTTGGAAAATCTTTTGGAGGGTGTCTTTTTATATTTATCACCAATCCACCTGTCCAAGATGCTTCATGATTGGATTCCATTCAGTCCCGAATACTAGCTTTACGTTGCCATCAACTGGGTAGATCGAGGCCAGTGATAATCTCTGAGCCTGTCAATCAATTCAAGGAAGAAAAAGGACAGAGACATGGCAATTTCTTGGATCTTTTCTGTAAAATGACACCGTGTAGTATACGTTTTAGAAGTACGGTTACAAGTTGCGAAAATATTAGTTCCAGCCAATAGTAATTTAGCAATTTTAAAAAAATATATATTCTTACAAAATAATTAATATAAAAATAAATTTAAAATTTTATGAAATCCAATAGAAAAAAAATAAGATTCAATAACTAAAAAATAAGATAAGATGACATGGCAAGAAAAAACTAAATTTAAATGGATTTTTTATATGTTTATTAACCTGAAGAATACATGGAATTTGGAACAGTAATGTCTGTGTGAACCGTTATTCCTATCAGTAGTCGTATTCGAATTGAACTGTTTTCCTTTTATTTATTTTAACGGTGGCTATTCTATCAGAACTTTTATTAATCCACGTCAGAATGACAAAATACCCCAATTTCTCAGGTCATGAGATGGTCGACAAAGATTCCTCTTGAATCTCCCAAGTCCACTCAGATGTCAGCTGGAATTATTACGTGTCGCTTTATGAATTAAACGAATCGTGTAAAAAGATTATTTTAAACACTGTACACCTCCTCCCGTGCATGTACAATGAGATTATCTCGAGCACTTGAATTTTCAGGCAAAATTAGCGTCTATGGTAGTATTTATAACAAAAATAAAATAATTTAATCTATATCCTCTTAGATATTTTGAAAGAGGAAACAGGGGTATTTTTCCATAATTGAAAATAGGTTATTCATTTTTCCATATTTTCTCCCCCATGACCGCCACCAGGCAAATAAATTTTATCGCAGGTGGAGTCTTGGTCTAATGTAGTAATGTACTCTTTTTTTTTCTGCATCAAGTTTCGAGCTTTACTATGAATGTTTATTATCTTCGTGGTGTTTTATTTGTTTATTGATCTTGCAAGATATTCAATAAATTTAGAGATTAGTTTTGATTTACATAAGCTTACCCGAACACTTTTATTATAATTTTTTTTTATCATACCCATGAACAAGGAACAAAGGAGTGCTTGCTTGTCTTCACGGGGAAGGGATCGGTAATGGACAAAACAGGAGCAATTTGAAGGCTTCCTCGTTGATATCATCTGGCACGTGCTGAATATGGCATTGATTGGTACTCCCTGTCCCATGCACGCTTGTTAAGTCGATAAATTAGTAGATGTATGAGGAATTACACCCTTTTTTTCTCGCACGTTATAGATATTATCTTAAAAATAATTCATAGATTATGAAAGAAAGAAAGTGTGGTTCTCAGATAATTCGTCGGGTTTCCACGTTTCATAAAATGAGAGCAAACAAAAAAGACACGCGGTGCATCCTCCTGCCATGCCTATCACCACGTGCACGATGTATTCCTTGCAGGTAGGACTACGAGGGGGGATCGCTTCATTCCTCGTGGCGGTGAGATTTTGCCTCTAAAGATGCACGTGATCAAATGTCTCAAAAAAAGAGCAACACTTGCTCCAAATCAAGTATAGAAGCGGCAAAAACATGTTATGGTAACTTAGTGACAAGAGTTTAGAACTAAAATATTTGTTTTTTATATAATTTTAAATTCAAATTATATAATTGTTAATATAATAATTATTAAAGATTTATATAATTATTGATTTTAAAATTTACAGAATTAGTTGAATTACACATAAAAAAATATATATATATAGAAGGAATCACTAACGTGCCCGCCAGCAAGAACCATGCCAAACCATATCAAAATGAGATAAAAAGCAATGGCTAAAACAACAAAACATTCATGACCATCCAATCAAAATGCATGCCGTGTCCTATCTTTTTCTGGCCTCGACACTATTCATTCGTGATTCTCGGCTTATCGTCACGCAGGGACGATCCGTGTCACACGGGCATGTATTCTAGCTAACTCGCTGATTTATGCAAATAAATCCCAACACGCAAGGGCCAGATGTCAAGGCCGTACGTATGCATCACGGTTGGTTCACGCATACATGTGCAAAATAACACCATACATGAACCTTGTTAGGTCAGATTTAACAAGTAATGCAGGAATCTTTATTAAGTATCGTGACCTCTGTTGCCGTATACAGTCAAGAATTTTCAGGGTTATTCGGAGATATTGGCTGATCCTTAAACACATACAGCTTTCATTTTGTTTTTCGTAACACATGTTTGTTAAACGTGATTTAATCAGCCACTTTCAGGTTTTCTATCCGATCAAGCCCTTTTCAATTGTGCTTAATTCTTTTCAAAAAATTACTGTTCGTAGATCGAGATGATTCGTTAAGCCCTTTTGCTCCATATATATATATATATATATATATATATATATATATATGGAGCTAAAGGGCTTAACGAATCGTCTCGATCTGTTCAATTTACTATATCAAGCTTGACTGTAAAGTGTGTGGTTGAATTACACTCCGATGAAATTATACGCAGACAGCATCGAGCCAGCCACGCAACCTGGTTATAATGCCGGTTGCTGGAAAATAAAAATAAAAAGTTAAGTAACTGTATTGGAGTGATGTTGTGGTTATTTTTTAAAGTATTTTTTTGTTTAGAAATTCATCAAATTACATATTTTTTATTTTTTTAAAATTATTTTTAACATCAACATATAAAATAATCTAAAAACATTAAAAAAAAATAATCTAAAATAAAGGATAAAATTAAAAATAAAATTACTTAAAAATAATTTTGAAATATAACGTCAAACAACATCAAAATTAGGCATTGATGGGCGCGCGCGTAGAGAGAGAGAGATGATCATGTTAAATTTATCTCTTATCAATCGGTTATAACTGATAAAATATACATAACAGCATGCACCCAAAGATATAGAGATTGACAAGGAGTTTAAAAGTATTTTTTAAAAATTTTTAAATATATTTTTTTTTTCAAAACTATTTTAATATATTGATATAAAAAATAATTAAAAAAACTTTATTTTAATACATTTTTAAACTAAAAATATTTTGAAATACAACTTTAATCACACTTCCAAATACGTTCATGTTGGTGATAATTTAAAATTTATATTTCTATGCTTTTAATTTTGGTTTTTGATTTTTATCGATTTTTTATTTAATTTAGTCTAGTGATTCTTTTATACTAGTGATTTCATTGAAATCAGTTAAAAAAATAAATTTATATCAATTTAAAATTCATATATTTTATTAGAAACTCGCACATCATAAAATTTCTGAAAAAATTTATTATTTTGCTCTAATTTATTGCATTGTAAAAAAAATCTCAAACTCTCAAAAAAAGTTGTGTTGAAAAAATATGATTCTGACTGCATTTTTTTTGTTGCAGGTTTTTGTTTTTTATTTTATTATTCAAGATAATTTTATAATTTTCATTATTTACATAATAATAATAATAATAATTTTAGTGATTATTTTTTTATAATTGCTTTCTTGCTTGCTCTTATGTTACAACTTGTTTTTTTGGGATAATTTAAAATTTTTAACTGTTTAAACAGTAATGATAATGATGATAACAATAATAATTTATTATAATAATCATAGTGCTTTTGATTTTAATAATTATGATTATTATGTTAATAGTAATAATAACTCAAAATAATATCAATAATAATAAATTTTATTATAATATAAATGATTATAATAATTATATTCATAATGATAATAATGTTAATTTTGTTTTTATCCTCTCATTATTTTTATCTATTCCTCAAATCAAATGTTTTCGTATGCTGCTAATATTTGTTTATCCGATCAAGTCCTTTTCAATTGTGATTAATTCTTTTCAAAAAAATATTGTTCGTATGTTAATTTTATATATATAAAAACAAAATATATATGGAGCTAAAGGGCTCAACGAATCATCTCGATCTGTTCAATTTACTATATCAAGCTTGACTGTAAGCGTGCGGTTGGATTACACTCCGACGAAATTATATGCAGACAGCATCGAGCCAACCACGCAACCTAGTTGGATAATGCCGGTTGCTGGAAAAAGAAGAGATTATGTTAAATTTATCCCTTACCGATCGGTTATAACTGATAAATATAGATTACAGCATGCCCTCGAAGATACAGTGTTAAAAAAAATATTTTTGTTACGCAGTATTAATTAAGACTGAAACCTGAAAACTTGATATTTTTAAATTATTTTTATGGGTTAATATATTTTTAAATGAAAAATATTTTAAAAATTAATTTTAAAATTCAAACACACTCCGTTTTGAGTTTGATTTTATCTACGTGGTGCACTGTTTTTTTCTTAAATATTTTTGTAATAATTTTAATAGACTGATATTAAAAACTAATTTCATAATAAAAAAACTTAATTATTATGATGGCTAACTACACACGCTGACAACAAACAGAGACAGGAAAATGGAAAGCTTAACCTTAAAATCTCCTGCGGTAAAATGACCCGAACTAATTCCAGGGGTCACTTCTGAAAAGATAACTAATATTTTTTATTAGGAAGTTTTATAGACTAACTTTAAATAAAAAAATAAATACAAAAAGAGATAATCTAAACAGAATATTAGATTAGATTTGTGTTATTTTTTTAATTTTAATTAATTTTGAAGATTAAAACATGTTTTTCAAAATATATTTCAAAAGATATATATATATATATATATATATATTTTAATTGTTAATATCTACAAATCAAAACATCAGAAATTAAAAAATAAATAAAAAACACCTACAGCCACACAAACTCTGAAAACCTTTTCCAGCTCATAATTCTATAATATAAAATCTTACTCCGCTGTCTCCTATATTTCTCTCTCTCCTCGGGGGTCATTCTCGAGTGAAGATGCAGAATCTGTATAGCTCAACTCCCCTATCTTATAAAACAATTAAAAATTAAAATCCTGTAAATATCTCATTCTTTTTTCAAGGAAAATATTTTATTTTATTTTTCTCTATTTATAGAAAGAAACCGACCCTATAAGACTGACCTTGCTTCCTTGACTTGCTGAAAACCTCACTGCCATCACAACAAAACTTAAAACTCACTCGGACTTGGTTAGTCCTCTCTTCTTATTTTTTTTTTAATTCCCTTTTCCATCTGGGTTCCGCTGTTTCTCCCATTTTCTTATTGTTTTTTTGCCTCTCATGTGGCGGTTGCTTTGGGATGGTGTTATATTGGATCCGCACAGATTGCTGGGGCTGTGTTCTTAGCCCTGTTTGTTGGTGTTTGGATTTGTTTTTGTAATGATTTTCTTATCTTGATTTTGCTTCTGATTTTGTTTCTGTTTTAAACGATATGTGTTGTTGTTACATTCCTGTATTTTGTTTCCAGGAATAGCTAAGGTTTTGTTTGGAACTTCAGGGTAGTAAATTTTGGAGTGATTCAGGAGAAAGTATGTGCTGACAAATTGAATATTTAAAATGACCCGTTTCTTTTGCTATTGCTAAATGTGGCAGTTCTCTCTTGGATAAAAAGTAGTTTGGCTTTCGGACGTGAACTCCCTGTTTAATAATGAGTTGTTTTAGTAATCCAGCGAGCAATTCATTTGAATTGCCATGTTACTGTAGCAGAGGCCATGGAATTTTTACATTTGTTTAAATCGATTTGAATATACCTCTATTATCCATTCATTCATAACTTGTTATGTTTAATAAATTTGAATATAACTTCAATTTTCTATAGAACTAGAAGTTCAGAATTGAGCCTGCTATGCTGGAGTTCTTAATTGATTTTTTATTTCGGTAGCTAAGTCATATATGTTATATCAAGGGTGCTCTAAACTTTTAGCTATTTATCAAATACTTTTCCATTGACTATTTTTGTATGAAAAGATGATCTTGCCTTTTTGAACTAAAATCCTGTTTCAATACTATATCTAAGGAACTTGCCCTTCTGTTGTGTGCATCTAGTTTTGCGTGGAAAATCATTTTTGTATTAACATTTAATGCCATGATTTTTGCCTCTGATTCATATTCTCCAATCTGTCTTACTTGCAGAGGTTTGACCCCGTGTATTCTTTTCAATGGCTAAAGACACATCTGGAGTTGAATCACACCCAAAACGGCAGGGACTCTTGAAAGATCAAGTCAGATCAACTAAGAGAAAGGACTCTGATCGCTTTGAGATAGTTTCAATCCAAAATCCTTTGTCATTTGAGAAGGGATTTTTTGTTGTTATCCGTGCCTGCCAATTGTTAGCACAAAAGAATGATGGAATAATACTGGTAGGTATAGCAGGCCCTTCAGGAGCTGGGAAGACCATTTTCACTGAAAAAATTCTCAGCTTCATGCCCAGCGTTGCTGTCATATCAATGGACAACTACAATGATTCAAGCCGAATTGTCGACGGCAATTTTGATGGTAATGTTGCTTTTTACATGTCATTCCTTTGAAACTTTAGTCATTTGCAATATTTTTATTGAACCTCATTGTAAATTTGTTGGAAAGAGCTATACTGTGTTTGTGTGAATTAATTATTCTAGTTTCCTCTGATCACAGAATATACTGCAGATTATCAAAAAAATCTGCACGCAAAATGTTACTGTACTTTGATATGGCCGTGCACTTGTTACTGATGCTAGACAATTTCTGTGACTGTAAAAGGTTTTTAAGAAACCAATTTTGAGGGTAGGGACTAGGTCCTGTTGGTGCAGAAAACCTTAACAATCATGCTTTCTTGAATATTATATTGAGCACAAGAGCTGACTCAGGCTTATTTCTCATGTACTTCTGTGAGTGAAAGCTTGCTTTGTTGGATTTGCTGTTGGATCAAAGACCACAAAGAGGAGTGGCATAAAGTCTGTCTTGTGGACATTACAGTGACACTTGTTAGTTGGTGATGCTAATTAGCTCATTCCCCCCAATTTTCTCGGAACTTGCCTTCCCTTTCTGTTTTGAAATTTGAGTCCTGTCCCTTACAATTTCTTTATCTTTATCATCTCATTGTCTTCTCCGTGCCAACAGTACACCACCCTTCTTGATCATCTGTCTATCATATAGAGCCCTTTATACCTTTAACTCAACGCCTTACCTTTGGTTCTATAAATTCCATCAGGTTTGCTCCAGCATCTGTTATATGCTTCAGTGGGCCAGCAGAGACTTTTTATGTCATCAGTTTTTGCAAGGTGCATTGAACTCACAGAGATTTCAATGGATGTAGAGTTCTGGAACACATTTTTTCTTGAGTTTTTCTGCTGTTGCAGGTTTATTGACATTTGCAACTGTCTATCTCTTTCCTCCATGACCTTGCTCCTGAATTTGTCGTCATTCACAACTGATTTTAGTTTCGGAACATGTTCTCTTGGTTTTTGGAAATGGTATATATCAGTTGTACTAAAAGGTGGTGATTTTTTATGGAAGTTTCAGTGTCCGTGCACATATTTTTCAGCTCTCTGTGCGGTTACACAATTAGCCAACGACATCTCTAATATGTTCTGCGGCTCAGTGAATCTTATTTGTAGTCTTAAATCGTGTCTAGCTGCTCTAATACCCTTACATTCTCAAAGCCATGAATTCCATTTCAACCTAGAACATACTTAATGTGTCTTTGAGATTTGGCTGCTAATATTAACTTGTTGGGTGTAGATGTGTTGTATGAAATGTGAAATTTGAGTACCTTCAGCAACCTGGGCTGTGAAGAGCACTTCACAAAATGGTGTTACTGATATGAAGAGCACCTACCTTGTCTTATGGGGTGCAGAGATGTAGGTGCTACGTGAGAGATGGTTCATTGCTTGTTTAGGTGTCACAGAACATGCATTGAACTATAATCTATATTTGAAGAAGAAAGGAATATTTTTAGTGCTACTGTGTCAAATAACTTGGAGTTTCACTTCCGCATCTCTCATTTCAAAGCATGTACTGGAAGATTTTTATTTCATAGGTAGAATTTGGCCGTGCTTTAAGTTTGGCCATTGCAATTTTAACCCATACTAGTTCGATAATGAGATCATGGTTACAGTCTTATGCGTGCATTGCAAGTCATAGTTTTCTTTCTGAAGTTCCACTCATTTTCTACCTTTTTGCTGCCTCTTGAATGCATGGATGTTTCCTTGCAGTATGAGACACTTCAAAAGAATCTAAAATGCCTGCGGACTGACTAACTTGTACAGCTATAAATTTAACTAAAACTTCAGCTGTCTTTGCTGAGAGTGAGTTTATATTTGCTTCCTGCGATGTGGAAAGCTGAAATGGTAAAATGTAACCACAGTTTTCAAAAGTTTGAATTGTTTTTCATGCCAGTTCTAATATTTTGAAGTTTGATAAAATCATGCATTTGTATGCTATTGGTTCTAATGCTATTATTTTGCAACAGACCCACGCTTGACAGACTATGACACATTGCTCAAGAATGTTCATGATTTGAAGGCAGGGAAACCAGTTGAGGTTCCAATCTATGATTTCAAGTCTAGCACACGAACAGGATACAGGTTAAGATCTACTCCAGTTTTTTTAGTTACCATACTTTCCAGTATCTTTTGTATCATTATAAAAATGTGAAAGTCTATGCAACACTCCTTACAGCCTTAGCACTTCTTTAAATAACCCGACCTTTTGTACAGTACACCCTGTTTTCTCCTTGACTGGTTTTTTATCATCCTTGCTTGGAATCATCTTTGCTTTGCCAAACAACTCTTTTCCATCCTCCTACATCTAAAACACCATCTCTCACTTCACCCCAAAATTAGCTACTATCTTGCTTTGACACATTCATATTAAATTTAACTTAAAACTGAACAATACCAAGAACCATTTAAAACCATTAGAAAGGGAAAAACACAAACTCAATTTTGAAAACCCTTTCACTGTGTAAAACTAAAAAAAAGGAATGAAAACTCAAGCAAAATCCATTGGTGGAACTCCTGGTGAAATGATACCATTGACCAAACCTTGAAAGTTCATACACTAACAGTATGATGCTGACTGGAAGATGGGTGTACTTTTTAGGAGCCAAGAGTAGCAAGGGCAAACCCTCAGTAGTCATGGAAAAACAGGACTTCAAAATTGTCAAAAGAATCAATTGAATTTGTATCTTAGGTTTTGCATGTGAAAGCCACACAAGACTGAAACCTTGACTTAGCTCAACGTGATGATTCCAAACTCATGCAGAATTTAGTTTTTTTTACAAGTTTGCTGAAAATAACCAACCTCAATCCTAATTTTGTTAACTTCTCATATGCAGTATGCACCTTTAACTTTAACTTAATTTATGTAATTGTAACAGGACACTCGAAGTACCATCTTCTCGTATAGTGATTATTGAAGGAATCTATGCTCTGAGTGCAAATCTGCGACCTTTGTTAGACCTGCGGGTATCTGTGACTGGGGGAGTTCATTTTGACCTCGTAAAACGTGTGTTAAGGGACATCCAACGTGCTGGCCAAGAACCAGAGGAAATAATTCAGCAGATATCTGAAACGGTAGGGTTGTGTTATATACTCTTTTTTTCCTTTTCGGAACATGCTTATTTTGTCATGATGTTAATTTTTCAAGTACAAACTTAACTATTTTGCAGGTATATCCTATGTACAAAGCCTTTATTGAGCCGGATCTCCAAACAGCGCATATAAAAATTATAAACAAGTTCAACCCCTTCTCTGGATTCCAAAGTCCAACTTATATATTAAAGGTTGTTTTTCACTTTTATCTGTTCTTATTTACTCTTTTATTTGCATTTTTCAATTCTCACACAATCGTTTACAGGAGGGGATTCTCCATATCTTTCTATTGTTCTAATCAGTAGTTGTTCCAGTGACTATTTTAATTTACCTCTATCTCTGAGCATGTGTTTTTATTGTAGTCAGCAAGAAAGGTAACAGTGGACCAGATCAAAGCTGTTCTCTTTAAAGACCAGAAAGAGACAACGGAGCAGATTTATGACATATATCTCTTACCACCTGGTGAAGATCCAGAAACATGCCAGTCGTATCTGAGGATGCGAAATAAAGATGGGAAATACAATCTCATGTTTGAGGTTCGTCCTGAAAGCTTGTTTCCTTTTAATCAAGATTCTGGAGAATTAACTAGCATGCATTGGTAAATGGTAGCTTAAATCTTACAAACTCATGGCCAAATAATATCAGTTGGGGTATGCCTAGATATGTTGTTGAGAAGGATGGGCAGCCTTTCTGACTTAAGAGAGTTTCTGGGTCTTTTTAAAAAAAATTAACTTTCTCTTGTACACCATATCTTTCTGCCCTATGGTCCAGCACATGCATCAGGTATCCAGCATGCTATAATCTTCCTGTAAAAAAATGTTCAAGTCCTGAAGACTTGCATTACTTCTCAAAAAATTTGCTGCAACCTCAGTAGGAAACAAAATGTTGTTATTATGGCAGTTTGGGTGATCTGTGGTATGTTGCTGTTTTATTATTTATACAAATTTATCTGGCTAATTAATGATAGTTCATTTTCAGGAATGGGTTGCAGATGCGCCATTTATCATATCGCCAAGGATCACTTTTGAAGTCACTGTTAAACTCCTTAGTGGGCTGATGGCCTTGGGATACACAATAGCTACTATCCTTCAAAGAAGTAGCCATATATTCTCCGATGATAGAGTGTGTGTGAAAATTGATTGGTTAGGACAACTTAATCGTCAATATGTTCAGGTACTATAAAATAATATCTTGCTTTCCGTCTACATAGTAGGTAAGCTGGTGCCTCCACGTACAAGGTTGAAAGCACCAGGAATGAAATAGTTAAATATTGTATTACTCAGCTGCAGTCAAAGTTTATCTTGCTTTCTGAATTTTATTGCTGTATCATGCAAAAGTTCTTTTGGATTTTTTTTTTCAACCCTGAGTTTTAAAGCAATTAAAACATTATATCATTTGCATTTAGAACTAACATGGCAGTCTTTATAAAGCATCTTTCAGCAGGGAGAGAATGTGAGGTCTAAAGTTTGATCTATTATGAAGATCAACTATACTTGTCAGTTTTAGAAACACAAAATACTAATGTTATATTGCACCAAGATCTGCGGGACTTAAATAATAAATTATTTAAATTTCTACAACATAGCTGATACTGATGGTGAAAAATACTTTGGTCTGTCATTAATGATAACAATCATTATTGTAAAGTTAAATCAACTAGATTAAGGCAATATTGCTGTGGTATTTTTCTTTTCTAGTTAAGTTTTTTCAGTAGTTTCAAATGGTTCTGTTCTACTCCAAACATGTACTTGAGCGCATTTTGTTCTTGTACAAGGCCTTGTTATCCAATGCCATGACAGTTATTGTCATCAACTTCTATGTATTTATAGAAATACTGGATTTGTGTAACATGTGATGATGTAAGTGTTTTATGTCAGTGATTGAAACACATGTCATTAATCTTTTGTATCTCGTTGATAGTCTGGTGTATGAGCTATAAAACACTCAAAATTATTGCTTTTCTAAAAAAAGGTGCAAGGAAGAGATCGCTTGGTTGTAAAATTCATTGCAGAGCAGCTAGGTTTGGAAGGTTCATACACTCCACGTACCTATATAGAACAGATTCAACTAGAAAGGCTTGTAAGCGAGGTCATGGTACGTGAATATCCAACACCCATGATGACTTCTCCTGCAAAAGTGGTCCTGATCTGATCATTCTGTAGGCTTTGCCAGATGACTTGAAGACAAAGCTCAGCTTAGATGAGGATCTGGTTTCAAGCCCCAAAGAAGCACTTTTACGAGCCTCTGCTGATAGAGTTGCCAGGAGACTTAAGAATGGCAAAAGGTGTTTTCACCAATTCAACTCTGTTATGATTCTCCTCTAGAACTATTTTGTAACATTGCTAATTCTTCTTTATTGTCCTTACTTAATGTGTTCTAAGTATTATTTGAAATGGCAGTGATATACTGATCATATTTTACATCAAACAGTGGCATGTCACATTCATATTCCTCTCAAAGGGACAAGAACTTGTCCAAGCTTGCTGCAACCAGTACAAGGTTTGATGATAGAAATCTGGAGTCACCAGCTGCACTAGCCAACCAGGTGTTTCTTTTAGTTTCTCAGCTGTTACACCACATTTTCCAGCATGTAGCTGTTGAATTCAAGTCTTTACAGCTGTTATCTTGTTTTTATAGTATGTAGTGGCGGAACCGAAATCTTCTCTAGTTACTTCATTCATTTTTTTCTCTTGCTACATATATTATTGTGCAGGGAGCCATAACTCAACTTTCAGAACAGATTTCTTCACTGAATGACAGAATGGATGAGTTCACAACCTGTATCGAAGAGTTGAATTCCAAGTTAACTGTCAAGAAGAATTCTCCTAGTCAACAAAACATGGCTCTCCCAGCTGAAGTGTGCAATGGTTCTGCTCCAACTTCTTACTTTGTATCTGGCTTAGGCAATGGTTCTTTGACTGGATCCAGAATGTCCAATTCCTCATCTTCATCCCAGTTGGCCAAGGAGTCACCTTTAATGGAGGAGGTACCATGACTTACCCTTTCAAACCATCCCATAATTATTTTCTGTACTTGGTGTTTATAGGTCTATTGATCCTTGACAAAGGTTCCTGTTGTCACTGGTTTGAAAGTTTTTTAGCTCTTCACGAAAGTAGGAACAGAAAATTTAATCCAAAAAAAGGGATGTCACTAGTACATAAACAGAAAACTGCCTAAATTCTTACAACTTGAAGGTGAAAATTAGTGCATCCAAGTCTATAGAGTTGTTCTGTTAATCATGTGTTTGAAACACATCAATACTATCCAGTTAGCAAAAGTGCCTTCCGATCTTCTCACTATTGCTCAATGTGGACAGCTATCAGGAATTGCCCGGGTGCAACGTCAAGTCATGCTTCGGTTAGATACGTTGAGCAATCTTGTTCGTGATAGCCTAGGCGAGAGGTCTCAGGAAGTGAGAAATAAAAGGAATAGATTGATTGCCCGTGATGGCCAGGCTCCCCTTATTGCAGCCTTGGCGGTTGGGTGCGTTGGACTGTGCTGGTTTGTTCGAGCTCGCAATGGAGATTAGTAGATTCTCATTTTTGTTTCCGGCTCCTGTTTTCCTTCTTTTCTTTCTATGCTTCTCGTAGAGAACTTTTCTGCATGGTGCTCTCTTGCTCGGGAAAATCAGATATTCATCACTGAGTTTATTATGCATGCTGGAGTTGGGAGCCTTCAGTTTCCCCGGTAGTTGGGTTAAGCAAATTTTGTACGAGGCCGTGTTGGCAACGTTAATCGACTCTTTTATCATATTCTAAAATAGGAAATTAATAATAGCAAAAATGTCTAACCTTTCTTCATCTCCTTGTAATCAGTAGCCTCCCTCTCTGCCCGCTGCCATGGCGTTTCTCTCTCTGTCATTTTAAATTGAATGATCTGGATAAGGTGAAAAGAATAAAAAAATGTCATCATTTATTATATAGTAAATTATTACCAGTGAAAAACTGTAGATGAATTCAGTCTACCATAACAGTTAGGGGTAGTAATTAACTGCCATAACAGCAAGGAGAATAAGCACTTGGGGAAGTTAGTTAGTTACAGTTGTAAATAGTTAGTAGAATGTTGGCTAATCAGGTAGCAGTAACCGAGGCTCAGGTTGTGCCCAAAAACCTAGGCTCTGCCTGGTGGGGCAACCTAAGCTCTGGTTTGATGGATTGAATGGATTTAAAGAATGAGGTTGCCATGCACTGTGTTTGTTTCGGCGGTTCAGTTATGTTTTTAAAAACAATTGATTTTTGTTTTGTGTAAATTATTTTTTAGTTATTCTTTAGTCCTTGTTTTCTGAACGATATTGTGACTTAGTCCTAAATGGTTGTAGAAATATGATTTCAGGACTTCATTTGCTCGCCTGTCATTTCCCTATAAGTAGAGGATCTCGCTCCTTGACCATTGCCTTTACAAAACACTGTCAGACAATGATTTAAAATGTTTTTTGAAAGTAATTTTTGTTTAAAAATATATTAAAATGATATTTTTTTATTTTTTAAAATTTATTTTTGATATCAACACATGAAAATGATCTAAAAATACAAAAAAAAATTAATTTCAAGTAAAAAATATGAATAAAAAATTTTCAATTTTTTTCAAAAATATTTTTAAAATGCAATGTAAAACACTCTCTTTATTGGTTTCCAACTAAATCCCAAAAATATAATATATATATATTTTTTAATAGAAACAACAACATTGTGGTGGGGGGAGGATTACACAGATAGACATGATAACAAGACAACGGTTAACAAGGATAAAATTATAGATTAATTAACGTGCAGGATCAGCTGATAGGATCGTTTCAAAATAAAGGGATTAAAGAATAATTTACAAAAAATAAAGCGTAAGAAATGGCACGACCACTCAGCGGAACCAAAACAACAACACAAGCAAAGACAGCAGTTCTTCCCTCGAACTCGAAGTCTCAACTACCACTTCAGCACTCTTATAGTTCTGGTTTTTGTAGGTAAATCTCTACTCTTATTTTTCACGCCCTTTAACCTCATCTTCTTACCCATCTCCCACTGACTCTGAGTTTTGTGCTCTCTCTAACCTTTGTTGCGTGCATCATCCTGGATCTCTTCTGTCACGAATTTGTTTTGCTAAATCTTTTTTCAGTCATCATATTTGACACCCATTGGTCTAATTAGATCAATTTTATAATTGAAATAGATTGCTGATTATAAGATTGATTGTGGTTGGTTGCCTGCCCAGTTGTCAAATTTGGATTTTAAGTTAATTTTTTTCTTGAGAGTTTGTTCTGTTTCCGTTTGCCCTTTTGTGTTTGGTTGCGAAGGAAACAGAAGGGAAATTGTGTTTTTTTAATCAAGTCAATTGCCAGTCCATTTATAGGCTCAGTTTAGTGGCGGGTTTCATTTTTGTCGAGTCCCAAATGACGAAAGTTTCCATCTTGAATCGGTGCCATTTCTTTTTATTTTTTTTATAAAATTTGATGGAAAGAACATGACTTTCTTGAACTTTCTTTTATTTTTTTAATGTTTGGTTGTTACATCTTTTTGATTATAAGAGTTGGGTTTGAATTGTTTTGTTTGTTCTTTAAGCTGATAGGTGCAAATGGGAGATGTTGAGGATCCGGATCTGATAAGTGATCTGCCACAGAGCATTCTGGAAAGCATCCTCACTCGATTACCAATAAGAGATGCTGTGAGAACAAGCATCTTGTCAAGTAAATGGAGGTATCGATGGACTACACTTACTCACCTTGTTTTCAATGACAAATGTGTCAGTGACAGACCAGTGGTTGAGAACTGCATGATCAAATTCATCACTCGGGCACTCTTTCTTCACCAAGGACCTATTCACAAGTTCCATCTCTCTACTTCATATTTGCAATGCTGCCCAGATATTGATCAGTGGATACTTTTCCTCTCAAGGAGTGATATTAAAGAGTTGGTGCTTGAACTAGGAGAAGGCGAGTGGTTTAGGGTGCCATCGTGTCTTTTCAATTGTAAAAAGTTGACCTATCTGGAGCTTTTTAGATGTGAATTTGATCCACCTCCTACTTTTAAAGGCTTCTTGTGTTTGAGGAGCCTTAGTCTTCATCAAGTTTTGGTTGCTCCTGAGGCAATTGAAAGTCTGATTTCCGGTTGCCCACTTCTGGAAAGTCTTGCATTGTCTTATTTTGATAGCTTGGCTCTTAATATCCATGCTCCAAATCTCAAGTACCTGTGCTTGGAAGGTGAATTTACGGATATTTGTCTTGAAAATACCCCACTTTTAGTTGCCATGTCTGTTGCTATGTATATGAATGACGATATTGCTGAATGCTTTGAGCAAAGTTCAAGTTGTAATTTTATCAAGTTTCTTGGGGGTGTACCTCGTCTTGAGAGGCTTGCTGGGCACATCTACTTCACAAAGGTAACACCGTGTCATATTCATATATGGTGCATAAATTTGCAATGTAGTTTGCCTCTGATCATATGTTTTGGTAAATGAAACATGAGGGATAAAGATTATAAACTGCAAATTTATATCCTTATGTAACTTATCGTAATCCCTTTTTTTTATTCTGTTCTTTTGGTGTTAGTATTTGAGCATAGGTGACTATCCAGGAAGTCAAGCAATTACATATAGCCACCTAAAAATAATTGAATTGTATCAAGTTAGTTTTGAAGATATGAAAGAGATACGTGTTGTTCTTCGCTTGATCACAAACTCTCCTAATTTGAAGGAACTTCGGGTCTCGGTAAGTTATGGTGCACATGTTGGCATCTTCTTTTGTGATTTTTGGTGATACTATAATTTACTTGTGCATTTCATTTTACACTAATTCACTCAAGACTGGTGCAAACCTTTTGTTTTTTCATCTATGGTTTTTGTGCAGGGCTTGTCAACTGCAGTGGCTTCTGTAGAAGCACTGGATTTGGAATTTTGGGCGAAAGATTGCCCCAAAGATTGCACATTCAAACAACTTAAAGTTGTAAAGATGACAGATATGTCCGGTGTGCCACATGAAATGGAATTTTTGAAATTTTTGCTTGTGAATTCCCCAGTGCTTGAGACAATGTCCATCACACCTTGTGTATATGTCATGGATGGGAGATTGAATATGCTGGTTCAGTTGGTCAGGTTTCGAAGGGCTTCTGCTGAAGCTGAAATTATATTTACCCAAGATGAAACGCTGTGTGTTTCGTGAAAAGCTGTTTTTCTTGTGGATATTTGTGAAATAATAACATCAATCAAGTATACAAGATTATGTTGTGCACCAAATCTTGTCGGATCTTGTATCTTGCCTCGTCATGGATGCTGCATAGTAAACTTTGATTTCTCGAGCTCAAAGAAGAGCAAAGAGTGATAGAGATTCATGCACTTATCTTTCCTTTTTATGAAGTACTTATTAAAAACTGTCTTGTGTTCTTTTGGATTTCTTATAATGTTTCAGGAATCTGCTTTGCATGGTAATGGTATTGGTGCCATCCACACTTGTTTAATTTCCTTTCAGAAACTCTGTTTATTCTCTGATCCTCTACACCACACGAGTACATCTCACAAGTTCTTATAATTCAACTGTTGATGGCCATCATTGGCAGTACGCATTTTTGAATTATCTTGCCATGAAATTCCTGTAGCTGAAGAGGGGGCTGGCCCCGCAACCGCTTGATGAAAGATCACCCAGTACGACAAACTGTCTTTCTAGCCACCCGTCGGACCATGAGTTTCATCACGCAGTCATAACTCTCATGCACTGACCAAAGATAAACCTCTCTTCTGAGCTCGAAGGATAATATTTTAGTTCAGGAGGAACAAACTTTATTCGTACGTTATCATTAAAGTGAAACCCCAGCAAAACATCGCCAAAAAACTCTTCACTCGACCAGCTAGACAAAAAAAAACATTTAACACTCAACTATGTCATATTTTCGGATCCTGATTCTGTACAGTCAGAAATTTTTAACACAGCTTGAGAGCTCCAATACGTGGTCAATATACAAGAAGCTTGTTTTCACACACTGTATCGCATCCTTTTGAAGTTCGTAACCCTCTGTGTTTGAAAATCATGTCACCTAGGCCCAGAGAGCTCCATTGCTTGGACAATCAACGATGAATCATCAGTCAGGTCAGAATATCTTTCCGAAGAGGAGAACTCGATGGTTCTTGTTCTGGATGCTTCAGCTCTCTGAGAAGCTTCCCACTTTTCAGCAAGCCCATCTCCTTCTAACATCCGAACCACTTCTGACATTTTAGGTCTATGACCTGGAAGGTATTGGGTACATAATAGAGCTACTTGAACTGTTTCATCAAGCTCAATTGGATCGTAGTTGTTTTTCAGATCCTTGTCAACTAACAACTCGAGCTTCTTTTCCTGATGAAGCTTCTTCACCTGTAATTAAGATCATAAATTTAGTGATGGTTGAGAAATGGGACTTGGATTTGTCCGAACTGTATCTAAAAAGTAAAGCATGTTTGTTTAGCTTACCCAGTCAAGCAACGCTCCTTTCTGGTTTGTTGACTTCCCAAATTCCAGAGCTCTTAAGCCAGATATCAATTCTAGCAAAAGTATTCCAAATCCAAAAACATCTGTTTTCTCAGAGGACTGGCCTGTTGATAGATACTCAGGGGCTATGTGCCCCACAGTGCCCCTCACGGCTGTTGTCAAATGCGAATCCTGGTGATCCAACAGCTTTGCCAACCCAAAGTCTCCTACAACAGCCTCGCAATAATCATCAAGTAATATATTTGCAGCCTTCACATCCCTGTGAATTATCTTGGGATCGCATTGCTCATGCAAATATAATAAACCTCTTCCTGCTCCCAGGGCAACTCTTTTCCTTGTACCCCAATCCAGGACAGGTTTTGCTGCAAGAGAAATGACAGGCACAATGTTTAAATCATGATTAAAGAATGCTCTGTTATATTTCAGTGACTCACAAGTTGTAGGGCTAGCTTGATGGAGGCATTACCTTTGAGACGAGTAGCAACGCTCCCATTGGACATGTAAGGATAAACCAATAGCCTTTCAGTTGTTGTCATGCATAATCCATAGAGACGAAGGAGATTTCGATGCACTGCTAGGCTAATCATCTCAACTTCAGTCTGGAATTGGATCTCACCGCCTATGGCATTTCCATCTTTGAGCCTTTTCACTGCTACAACAGTTCCATCTTGGAGATGCCCCTTATAGACATTCCCAAAACCACCTTTTCCTATCAAGTTCTTGCTGCTGAAGTTTTTTGTAGCAATCTGAAGTTCTTTGAATTGAAACCTCCTCAAGTTTCCAAGGTTGAGCTCTTCAATGTGTTGTTCTGGTATTTTTGGAAAGAGAAAAATGTTAACAAACACATTTCTGTTGCTAGCAACCGCTTAATTTTGCTAATGCATTGTATTTTCAAGTTAATTTATGCCTTACTGACCATTAATATCAAAGAATATTTGCTGGTTGTGTCTTTGTCTCCACCAAAGAATGAAGCCAGATCCAAGAACCAACAGGCAGATGCAGCCTAGGCTTGAACCAAAGGCCAGGGCAATTTTGTGGCTCTTGCTATTTCCAGAAGGCTGAGAATCTTAAGAAACAAAGGACATTTGAGAAATGGTTTAAAAAATGAGATGATTTACAGAGAGTAATATAGAAATTAAGATTTGAAATTTGAAACACAAAATGAAAGTAACTCAATCTCTTAAGTATTATATAGCCTAGGAAGGATAAAAACATTATGAGCTTCAAATTAAAGTCAAAACCAAAATAATTGCAAAGAAAGCAAAAGGGAAGCACAACAACAACTTTTAGAACAGAATAAACTCAAACTTGGAATTAAGGAGGTAACTTTGTAACGGGCGGGAAAGACAATTACTTTGTGAATTATGCACAGCCAAAGATTGCGGAACTGGGGTGGTTCCAGCACAGCCTTGCTCTGTTCCACAAATCAGTGTATTTCCTACAATGCTATGTCAATAAAAAAAAAACAACGCCAACAAATTTAGTTTATGGAAAAGAGATTATACTCTCTTTTAAAAAAATATATGTTTTGATCAGGGAAAAAGGAAATATAGAAGGACAAATAGGCTTTAGGACTGACTTACTTGAATGTTTTAGCATGAACAGGTGGTACAGGAGTATTCAAATTATTGTATGACAAGTCCCTGGAACATTAAACAAAATCCACACAAATCATTTGGATATTACTAAGGAAAAATTATAGATAATAATAGCACAAGGATAAGGTTTTGAAGAGAATTACAGAAAGGTAAGTTGAGTTATGTTAGCCAAAGAGGCAGGAATTGCTCCGTTGAGACTGTTATTGTTCAGTCGCCTGATCCAAATTCCACATTGTCAGGATCAGACTCTTAAGAAACTTTTAAAAATAATCACCGCCTAATTTTAAAATTGCTGTGAACGAACAAATATAAAATATTGGTGTCTATGGTACTTACAGGTAGTGGAGGCTCTTCAGATTAGACAGAGTACTAGGAATTTGACCACTGAAGTTGTTGCTGGAAAGATCGATTGTTTTAAGATTTGGGAGCTTGCCAAGCTCAGCGGGTATATGGCCTGAAATATTGTTATCCTGTAGAAGCCTGCAAAACACCATATTGTCATTCTAAAAAAAAATGAAACTATAAAATCATACTTCCTGAATATTAAATGAATACTCACAGAGACTGGAGATTTGTCAGGTTTCCAATGGATGGTGAAAGAGTGCCAGATAAACTTTGGCTTGGAGCTCCTCTGCAACAAAACCACTTTTTAACTAAAATTGATTTTTCATTCGTTAACTTTCATTAACAGGGGTGCCTGCTTTCAAATTATTTGCTTGTGTTTTCAGCTTCTCTGGGTGTCTTGGTCGTTTAGTATTACTTACAGTGTAGTGACAAAACCATCAGTAGAACAGGTGACCATGATCCAGCTGCATGGATCCACAGAATGTTCATCCCATTTAAGAACATCACGAGGATCGTGCAATGAAGCTTTAATGCCCATCAAAGCCTCCACTGAGAGGAGAAAAAATTAGCAGAAAAGGAAAGGTAAGGATTACTTCAAGCTCTTGACTTTAAAAAAATAATAATTAGAAGACATGTTTGATTCTCCATCACTAGCAAAACTCCCCTTACCTTCAAAGTTAACACCTGTTGCTGTTAGCTCTCCACACGCAGTATTCCATAAGTAGATTAACAGACCCACACAGCAGAAAAGAGCATTCTTTTTCCTCGCCACCATTGAATCAAAGGTTGCTAATTACCAAAACCAGCTTCTGGGAAGCTATTAAAGGGCTGGTTGTTAGATTCAGCAAAAACAGTGTCGAAGTAGGCTTTGTTTTGTCTTGGTATTGCATACGAACCAGGCACTAGTACTACAGCTGCTCATGCTTTCCTATAATTGCACTTACTCACACCTTATGTCTGACAGACAAAGAGTCAACAAAACCAGAGGTTTTTGTAATACTAAAACTCTAAAAGTAAAAGTGGAGTAACATGCCTGCCACTGGTTCACCGAAGTACTAGAAAAGAATATATAAAGGCAATAAGCTGCGAAAACCATATCTAGATGATATCATTGATGATAGAATTTCTCTATTCTGCTCCAATATTATAAAAATTGTGGAAACAGCAGGTGAAGTGTTGACTGTTAAGCATTGTAACTTCTTATAATTAAGAACATAAAAGTGAAAATCACTCGGTGGGTCGAGATAAAAAAGAGACGGTGACAATGAGATCGGACAATTGGGATTTGCTTTGGTTTGCTAAGCTTCTACTGTGGCCTGCGGGAATCCGACATCCCCTCAAGTACTTGGCCATTCTCTTAAAATATTTAGGTATCTAAATTCCCTTTTGCTTTAGTTATTATAAGAGAAAAAGTTACAATCTCGAGGGAGTTGAACATGGAGATTAGCGATGTAGTGATTTGCCCCTCGCGAGATCTTTGTTGAGTGAATTATTCCTCACATTTGCTTTTCTTTTCTTTTGTTTTTTTTTCTACGAAATACCCTACTAGTACTAACCCCAGTTGGGTTTTGCTTTATTGATTCTAATACAATCACGTTGTCTCCACAGTCCCTATAAATCATCCCAAAAGCAGCCAACTTTAAAAAGCAAAAGCTGCCCCCTCTTTTTCTCCCCTGCAAATTAATGTATTTATATACTAGTGGTAGCGTCCCACAGAACTAGTATCCCTTTCCTGCCATCTGATAAAGAACAGAGTGCGATGCTTGTCGTGACCTCAAAGTGTTTTTTTAAAATACATTTAGATTTTAAAAAATATATATAAACCATTGAAAAATAATGGATGAAATGTATTTTTGCAGAAAAATAATAATAATTCCACCACATTATTCAACACAAAATTGAAGCTGGGGTCCGGTTACATGCAGAATACTTGCAGGTTATGGATAGGACTAGCTGCAGATGGATGCACGTGCAACTCAGACCCAATAATGGCTGTTGACCTGATGTTCAAACATATTTCATGATGATCATCATTAAATGGAAGGAGTATATCATTATTGAATGTTAAAATCCGACATGAAGGTTTCGATTAATAATTAAATGGTTAGGAGTTGAAAATGTTAGAATTCTAAAGTGAGATTAGCTTTGGATAAGAAGAGTTAGCTGTAGGATTTATCATTAGCTGTAGTCTTTTAGTTTAATTAAAACAGGTTTAATTTTCAAATTGATGTTTATCCGATTATCTCTCAAATTGTTGAGTGTTTTATGTTTTTTAATTCATTAGCATTGTAAGCCTATATATAGGCTATTTGAATTCAATAAAATAAAGAGATTTCGATCCCAGTCTCAAGTTTTTAAGTATTTTTCTAGATTTTTCTGCCCAGAATTTATTTCTTCATCTGTTCTTCATTTCGGCAATTTTCCAGATTTCGATCTGAACAGTGCTTGTTACTAACAACTACTGTTCAGATCATAAAATTCCAACAGAAAATATATACAATAACTTCAAATGCAAATTTGGACAATAACTTCAAATGCAATTATTGTCTCTCAACTAGGAACTAAGATTTTAAACGCAACATTTGACACAGACTTCACACTGGATGTCTCTCAACTCAACTGGGGCAACTCTGTTTCTGTCTCTCAGTTGACTTTAGATCTCCACAGCACAGAATGGTAGCTAAAGCGTGGCTGTTTCTTTCTTTTTTGGTCAATGTTTAAGCCAATTGAAGGAACTTGTGGGAAAGATGAGCATCTATGGAGGTGAAGAAGAGTAAAAACAAGGGATACTCTGCCAAGATATTAGGCAGGAACAATTTGCATTCGCTAAATAAATTCTATATCTTTGTTCGGTGGTGAGTGATAAAGGATTTGAAGAAAATTAGATTGTTCTGGTATGAAAAACACATGAAGATTAATTGCTGAAAATACAGCAAAACTGAATATACTGTCATGAAGATTAAGAGATTACACTGGATATATATATAATACTGTGCATAGAAAACTAAGCTAAACTCAACTAACGGTATTATTGAATACATTCCCGTTGGTTTATTAATTGTGATTATGAGAGCATTTACTGTGCACACTGTCTTATGAGCATGCTTCAATTAATGCACTGACTGGAATTACTGACTGGAATTATTATTGTGTCCAACACTCCCCCTCAAGCTGGATCAAGAGGGTTGATGGATCCAAGCTTGCATAATAGACGAGAAAACTGGGATGATGGCACGGCTTTGGTGAACACATCGGCAAGTTGGTCACTGGTTCGCACATAATGTGTAGTGATGTTGTTTGATTGAACTTGCTGACGAATAAAATGACAATCAACTTCGATGTGTTTAGTCCTTTCATGAAACACAGGATTTTTTGCAATATGCATGGCCGCTTGGTTGTCACAAAAAAGGCTCATCGGAGTGACTGATGAACAACCCATATCAGCTAGGAGACTTCGCAACCACACAAGTTCACAAGCTGCAGCCGCCATGGCACGGTATTCGGCTTCGGCACTGGAGCGAGCCACAACATGTTTCTTGCTCTTCCAGGACACAAGGTTACCTCCAACAAACATGCAATACCCAGTAGTCAAGCGCCGATCAAGTTGATTTCCAGCCCAATCCGAGTCGGTATAGCCCATTACATTTGTATGGTTGTTTCTGGTCATGACAATTCCGCGACCAATAGTTCCTTTTAAATATCGCAAAATACGTTTGACCATGCTGAGATGATGTATGGTTGGAGCATGCATAAACTGGCTGACAAGACTGACAGCATAAGTAATATCCGGTCGGGTAATCGTCAGATAAATGAGTTTGCCCACGAGTTGTTGATAATATTTAGGTGAAGGAAGAGCAGTACCTGCAAGAGATAATTTCAGTTTACTATCAACCGGAGTAGGGGAAGGTTTAGTTGAAAGCATACCTGCATCTTGAAGCACATCAAGAGTGTACTTACGTTGATTAAGGAAAAAACCTTTCTTAGATGAGGCCATTTCAATCCCAAGGAAATATTTTAAGGGACCAAGATCTATAATCGGAAATAATTGTTGAAGAGTTTTCTTCAATTGGGAAATAGATTCAATGTTATTCCCTGAGATAATTAAATCATCAACATAAATGAGTACCATCAATTTATCATCATTTTGGAACCGAATATATAAAGAGGAATCTGCAGAGCTTTTACTAAATCCTAATGTAGCAAGGGCTCCACTAAGTTTTGCATGCCATGCGCGAGGACTTTGCTTTAGCCCGTAAATGGATTTATGGAGTTTACATACCAAATTAGGGTTGGAGCTGGACGAGTGACCAGGAGGAAGCTTCATAAACACTTCTTCTTCAAGATCCCCGTGTAAAAAGGCATTTTTTACGTCCATTTGCGATAAGAACCATCCATTATTGACAGAAACAGATAAAAGAACTCTTACCGTGGTCATTTTTGCAACAGGAGCAAATGTCTCCTTGTAATCAACACCAAATTCTTGGGTATACCCTTGAGCCACTAGACGCGCTTTATAGCGATTGACAGATCCATCTGAGTTGAATTTTGTCTTGTATATCCATCGACTGCCAACGGCGTGTTTTCCTTTAGGAAGGGGAACTAGACTCCAAGTATTATTGTCAGCTAGAGCTGTTAATTCTTCTTCCATAGCTTTTCGCCATACCAGGTGAGATTGCGCTTCAGCGAAATTGCGAGGCTCATGATCATTGGATATTGCTGACAAAAAAGCAGAATACAAAGGTGATAATTTTGAGTAATCCAAATAATTTGAGACAGGATACCTGACTGCATAAGCTGCATAGTCTTGAAATTTGGAGGGGCACTGTCGCGTTCTGGGAGGATTGCGTCTTGGAGCTGGCACTTCATATGGCGAATGTGGAGACATAGGTTCTAGAGGTATGATAGGAGATGGAGGATCGTCAACCGGGATGTCTGTTGGAGTAATGGGCCTAGTGGGCCTAGGCAAGTCGAGGCTGCAGATCTCTGCGCTGGGAAGAGGAACTAAGTCTTCCAAGGACTCCCCCTGAGTTGGATCAGTGAAATAAGGAGTGGTTTCTGCAAATCTAACATCCCTGCTAACATACAATTTCTGGCTAATGTTATCATAACATTTGTACCCTTTCTTTGTATGGGAATACCCTAAGAAAATGCACTTGGAAGCTCGCGGGTCAAGTTTGTCACGTTGATTGGTGTGCAGGTGAACAAAACATTGACACCCAAAAATCTTCAAGTGCGAGGTATTGGGAATTTTACCCTGCAAAATTTCAAGAGGACACTGGAAAGCCAATACTTGACTGGGTAAGCGGTTAATAATATAGGTAGCCGTAAGAACTCCATATGACCAAAACATTTTTGGAACATTCATTTGAAGCATTATGGCTCGAGTTTTTTCTAATAAATCTCGATTTTTGCGTTCAGCAATCCCATTTTGTTGGGGAGTATTAACACAACTAGTTTGATGAAGA
Source organism: Salix arbutifolia (assembly GCA_025169955.1). Lineage (NCBI taxonomy): Eukaryota > Viridiplantae > Streptophyta > Magnoliopsida > Malpighiales > Salicaceae > Salix > Salix arbutifolia. Next base: position 11,471,795 of record CM045911.1, read on the forward strand.
ATTCCATTAGAATTTAAATAATTTTCCATAGCATGAGATGTAAATTCTGAACCATTGTCAGATCGAAATTTTTTAATATGTGTGGAAAATTGAGTAGAAACTAGTTTGTGAAAATCTTTAAAACAATTAAAAACTTCAGTTTTTGATTTTAATAAATATAACCATGTAACTCTTGAAAAATCATCGATAAATGTGACAAAATATTTAAAACCATCAATTGACATGGAAAAAGGTCCCCATACATCTGAATGAATCAGTTCAAAAGCCTGAGATGCTTTGGACAGAGATAATTTAAATGGAAGTCTACTGGATTTGGAAAAATGGCACGTCTCACACTCATACGTTCTTTTTGACAAATTTGGTTTAATTTTTGCGAGGACGTAATCGGATGCATGTGCCAGACGAAAATGCCACAACTGATGATCATTGATCGGAGAATAAAAAGCTTGTAATCCTTTCGGAACTTCGGAATCACAAAAAAAATAGAGACCATTCAAATGAAATCCTTCACCAATCTTCTGTTTGGTGTGATGGTCCTGAAAAATCACCTTAAACGGAGTAAATATAACATCACAATTAAGAGCAATAGTTAACCTTCGAACTGATAATAATTGAAATGGAAATGAAGGTACATATAAAATATCGGAATTAATTGTTTTTGACGCAATTTTAATTTTGCCCTTGCCTTTTACTGCTGCCGTAGATCCATTTGCAATTGAAACAAAAGAAGATATTGGAAAAGGAGTATAATCATGGATTTTGTCTAAATTATGTGTCATGTGATCACTAGCACCCGAATCCACTACCCAGATATCATGCAATTTACTTAATTCTAAGGCAGTTAAAAGTGCAATATAAATACCTTCAAATTTCTCATCATCTTCTCGGGAAAAATGCCCGGATAAGTCACGGAATTTCTCATCATTTTCTCGGGTGAAATGCTCAGACAAATCATGGTTTGAAGAAGTGGTCATTAACGCTGCACGTGTGGATGGTTCTCCACGGGTTCGGGTTGAAGACCCATGGGTGGGTAATCCACCAAAGCTTGATAAAAACGCAGCACTGTCACCTTGCCTTGGCAACCCACCATTTTCACGGGTTTTTAACCCACCGAAATGGTTGAGCAAGGCACTGCCTTCTTCGGCTAAAAATCCTTCACCTCCCTGAGTTCTCTTCTCCAAAAAACTGGCAAATTCGTTTAGCAACGATATAGGGCTAGAATTCATGGGTTCTGTGGCAGCTAGATTTGCCTTAAATTTTCCAAATTTTCGGTGACCCATTGAGTTCATGGTCTGCCGATTTTGCTTCAACTCAGGGTGAAGACTCCAGCAGCGATCAACGGTGTGACCCATTGAATTACAGTAAGAGCATTTGAGATTAGGACGCTTACCTTTGAAGAATCCTTTCTCGGCAGTGTGTTGGGCATCACGAGCATCAACTCCTTTGAAGTTTACTTTGTCTGTAAATGGATGGGCAACACAAGCATGGGAGTCAACGAATTTCAATGGGTTTTCACGGGGCATTACCTTTCGCCTGATTTCTTCACGCTGGATTGTTGCACAGACGCTCTTTAAGGAAGGGAGTTCATCGTTCATCAATATGTGACTCCGGAGGTCTTCAAATTCTGGCCCCAAACTGGCCAACAATTGAAAGATTTGATCTTCTTCCTTGCGATTGCGTAGCACCTTTGGGTCAATTGAATGAGGTCTGTAGATTTCTAATTCGTTCCACAAACTTTTTAGTTTACTCAGTAATTGCACAAAAGGCTGACCATTTTGATGAACACTGGTGATGTCCTGCTGAATTTGGAATATGCGAGCGGAATTGTTTTGGTTGCCATACATCTCTCTAACGGCTTCCCAAAGTTCCAAGGATGATTGGTAGTAGCTGAACATCTCAGCTAGGTTTCGGTCCATTGAATTTAGCATCCAAGACATCACCATTTGATCCTTGGCTAGCCACTGTTCGAAGTCAGGGGAGCTGCTGTCAGGTGCCGATTCTTTACCGTTGATGAATCCCAGCCGTGACCTGCCTCCAAGAGCAATGGTCACTGCTCTTGACCATGGTAAGTAATTAAAACCATTTAACAATACCGTAGTCATTTTCTGAGATTGATTAGCATCACTGTCGATGCTTGTATAATTGACAACTTTTTGTTTGTCTGTGGATTCTTGAGAATCCATGTTTCACAGACAGTAATAGACGGAAGAGAAGAGCAAAAGAAATTCAGAACAAGGCTGTAGGATCACAGCTCTGATACCATGAAAAAAATTAGATTGTTCTGGTATGAAAAACACATGAAGATTAATTGCTGAAAATACAGCAAAACTGAATATACTGTCATGAAGATTAAGAGATTACACTGGATATATATATAATACTGTGCATAGAAAACTAAGCTAAACTCAACTAACGGTATTATTGAATACATTCCCGTTGGTTTATTAATTGTGATTATGAGAGCATTTACTGTGCACACTGTCTTATGAGCATGCTTCAATTAATGCAATGACTGGAATTATTATTGTGTCCAACAGGATTTAAAACCAACAGAATCACAATCTCTCGTTACGAAGAGAAAATAGTTGAATACTAGCTCCATGCACCAGCTTTAAAGTTCGTAAAAATTACATTCCAGCAACTGAGATGGTCCTGTGAGATAGGATTCAGAGTAGGAAGTGAGGGTCCCATTTTGCCTTCTTAGAAAAGTACGTGATCTCTCCTGTGACTGGGACAGTGCACACTAAAAAAACAAAATTATAGGAGAGAACGAGTGTAGTAGGACCAATCTCAGTGGATTTACCTTGGATTATCCTTAACTATGAATTATTCAAGAAGCAAATGCACAATTCCTGCTTCGTGTTGTCCTTCCGTTCACTCTCAACAACCAATTATAATTCCATTTAATGGATCCTCTTTTTCTTTTCTTTTTTCCTTGAAATCTTGACAAAGATTTGACGTCTTTTCAGTCAACTCAATTCCTGCTTCGCGCAGGCTCCACCACTTTAAGTTTAAGTGTTTAACGAGCCCCCTTCCTGATTTAACATGGCTAAACTTACCGATCAAAGGAAATCGGCAATGGCAGCCGATGGCTCGGGGTCAAAACCAGTAGGGTTTTAAAGAGAAGTTGACTGATAAACTAAAAGAAGATGTGCACATCCCACAAATGGGTTTGAAATAAATGCTCTATTTAGCTCTTGGTTTGTTTGAATCGCATAAAGAGAAGAGAGAGAGCACCATTATTCTTTCCGAGCAAAGACATGCACCAGTTCACATGACTCTGAATCAGACCTTGTCCCTTCAAAAATAAAAAGGAAACGCTGGCTATAAAGCTTCCAAAATAGATGACACTCTCTAACCCCACCGTGTACTCCAATTACCTCACCTACCGGCCCCGGCATCGGCTTTGTACGTAGTGTACATGATCTCTCGCGGCCAACTACTCTGTCATGTGCTCCTTGATAGCTTTTAGTTTCATGGCAATACAAGGAAAACCGAGAGTGCTAATAAAATGCTCTTTTCATGTCATTTGTGGAATGGTTAAAGCATGCCCTTAAACATGATTATTTAAATAAGTTTTTCGATGGGGGGGATTGGAAAAGGAAAAATAAAGAACAGATTGAGGATGACATTAGGATCATGGGATAGCATAGGAGAAGCCTGCAAAACCGAATGAAGGCAGAAAGAAATGACAAAAAAAAATAATAAAGAAGAGGTCACTGCTTTGATTATAAAATTTATCAAAGTCAAAAGAAGTGATTTTCAAAAAACTGTGACAGTGGTGGATTACTGCTGTTGTTGAATAAAAATATTCAGAACAATCATGTTTTCTTGTCCATGTTATCACCGGAAAAAAAAATGAAAACCGAGTTGAATGATACCACACTGTATCCGTCTGAATTCTGAAACAATAGCCCTGGCATGGCAGCACAAACGATTTTGACCTAATTAGCAGCCGAGAGGTGCGTGTCTTCAATTATCAGTAAGGCTCCCTCTATAAAAAGGACTAGGCAGAATAAGTTCTTTTTCAGAAGTGGGCTCTCTTAAAATCTTAGGATACCTCACACGCAACCATACTTTTTCTTCCCTCTTGTGATGCGTCCATGGCCTTTACTTTCTCCCTCAATTCGTGATTCCACCCAATAAAAAGAGAGGTGAGGAAAGCAACTGTCACCTGCTGATCTCTCTTTCCCTCCCTCTGAAACTCTTCTCGTTGACCATGTTTGGAATGTGATTAGTACCACAGCCGGCCATGAGAAAAGTTGAAAGTAGTTCAGGTGTATATGAGCTCACATGGAGCCACATTGTCTGAAGAAAATAGGTCCTGATCTTTTTTGTTGAATAATCTTGGTCCCATGAAGAGAGACCCGCAAGCACCAATTAGGCAAAAGTCTAAAATCAAGTTTCTTGCTAAAGTCTGAATCTTTATTGCTGGGACTCACTTCAGTTTAATCAGTATTTAAGATTTTCCTATCTTAAGAGTTTTTCAGGGGGCGTCTTAATCAGTCACTAAAGCAGGATCTTGGCTTGTTAAAGTGAAGATCACAGTTCAAATCTGTTTTCTTATCGTCCTTGTTAATGATGAGAGTTTTTAGAAGCATTCCAAAAGGCAAGGTGGAGCCAACAATGCCAAGACAAAAAATCTTGCAGCTACCACTACAGCAACACGATTGTATACCCTTCCCTGCATGCATCAGACCGCAATAACAAAGTGAGGCTTAACTTGTGATTATTGATCCGATAAATTTAAGGATGTAGAGAAACCATGGTTGTCGGCAAGGAAAACATTGAACTGGTAAGCATGGCAGAAAATGAATCTAAGTTATACATTATCTTGAAGCCTGTTGGAGAGATCCTAGACCTTGGGCATGTGTATCCATGAATCAAACTAAGAAGCTCTCAAAATCCAACATCGCAGGAGCAAATGGCCCTGGGAAGTAACTTCGTTTAATAATATTAGCAAGGCGCTACAAGAACAAAAGTAGACGTTTATGATCGTTACCTATTGGTTCATTTTCACACTTTCGGCTCTCCTCCTTTGAAAGAAAAGTTGAAAAGATCTGTGAGAATAAAATTGATACAAGATAAGGGCAAAAAAGGAGCAACTTTGAGCGGCCCGTGATGCCCTAAGCCCCTGACCTAGGCACATTTAGAACCAACTTTAGAAGGATTTTTCAGCACATCACCTTGGAATAAACTTTCCAAAAATTATTTTTCCTTTTCGTGCTTTGATCCTAGATCCATCTCATGCGTCGCAATCTCACCCCTTTCATATAATACTAGAACCCACTGTCTTCATTCGGGGATTTTTGTTTCAAAAGCGTGAGGACAGTTTTTCAATTTTTGTTTTCAAGGATGCAGATGGTCAACTATTACTGCACGAGTATACATATCATTGGACCGATCACAGAATTTTGGTATCGTGTCCAAAAATGTCGAGTCCAAAGTTTTTGCCAATATCCTGGAGAGAGAAACATTTCACCCCATGTTTATCCAGACAAAGCCCAGTTATCTACAATTAACCACGTAGAGGTAGGAGATTGAACCTTTTGTGTGATGTCAAGTACATTTTAGCTTTCCTCATTGCACTATCTCTCGTGCTCAGTTCTTACAGGACTTGTCAATTGGCAAATTTTGCAACAGCAAGCATGAATGTTACCTCGTATCTGTTGAAATTCCTAAACCTACAGGCCATCCAACTATTTACAGAGTTGTACTTGTGAGTGCGTTCTAAGTGCATTTCAGTTTTCATCACAGCATGTTTAATGAAGCTTAGGGCATCTCCAATAGGAGAGCCAAAAGAAAAATAAAAAAGGATTTAGCCTCTCTCTCTCCAGATTTTCCAGCTTCAAAGGGATAGCCAAATCAAGAGTCAAAATCCCTTTTCTGTCGATGATAAGTTATTTCAGCAGCCTACATTCCTATCAAAAGAGTCGAAAGGAAAAAATAAATTATTTAAAGATCCATTATTTCGACTCCACAACTTGTCTCAAAAGAACTGAAAGTATTAATATTATAAAGATAAAAATACAAATAGGTTGTTAAAATAAATAAATAAATCCATTGGAGTGCACATAAGAAATAAAATTATATATTTACATTATTTAAAAAGCTATATAAACAATTTAACTCTTCAACTCTTCAAAATGACTTTTGCCATTGGAGATGCTCTTAGATATGGTGTTTAATAATGTCGAGCATTTCAAGGGCAAAGTAGTCGGGAAGCTGAAAGACATTATACTCAATAGAAGCGAAAAAAGCAGCAATAAATCCTGATCGCCATTTCATTGGCAAGTAAATAAGATCGAAGCAGAGCCTGCTCATAGCTTTAATTAGCTAAGAAAACGCACCAAAGCTGCGCTTGTCTTTCAAATAAAGTGAGGGTGCAATCTCAGATACGTCCGAAACAACTTGATCATAATCTGCCCTCAATTTTTCTTGATCCTCCTTGCCCAGTTCCCCCTTGGTAGGCTTGGTCAGCACTAGCACACAGCATGGAGGCCTTTTGGTGGGTCCAGCACTAGCAAGATCCTGAAAAACCAATGTCAGAAAAAGAAGATAAAAACTACTGACCAGGAATGCTATGCGCAAAGCGAGGATTCTTCCACTTTAATGAGCATCTTGAAGAGTTCAACATCCATGAATTTACCAATATGATACAAGAATATTGAAGGGTCACGGAGAAGTAAATCTCTCGAATAATTTGAGAGGCTCGGGCTCCGACATGATGAAGGTTGGAATTGATTCGCGCACAATATGATATTGGTTGGTAACAAAAAAAAAAGCAAGGTTTATAGAAAACTCTTTGATGGTAATTGAGCAGTCCAAACAAGAGCAGAAAATAACACATAGCTATAATTATGATTCAAAATGAAAAATAAAAATAAAAAATGAACCACAAAATAAAATACAAATATTACGACGGCAAAATGATCTATCTTTTTGTCTAAAATGGAAAGCTCGACGAGCAATAAAGTAGAAATACCGTAAAAATCTAGGATCAAACAATACCTATATTGAAAACGAAAAGAAGAAATAAACTTGCTGAATAGTTGGGAGATTTGGCATGCATTTTTCTTACCTATGATTAGCCCATCAAATGGAAAAAACTTTTCAAGACTATTGTTCTGATGGAATGGCAAATAACCCATCAAATGGACATTATTAAAAGCTGAGAACTTGCCTCTTTAGAAGGAGCATAGACATAAGTAATGTCAGCCTCTTCACATAAGATTGGAGCGTGAGTAATGACATCAATTGGAGAAATGTGTTCCTGCTATTATGCATAATCTGTCAAACGAAAAAACGAAAACTTCAATTATTTTAGAACCAAAAAAACAAATTTTATCTTTTAAGCTATTTTTTAATTCATCAGGCAAAAAAAAATCCAGACCCTTTATGGCCTCGACGAATGCTCTTCACCACTTCCTTCACTCCTCTCTTCAAGCATTTTGATTCAGACGCTAAATATAATAACAAAAAATAAAATAAAATACAAAATCAGATTTATGAAACAAGGAAAGAAGAAAGGATAAAGAAGAAACTGTGCAGATAATACCACCATCTACCTTTACTTTTATGTTTCGCTATCACTTCCCATCTCTCTCGCTCGCTCGCTCGCAGCTAGAAATCAACAGCTGTTGGTGGCGGGGACAGAGAGAGTTCAGGGTTTAAGGTTGTTTTCAGGGTTTCGGCCTCTGTTAGCCCTATTGATCTGGGCCCTTCGTTTTGGAGAGATTTGAGATGGAAAAACAAATCAACAGTTTAAAACATAATGTGGCTATTGAGATTAGAGCACAGGTCCCTTCGGCCATAACGTACAATTCTAAAGGATCTAAACACTAAACTACAGCCACATCTCCGCACGTTACTTGAATAGCTTATTTATTACTTAAAATACACAAAAAAATCACTCAGAACCTCGTTTGAAGTTAATGGCGCATTCGCGTGGATGTTGAGAAAAGATATTTGGTAGGGGTGAAAAAAAAATAGATTAAGAAAAATAGAGATAGAAAAATAAGGTTGTTTTGACTCAACATCATAGACTCGGGACTTAAATTGGTATAAATTTAAGAAATAATAAAAAAAGTATTGATTTAACTTAACTTCATCAAGAATCTAGGTTAACTCGTGACCCGGTCGAATCGAGATAAAATACAAGTTAAGAATTCATTAAAAAAAAAGTTTCAAAATGAGGTCTGGGTTTACTTTTGTTCACGAAAATATTGTAGATGGTGGAAACCCTACAAGTTTTAAGAGGATGGCAGGAAGAGAAGATTCTGTTTCTAGCTTTATGGCACTTGGAAACCAATGAGTGATTTTATAATAGAACGAGTACGAGCAATATGCCCTCGTGATACGCCGGTATTTAATATATTTATTATATTATTATATTAAATGTATTTAAGAATACTAATATTGATTTTTTTTCTTCAAAAAATCTCAGGTCATTTTTCTCCTCTCTCTATATATTTTTAGGCAATAATATTAAATAAATATTAAAACATATAATTAGTCTCACATACTTTAATTTGACATAAATATACAAATATATAATTAATTTGACATGCTTTAAATAATATATTTAATTTAAAGGACAAAATTGAAGTGGATCCAACTTTGAAATTAAATAATTTAAAACAAAACCGGAAATTAAAAGAATTGAGACCGAAATGAAACTGAAATCCATAATTAACTGCATAGAAGGATAAAATTGAAAGAAATCAAACTTTGATACCGAAAATATTAAGGATTTATAATAAATTTGCATGGAAGGATGAAATTGCAATCAATCAAAACTTTGATACCAAAAATATTAAGGACTGCAGGCCAATCCGTAAAATTAAAAGAATGAGGACGTAATTAAAACTATAATATATAATAAATTTTAAAAACGAAATTAAAACAAATTAAAATCTATATAATAACAATAAAAATCTCAATACTCTTGATATCCATTCATGTGTGGAGTTAAGACGGTACGAATTTAATAATTTATCAAGTCCAATATAGCTGGATTTTATCAAATAAAAGATTCAATGTACTCGGTTTTAGTTGTGTACCAAGTTCAATACAATATAAGCCTAGCAAGTTGATTAAACGGTGTAATTAAATTCAATCAAGAAAAATGCTCCACTTTTTCTAGCCTCGGGCTAGGAGACGACCTCGGCTTCCATGGGCTCGTTCTCATGTTCTCCTTGCACCTCTACACGTGTTGAAACATTCCATGACCACCCTATCTCTAACTTTTAGCTATATAAAACAGGTGGAATAAAACTCACAACACGACTTAAAAAATTATAAATATAAAGCTACATTGTGGTTCATGTTTTTCATAAAATAAAATCCATTAATTATAAATATACCATGAGACCGGGGAAGGGCGGGCAATCTTCGTTCATTTTTACTGTATATATATTTTTATAACATTTCTATTGTAATATTATTATTTAACTATGATTATTATATTGTTATTAATAATTCCAACAATAGATTTAAGTTGTAAAAAAAATATTATCTAATTATTTTATAAATATAAAAATTTGATAACTATACATTAAAAATTAAAAATATTTATTTTTGTTTTGTTTTGTCCTGTGCACTGCCAACCAACACACAGTATATTGAAAAATACTTTGCATTGTACATTACTATAAAAAAAATACAGCACAATGTTTCAACTTGTCTTTTTGCTTGGACGAGAGAATGGGATGATATATTGCCGAAGAGTGCTCCAGTACTTGCCATGTGTAGTTAGCTAGTCGAGGAGTAACAATGTTTTTTACTTCATGGCTCTGAATGTTATTCCCAGGGACGCGAAAATTGATTATTATTTTATTTATTTTATTAACTTGGGTGTCTGGATTAACTAGTTTTGATGGTCCTGTAATTAATAATTATGTAAGTTTTTAGTGACCATCATACTAACAACCACATGGCTTAACCCTGATACCATAGGGGGGAAACCTCCGGATCCCAAACTTGTATCCCTGAACCACCTACTAGATGGTTCGTGAATGTTGATTATTGATATATCATTGGATTTATATGAGAATAATTACATGTTTGATAAATATTAGATAAATAAAGGCTGATTAAAAATAATTGATTAAGTACTTTTAGACAATTGAATTTTTTGGTGTATCTAATAGAGTGTAGACTTTTAATATATAAAGACTAAAAAATTATTACTATTTTAACTATGAACTAAAACAAGAATATTAAAATATAAAGCGAATGAATACTAAAAGGTAGTAACATCAACATGCATGAATATCAAAAGGTAGCACGAGAATCAAAAGGTTTTTAAAAAACTAACATGTTAATTTAGAAAATCATTTGCAAAACTTTAAAGAGTGATTTTCAAATATAAATTTAGATACAGTTCTATTTAATTATTTATAATTTTTGTTAATTTAACTAGAATAATTTATATGCTATGAATTTTCCAGTGGTAATAGCGAATGCTCTCATGCCATGCCAGGAACTTACATGCAATTAGTGAATTGCAAAAATAATATCATTTGAAAGAAATATTCTTAATTTTTTCTGACATAACATTACAAAAACATCTAAACAATTCTTTTTCTTTCAAAACCATGGTTACATTGTAAGAAACAAATTGGCCTGATCTGCAACCCGCATCCAGCAAAGTATATATGAAATTTGTAAAGAGTATCAGGTTTCAAGACTTGTCTCCTTTTGATTGCCCCGAGCAATCTTGCTGGACACCTCTTTCACCACCTAGAAAAAAACAGAGAAAAGTCACGTGCCCTTGAGCACTGCAATCCAGCAAGGACCCGATGTCGGCCCATGGAGTATTTTATTGTCATCCACCAACACGTTCCAGAACTCCTGAATTCGGTCAAATGACCAGTAACCAGTAGGTCGGCCAGTGGTAAAATAATTAAAGATTAGAAGACTACGTGGGATATTTATAGTGATTATTTTTTTAAATATGTTTTATTGAAAAATATATTATAATTCATATATATTTAAATATTTTTTTAAATCAAAACATAAAAATAAATTAATTTATAAACAAATCAAAGTCATAAACGAAGTGAAAAACCCACCCAGCAGCAATATCTTAATTTCACGAGAAATAAGATAAATAAAATCATACACAGACACACACACTTAATTAGATCATAAGTATATTCTTTGATTCAAGTCTCCTTTCAAACAATCTTAAAAATATATCTTTATTTATAAATATAGCGCGTTGAAAAAATTAATAAAATACATTAAATAATGAACCTTAAACTAAAAATATTGAAAAGAAATCATGTCAATCTTAACCACTGTTAGAGTGATAGAAGTGTGGAGTGATGCGGTGATAATGACAGGCAGCCATGCTCCCTGAATTTACACCCAAGCTACTGGACAGATGGCGCGATTGAAAGAGTGGCTGTGATATTTTTTTATTTAAAAATAATATTTTCTATTTTTTATTTTTTAAATTAATAAAATAATTTAATATTTTTTTAAAAATCAGATTTTTCCGAAAGTAATTTTTAAGCGATTCCAAAGAGGCAAAAAGGGGGGATTCATATGAAAGAAAATTACATACGTGTCAAGAAAAGAGAAGCTTCCCAGGACGCGATCATGATGGAGTCCGAAGGTACTGAAAATGTCATTTCAAGGAGTGGTTTGGGACCGCAACATGATAAACCAAGTATGTTCTCATTGACGTTGATATTTCTATTTATCTATTTATTTAAAGCAACAAAAAGAATAATTGATTTATATATATATATTTAGATTTTTTAATATCAAAATAATTAAAAAATATCAATTTAAAACTAAAAAAATAATTTAAATCCATAATACAAAATTATCCCTAAATATTTAATGTGAACTCTATTTTTTTTTATATATATATATATACATATAATATTTTATAATTGAAATCATAAATATACCAGACAATGAAAGTATTGTTTTAATTTTTTTTCTTTAAAATATATTAAAATAATATTTTTTATTTTAAAAATCTGTCTTTAATATCAACATACAGGACCGTCTAAGAGTACAGAAAAAAACAGCACAAAAATAATTCCCCTTTTCGCACGAGTGAAAGAACTTAATTTATACTGTCTTCCTCTTCCTCACTGCTTTAAGGGCGGGAGATAAATCCATTGCCTTCACTATTTCTCCTCTTTCCTAGAATCTGCACGCAGTCCTAGCTGCTCCCACAAAAGAGAAAAAAAAAACTCCAAATCCCTCTCGCCATCGCCGTTCCCAACGGTACAATACTCTAAGCTTTCTTGTTTTCATATCAAACAATTTCTGTTTAGATCTGTTATTGTTTTTCTTAATTATAAAAAGAAAAATCATCCCGATTTCAGATCCCTTTTTCCTTCTCAGGTTAGCACGAAAACCTCTCTCTGCCTTTTCTTTTCTCTTGAATCTAATTAATCTTGTAGAGATTGGCACAATCAGGTTAGCTTATTGTGAGTTTGTGATTGTTTTTGAGCAGCCAGGTCAGAAAAAAATGGGATATATAGGATCACATGGAATAGCAGCACTTCACAGGTACAAATACAGTGGAGTAGACCACTCTTATGTTGCTAAATATGTTTTGCAACCCTTTTGGAGCCGTTGTGTCAACTTCTTCCCTCTTTGGATGCCGTAAGTTCTTTCTTTCCTTCCTGCTCTTGTAATTTGATTCCAATCAGAATATTTACTAATATTCACTTGTTTGTTTTTGTTTCGAAATGGGTTTTTTATGTACTTATGGATGCACTCCAGACCGAACATGGTACGGTGAACCCGACTTTATGCTTTGATCAGTGATGTTAAATTGTTGGGCTATGTTTTCTTGCTTGTTCGCCTTTTTTTTCTTCTAATTTCTTCTTCTTCTTCTTCTATTTTTTCAGATTACGCTTATGGGATTTATGTTCTTAATGACTTCTGCTTTGCTTGGATATGTAAGTGGGCGATTTCGTGGAGATGTTATTTATGTGATGAATTTTCTTTTCTAACCTTCGTCTGTGGTTTATGTTTGTTTTCCTAGATATATTCACCTCGCTTGGATACGCCTCCACCAAGATGGGTTCATTTAGCGCATGGATTGCTTCTATTTTTATATCAGGTTTGATTCTTATCCTCACGGTTTGTGTTGTCAGTATTGTTTTTTTAATGGCGTGCCTGGTTGTGGACAGGGTTTAATGTGTTTGTGACATGTTTTTTTATGGGTTTTTTTTCCTTTATTTTGATAGACTTTTGATGCTGTTGATGGAAAACAAGCTCGGCGGACAAACTCGTCCAGTCCATTGGGGGAGCTTTTTGACCATGGTGATTTATGTTGTTGAATTTATTTGTCAGCTTTTGCTATTTGCTATTGTTAACTGTTGCTGAAATGTGCTTTTGGTGTTTTCAATGTATTGCAGGATGTGATGCGCTCGCTTGTGCAGTATGTGTTTTTCCATCTCTGGTTTTTTAGTCTAGCAGATTCAGTTTCAATATCTGTTTTTGTTGTTTTTCAGTTTGAAAGCATGGCTTTTGGTAGTACTGCCATGTGTGGAAGAGATTCCTTCTGGTTCTGGCTTATTTCAGCTGTGCCATTTTACGGTGCAACATGGGAACAGTAAGTGATATAAACTTGTTATTTGTTTTGTTTGGGTTTGAATGGTGTAATATGACTTCATAAATGCTATTTAAATTTCTCTTCCTTTTGCTCAGACCTACTACCACATTCTTTCCTTGACTGAAGTCTTTTGTTCCATTATTTTTCTCGAGCTCTTATTTGTGTGACTTCTGTATGTCATTGACAATCTGAATGTTTGCTTCCTTGCGTCCAGCTTTTTCACCAACACTCTCATTCTTCCAGCAGTTAATGGACCCACAGAGGGTCTGATGCTAATATATGTGGCCCATTTTCTTACAGCCTTAGTTGGTAACTTCTTCCTACTTGCAATACCACTGCTTATTTCACTTGTTTTTCAATATAGCACATCATGGTAATCTTTTGTTGGTCCTTTCTCCTTCTCTATCATCCCTTTCTCCTCCACTTTGATATTTTCAGTTTTGTATTAACTCAAGTTCTTTTCTTTTAAGGTGCTGAGTGGTGGGTTCAACGCTTTGGCATGTCTTTACCATTCCTGAGTTGGGTGCCATTCGTGAGTGGTAAGAATCAACAATTCCTCAATACATTTGATGGTGAATGCATCATTCTGATTTTGTGCTATTTCCCCCCTTTTTAGAGATAATTAATGACTTTGTCAATGGTTTATTCCACCTTATAGGTCACCAACTGAAATAAGATTTTTTGGTTATCTTTAGCAGAAAATTTTGAGCACAATATCAGATCATGTGCGTGAACCTAAGATTAGAATGCTTTGCAATCTACCTTAGTTTTTTCAGTTCACTGCTAACAATTTGATGGCAATTGGAATAAAATGTCTTTACTCTTGGTTTAAAAATGTTGTTTGTTTGACTTTTGAACTGCTTTCCATTTAAGATAATGACATACTCATCATGTTGCTGAACTGCTGTTTTGTTTCTTCTTTAAATCCTAACTGGTCAACTGTTCAGGATGATAATGGCCAAGCTAATACACAATGACATGTTTTAAACACGTCTCTATTGCTTATGCAATTCATATCAAGTACTTGTTCAATGTTTTCTTAGTTGCATATATATTGTCCTGTGTTCACTGCTTTTTATCTGTGCTCTTCAATTCTCTCATGTGTATTGGTATTCACTATTTTCAAGTAGCAATTTGCATATCATGATTTTTCTTATTATTATTTTTTAAATTAATACATGTTTTATGAACTGATATTTGAGCTGCCAGATTACATCTTATAATTGGTAGGACTTTACGATGGTTTGTCTTTCTTATATTTCAATGTGTGTGCCAATTGATTTGTCATTATCTCAATCCAGGTGGCAGAAACACCAGTTAAAATAGGCAACGATACTTATTATTCCTTTCTTGCTTTCCATTTTCTCATTATTTTGTTCTCTCCTTGTCCTATGCACTTAATTTCATATATTTTCTTTTCATGTGTAACTCACATTTTCAGTTGCTCTCTGTTTTCTCTCTTTCTTTCGAGTTCAGAAATCCCAACCTACAGAATTGTGCTGTTTCTAATGACAGCCTTTGCTGTTATACCCACAGTGGCATTCAAGTAAGCAATTCTATATATCTGAAACGGCTGAAAATTTACATCTAATGTTCTTAGTTTCGATCTTTTCCTTATCCAATTGCACCTCAACTGATATTCCCTGTTGAAACGTAGTATGGCTACCTATTTAATTATGAAGAAAGACAGATAGATGAGGGTTATTTTTTGCCCATGCTTAGAAAATGACATCATCATCAATTTTATCCTTGGAAGGGGTGGGGGTAGTAGGGCTGGGTTTTTTTGTTGCTGTTGCAAATGTGCTTGATTTTGCTTCAATGGGGCCATTTTCATTATAGATTGTACGTATGGGTGTCCTTAGAGGTCTCATGTTTGCAATGATTGCAGCTCTTTGGTGAAGTTTATCTGGTATCTCCATTACATGATGTGATATATTTATGCCACATGACCTTTTTCTGCAGCGTAACCAATGTCTATAAGGTTGTTCAAGCAAGAAAGGGCAGCATGTTACTGGCTCTAGCAATGGTAAATCTACAACTACCTGCACATCCCTTTCTTAATTTTATGAATTGTTTGTAGATGTCTCATTATTCTTTATTGCTGCCAGCTTTACCCTTTTCTTGTGCTTGTTGGTGGAGTCCTAGTGTGGTATGACTCAACCCATGAAATTTTTATTAATGTTGTTCTTGATGTTCTTGATGGGTTTGATGTGAGGATCTTGGTCTTCATGTGGATCTTTCTTCTCATGCAGGGATTATCTGTCTCCATCTGATCTAATGGC
The DNA here is from genome assembly GCA_025169955.1 of Salix arbutifolia. NCBI lineage: Eukaryota > Viridiplantae > Streptophyta > Magnoliopsida > Malpighiales > Salicaceae > Salix > Salix arbutifolia. The sequence continues at coordinate 11,487,668 of CM045911.1, forward strand.
GAATTATCCTCATTTGGTTGTATTGGGAACTGGACTTGCATTTGGGTTTCTTGTGGTAAGTTGTGCAATGTTTACATGGGTGTCTTTCGAGGAATTTATGTGTTCCATCCAGTTTGTCTAAATTTCTATTCTGTTGCCTTTTCAAAGCAAAATTCATTAGTTTAGTCATGCTAAGGAGATGCTAAAGAAAGCTTTTCAGTTGCAGGCATTTGTATCAAATCAATGATGCTGGTTCCAAATAGATTGACTATGTTATTTATTGACAGGGATTTATTGCAATTTTAACTTTCTAATACAAAATGATTCATTTTGAATATGCAATTTCAGAACCTTGTCTTTGAAAGGACACTCAATTGTTGGTGGGACACTGTTGCAAAATGCGGGCACGCATGGTGCACATTGGTTTCACCATTGACCATGCAGATTCACTTCCCATTCATATCTGTTATGTGCACTTTTGAAGTGGATTTAGCACATTATCAGGGATCTTACAGTGAAATTTTACTATAATATTTCTAGGAATGCTGATAAAAGTTTGTCACATGGTGGCGCTGAGGGAAAGGGAAATCATTTTGTAGATCCCAAAAGAAATTAGATTCATTCAAGTCCATGGTTAGCATATGTAATCATGACAGCTTCTTACCACTGGCTGAAATCACATTGGAAAAGCATGTGCAAATAGCAGTTTTTGTATATCTTCACGATGTGTTTACAGTGGGTGCTGGGGAACTGGGATCTAATTGTATTCACTTGTGTGTGCTGCTGTGGTAGAAGTTCATATATTTCTAAATTATACTAGTGCTGCCGACAATTGACTTGTATTGCACCATTTCTGAGAGGAAGTTTCATTTGACAGGGAAGGATGATTCTGTCTCACCTGTGTGATGAACCGAAGGGATTGAAAACCAACATGTGCATGGTATAGTCTGTTCCACTCTTTACTTCTACTGATATCATTTGTAGTCTTGAATTTAATTCTTATGCTTTAGTAGAAAAAAGTGTATTTTGATATTTTGCTGTATATCGCCAGCTTGCAGAAATATTTTGATATCTTACATATCAAATTTATTATGTTCACTGAAATCCAACAAATGTTTCCGCCTTATCTGAGCTGTTAGACTGACACCTGTGAGATATACCAACAACTCGTTTGTTGGAGTTAGTTTGCTCCTACTAATGAAAAAATGCACACTTGTTCTCCATGAAGAATTCATATCTATGTTCTGCAACGAATACTTGTGGTAGGATTGTTTGGTGTTCTCCAGTATCAAACTGATTATTGTTGAATTTCCTTCCCCACAGAAGTTTCTGTTTCTTCCCCTTTTAGCTCTCAACTTCATGCCTGGGAGATTTATATTATTACATGTGAACTTAATTATCAACCTAGTGCTAAACAACTAAGTTCCGTGTTTTCTTCCTGCAGTCGCTGTTATATCTACCATTTGCCATCGCAAATGCACTTGCGGCCAGACTGAATGATGGGTAAGTGGTAACCGGTAGTGTTGTTTTTTATTCTGATTTTAAACAACAAGAATCTGATTTGATATATTTTTGAATGCGGTGTTAATTTTATGAGAACCTTTTATTGCAGAGTTGCCTTAGTGGATGAGTTCTGGGTTCTTCTTGGTTACTGTGTATTCACAAGTACGATCTGGTTACCTTGTTTTGTTAATTGACCTACACTGTTGATATGTTTATACTTGTTTTACACCAGAAACTGTTCTGTGCATGTTAATCAATGTTTTGTTTTCTGATTTTGCGTTTCTTAGTTTCAAATTGGTGTAATAATTCTTATTACAATTCTTTTTCTGAACTCAGTGGTCCTCTATTTGCACTTCGCCACATCTGTCATCCATGAAATTACAACAGCTCTGGGAATTTGCTGCTTCAGGTGAGAATCTGGATGTACCTAGGATTGTTCATAATTTAGTTTAGTTCAGTTCAGTTTGCGAGGAAAATTCAGATAAAAAAAAGTTATAAAGGTTTCAGCATATCCCAACTATGCTGAAAGCTCATTAGACCTAACTGAAACAAATAGATCTGATTTGTTGAATTCAAATCTGAACGATACCAAAGACCACAATCAAAAAGCCAAACCAAATTAAAGTACGTGAGCTAAGGTGGATTAACATGTTCTAGCAAAGATATTTTGCACAGTCGGACTACAAACTTCGGTTCTGTTTTTTCAATTACATGTGGTCAAATCATGTCTGGTTCAAGGTTTAGTTAGTATAATGGGTGATCTTGGCATTTGATTCTCCTTAGTTTGACGAGCGTGCTTAAGTAGTCATCTGATTGTTATCTGCTTAGCATTGATAGTGCTCTTTAATGGAAGTGTAAGCTCTTTGCAGTCAGGGTATTTGATTGCTTTTACAGCAAAATTGATTCTTTAATGTGCTTATTGTCTAGAATATTCCCGCAAACAGATTCTTGGTTGCTAACTGCCTCCATTTTTAATTTACAGGATAACTAGGAAGAAAGCATGAAATAGACTGTTCTGATTTTTGGTGGTCCTTCCTTGCCCATGTCCTGATTGTTGTCTACCGTGCCCCAATTTTTGGAGTGGACGCTATATGATGGTTTGATTGTGGTTCTCCCTTGTATTTTATGGCTTAGTGATTCCATATGTTACATTATGAAATTTTTTCAGCTGGCAATTCTGGTTCAGTGGGGCAAAGGATTTGGAATATGCCTTTTTTTTGGTTCAACATAGATATATAGCATCGTAACTGGTGGATCTAGTGGCACTGTCCGGTTCAACCTCTGTTACAAACTATTTAATTTATGTGACGATAGAGTAGTCGATACGGGGAATGCATACTTTTTTTTAAAGCATCGTTATATATTGCAATTGATGATGGATGCCCGAGCTATATATGCTGTGTTCGAGGGGGTCGCTGCTTTTGGGCATGGATTACGCTCAGTAATTCAGAAAAAAATCATAGAAGAGAAATTAAAACCAAATCAAAATCGATGCGACGAAAAAATCATTAATAAATACAATTAATGAGTTAAAAAAATACATAATAATTTTTTTAATCTCCGAAGAGTAATCAAGTAACCGCATTGAACTACGAGCAACAAGTTATTATCAATTCTTGATGCTACCTTCTCAAGGCCGGCTCCTGTTTGAACGTGCTGCACACGTGCCATATCAATAATCCGAATTTTCTCGGGATTATTCGTTAGTGCTTTGTGTTTCATCTCTTAAATGATGATATGCTCAATTTCAATTCGAAGTTATTATATTTGACTCCACACTTGATTTAAGATTTGAATTCTAGATTGATTGCGTTGACACGTGTTTTATCTTGATTAATCTAAAATATTATTTATTTTAAAAAGCCAAATCCACGACTTACAAAAACAAACATCGGATTAGATTTTCATCTTAGTTTATTAACCGGTGACCTTATAAGATCCAGATAAATAAAAGGCGAAGAATGTTATTGATGTGCATGGAAAGGAATAGAAAAACAATAATTTAATAAATTCAAATTCAATTGAAGACAAATTAATTTGCAGTCAATGCAAATTAAAACTATATATATATATATATATATTCTCCAATCATCTCCCACTCTTGCCACGCACAGAAAAAGACTCCATGCTAGATTTGAGAACTGATCTGAGCTTTTATTTTCACAGCTTTTCAAATACAGTCGTTCAAACGAATTTATTTGCACTGCCTAATCCGGCTTCCTATACTAGAAACAAAAACCAGGACCGAAAAACTCAGAGAACTCAGCCAGGATATAAATATGCACATAACGAGCACACGGAATGGCATTTTCTGTGATCAAAATGACAAAATCTGGCGCTCCCGCCTACGGCTTCAAACCAGCTAAGCCCATTTTGCCATAAGCGACATGCCTCCTGCGCCCAGTAGAACTGCAATGTATGACCATGCCTGAAGCCTCATGCTGCCTTGAAGCTTAGGCCCCATGAAGTCAGCAGCTAGGAGGTCAACCAGTGCCATGTAATTCAGCAATCCAGCAGAAGATGCATTCAGCAATCCCACAACAATCAGAGCTGTTGGGCTGCTCTCACTGTACACATTTGACAAACCAATTCCCAGTACAATTCCAAATGGGGTTGTTGTAGAGAAGAATAACACCAGGATTGCTTTCATCTTCATTCCATATTCAGCCTGATCACATAAATGCAATTCTTAGAGAAGTGTTCTCCTACTAGCTAGTACTGGAACATCACTATATACGGGGTCAGAATTTGAGTATTTGTGAATATAAATACCTGCAATATGCATCCTCCAAGACCCATTCCTTCAAAGAGTTGATGGAAGCAGAGAGCAGCAATGAGCGGCCTGATTGTGCACTGATTGTTAGAGGCGCCCATTGACAAACCAATTACAACTGAGTGCACTACAATGCCGATCTCCAAAACCTGCACATGCACATGATGTAAAATCAATGTAAAAAAAGGGTGGGTGGGAATGCAGTTCATTGTAGTCAATTTAAGTCTGTGCACAAGCTCATGATATCTTCGACAAAAAAAAAAGCTCCGGTCAACTAGTGCAAATGAGAGATCTGAAGCAGATGTTTTCACTCCATTAAAATCCTCAAAAAAATCTATAACACAAATCAAATCTACATAACCTAATCATTAATACAATGATATAAATGACCGAAGTAAATATCAATACCTGAGCCACAACACGATTCCTCAACAACATTGAATCCTTGTCATTAGATCCGTCATTAAATTCATCGCAATGCCCAGCATGTAGACCGCCATTTTCAACACACCCCAACCCTCTCTCCCCATTTTTCTCCTTCTCACCGTCTACCCCGCCACCTTTCCTCTTAAAACCATGCTTCTTGTAGTAACTCATCGCGAAAGAATCGGTCATGAGAGTGAGTATAGCAGACAACATGGCAACAAAAGTGGTAAAAGGAAACTTCTTCCAAGGATTCACCGGCAAACAATTGGACATCAAGGCGTTAAAAGAGTCCGGTAACACGTGCATGTACCCCGTCGCAAGGATAACACCTGAAGCAAATGCCTTCACCACTACAAATAAGTCTCTATCGGGCATGAGTGCAGGGATCCTACGTGAAAATAATGGCAAACACACTCCAATAATGCTAGCCATCAAGATTGAAAAGATGGCAACGAGCTTTAGCTGTAAGGATTTGGCCTTGTCGTGGCATCCTCCTGTTGAAGCAGAATCATATTGCTGTTGTGCCAATGCTGTTGCTGGCATTGCGAATGACAGGTTCAAGATTAGAGAGATTGTGATTGCTTTGATTTTTGTGATGGATGCCATGTTGATGTTATGAGATTGAAGTAAGTGAGCTGAAGAGTGATATTTAAGGAAATGTTTTTAGTCTTTTGGGAGTTCTTTTTGTTCATTCATGGGATGAGATTTTAAGTAGGAGCTGGATTCCTAGTTGAGATTTTATCTCACCTTGATTTTAGGATTCAAACCCTTCATTGGAAAATGACTCAACTGCCCTTGACTTATGGCAGGGTAGCTGGGTTTATAGCTGGGATTGTTGTAATATTGGGTGTAGATTTGGGTATATTTGAAAGAGAGAGGAGATTGTGGCTGGCGCGTGTCTGATTATGGTCCAACCAGGCCGCGCTTTCATTTTTTCTTAGTCAGATCCCTCCAGCTCATCCTTCTTTGCTGACGTGGCTAATTGTCCATCTCCAATATAATCTAGCTGGCCTGATTTAGTGATGTTGCCTGCCGTTATATCTCTTTTCACAAGTGCCTTGAAAAAAATATCCTTCCTGCACCTGTTTCTTATCGTTCAAAAAACCCTCCCAGCAAATCGGCTATGAAGCCTCACATATTATTACTCACAAGCAATCTCCCTTTACCATCTCTAAATCTTCCCTTTCGAAAAAGAAAGTCTCTCCCTCTCGCATTTCTCAACAGAAACACGTCCATTCACTTCCCTCGCTTTCAAAATCCTAAATTTAAGGTTACTTTTCTTTCTTCCTTTTTTCTCCGACTCCAGACCCTAATTCCTTTATTAACGTGTTTTTGTTTTGTTGCACAGGTTTTTGAAGCGGTGAGATTTGATTGTCCCGTAACGGACGTTACTGAATTGGAAGGCGAGGATTGTAATTTGGTGCTTGAGACTTGCATCACGCGCGCATTGCCTCCAGCATTGACGCTGGAGCGAGGGATAGAGAGCATTAAGGCGGCCGTGGTTGGTTTGAAGTCGAATCCTCCGTGTTCTTCTCACGGAGTTTTCAGATTTCAGGTATAAAACGACAAATCAGAATGCTGTAGTTTTTGTTATTTATTTTAGTTTAAATTTATGCTAGACCTTTTCGTTTGACTATGCCTATGCAGGTTGCTGTGCCGCCGAGTCCAAAAGCTTTGAATTGGTTCTGCTCGCTACCGGAGTCGGATGGCGTGTTTCCTCGTTTTTTTCTATCTAAGGAGACAGAGGATGCGTCATTCAAAAATCTCTATTTGCATAGAACACGTGGAGTTTTCGGGCTTGGATCAGCAATTTGCTTTGAAGCTTGTGCTCCAGAAAATCAGAAGAGGATTAGAAGGTTTATGTCGTTTTTTTTGGTATTCGTAATTTCTTTTTAGTATGAATTTCTCGTTTTGATTTGAGATTGAACATGGTGAACTCATACGTTTTGCATTTGATCATAAATGCCTTTTGTGGTTGATGTTATGTATTTAGTAATGAAGTCATAAGACAAAATATTATATTTAATGAGCTGGTTTGCTATCCACTGGGGATAGGATGCTGGTAATGCTGTTAAGATGGTTTTCCTTTGTGCAACAGAGGCATCATGACCTTCTTTGTAGAAAGAGGTATTTAGTTGGTCTATATTGAATGTTCTTGAGGAAAAAGGAGGGGGTTAAATTTTCTTTATATCATCCAAACTTTATGCCAAGAAGTTTCTCTTAAGAAAATCTTAAGCACTTTTGTTTTTTATATAATTCACAAGGAAAAGCTAAAGGTTGCCCTTATATTTTGTGTGTAGATATCTCTCAAGTGATTCCGCCCATATAATGACTTATGGTTTTATGGATATTAATTTCAACAAGGAGTCATCTTCAATCAAGCACAAGGCTGGTTCCTTTTACTTCTTGATTCCTGAGGTATATTAGCATTCTTTTGCATGCTGGTTGAGAGACGTTGCAATTTTTTCTGTAAATTCTCTTAGATCCAGTTAAGAGCATCACTAGACAGATAATTGCATTTTTCAACAGGTTGAATTAGATGAGCAAGAAGAAGCATCTATTCTTGTCGTAACATTGGCATGGGATGAAAATTTCTGTTGGACTTTTGAACAAGCAATTCAATCTTTAGAGTCATCCATTTACCAGGTATTCTGCGGTGTTATAGTTTGTAGTTTCTTATGTTAGTGCATGTGCCTCATTTTGGTACAACTTGAAGAGTTTGAGGAGATTCTATCAGGATAATATCAGCTGACATTTATGATCGAGTTGATCATCTCACTTTTCTTAAAGTTGTTGTGCTGGCTTTGGTATCAATATCATATGGAATATAGCCAATGTTAGTGAAATAAATTTAGTTCAATGCTTTTGTTCTGAATGTGTTTATTTGTCAAGTAGCTTTTCAGATCATCTTGCTTGATTCAGTTGCATAGTTATCCAACCACTATCTGATGTCCAATTTAAACCCCAGTGAATTTGCTAAATCTTCAAACTTTCATTTCAGAACTTAGTGTGCATATGGATATTTGTTAATTTATTCATTTATGTACACGGTACTTTGTGGCGTGTTCTTTGGTTGCATTTAACCTATTTGGTTCTAAGTGTGGATCATATTGAATCCTGATTTCAAGTAATGTGATCTCTTTCAGCTAGAGTATTTGTTCAGATAGTGATTTCCCTCCTACTTACATTCTGTTTCCATGCTTCTTTTCTTTTCAGGCCAGTTGTTGCTTTTGGCCAGACACAGAGAGTTGCTATTCCAAGTGCATAAAATCTACTTTAAGAAATTTCAATCTGATGGAGGGTAAAACATTCCAGATGGTAAAGTTATACAATATAGTAACCGCTTTCCTTGTTTAATGTTAGGTGTAACTGACAACGTTTTTGCTTTTAATTTATTATTGTTTATCTGTGATTTGGTTTTGAAATTGTAATATCTCATGCTCATCCAGATAAATGGAGAAAATATCTTATGGCTTCTACCATGAAATCTCATAGCTCTCAATAGGGCCTGCAAAGCTGATGGCTGATTTTATTATTGATATAAATATATGAATACTTTACAGTGCTGCAACCCTTCTATGAAAACAAAAACCCAACTAAAGTAAAAATATAATAACTGACTTAAAATGTTGTAAAAACAAAAACCTGTACAGTTAAGAAAAGTGCCACGTGAGTAAATAAGGCTATAATATCTTTCCCTGCATATCCCTGGGTACAATATTTGTCCTCAACTTTTGATGGTGGTTGAAGTTACTCTTCTTTTCATCTTAATGCATGGATGCATCTTTAGATTTTATAAATAATTTTGTACTTTTCAGCCTTTTTGCCATGTTATCCATTCAATGGCCTCTACGATATCAATCTACAATAATCTTCCTCCTCCTCTTCTAGTATGAACAAAACAAGTTTATTGGTTGAGAAAAGGTGTCATGATTAATTTAATTAGTTAGAATGGGGGTGGTGAGATTTAGAGAGGTTTAAACTCGTGAATGTTTGATCATCAAGGTTTTGATATAAATCAAAGAACCATCTCAACCCAAAAACTTAAAATACTAAGTGAGGTCCCAGGAATGGTTTTATATCCCTCTTTAACATGCAGGATAATTTATACTCACTTTTTACAATGTTTAGACTCTTGGTCTATTTCTAGATTTGCTAAAGTCACGTTCTATGGATTCTTTCTTATTCTCAACTCTCCTATATTTTGCTCCATAGTACCTTAAATTACCCCAATCTTGTTTAATCTATTGGTATTTTATTTTCTTCAACGTTCAAATAGCAAACCAACTTTAATTGGAAACTTGCTACTCTCACCCTCAATCGTCCTCCCTACCTTGTTACCATGCGTTCTTTCATTTTTTTAGATCTCATATATTCCATTATTTATTTACTCTCACTACAAATCTTCCTTTGTAATCATGTTGTATTCTTTTTTTCCATCTATAAAAACCATTTGGATATCTTTCCTCTTTTTCCGTTTTGTCACTAAACTAGTGGGTGAGAAAACAGCCTCCAGAAGTTGATACTCCATTCATAAAACCTAATTGATTCTTTGATTTCCTTCTTTTGTGTCTCCATGTATTGTTAATCATCACATATACATCTGATTTTCATAACCTTAAACAATTCAATTACAAAGTCAGATATGTCTGTTTTCTCTCCAGTAATTCAGCAGTATGGTTTTGCAGGCATGTACAGATGCTCTGTTTTTGGACAGAAGGGATTATCAGGCTGACACTGTAGAACTGGTATCCCCTTTTTCCTGGTAATTGTTCATCCCTTCATTTTTTCTCGATCTCTGATTTGTTTATCTGGTATTATGCTTATATTTGTTTTTTACAAAAGTTGCACATTTACCTTTGAGTGGTGAATTTGATGGTCATTTATAGAAAATTTGAATTTCTTATATCTCCTAAATTTTTATTGCAGAGAAGGACCAAATTTTCCACTCAGTTTTGTTTTAGGCTTTCACCAGTTGTAGGCGTTTCGAGTAACGTGGTATGTTACTGTTATGTTAGCTAATTTGAAAATTATTTGTTGTCGAGCTTTTTTGCACACTGGAAATATTTAGAGTGAGAGAATATGCTAGGAGGAGTTTTTTAACTTAGATTCAATAGGGATTTAAATGATCACTTATTTTGATATTATAACTTTGGTTTCATTTTGGAGGGTGTGCATTCTGCGTTTTGTACTCTTGATAACAAAACATATAGTGTAGCGCTTTCTAAAGGCCAATTGTCATGGGCATGAGGTTTTTCAGTTTCTTTGTTTAACTGCAGAAGTACACAACACTTCCTTTAGCTATTGTGTTGAAAAAATCATCAACCTAGTGTAGGATGCAATGCATGCGCATTCTGATTCTAGACAGAATAGAAGCCATGTGTAAGTATTGGATATTATATGGCATGGTAAACATCAAAAGTGAGTTTAAATATGAGTGTTAAAAAAGAACATTTTTGTTCAGAATTAAACATATTTATTTAGGCCCTAGTTAGTCAGTAAATCGTTTTTCTAGTGCTGTAGTATATCCTGAAATCTTGAGTAAATATTGGCAATGTGTAGCATGATAAAAATTGAAATAGAATTTCAAAAATTTGGAAGTTTTTGGTGCTTCTTGGGTATAAATTTCTACACGTTTACGAACCCATATAGAATCAAAGGCAATTTTGTTCATTCTCAAAAAGAAAAAAAATGATAGACAATTTAGTTCAAAATCAAACATTTCTTTGGCCCCAACTAAATGCATTAATTGATGTATAACTGATTAAATTCAACAAAGTGCTACATATCAAAGCATTTTGAAAATTTAGAAAGAACAAAGTCGGGAAATGATTGTTCAATGTATATTTCTCTTTCGACTATCAGTTGGATGATGCCAATGAAACAAGTTACTCTCTGCAAGATCAAGCAAATATCAATGCAGTTTGGGCTTCACTTATAGTGGAAGAATGTTCTCGTCTTGGTATAGTGGTGAGCAAGAATTTTCATCCGTTGGATATCTTTTGTTCCATATGTCTGATTGATACTTTCTTTCAGTACTTTTGTGTAGCTCCAGGGTCAAGATCATCACCTCTTGCCATTGCTGCTTCCACCCATCCCCTAACAACATGTATTTCATGTTTTGATGAGCGCTCTCTTGCATTTCATGCTGTTGGTTATTCAAAGGGGTCTCATAAACCAGCAGTCATCATAACATCATCAGGCACTGCAGTTTCAAATCTTCTTCCTGCTGTGAGTTTCATAGAAGCAGCATAATACCCGAAGCTTAATTTACTGGGAGCAAAGGGCATTTCACAGTCCAACGATTTTGCAATTATTTGCTTGTGTTCCGAATATGCATAAAACATGTGTTAATTCCTTATCATCTTTTAGGCTGGCTCAACCTTTCAAGTTTGTGGTTGTGTGACACAATTTTGGAATGCCACACTTTGCAAGAAACTTCTTGTTCTTCTTCTCTTTCTTGCATGCAGAGCTTCATGAGCTATTGTTTTTTTTTCCAGTATATTCCTACCTTAGATTTTTAAATATTCATCTCATTTTCTGTATTATGTATGAGATTAGTTTTGACTAGCAACAACTACAGGTTGTGGAAGCTAGTCAGGATTTTGTGCCACTTCTATTGCTGACTGCAGATCGTCCTCCTGAGCTTCTGGATGCTGGGGCAAACCAAGCAATTAATCAGGTATACAATTATGAATTTTATTAAAATTTGGAATTCGTAACTAAATTTATTTTTTTGTGGTTAAAATCTCATGCGCCACATTGTTGAAATGGATGTCAGGTGAACCATTTTGGTTCTTTTGTAAGGTTCACCTTTAGTCTTCCTGCACCTACTGATAATATTCCTGCCCGGATGGTGCTTACGACAATCGACTCCGCTGTGCATTGGGCAACCTCTTTGCCATTTGGCCCTGTTCATATTAATTGTCCTTTTAGAGAGCCTCTCGATGATAGTTCAGACAATTGGATGTTAAGTTGTTTAAAAGGATTGGATATTTGGATGTCTGGTGCGGAACCATTCACTAAATATATTCAACTGCAAAATTATCTTGCATGTAAAGCTGGTGCATGTGTCCCAATGGCAGAGGTTCTTGAAATAATTAAGGGGACTGATACAGGGCTTTTACTTCTCGGTGCGATTCACACAGAAGATGAAATATGGGCAGCTCTTCTCTTGGCTAAACACCTTAATTGGCCTGTTGTAGCTGACATCTTATCAGGGCTAAGATTAAGAAAGCTCCTTCCTTCTCTACCTGAAATTGAAGAGAATGTTTTGTTTGTTGATCATCTAGACCATGCTTTATTGTCGGAAGGGGTCAGGGGTTGGATTCATTTTGATGTGATTGTTCAGGTATAAACAAATTGTTTATTTTTTATTGTTATTAAGTCTACTGTATGTGATTTTAATTCAAATTACTACCTTAGAAGTGCAAGACATCTTAAAGGAAGTTGGTTACCAAGATGATAGCGGCAAATTTGAGTACTAAATTTACTGCATTTGATTTCATTCAAATTACTTCCTTAGAAGTTTAAGCATGAAAAAGATGTGAAATTCAGGGCAGCATGGGAAAGTGCTCTTCGATAAATTTATGATGAAAGAGCTGACAAGACATGAGTAAATGGTATTACTCTGAAATTCACAATAATGCCAGTCTTATCTCCCCACATTTGCCTAAGCATCATTTTTTGCAAGAAATGGAAGAAAAAGTTTGAAAAGCTTGAATGGAATTAGAAATCATGTGATTACTACCATAACATGTCTCCAATAAAGAAAAAGACTTTTATGCACATCTATAACGAAAACAGTACCCTATTTGGACTTCTGCTGTATGCACTAATTTCATAACAAGTGAATCTTCTTTATTCATCAATTATATCTTCTAGTTCTGAATAATATACAGATTGGAAGTCGGATAACAAGCAAGCGTGTTAGTCAAATGGTGGAAGAATGTTTTCCGTGCACATATATCTTAGTTGACAATCACCCATGTCGTCATGATCCATCACATTTTGTAACACACAGAGTGCAGTGCTCCATTCGTCAGTTTGCTGATAGCTTAATGAAATCTCAATTTTCACACAGGAGCAACAAATGGTGTTTTTATCTACAAGCTTTGAATACAATGGTATTTGATTTAACCATATGATGCTATATTTTACTATTTTAAATTTGTGATTTTAGTCTTCTGACAGTTTGATGAACATGTGAGTGGTGCCATTGTCAATGTAAGCAAATATTCTAGTTGACATTCCTCATATGGCAGCTTGCTGTATTTTATTATTTGTTTGTATGTATGTTTTCTTAAAGTTTTTGTCTTTTTTCTTGCAGGTTGCCTGGGATATATCATTTCAAATTAATGCAGAGTACTCAATAACTGAGCCTCATGTTGCACATGTAATTACAGAAGCTCTTTCAGCTGAGTCAGCTCTATTTGTTGGCAACAGCATGGTAATACGTGATGCAGACATGTATGGACGCAGTTGTAAAACTCATGCTCACAGCATTGCACATATGATGTTGGACTCAAAACTTCCATGTCTTAGTATAAGAGTGGCTGGAAACAGGGGAGCTAGTGGTATTGATGGCTTGCTTAGCACAGCAATTGGTTTTGCTGTTGGATGCAATAAACAAGTTAGTGTTCTAAATTTGTTTTCATTTCAGTAATAGTATGTGCTTTAACTCTTTTAGTTCTCGAGTTCAAGTATGTATTCCTTTTCTCCTTTTCACCTTATAAGTTGATATATTTGTCTGCACTATTTTGTTTTTATAATTTTCATGAACATACATCTATTCATATTTTGGTAATCATGTGTAGGTGCTTTGTTTGGTTGGAGATGTATCTATGCTTCACGATACAAATGGCTTGGCAATTTTGACCCAAAGGTCCATGATATACTTTTGTTTTGTGGATTTTTGTTATTTTCTTGATATTTATTGATGTTTTAAAAAGAATGATTTTGAAGTCCTCAAGATCTTACTGCAGCTAACTTCAATCACCATGCTTTGAAAACCAGCATCATTAGTTCTTGCTGTCAAAGAAATATCTCACCTAAAAGTTTAAGCTGCTAAGTGAAACCCCAATATATGATTTATATTAATTTTTTAACACACCTCCTTAAGTGAAAATCTTTTGGGTTTGAAACTTGCACACAAGTCCACATTACCTTGTGCTTAATTTTATCAAATAGAATGAGGGTGATGAGATTCGAACTCGTGACCGCTGGGTCAACAAAGCTCTAATACCATATCAAAGAACTATTTTACCTATAAGTTTAAGCTGTTAGGTGAAGCCCCAATATATGATTTATATTATTCTCTAACACTTGTGTGGCATTGCATGAGGCATGGTAAACTGTGGAGGAACTGAAGTTCTGCTGCACAGTATCTCAGGAACTATTCTGTTGGTGTAAAGGGACTATAGTCACAATTTAATCAAACTAGAACCTCAGGAACATAAAACAATTACTCTTGCAACAATCTCATTAACAAGTGTCTTCATATATTTAACAGCAGTTGCTTTGGTTTTGTTCTCAAAGTAGTCATATGATACACCTAACTCATCATTGATGTTCTCTCAGTTATCTAATTCATACCAAGGCAGCACAATGTTACATGCAAAACAATATACATGGCCAAACCCTACTGGTTTTTTCAAGGATTTGACTTTCTGAAGAATGTCAATTTTTATACTAATTTTTAAAGGATTGACTTTCTGAAGGGTGTCAAGGAAACCAATGAGGATACTTGTGATAAACAATCATGGCGGAGCAATTTTCAGCCTCCTTCCTTTTGCAGATAAAACTGACCCTCGAATATTGGATCAGTATTTCTACACTTCCCATAGAATCTCAATTCAAAAACTTTGTGAGGCACACAGGTAAAAAAATCAAACTTTAACTGGTTGTAATTGAAATATGCTTGTCTGAGTTTGCTCCTGTTATGTATCACTTGGCTTTATATGTAATCTGAATTTTTGCTTGTTTATTTAGATGATTTTAAATTTTAAATGCCAAGATATATATTTGATTTATTTTCTCTGAAACAGTGATGGCCATATGGTTCATATGTGACATGAAATGGAGTTCTGAAATATACATGGTCATGCTTTAATAGTCTCAAATTTATCTAATTTTGTGTTTGGGAAATGAAGTTCTTGCTTCTCTAAGATTAGGGGTATCACTTTTTTGCCTGTTTCTTCATACAAATTGTCAAGTGTATCTCTATATTTTTTTCAAATCTGGAAATGACATTTTGTTGAATATACCATTGAAACTGTGTGTAGACACACACACATGTAAATGGTTTTTTTTAATACAATTTAAATTCACTGAATGGCATGCAGTGTGAGACATTTACCAGTGAAGACAAAGGTGGAACTTCAAGAGGCTTTACTTAAATTTGAACATGAGAAGACAGATTGTGTAATTGAAGTGGAGAGCTGCATTGGTGCCAATTCAACCTTCCACAGGTTGAAGTTTGCTTTGTGACTGCTTTTTAGTCAAATTCAACTTCGAATTACTTGTGCAGTCCACTGACAAATGATTGTTCTTATTTCAGTACTTTAAGAAAATCTGCACAGCAAGCAGCAGATCATGCTTTAAGTATTCTTTCAAGGCTTTCTGTTGGAGTTTCCATTTCAGATGGGTTGTTTCTCTACAAGATCCATAAAATGAATTTTTCACTGTACAGGTTAGCCTTTTTCTTAAGACGGATAAATTTTTTAAATTGCTTCAACATTATGAACTTTACATTATTAGGCTTCAAGCTTCTATTATTTTGTGTGACAGAATTCAACTCTGTGCTCCTCCTACCTCGAGCTCTGCTGATCATCATCATAATGAGTTCCACAGGGAAGGTTATATTTTATCCGTGTATCTAGAAGATGGAAGTGTTGGGTATGGTGAGGTTGGTTTTGGGTTAAATTTTCAGTTGTTCACCTATTATTTTTTCTCTTGTTCTTCTCCTCTTTGGCTCCATGTGAAAATCTCTACTTGTGATGATTGTAATATTGTATTTCTGATGTTACCATATCATGCTGCTTTGTTGCTGCTGTTTACACAAAATGTTTGGCGTTTTCACTATTCTAATTGAATGTATAGTATATTGATAAATATCTCATTCATATGAGGTTGAATTAGTTGGGGGAACGTGAATGGTTAGCAAACAGAACTTGTGTCTGATATTGCTAGAGTTTAGTTGTGCATAATTGGTGGATTGTGGTCATTGAAAGATAATGTTGAGCAATATGATCATTTAAATGGTGATAAATTTTCAGTCAATGAGCAATTGATTCTGAATTTCTGTTTTGCTATCTCCTTGTGACTGTGAAATGCGATTTATCTAATTTTTGGGAATTGTATAGTATTTCAGTCACTTGAAATTAGAAAACAAACGCATTAAAAGATTTCTTTACCTTGCCGCGAAAAAGCAAAACCAAATATTTCTACTCATAAAATAAATAAGTAGACCTACCATGTGGTTTATTTAGACATTTAGAGTGATCTGTTTATCAAACATTGCTTGGATGGTTACAATGCTGTATAAAATATGGCATAGGAAATCATAAATTGATTTGGATTCGTTACTTCCTTAATGTTTTTTTCCTGGTTCTTTGGTCAGTTTGATGCTAGAAAATGTATTCAAAATTTTTAAGCAGTATGCATCTCTCTTGTGAAACCTAGTAAACTATGCCAGTTCAATTTTCCTTCCTTGAGATTGATGTTTGACACATGGAAATAGCACAATCTTCTAGAAATTTGCATATTGTATGTGTGAAAAGCCAGAGGGGAGAAAAATTGTAATGGGAGGAGTATCCATGTTCAGCTTTCCTGTTTGTTAGATTGACAGTTTGAACACAATTATATCTCAGAGATGATTGCAAACAATGTCAATACCCCTTCCCCTTCTCTAATATGTTTTTTTTTTTTAAAAAAAAATCTCAACTCTTTTGACATTCATACAAGTCCCTAACCCTATGGCGTTTCTGTACCTTAGAAGAAAAGGACGTTAAATGTAAAATACTGTCTTTTTTTCTGTAACCTTTTCCAAATTTGGAGATTACTTAATTCTTCGTTACTGTCATTGAACAGGTTGCACCTCTTGAAATCCACAAAGAAAATCTGGTGGATGTAGAAGAGCAGCTTCTATTTCTTCTTCATATCATTAAAGGAATCAAGATTAATGTTTTTCTTCCTACTCTGAAAGGCTCTTTCACTTCTTGGATATGGAGCAACTTAGGAATTACGGTAGGTCTATTTATCTCCAATTTATATGCACATATGTGCATGCATAATGCATTTAGTCTCAAGCATACCAGAGGGAAAAGGTAGTTATAAGATGATGTCATGCTCCTTCTGTGGTGGGCTAATGCACATTTGATCCATTGTTGTTACTCAGGAATGTTCAATTTTTCCAAGTGTTAGATGTGGTCTTGAAATGGCTATCTTGAGCGCCATAGCAGTAAGTCAAGGTTCCAGTTTTATAAGTATGCTTCAACCTCAAATGATAAATGAAGAAATTTATGAAAAGTCAAGTGTTAAGATATGTGCCCTTGTTGATTCTAACGGGACTCCCAATGAGGTTGCTTATATTGCTTCCTCACTTGTTGAAGAAGGATTCACTGCAATAAAACTCAAAGTAAGTCTTGGTGGAACTGCTAGAATGCTGTTAATAACTAAAAAACTTTTTATCATTTCACAAAGCGAATTTTGCTTCATGTTATTATATTGTTATTGGTAACTCAATCCCACTAGCTTACAAGTTCGAACTCTTTCCTAACAGGTTGGACGTCGGGCAGATCCCATTCAAGATGCTGCAGTTATATGCAAAGTACGAAATGAGGTCGGTCCTCATGTTGAACTCCGTGTGGATGCCAACAGAAAATGGACCTATGAAGAAGCTATCCAGTTTGGTTTTCTTGTAAAAGATTGTGACCTACAATATATTGAGGTATACTTTACAGGAAACTGCTACACTGCCTCTTTTTCCTGGGGATTTAGTATTGTAGTTCATGGTATTTTGTACAAAACTCCCAAGGAAATCTCGGTGCAAAGTTTATAGTCACTTTTGACAATTTAACAATATGTTTCTTTCAATACATTCGATTTGGGCCTTAATGGTGCTTTAACAAGTTATCTGTAGGGAATATTTGTACTTTTTTTACTGATTGATTTCATTATTTCAGGAACCTGTTGAGAATGTTGATGATATTGTGAAGTTCTGTGAAGAAACTGGCATACCTGCAGCCCTTGATGAAACTATTGACAATTTTCAAGAAAGTCATCTAAATATGCTTGCAAAGTATACTCACCCTGGAATTGTTGCTGTGGTTAGTGGTGCTAAATATTCACTTTTTCTTGACCATCCTTCATGTGGAAGTAGAGATACTGGTAGCTTAGCTTTACTGAGATGAAGCACTCACTTGAGAAGTTTAGGCAGATGAATTCTAGATGTGAAATTAACCTGGCCAGATATGTTTGATAGTATTGAGAGAAATATATATTCATGAATGATAGGTTGTGTTTTCAACAATATCAATTACAGGTTCAAATTAGTTTAATATGGCTGAATGACTGACTTTGAAAGATTGACTGGCAGCATTTTGAGAGCATTGTTGTTTTTAGACTGTTTTATGACTGTTACCGTTGTTGTCTTTATGGTGATCCTCATCATCGCTGTCACCAATAGTTTATCCACGATTATCAGTATCTGCTGTTGAAAATTGATATTTTGTTAATTTTGGCATTTATATATGGAAACAAAACCATCTATACAGCTTCAATCAGATGAATGCACTAAAAGTCCTCAGAGACAAAATGTAATATTTTAGTTTCATTCTTTAAGGGTGTTTTACCCAGAATTATACAATAAATCAAAGCAAGTTTGTTGGTTTGATCCTGAAGTGATTTTGTTTTATGGTTCTGTTAGGTAATCAAACCAAGTGTCATTGGTGGGTTTGAAAAGGCAGCAATGATTGCACGATGGGCACAGAAGCATGGAAAAATGGCTGTTGTTAGTGCTGCATTTGAAAGTGGCTTAGGCTTGTCAACTTATATTCTATTCTCCTATTACCTGGAGCAGCTAAATGTTTTTTATACAGTTATGAACCGTGAAATCAGGCCATCTATAGCCCATGGTCTCGGAACTTATAAATGGCTTAAACAAGATGTCACAGCTATACCTCTTGGGATTCATTATGATCCATGTAAAGGCTTTATGGGAGCATCTGTTGCTGCTGCCATTCAACTCTTAAAGAACTTTAAAGTCAATAATAATGTTATTCATAAAACTTTTAATGAAGAGCAAGTTCATAGATATCATTTGACAGTGAATTCAAAGAATTTCTCCTACTCCATCAAAGTTCATGAAGTTGGACAAGAAAGCAATGTAAGTACAGGGACTTCATGATTTCATTTCTCACATGGCTTTTATTTTTTTCATTCTCTCTTAAAAATTATGCGTGGGCTGTTTTTGGTGTTCTCTTTACTGAGGTGGCATCTTCAATCTTGAGTTACGAACTGTTTTATGGTATGTGTGGTTTTCTGCTATTAAAAAACTTCAATACCATTGTTTTCAATTTAATGGTATTTGTGGTTGTCTGCTATTGAAAAACTTCAATACCATTGTTTACTGAGGTGGCATCTTCAATCTTGAGTTACAAACTTCTTTATGGTATGTGCGTGGTTGTCTGCTATTAAAAAACTTCAATACCATTGTTTTCTCTTCTTATAGTTTCATTCCAATTATCAAGGCATTGATGTAGGCTTGAAATTGCCTTCAATTTATCCATGTATGAGTGCTGACTCTGGCATTATTTTGCCTTGCAGGATAATGTTGTTATATTTCTTCATGGATTTCTTGGAACTGGTGAAGATTGGATCCCCATCATGAAGGCCATCTCAGGATCAGCAAAATGCATTTCAATTGATCTTCCTGGACATGGGGGATCAAAAATACAAAATCATGGTTGTAAGGGAGCCCAAGAGGAAGCAACTTTGTCAATTGAAATAGTTGCAGATGTATTATATGAGCTGATTCAAGGCATAACTCCTTTTAAGGTTACCCTGGTTGGATATTCTATGGGAGCTAGGATTGCGTTGCACATGGCACTGAGGCTTAGTCATAAGGTATACTCTTGTTATCGGAGATTTCCTTCCATTTGAGTTGAGGATTTTGTGTTTATTTAGTTGACACAACTGTAAACATATAATTCACAGATTGACAGGGCTGTTATAATATCTGGTAGCCCTGGCCTGAAGGATACAACTGCAAGAAAAATCCGTCAGGCTAAAGATGATTCTAGAGCAGACTCCCTTGTTGCCTATGGTTTAGAACTCTTTCTTGATTCCTGGTATGCTGGAGAGCTCTGGAAGAGGTGATTTCTTTTCCGCTCTTTACAGTATCCACTTTTTATGCCTTCCTCATCCTTAAGGGCTCTATGCTTTCATCATTTATGATCTTAATAGCACATTTGTATTTACAGCCTGAGAAGTCATCCCCATTTTAAGGAAATAGTTGCCAGCCGCATTGTGCACGAGGATGTCCAAAGCCTTGCAAAAGCCCTGTCAGGCCTCAGCACTGGGAGCCAGATGTAAGTTAATCTGGACATTTTCCTTTTTGAGGAAGGATTGAGTCTACTTGTGAATTCATTTTCTTGCTTTTTATTATTTGGTGATTTAATGATGTGCTTCATATAATGTAAATCAACACCATATAAATCTGGCTTCAGTGCCATGGGAATCAGAGAAGCAGAGCCTTGTTTGGAAGCCAAGCTCCGCAGTTGTATGTTAGAAGATAATCATTAAGCCGATGCTTTTTCCATAGAAATAAACCAGTGATCTAATGGAAGAATCTTATCCTTTTGTTCCTTTGGTATGACATGGCTGATCAACACCTTGACTTGGATAGGCTCTTAGTTTTATTTCATATGAATATCTGAGAGAAATTCTTTTGAGTACTTTATTAGGTTTCATGGAAACAGAAATTCGTTCTTGATCTTTGTGTGTGAAAATCAATTGCAAGGCAAATTGATTCCTCCCAAAATTCAGTATTTGAAATCATTGCTATATGAAATCCGAGCCTTGATTTGACAACTAAGGTGTGTAGATGAAGTCTTGATTCCTTAAAAAATAAATTAGATGTAAGATACCCTCTATATTGATTTGGACATTTCTCAGCAGAAGAGTCTTCTCTGTGATTTTTCTACATTTAAGCTTGGTCAATTGCAGGAAGGTCCACCTGTAACCTGTATTATATTCAAATCTGAGATCTTTAGAGCCCTTTTATATCATGAAGCCCTACTATTATCACTACTTCTATGTGTTTTGGAATAGTAAACCTGTGTGCTGACTATTGTCTGGCATTTTCATGGATACCGTTCTTTATGCTTATAGTTGGCCAAATGTTAGAAATGTAAACTTACTGTTAAGGTCTCTGACCTTTGAGCTCAACTTTAGACCCTTCTAAAATTATTGCTAAAAATAGTGTCAACTTTGGAACTTGAATGTATTTGACTCAGGAATAGAAATGTCTCACACTGAAAGGTGACTGTTAGTACAAGTAATGAAGTGAAATATGAAACCTCAAACTGTATCGACATAGACAGAAACACAAACAGAAGACAATAAGCTAAAAAGACGTATTTGAAGCTGAATAGGGTTGTCACATACAGCCCTAATTCATTATTTTATCTCTAAATATTTCTTTCCAAGTAGTTTGCCATCCTAGAAGGTTTACAACTCCATCAATAAACTTAAAATCTTACCTAGACTAAAAATGAAACTTGAAATTAAAAGAAAAGTAATGAAAGTCCTAAACAAAATAGAAAAAATATCTTAAATAAAGCTGGAAGAATAATACAAGAGATCTAATCCAAATAGGAAAAAAATTATAAATCAATCAGGAAAATATAATAAATCCTAAACATTTAACTTGTAGACCTTATTTGAAGGCCTTTACAAACTCTGATGGGTAAGATATCTTGACCTCTGAAGGAAACAAGGTTTCTGGAATCGTTTCGCAAAATATCAACCCATTTCAATGGTTGGATTGAAAGTTATGCTCATTATATAAAGCTGCATACTATGGAAAAAACTCCTGCATCATGTTCCTTCTCTAATTCTCTGTCAATATACCCGTCCCTTGGTGCTCTCTAATCAGCTTGATCCCTTTTATCTAAAGAATGTCCATTGGAAGATGAGTCAACTTGTCAAAACAACTTGACATGAGTTATTTGTACTTGAACCATGACAACCATTCTTGAACACAAATTTCTTAACAAATGATTATTGTTAGAACCAGTTGAATTCTCCTGTCTCGAGTTAATTTTTTCATTGCTTTTTCTTTCTTAACGATTATCCTCAAACAATAGGTCATTGTGGGAAGACTTGAAGCGATGTGATTTGCCCCTTTTACTCATTGTTGGAGAGAAAGATGTGAAGTTCAAGTCAATTGCTCAAAAAATGTTCAATGAAGTTGTCCAAGATAGGAAGGGTGAAGACGGCAAGGGGAACAATATTTGTGAGGTACTTGAGGTTCCCAACTGTGGTCATGCTGTTCATCTGGAAAACCCTCTTCCTATTATTAGTGCCATGAGAAGATTTTTGACCAGAGGAAGGAGTTCCTCCAGAGCACAGTAAAACGGTGTGATGCTCTACCCGGTAACAGCAGATGACTGACTCTGATCCAAATACGGCCATTGATGCTGGATCCTATTTATCTAAGAAATCCACGGTCCAGGTTCTGATGCTTGCTTTAAAGATATTCTGAAAACAACCGAAATGAGCGTTGCAATCAGGGTACAGTTGAAGATTTGATCTGTTAGAGAACACTACATAAGAGGTATAACTGTTATGAGCAAAGATGAGAGAGGTGGAGTTAGGGTTGGTGCGAGCGTGAGAATCCTTTTGTTTTCATTTTGAATTGTTTTGTTGTTGAAATACATTACAAGGAAGAGGTCTTCATGAAAAACCTCATCTTGGAGGCGAGGCTTGGTTTAGCGGCATGATATCTTCATTTGGCCATGATGCAAATAATCAAAGATTCAATCCAATTAGTTTGAAGAATTGAGTGATGGGCTGTTTGGCTTTTCGTTTCTTTTTTAATTCTGTGACTGGATATGAGCGGTGGTTCAATACGTTAGTTGAGTTTGGATATGGAATGTCTATATGGACAGATACCTTAGCCGTTGCAATCAGTAGGGTCATGAAACATACCAAAACGGGGAGGCGGCGTGAAAGAACTCCAAGTTTGAACGGCAGAAAAACGAAAGGTATTGTAATTTCACTATTGCGTTCAGCTCCCCGGATTAAGATAAGATGCTTTTATTATAAATTAAAATTTTTAATGTTTTTAAATTATTTTGATGGCAAAAATAAATTTTATTTTAATAAATTTTTAATTAAAAAACATTTTCAATAATAATTTTATCTCATTATCAATCAGTCACTAAGGCCCGCCAACATGCGTTGACGATTCACCAATCTTTCCTCCCGCCTGCTGGGAGCCAGAAAGCTTGCTTGACATGATATTGATTGCGATATTCCCTTCTCATCTTACTAATTTTAGTCTTTTTTTATTATTATTATTATTAGTCCTATTTTATTTCTATTACTTTAATAGTTAAAATAATTGATTTATTTTTGTCTAGTGGTTTAATATAAAAAATCGATGTAGTTAGTAGTTGATAGAGGTAGTGCCTGATAAATCAAGGTTGTTAATAGTTGGTACTTGTAAGATGATTTTTTTTATGGACAAGAGGGTTCTTATAAAGAGAAAAAACACTAATATTTTAGAAAATTAAACTTTGAAATATGTAAGTTAAAAGTGTTAGAGAATTAAAAGATTAGGAGCATTTGGTTTAGGAAGGAAGTGTTTGAGTCATGGTCTAATTGAAGTTTTTTTATTTTTGAATATTTTTAAATTATTTTGATGTGTTAATATCAAAAATATTTTTAAAAAAAAATAATTAAAAACAATAATTACTGTTTCAGCCACACTGTATCAATTTTTAGATCTGAACCAGTATTAAAGCTATTAATCTCTTCTTCTTCTAGCTTGGACATTATTAAATCGAAAATTCTAATCCATGACATAACTTTTTTAGTAGATATTATTAAATCGAGATACGTTTCCTATGAACTGACTAGCTATATATCCACGCATGCACGTCCATCATTGTCATACATAGTCGCTGTTCTATCTGGAACGTTGACTGAGCTTTATTTAGTCTAGATAGATAGCGCTGTACCATACATTTCTTCCAGAACTTTCGAATTGCTCAGTACTTCTCTTCTAGAACTTAGCAGCCGAGCAAGTATGCTGAGTGTACGGTACCGCCTGATCCATCCTTGTATCATTTTTGGATTTCAACGTCTTTGTGTCGGTAGATTATTTTTTTATTTTTCAAAAAATATTTTTTTTATATCAATACATTAAAATAATATAAAAAAGTTAATTTAGAACAAAAAATAATTTTAATTTTAATTTTTTTCACCAAAAATAATTTTGAAATGCAATACCAAAAATAATAAGAAGAGAGAGAGAGAGTATAATTTAAGCAATCCGTGCAACCTGTCAAATTAGACATGGCCGCCACAGACCAGGGTTCTTTACGGCTCACACGTGGCTAGTTGCCAGTAGGCTCAACTCACCAAGTGAACCGAGCTTCTAGAGTTGCAATTTCATACTTTCGTCCGAGATTTTGTATCTGCCTAATTTGAAACTCTCCATATATAATCCCCATCACCCAGCTCTTGAACAGTCTATACATGAACAGTTCTATAGAGCGACCCTATTAATTCCCATTTCTCTATTAGCATTAGCAATGGTTTGGGGTTCGTTACGGGTAGGAAACTTGCTCAACTGCTTGCTCTCTCTTCTTTCTCTGAATTCTGGAGCACAGCATGATGATCAAGATCATGATCTTGAATCCAACTCGGACCAATCAACACGAGCGAATAACTCAGATCAAAACAGACGCTGCCATGATCATGTCCAACAAACCTCGATCACGATGCCCAGCATCTCACCTGGCCCTTCAGCTTCTTCTGTAGAAACAGAAAGATCAGTTGAGTTAACCACCACCATTGATTCTTCATCATCCTCAGCTTCGACACAAACACCAGCGCAAGAAAACCTCTCAAAAGAGAATCGGCCTTTCCATCGAATAATCGAAACATTTAGAGAGAAGGAACTAAGCAAGCATATATTGATCCTAGCAGTTCCCATGACCATCGGCTTGTTCTCTGTACTAGACAACCCGGCTAGCGAGCCTTTAGCGCTGCGCGTGATGGCGGTTTCACTTGCTTTAGGGTTTATGGGGATTTGGAATGGTAATCTGCTCCGAACAACTTGGAATGAAGCATCAAACGTGATTGAGTTGCTGGGGGTAGCATTCATGCTGCTAGCATTTTTTGGATTCGTTGCTTGGTTTTTACCAGAGATCAGTCTTGTTTGGATCCCCTTCCTTTGCTGGGTTCTATCACTTCTTCCTCTTGTAATTGCCATTTGCTCTAGGGAGAGGGCCAGCAAAGATGGGGAAAGGTAAGATCCCAGCAACAGACTACCTCGTCCACACTTGCATGATGTATGATTGGATCAGCTGTAAACTACCAAGCTAAACCAAAACTATATATTGTTCATATATATATATATATATATATATATATGAACTGAACCTTGGATTAGTTCTCTTCTGTAGTTCATGAGGTTGCAGAAGTCTATCTGTTTGTTTGGTTATTTTTATTTTATAATCTGGATGGTATTGAAAGATTGATTGCAGCAATTTGGCATGTTTAATTATTTCTTCATACAGTACTGTTGGTCAATAAAATGTAGTCTAATTCACTTCCACTATTATTATTATTATAATTAAGAAATCATCGTCGCCGTAAACCGAGCCTTATTTTCTAAAAGAAAGCAATCAATCAATCAATCATGGCACAACTCTTTTTTGGATAAGCATGCATGTGTTGTTGGGAAAACCAGGAACAATCGGGAACCGATTTTGCTAAATCACAACTCACAAGTCCCATTCATTTTCTCTCTTTGTACAATCAAGAACACTGGTAAAATTAAATGGGTCAATCGTCATATAATTTATTTATTTATTTTTAATTATTAAAAAAACACTAGTAACGACTCAATATTATTTTCATATTATAAAAAATTAAACCAGCAAGAGGAAGGTTGAAGAGGGACATGGTCGAAGAATAGCGCACTCGAAATATCCAATATAAACTATAACATTAAATACTTGTTTTGTGTTCTTGCTTCTCTAAAATGAATCCGCCATGACGAAAGGGTCATTCTATGGTATAGAATTACAACAATTCTGTATTCTCACCAGCCATTCGATTCAAACGATACCCTTAATTTAACCTAGTAAAAAGCTAAAGTGGTAAGAACATGAAAGCTTGTGCCCATAAGAAATTGTCCGATTTTGTGAATAGGTATTCAACTCTTGACTTGGAATCCTCAAATATACGTACCAGGATGAGATCGAGTTTGTCTTCTTCTACTCGCACACACACATATATGTGAGCATTCATGGATTTCTGAAATAACATGGATAATACAAGAAAAAAACATAAATATTCTCTTAATATAATGTAATTCAGCATTCAAATTTGCAACTGGAGGAAGCAGTGACAGCAGAGAAGCAATGCAGGAGGGTTGTAGATGACAAATAATACCTTCAAAATTGTTCTTACCTATATTTAACTAAGGGCTACAAACAATCTATTATTAGAATACAACAAGATCAAGATCAAGGGAGAAGTAACTGAAAAAACTCACAACACTGACAGACCTAGAAGTTTAGTTTAGAATGAAGAGTAGTGTATCTAGAAATTATTGTCTAAATCTCAACCTGATATAGCCATTAACAAGCTGGAAAACAAAGAATAAAGACATACAGTTCATCTGCCTATTCTTCCTTTCTTTTTCTCGCGCTCCATGTTCTGATTTCAATTCACTAATGCCTCTATAGAAATCATTGCATCTTTTAATTCAAAAACAATCACGTTATCGCATAAAAATTAATGGGGTGATGATTCCCTCATTAAATGGAGAGGGTACACAACAGCATACTGTATAATTATTAATAATTTACAGGCTAGCTTTTATTTTTTTGCTATATTTTTTAGTATATAAATAAATCAATTTTGACATATATATATATATATATATAGCATCGTAGGTTATATGGTTTTGGAGAGTGCTGCATGTTTCATTTATACAGGTTGACCGTCAAAAAACAGAGGGCGTGTTTCATCTGATATAATTTTAAATTATATTTTAAAAAATATATATTTTAAATCAATATAAATTCTCAAAACCGACAAAAAAAAAAACTAAATTGTCCTGATAAATATTAAATTAAAAAACCAACCACACCCGTTTTTGCATCTGTCCTCTGTCTCTAACCATGTCCTCTTGTACTCCTTTCTCTCTCTTCACAACAATCACCCTCTCTGTCTTCTTCTCTTTACTCCCTAAATATATGTAATCATCACGTTTGCTTCTTCTTCTCCCTCCTGCCGCTTTCAGATCAACTTCCATAACCCCTTGTTTCTATCTGTTAGGTTGATTTGTTGATTCGATTCTTGTTAAACCCCATAAAATCTATTTACTGTATCTGGATTTCAAAAAAGGAACTCGTTGTGTCTCTTTATTTTTGGAGATGTTTGCCTGGTTTGAACGAATCAACAAACCTCATGCCTGCTTTGAATTTGATTTTAAAAGATAAATAAAATTACTTTTGCATGGATTTTTTGTATATTCTTGTCATTTTGTCCTGAGATTAAGAGATCTTGTCCTTCAGTGCTGTCTTCGTAAAAAACTAGAAAGAAAATCTATTCTCAGATGGATAAGATTGGAGGCTTTGCAAAATCTCTCTTGAGATAGAGGGACGGTGCGAGCAGAGAAGAATTGATGGCGGCTAGGAAAGGTTGGAAGTGGTGGCTATTTTTTAGTTTAATGGCAAAACTGCAATATTTAATATAAGCCTTTTTAATTATTAAATAAAATAATGGTAATCATATAATTAATCTGATATGTTTTCCTAATTGCTTTTAGCGAGAAGGTTAAGCAATCAGCATGCAAACAGTTTGCAAGGATAGCTTTCTTCCTAATTAATAAATTAGGATTTTGCTAAATAAATAAATTCTAACATCTCAAGCTCTTTGGAATATTTATTTTAATTCATGCAAAACTAAATAAAAATGATCTTAATTACTGTCTACGTTCTTATCTCTGTTTATTCATCTAATCAAGAGAGATATTTTGCTTTTTTCTGCAATTTATTCTTTCAACTCGGCAGTAGAAGAGGAGGACAAGTAGCAGCGAGTCTAGCTAGTGACTACAAATCAAGGCTCAATTTCTTCAGAAAACTAATAAATATAGGGTGAAGATGCTTGCATGTCTCGTGCTCATGTGGAATCATCGCTTCGATTGTCTAATTTATAGCCGGATTGAAGCAGGTGGCCGGGGAAAAACCTCTCCACCACAGATGCACTTGCCGTCAACGCACTTGGAGGGGAACCCCTGACACACCGAGCCGCAGTCAATCATCCGAGGACAGCGAACCGGTGCCCTTGCCTCGGCTCCTGGCATCGTCAACAGCATGCCTGCTCATTTTACATACAAATAGATAGAGTCAGTGTTCTTGCCATGTGAACAGCAAGAAGATGAATAAAATAATAACATTCGAGCATGTGAAACAAGTGGCTAACCAGCTGTGATGAGGAAGAAGATGACCGAGAAATTCAATTTCATCGAGGTTTTTCCCGTTGTTTCGTGATGTACTGAGAGTGCAGAGTACTCGCATCATGGTAGAGCTAATTTATAGCGGAGTGAAGGAGATCAATTTCATTGTCTGGGCTGAAATGGCGGCCTCAATTAGGCATACCGTGTAAGGTAATAAGCTAGTTTTCCGATTCTGGATTAGCAGATAGGGACCATCGAATTCAAATATCCTTGAAAAATAATACAGATTACATGAGAACTCTTAATCATGGTAGCAATACATTGTACACTTTCATATCAAAATCTATATAATTGTCTTTCCAAGTTAATAAGAGATTTCTTTCTAACAATACAATAAATTAAGATTAAAAAAACCTAATAATAATTTAACTTCCTAATCAAGAACGTTTTCAGATATCTCTCTATACAGTTGTATAAAGAGATTCTATGCAATAAGTCAATACCAAGCTGGCTGGCTCAAAGATGATATTCAAACCAACCTGGTCAATTAAGTTTGGTGTTCATATGGGTAAGAGCAAAACACATGATGTTTTCCACCGGTAAGTCGCGTTGGCAGTGAAAATCAAAGCCATTTTCAACCTCCATCTTACAAACCCACAGCTTTGAAACTATTTGAGATATTTTAAAACTGTCATGTGGATGAAAAAGGTAGATTGGAGCTCTAATTTAAAAATTAGAATCGGATTTTGGGAACGCATAGAATGCTGGGAAGGTTTTTGAATATGAAAATGGATTTCTGGGTCAAAATATCAGCAACTAAGAAGATATAGCAGTTGATTTGTTTTTTTATTTTTCCTGTTAAACGGGCTTTTGTAGTGCTTGGCCCACAATCCCCCGAGCCTCTGCCCAGCACATGATAGGCCCGCCTCACTGCTTTTTCTTTTCTTTTCTAATTTATGCTCTGCCCTTTGCTTTGGATTTTCTGGATGAGATACATTTTTTATTAAATACAGAGTTATAAAATTAAATAAATTGAGATGTTTGGAAACACACATGCCTTACTCTAAATAAGTTTTATTTTATTTTAAATGCTTCATTTTTTTTAATGGCAACTGAATGCATTTAAAAATGTTGAGAGAGAAAAAAAGATAAGGGGGGGAAATTGTTTCTTTCGGAATGAATGAATTTTACAAGAGAGTCCAATGTGATAATTCATTTTATTTTTGTTTTTTTAAATTAAATTTTATATTTTTAGTAAACTAAAATTATCAAATCAAATACATTAATTAAATTACACTCGCGCGCGCGCGCGTAGATATATAAACAAACAACTGACAAGACATTTTCCACCGCATAAGACTGCTTCCACTCCTCGTAGACAAATTATACCGCACGATATTCATATCGGACATCTCAAAAACACCAGACCAATCACCTCCATACCCCAGCGGCGTAAAGTGGGTGGTGCTTGATCTTCACAGCGGCTGAAAGGGTATCAAAATTGACTGTGAAAAGACCCCATTCTTTGAGGATGACATGTTAAGATTTGATCTGCTGGTGGTGGTGGAATGGGTTTATACAGAGCTCGATGAAATTGCTCATTTTTCCCAATTGCTTCTTGATAGATCGAGATGTCATTGTCTATCATGCCTAGATCTATACGTGACACACTGAGAGTGTTTTCTCGACAACAGCATCGATTTTCTTGAGGAATGGTCATTGGTCTCTTGAAAAAACTTGTTTCAATTATTAATAAATTGATCGGCACAGTTTAAGTAACAACCAAGAACTACGAAAAAAAATTCCCAGATGAACAGTTACGGGAACTTGACGCAGTCCTCGTCCTGTTTGCAATCCGAAGCTAAGATGCTTTCCACCTTGGAGTCGCAATGGCAGTTGTTGTTAACACAAACGGCGGCGCCTTCTGCACACTCGATAGCTTTGCAGTCGGAGTCGCTTTTACACGGCAAAAACACGGTTCCGTCAGCTCTTGACACCGCCGCTGAAAATGTCATAACTGCAGAAATATATGTGCCGTTGCATTAGCCGCATTTTCAACACGTAACAAATTGCATTTGATCTTGATGGTGTCAAAAGAATCCCACTTGAAGAAAGCCTTCTCCATTTTCTTACCCTCGTTGGAAACCAGATGATTACAGAGACTAAAGAGAAGAAAAAAATTGTAGGTTTTATGTTTTTGGTCAGTTATATATATATAGATAAGATTGAGAATAACTTGATGTCAACTTATTATTTAGAGAATTTATCCAGCATCGAATAATTAAAAAAAATATAAAAGATTCGGAATAGTCAACAGCTACAAGACTTATTTTAATCCCATTCATTTTGCTATTAGAGTCTCAAAGAAACTCAATGACTCAGCAAAGATCTCGAAGTATCTTTTGATCCTATCTTATAATTATAAAAATATAAGACAACATGAAAAGTTAAAAATGCTACATAAAATGTACCTCTTCTGACGAAAATCATAAAAAAAAAAAAAAAATAGTGTTCAAGACATTGTTTTGTCAAGACAGGGGCATTTTTCTGACAGTTAATTACGTCTTAAGAACATATTTTAGCGACGAGAGTAAGTGGCAGAATGAAGCTTTCATGATTAAATTTCATCGGGAAAGCTTACGATGAGATTTCGCCGGGAAACATATAAGCGGAGGCTGGCATCGGAGATGGCCTTGCTGTTTCACGGCAAATTGTTATATGATAAAGGAGTCATCTTTCCCTACAAAAACTTTAATTTCACCGGAAAACCTCTTATGGCAGCTACCTAGATCACGAACTTTTCCTTACATATTTTCATCAGAAAAGGGTCTCTGCGAAAAGCAGTACTTTTCCAGACGAAAAGGCTCATCAACCACCGTCTGTCGCAGTGTGAGCCACAGTCGGTAAATAATCATGCATTCTTAAAATCAAAGAAGAAGGAGAAGAAGTTACCAGCTGCGAAAACGAGCACGACCAAGAAAGCCAACTTGATGGAAGACCTGCTCATATCTTCTTGTCTGGCTAATTAAATCTTCGAGAAATATATTTGATCTAGGAGGGTGTTTTCCCTGTTTAATTTTGATGGAGTCTGTGAAACCTTTTCAGGCTTATTATATAGATGAACTCACCCATAGTTAAAACGCGCGCGGGTCAACCAAATCCTGCTCAGTATGGAAAAATAACAGGAAGGGCTCTCCACCTTGCGTTTCATATTTAATTGAGCTTCCAAAAATGGGTTTAAAACTCCAAAACATGAGGGAACGGTTCAATCAAGGAAAGAGAGTATTTCCACAAGCAAGGATTAGAATACCGCATGTTTGATAGTGTGTTTCAATTGTTTTTTAAAATATTTTTTAATTAAAAATATATCAAAATAATTGGTGAATTATGCACTTAAATTACAACCAAACCTATCCTCTCTCAAAAGCCAAGACGAATGAGTGAACAAAATGGACAGTAGCTAGAGTCTAGAACCCCTTTCCAAGTGGGAACTTAATGAATAATTATTTTCTGGAATCTAGAAAAAATGAGCAATTGACAGAGATGAGGGTGATTGAGGAAGGTGGGGTCTTTTGGTTGTCGGATTCAAACTAATCTGCTTTTAGGGTTTTCTTATAATGGACAAGCAGTGATGGGAACAGTGGACATTTTGATCATCTCAGGCTCAAAAGGCTGTGCCGTTCGTGTCAATATCACCTCGCAAATCTATTTTGCAAAATCATGTATAATAGAATACAATTTAATAGGTTTATCCTATCGTCAGGATGGGCGATGGCAATGGATGGTTACGAGGTACCCTCTTGTCATTTTGAAACTAGACTCCTTGTCTGTTGTTTTGGCAATCCACGGCAAAGCTCATGTTCACAATAATTTTAAGTTGATGGATAAAAATCATTCATAAAAACCCTATCATGCCCATCTTCAATACATGAGGTGATGAAGATATACCGATGATGATATTCATACATCTGCATCCACAAAGTGCAAAATATTCGTAAGAATGAGATTTCTTGCAACGTCAGGAGATGTGATAGGGGCGCTGCATCCCAGCACGCGTCTGTTAAAGGTTGTGCTTAGACGGTAGTTCAGTGAGGAGCCATCGTGGAAGCCTATTCACAAGCCAGAGTGACAGATGCTATTTTGGATGCTGTTTTGCTAATTTTCAACATTTGCATATCATGGAAGGAATTCCCAGTAAGAAGCTGTTTGTTCAATAAATTTGTAGTCCTGATTCTGGATAAAAGTTCAATTAACAGGGAGGTAAAAAGTAGCAGAAATTGATGCTGAGCAGCAAGTGGAAAAGAAAAAGGTTGAACTGGTCCCAAATAAAAACACCAAGATTGGTTCTGTATTCAGTCAAATTCAACGGAGTTGCTAGGAAATGCCAAATCCTCAAGCCAGAAAGAAACGGCCGGTTGGTTAACCACAGAAGAGCAGAACCAATCTCTCCAGAGATCAGACAACTCCAAACTATTCTGTTTTTATTACATTTCAAAATAATCAAACATGAACAGCTAGCATATTCAGATACCACTTCCGCAAACAAAATGTCTGGTAAATTATCGGGTCCTCAAGCAAAACGACTCATCACAGAACGTATTACACATTCATAAAAGAATTGTACAAGCAAGGAATGGGTATTTAGTCATTAAGTAAGAATGTATTCTTCAAAGTTCATGCTCAACCAATCATGTGAAAAACCGGTCAAGGAAAGAATCACAAGGAAATTGATGTTGCACCATGCTCGTACAGCCTGAAACATATATGCATCCCAGGCTATGAATTTTGGTGCCTGCATTTATTGATATCATTCATTGGCAAGTCAAAAATGAGAACGGAAAAACATTCTCAATAGACCTTCCTCCCCGACGGTACAATTAGAAAACCTGTTTTTCCATGCATTCAAAAAAATACATGGTGATCATACAAGAACAAAAAAAAAAAAAAAACAGCAAAAGCAAAATACCACAAACAAAGCTAATTATATAAACACTGGTTATCCAAAATGAATTACCGTCAAAATTGGAATGGGAATTGTTAAACAGAATGAATTACCGTCAAAATGAAATGGAGTATTTTTTAGATAAATAAAACTCAATTGCTCAGCTGATTGCATACAAAACCTTGCAATTAGGCAAAATGGATGATTCATAAGCCTTAAGCAACAAGTTCATTTCACCAACAGTACAGATCACTAAACTCACCAGCAGTATACAAATAACTACAGTGCAGTAAAAGCGATCAGAGAACTTTGAAGACACAGTATGACATAGAATTCCACATCAGATTCAGTCATTTTAATCTCATCATTTAGCTTTTGCACACCAGCTACTCGAAAGATTCAAAAAAAAAAAGAATGAAATAAAAAAGAGAAGAACATCCGCTTGTATCAGATGTATAACACCCATATGCTAAATTCTCAAGACCCACTAAACACAGGGAAAAAATGAAAACTGGGCCAATCGCAAAACAAAGAAGGAAAGAAAAGAGCACAAAAAAAAGACAGACAAGACCATCAACAAAAAATAAGCAGAGAGCAAAGCGATCAGAGAACTTTGAAGACCATTATGAAAATGTGATTTCCACATAAATAAATTCGGATCAAAAGAGCTCATCATTTATACTTTGCCTTTTAAAAACCAAATCATATGTTTTTGGACAAAACAGACTCCAATGCCAGATTTATAAAAGCTCGAATAAAACGGCACAAAGGGAGAGTTTTGTTTTGGCCCAAAGTTTGGATTTTGCACCTCTGATACCTATTTTCTCGTTAATTCCTTGTAAGTCTGAAACTTTAACAAACAAGGGGCTATCTGGTGCATCTCTGGACCTGAAATTAGATAAATTATGGTCTCCTTCAGACTAGTGTTTCTTTTTTTTTTCCCTTTCTTTCTTGTGGGTGGTGGCTGCAGATAGCGATGACGGGTTTTGAGAGAGATTTATAGCGTGTTAAATTAGCGGAGTAGGGCTTCGGTGGATGGTTTAAGTGATTAATACTACATTTCGTCCCTGTACGACTGACATTTTTTAAATATGGCCTCTCTAATCTTTTTATTATTTAGATGGTTCTGCTACTCCATGTTGTTTCCATCTAATTCTTAACACATGGCCTAGAATGATCTAAACAAGCATCTTTTTTTCCCCTTACATGTTAAGAATTAATAGTAAATTGGATGGAAAGACATCAAAAATGTTTCTAGAGCTGAAGGATAAAGCAAGTAACATAAAGAAGGGTTACAATAAGAAAATAGCAAGATTTCAGGGACCAAACACATAATTAATCCATTGTCAAAATAGGATGATAACACAAACCTAGGCAGTCGCACGACGCCCTGTCGTATTGCCATGTAAATGGATTTTTTCAAAAAAAAAAAAAAGGTGTTGTTCATGCAAACAAGTTGAATATTTTCAGGTGAGGTTTTGAGAATGAATTTACCGAGTTATTTTTGTATAAACGTTCCTTTCTCAGGATGGATAACCGGGTGTGGGGAGGACTTATGGCGTTTGTAGAAGAAAAGCAAAAAAAATAAATTAAATCCCACTTGTATGTTTTATTAGTTAATCTTTTATTTTATTATGCTCAATTTGCGAGGATTTATTTGTTTGTGTTTTGTGTCCTTCCAGCAGGTTTCATAACACACACAAAGAAGTGTTAGACCTGCGACTGACAAGAAAAAACGGAGGAAAAACAAATCTATTTTTGTATTTGCAATGCATTCAACACCATAAATACACTCACACCATCAATCCACTCGGAGAAAGCCATTCCAACCAATCATGATATACAACAACAGCTTCTTTCACCACGAAAAATAGCAGCCCTCAGATGTAATCAAGTAGGAAACCTCTCTAATGTAGCAAATATAGAACTGCCACTGCAGTAGCTGCAACCAAAAATTGTTTTCACATTTAGCTGTCCTGCAGCCTGTTTTCTCCTCCCTCCTCCAATCTTTGAAACACCATATCAGCTGTGGGATGGGAAATCCCCACTTCATTCTGATGCTGTGGTGCATGCTTTGATTCTTTAACCAGCTGATTTAGAAACAAAAAACGAAACACATTTTGAGGAAAAACTCTACATTATCCGAACAGATAATAAGAGTGAAAATCTTATCAATATCAGAAGAAGATTTCTGCATGTATCATCATGTTCACAGGGAGGCCAAATAGGATAGGCATTAGCTGAATAATCAACGATATGATGAGCATTTTGCAGAAAATGATGGATTAATACCCAATCAAGGTCATCAATACATACCTTCAAATGCAACAAAGAGCCCCAGGTGTTGAATCAATAATTAGACTTTCAAAAAGGAGGGTTTTTTTTTTCAAAATATAGACCCTTTACAAACAAGAAGGAACTCATATCAAAAGTAAGAACATTTTCAACTTCACCGTCTCTAAACAAGAACTTCAAAATTAGTTAAATGTTTTCTCTCTTCCATCTTATCATTTTGTCAATAAAACCAGGAGAAGAGAATAGCTTTAAACTTAGATGAAGTAAATCAGCGCTATGAACTAGAAAATACATGTCTGAGATAACTGCAATCACACATTCAGAAAAGCATAGATCAACATAACTTAAAGAAGAATTTTACTATCAAGAACGAGGCAAAATAATCTTAAAACGTACCAGTCTCGAGACTTTTACTCGAGGGGATTGCTTCCTCGAAAAGTTATTCACAGGCTTCACTCAATGAAACATTCTTGGACGCAACCAACTTGTTGTCACCACCATGTCCATTATTGAACATGGTTAATGAAGCACCTCTTAACTTAGCAGCCAGTATTTCATTCTCCTTTGTTAGAGAAAATAGCTGCATAAAAATATCATAGCCAAAGAATTTGAGATGGATATTCTAGTCCTGTAAGTATTTTATAATCGATCATCGAAGATAATGCAGTCTTTCCAAAAAAGTGGGTCACGTAACTGAACAAAAAAGTCCCATAAAGAAAGATGAAGCGTTTTAATGGTGATGTCATGGAAATCTAATTTAGGGCTGTGGGAAAGACAGGAAACATATGGTAAATTACCTGATTCTGGATACGCTCCCTTTCTCTGGTTAGCTGCATTACTGTATCCATGATAAGCTCAGTCCTTACACTAATTTCTTTTGCTTTTTCATCTTTTGAGTAGTTAGCTTCATCCAGAGACATCTCCAAGGCATTCACTCTCGACCTTAAGAAACTGATCTCTTTATTAAGTTCCATGTTAGACTCGGATAATACAATGCATTGCTCCTCTACACCATCAGTGTTACTCTCAGCTTTCGAAACCTTCGATCTCAGGTCATCAATTAATGTTTCCATATCCCAAATTGCAGAGTATAACATGTTTTGTTGCTCTTGACTTACTTCAGATGACGCTTTTGCGTGCTGAAGTTGGATTTCTGACTCCCTCAACTGCTTCTCAAGTACAGTCACTTTCTTTGTGCTACTATCTCTACTGCCTTTAAGGAAATTAATTTCCTCCACAAGTTCCACGTTCGTATCTGTTAGCTGTGTGGCCTTTGTCTCTGCAGTCTCAGCCCTCGTTTCTGCTTCATAGATGCTTTCTTTCAGAGACTCGACCAAATTTTCCATTTCACTTAGGTGCTCTTGACTTTCCGCATTTAAAGCATTGGCATTCTGCAGACGTGACTCTGATTTTTTCAGCTGTTCTTCAAGTGATTTCACCTTTTCCATCAAAATGGGCACTTGAGAACTTATGGCAATGTGTTCTGCAATGCTGCTCTCAAGCTTCTTTATAACAGTATCTTTGGCATCCAGCTGTTTTATACAATCTTGCAGTTTCGAACTTAACTCATCTTCTCGTTGGACTGAACCGTTCAAAGTGAATTGAAAAATCTGAAGTCGACCAGCCATTTCTTTGGAAATCCCCATGAGCACTTCGGAAGCATTTTCAGCCTCTAAAAATCTTCCCCATACGACTTCTGCTGCTTCCTCCATGCGAAAAGACACCTGTTTTGTATAGTGCAGCTTCAATTCCAGATGTTCTTCATTTTGTTTTAAAGCAGAAATTTTCTTCTGTGTATCCATTTCTCTTTTAAGAGACTTATCCAACATCCTCAGGACATTTCTTTGTTTTTCAGCTGTCTGCCTTTTTGAATTCGCATCCATATTTGAAATCTGCCCATTGGCTGGCAACTCGGTGGCCTTATTGTCTTTCCCTGTCAATAAACAGATGTCATACAGGTGATTGCTTAATGACAGCAAGATTTCTCATGTATTTATATTGAAAAGCAAACTGTGTAACTTACAGTTCTCAAGTATGGATGCTGAAAAGGCCATTGGCAATTTTGCTGACTGTGCCTTCACCTCCAAGACATGCTCTTGAAACTTAATCAAAGATTCTTCTAAATTATTCAATTTATTCTCCATCACAGTGAATAGATCTGTTGAGTGTCTGCAAGAAGATATTTTATGACGGGCATCAACAATCTCTGATTGGATATTTTCCATGAAATTCTCCACCTCTCTTACCTCGGAATCTAAAATCCCAGAGAGAAGATCAAACGCCAATGCCTTCTCAACGGCTATTGCCAGGATATAGCTATTTTCTGTGGCCATTCTTGCCTCAAGATTATTATCTCGTGCCAATAGATGCACTAAAAGTACATGCAAGTTTACCAGCTTCTCAGAAGAGTGTGCCAGGTCGCAGTCTACCCTGGTTAAAACTTCCATGGTACTTTCAACCTCTTGCATTCCTTCTCTACTGGATGAGTTTCTTTCATGCACATAAACTTCACTTGATTCTGGGTTGCTGCTGTAAGCATCGTCAATGGCATAGCTCGCCATTCCTACCACTCGATTCCACTACCTGGGGAAGGAAGGAGACAAGCAAGACCTTGTAAGCTTTCCATTGGATCTATTGTGAATTGCCACTAATCACCATACGAGTGGGAAGTAACAATTAACAGAGTTATGTCCTCCAAGTAAATATTGCAGTCAGCTTTAGCATAGATAACTTCTTATTTCATCCAAATAGTAAGCAATAGACACGATATCTTGACCAACAGAATACAAGCACCACATCACTTACAGTCTGGTATCAATAAATATAAAAAAGAAATCTGATCACCTAATATCTGGTTTGCCAATGGAAGCATTGCAACCACTGGACCTGGGAGCCTGGGAGGTTGTTTCCCTCTTTACTGGAGAAAATCCAGGTTACAGCAAAAGTCAAGGTAGAAGGGTAATTAGTAACATGGTAAGGCTTTCGGATCTCTACCTAATTCTTCTCAACAAGATCTGTATTCTTCTACAACATTACCAGGCCACATGTTGAACTTCTATCAACACGCACTGATATTTTTTACATAGAAAACATGTTTGTAAACATCCCGCTAGATTTTTTGTTCAATTCAGTGTCTCCAATAAGAAAACAACTCTCAACAACGAACCACAAAGCATTCAATATAAATGATAAGTAGTTATCTTACTCACATAACTCACTCCTGCATCTCATGTTCTTAGCAGAGCTCACACTGTCTCAACCCTTTGGAGTACAATGACAAATTCAGATTATGGAAAAAAAAACGTTGAAAACTACCAGCATCCCGATTATCAACACCCCGGCCTCACCCACCTCGGATACAATTATGGAAAACCTGTTAATTTTCACTTTTACAAGACTCCAACAGACAAGCAAATGTTATGTTTTTAATTTTCTGTCAACCTTTTAGTTCCCATTGAAACCTTGATTGTTCTAAAAAAAATAGTTTTACCAAGCCAAGCTCTTGAAACATGATATTGATCGGATGAATATGAACTCCATTAATGAACCCCCCCCCCCCCTCTATAATCACAGCACCAGTTACCAGCCACCATCATTGAGCTATGCTATCTCTTAAAGACAAAAGACCGATCTCACAATTCTTGTCACCCCAGAAACTCATAAGAGCATAAGATTCTAGTGAATCAGACCCCAACATGTTAAAGCGTTGTGTTAAAGACTACAGCATACAAGATTCACATTTCATCAACAACCCAACAACCTACATATAAGAAAGAATAGGAAAAAATAAGTACCTTTGAGAGAGAAATCTTGATGGAATTTGAGGAGGATTCAGGACAAGAACAGAAAGCTTCGTGTGTCTGTCTGCCTTTACCTCTGCTATCACTACCCTCTCGTTTCATAAAACCGTTGATTTTCCTGGGATCTGTGTGGCTGATGGTTAAGTCTAAAATGAGCCGTGATGAACAGGCTAGTCAACGTCTATGCAAACTGTTGATTGTGGTGGACTGGTTTAAGACAAGGCTCCCCCTTCTGGCGTACGTTAGATGAAAAGAGCAACGCAACAATCTAGTTGAATTATTGTGTTCAGACAAAAACAATATTAAAAGGACGAGTTCCTGACAAGGCATGTATACACGTACAAAATACGTTCGGGTCGGCTAATTATTTGACAGAGGTAAAAGATAAAAGCAAAAATGAAAATTGTAGTGGGGTACTCTACTCGATGTGAGAGAAGGTACTCTTCTTCTTTTTCAACCTTTTTTTCCCCAGTGGGGTGGGGTTGAAGGAGGTTAATATGTTTTATGAACTTTGGGTGGTCGTGATTGAACACCATTAATGCCATGATTTCTTCATTAATGTGAAGAATTATTGCCACTTTCCCTTCATTTTTCTCAATTTGGTTTGAATTTGGATGTAGATTGTTGATGAATTAATACAATTAAAAATATCTCCACGATCCGAGAGACCATGGACGGGATAGAGTAAAGCACTCTCAGCTTTGCTGATTGCATGATTGTTGCATGTCAACTATCTAGCTTAATGGCTAGCTTCCGAGAATCGAGATAACCAAATACCAGAACCTCTGATACATGGGCTGGAAAGATACGAAATGAGGTTGATTTTGTGCAAGTTTTTTCCTGCATTCATCTTCGGGAAGAATTTCAATCACGGCACACAATACTTGCGCATGTTTATTAAAATTTACGGATTAACTTCTTCTTTTTTAATTTGAGAGTAAAGAAATCATTGGTGGATTAAGATTAAATATCTTGTCATGTGATTTTAGAAACGGATCTCCATTTTAATGTTTTGCCTTTAAAACCGAGCAAAAGTTTTTTGCCTGTCAATCTACATCTGAGCGTAAGAAACACCGGGCCACGGCTGGTGTTTTGAAACAAACTGCAAATAACTCAGTGGAATGGACGTACTTCCGACGATGAAATTTCGGCTTATTCGGTGCCATGGATATGGCAATTCGGTGGTTGCAGGGCCAATGCATTCGTTACCAGGCCGGGCTCTGTGAGGCCGCTCTTCCCTGGACCCTAGGTATCTTAATCTTCGATACCTTGTATCTTCCAAGTATTAACAATCAAAAGTACTGACTTCAATGGATTGATGATTATCTCCGTATAAGCGGTGGCAGGCGACTTATGAAAGACAAGAAGATTGTAAATGTAGTCTGCGCTGTATAAATAAATAATATTAATTAATTAATTAATTAATTTATTTTGACTGGGAGGAGGCGAATTAAAGTCTTACTTTTTTCCCAACGAAATAAATAAATAATATTTAAAGAAAGCAAGGCTAAAACCAACTTGAGTTCCATTTAAAATATCTGGGGGGGGGATCCTCCTTGTAAGACCCCGCACCATGCATTTTACCCAAATCTCTCCGTCACTGTGAGTTCACGGAATATCCTAAACCAGGCGAAATTAAAGGTCAGGTTTCGATAATGAATATTCCATTTTACAACTACCCTTCTCGCCTCTCCCTGCTTCGATCGCGTCTCCTCTTCCTGTCAAGTCCTGGTGTGTCACGTAACGAGGATAGTCAATGTTGGCTTGTTTGGTACAGTGTTAAAAAATGTTTTTTATTTAAAATAATATTTTTTTATTTTTAAAAATTATTTTTGATATCAGTATAATTTTTTTTGAAAATATTAAAATAATTAATTTAAAGCAGAGGGAAATAAAAAAAATACAAAAACAAATATACTCTTAAAAAAAAAGGTATCAAACTCAGCTGGTGATGTCGGGTCGGGTCGGGTCTGAGGCTCTGAGCGGTGGAACGGATCCAAATCTGCCATCGATGACTTTTTTATGGAATGTGAGCTGGCAATACCTCCTCTCTTTGATTGCTGGAGAAAAAAGAAAAGGAAATTGTGTTATTGGACTCATTAAAATGTTTTTAGGGGTATCTTAGGATATTAATTTTTAGTGTTTCTAAATCTAAAATACGTTTTTTTCCTGTTGTTTTTTTTAAAGGCGAACAAATCGACTCCATTTATGTTTTGAATAATAGGATCATATTAAAAATACCAATACATGTAAGAAAAGTTGAACAATTAGAAATCATCATCGTGTTTTCTTACTTGAGATAAATTCGAGTATGTGCCTGTTTGGGAGTGCGATTGCGGTAGCTTTTCAAAGTGTTTTTCATGCTGAAATATATCAAAATGATATTTTTTTTATTTTAAAAAAATTATTTTTGACATCAGCACATCAAAATGATATAAAAACACCAAACCATATTCATTTAAAATGCAAAAAAAAATAATTCAAATTTCGGCAAAACGCCGATTGAAACGCACAGCCAAACAGACTGTATGTAAATAGAAAATTTTATACACACATTTACTTAAGAAAATTCAAGAACTACAGAGAGATAATAAAAAAAATCAATAATAATTAAAAACAATGTGTGTAGATTGAAATATTTAACATCACAGCATGAGTTATTTATCCAATTTTATTTAATGAATTTATTTATCAAAAAATAGATATTTTTAAATAAAAGACCAAACACTTGAAAAAAGATGAGGGACTAAAATAGAATATTTAAATAAATTTCAAATATGCAACATTTGTTTTTATTTGTCCCGCCTCGTCTAGCCTTTTGTCTTTCAATACAGCTTCTACTTAAAACTTTACAGCTGAGTACCGATTTGGACTCGAGATAACTCAATCATGATATATAAAAAATTGACTGCAATCCCTTGATGTTAGTATGTACGGTCTTTCAATACAACTTGAATGAGCTGGCAGCGGAGTTATGGAGTTGTTGTTTGTAATTATCTGCGTAGATCACACCTCGTCGTAGTATTAAGAAATTCGATACTCAACCATTCGAGCAAAAAACAGCTGCGGTGAGTGCTTTATACGTTTTAAAAATGTATTAAAAAAATAAAATAAAATTTTTTATTTCCAATTAATTTTTTTTAGAATTTGTAAATCATTTTCATAGGTTAATATCAACAAATAATTATTTTTAAAAAATATATATTATTTTAATATATTTTTAAATAAAAAATATTTTCATAACAACATCAATTATAATTTCAAACTAAAAATAGAGAGTTGATAAAGCGAGCTTGATCAACGTATGGAAATTTTAAGTGCGTAAATCCTCTGTCATTTAAACAGGAAGTTAATTACCTTGGCCTTCTTCCCCAGCTGGTTAAACACCCTTGGACGCGTAATTTATGTAGTTAATCTTCCATTAATATATTAAGATCGAGTATCAAAAATCATTTGAAAAATGAACTGAACGACACTGCTCAGCAGAGCGTAAATTGCTGTGTTTCTTTATGCCGGGGATATCTTGAAAGAAACATTATAATAATAACAAGCTAGGGCTTTGAAGAATCGATCGCTATCCACCAAATGTCTGTTGTTTCACACGTCTACGTGTGCAGTGTCGATCAAGGGAGGACTGCGAAATCATAAACCCTTTGAATTTTATTTTATTTTTCTGTGGGACAATCATAGACATGGAGGGGACGGGGAGTTTAGAATAGCATGCAGGCGCTCTCTCTTATCACAATTCTCCATGCC
This sequence comes from Salix arbutifolia, assembly GCA_025169955.1. NCBI lineage: Eukaryota > Viridiplantae > Streptophyta > Magnoliopsida > Malpighiales > Salicaceae > Salix > Salix arbutifolia. The sequence goes on from CM045911.1 coordinate 11,530,849, forward strand.
TAATAGAATAAACATTTATCTTTCACAGGAAACATGATCAGAAACTTGGTGAAAGAAGATGGAGTGAATGGAAATTTTCAGAGAAAAACACGAGAAAGGTCCTTACATTTTCAGCAGGAGGCGCATCTTCTGACCGCAGTAATAATAATAAAAGAAAACTGAGTCGTGTGAACTTGGTGTTTCAGAAAAGTGGACCAGAAGAGACTTGCAAAAGTTTGAAATCTATACACTCACCTCATCTATTACCAGAAAAAGAAAAGGAAAAAAAAACATCTCATCGTGCTTTGCCATGATGTTTGCATGAAATTCATTCAGCTTTAAGGCGATTTTATCATTGACTCTGTAGATCCAGCTGACACTCCTCCCCCTCTACCTTTCAAGATCTTCACGTCGATCTCAGGCATGGCTCTGAAACTTTTGCAGGGTGATGAACCATTTTACAAGTGTCACGACTAGAACACCTAGCCTGCTGTAAAATAATAATAATAATAATAATAATAATAATAATATTCACTATGTCGCGGGTATTGGAGGCGTAATGGCCTGCACGCAACATCTTTGGTCAAGTTTTATCATCTTTCTCTTCGTGCATGCTGCTTATTCACCGTCAAAAAATCTATATTAAATCATACAAGAAATTATAAACCCTAATACACCATGCATTTTATTTCATTTAGTTAATACATATAGGCGTTTGATTTTTAGAATATTTTGTACGTGACATAGCTGTGACCATTACAAAGTACTCGGTTGCACAACCTGAGGAACGTACGTATGCCTACTGGCTGCTGGATGTTGTCAGTTTGATAATTACTTGAGCTGTTATCAAGAGTTGCCTGGCGACATTATTTGAAGCCAGCATGCTTCGAGGATAATATAAGATCTGAGAAGTCGTACGATAAATGTGAGCACGTAGTAATTTAATTATTTTCAAGTACATTAATAACATTATGGATTGGTGTATTAATATAAAGTCTCAAACGTGCTTGCTTTAATTGATTAAAGCTAGAACCAAAGGCCACTTTATTAATTATTAACATCTCCATGTGGAACAGTAGAGAGAGAGAGAAACAGTAGAGAGAGAGAGAGACAGTAGAGAGAGAGGGAGAGGGTCATTCACAATGATGCAGTTTTTGATTTGGGTTAAAGAATAATAAAGCTCTGCTTGGGAGATTTCGAATCCCCAACCATCCCATCCCATGTCTTGTTGCTTTGGATGGGATTTGGTTGCTAGCTTTCCCAAAAGGAGAGCCAACGCCAACCCTTTCCCGGCCATATTCTAAATTGACAAAACTGACCCGATCTTAATGTCCAAATGACTTATGTTATGAACTCGACTAGGTTTAATAAAACATTTTCTAAATTAATTTGTTTTTTAATTATACTCACAATTTATCTATCGGTCAATCTAATATTAAATAACAATAACAAAACAAATATTTGGTTAGTGGTTAAATTTACCATATCTAAGTACTAGGTAACCTAATGCTTGACTCATAGCTAGAGGGGCAACGAACACATATTTTTTTGTAAGATAATGGGGCGCACGACATGTCACCTGTCTTGATTTGTTTTGAAAAAAGAAAGACGATGCTTTGTTTGACCGACATACAAGAAGTGTATGATTTAAACGCACATTTTAGAGCATGATTGCAGTAGCTTTTCAAAGTGTTTGTCGTGCTGAAATATATCAAAATAATATTTTTTTTATTTTTTAAAAATCATTTTTGAAATCAGCACATCAAAATGATCTAAAAACACAAAAACGCCGGTTTTTAAAATGAAAAAAAAATTCAAATTTCGGTCAAAAATCGGTGGGATCGCAATGTGGCACTAATTATCATCTAAACACTACTTTTCAACCTCAAACACCTAAATCATACCTTTATAACCTTATAGAACCCACCCTCAACCTCTAAAAGCTAGAAAGAAACAGTGTAAAACCAATAATCAACTTGAAAAACCAATTGATCCCCTATTTTAGATTTGTTTTAGGCATTTTTAAGATAAAAAAACCCAATTCAAATTTTTATTATTATACAGAACTAATTGAAATAAAAATCCAATTTTCTCGTGGTCAAGGTCATTCAAACGACTCTTCTCTCTCTCTCTCATCAGGCTGTATTTTAACAATCACCTCCCTCTTTTCTCCCCCGATAAGAATTGAAAATGATGGAATAGAAATTTAGTACCGCAATGAGTCTATTTTAAAAAAGAAAGGACCGATCATCTCATAGCAAAATAAAATAAAATATGAAAGATATAAATGTACTTCACCAACAAATGTGAACGAACCACCTACACTTCAACCACCTGGCTTGCAATTCAACCCTCGCTCCTAAACAAGACAGTCGATTGTAAAAATAAAAAATCAAGGGTAAAATTATTTTTTTCCAAATCTCTACCATTTAGCTTTTCGTATAAACACAAACCTATCAAATGGCCTCCCATCAAAGGGCAATCAAGCACGCGTGGCAAGGCCCCACTCGCCAGCTTCCTGCCCTTCTCAAAATCCAAAGGGAGAAAACAGTGCCAAGGAATCCGATCCCATATTATCTTTCACAGGGTGGCAGTATTTCTTGCACCGTACGTCCACAGATTTTTGTCCATGGTCTTTTGTTCAGGGATAGGACAATATACACGAGGGTTTCTTACACCTTGAAACGAGGAGAGAAAAGGAAAATATATAGTTCTGGGCAGCATGCACGTCCAAATTTCATGGGAGCTCATTACAAACCTGTGTTTTTTCTCGTGCTCCTTCTCTAACATGTTACAGACCTGGTAAAACCAATCCAATCAACGCAAATCATTTTCACTTCTCGCATGGTTATTTTTTAATGTTCGGACAGCTCGGCGGTAATGGAGATCAGGATCTGGCGAGGAAAAGTGGGGGAGAGATTGCATTATTTTACCGCTCGGGTCTTTGAGATTGCAAGTCCCGAGGCTAACTAATAATGGCATGAGAGAAAGCGAGAGGGGCAGTCCATCCACAGTGTAAGGGAGTAAAAAAATCGCAACGAGTTTAGAGAATGATAAAAATATATTTGTTTTCCATGGATGACCTCCAGCCTTGCTACAGAGAAATTAAGGAGGTCAAACCTCAAACTTGATGGGTCAACTCGAGAATGCAAGGTGTGATATCACAGCCGTTCGAATCATTTACTTTTTGCAGCTGGTTCCCCGACGTGTCAGAGAAAATACATCACTGCTGGCAAATTAGTTCATTTTTAACCAGGCTAGTAACTACGAAAGAATATTTTGCAATTTGAGTCATAAACAATATCCAGATTTTTAACTATCTCTCTAGATCATTTGACCAAGAAATATCTAAGCCACGTATATTATATATCTCAGTTCACATCAAGAGATTCTCTCATAAAACATCTACGGGATCACATAAATGAAATTTTGTTTCTGCTATAATGGTACGAGTGCTTATTTGGAATTTTATTTGCGGTTTAAACTATTTTTTATTTAGAAATATATTAAAATAATATTTTTTTAAAATTATTTTTGATATTAACACATCAAAATATCTAAAAATACTCCTAAAACACAACATATCACTTGTGAGGCATGAATTGTAAGACAATTTTTGATATTTTGATTTTTCTCCTCGAGGAAGAGCTACAAGATGCCAACAATGGCATGAGCTGGTCCACTTTGACAAGAGTAGCGCAACCAACACATAATTTACTGGTTGCGTTGCTAGTTATTAGTAGGGCAACATGATAAAATAAAATAAAATAATTAAAATATTACGCTTACATAACTTTGGCCCGTATTGTGATTGGAATTGCTTTTGGCCGAAATTTGAATTTTTTTTTATATTTTAAAGACCGGCGGTTCGGTGTTTTTAGATTATTTTGATGTACTGATTTCAAAAATGATTTTTAAAAAATAAAAAAAAATATTATTTTGATGTATTTCGGTACGATAAGCACTTTAAAAAGCTACCGCAATCGCACTCCCAAACAAGCACTTTGATGGTATCGGTGCAATTCTTTATTTTTTTTAAAAAATTTAACAACACCAGTTTTAGTCGCACAATAAAAAATGTATTTTTTTTTGAAAAAATTAGGTGTGTTTGCCAATTTCTTTTATTGTGCCATTCTCTAATGATAATAATAAAAAAACACTGAGAAAACGAGGGTAAAGTAGCTAGATCTTGGATCCTTGACCAAACAAACCCCTCATTAAAAAAGCTCTTCTCTCAATGAATTTTTTTAATGAAAGGACAAGCTTACATAAGATACTTTATCTCTAATGAAAGTTGGCAATGTCAGTTGCTAGCTAAGCCAAGCAAAGCAAAGCCAAAACCGGGTGTTGTTGTTACTCACAGCAAGTAAAGTTATGAACCCAAGTGCTGGGATAATTGCAGTGATAAAAGAGATTAGCTCTAGCCATTTTATTTTTCTGAACACAATCTAGAAAAAAAGAGAGTAAAATATGAGTTAAGAGAATAATTTCAGTTATCCTGCAGATTAATTTGAGAATGCTCCAGTATTAAAAAAAAGGCGATGAAAGAGAGGAGGTGGGAATAGATAAAGGTTTACTAATAATTTTATTTTTTTACGGTAGCAGTGGCGGTGGTTAATCATCAAGAGCTCTCTTTTTGATGCAAGCGTGGGTATAAATGCAGGACCTTTGCCATTACTCTTTCGCTTTCACTCTCTCTTCAAAGTACACGAATACCCATCTTTCATTTTTCTCTCTAAGTGAAAAAGGTTGTATCCTTCTCTCTCTTTCGACATCACTTGTTGTGTCTGGGTGTAAATGTGTGTGAGAGCTGAAGCCTTAAAAAAAGCTGTGGATAGGAGGGTTTTGAACAGAGCAGAACAGAACCCAAAGAATTCAATAAAGTTTTGTTTTTGAGTGGAAAAGGGCTTGAATGAAGAGCGGAGTACCAAAAGTAGCACATAATCTGAAATGGGTATCTTTCTCTTGCTACTTTTAGCTTCTCTGATGCTGCCACAACTCTGACTAGGGTTTTGAATGGCCTATTTATTGTACTGAAATCAATGTTCTTTTGTTTTCTTTTTTGACTGCCTTCTTCCTACACACTTTGACAGCTTTCCTTTGAAACTTTTTTTTTACTGCTCATCTTGTTTCTTGTGTCCTTGGCCAGTGGGGTACTTTCCCTTGTTCCATTTTTTAGGACACTTCTAGTTCTTAGGTGGGTTACCTTTGGAAATGGTGGCAATTCAGTTTCTTTGATCTTTTGGTACCTATTTTTGTACTGGGTCGCTTCAAGTTCAGCGCCTTGGTGCTTTCAAGGCCATTAATTGAAGTGGGTCTTTCTCGTTTAGTTCTAATAATTGATGTCCTTGTAGTTAGTTAGCTACAAATATGTTTGGCTGTGGGTAATTTCTTTCTGTTCGGTGGAATCAGCTTTCGAAGCAATATCTTGACACCTCTGTGAATTTTGAAGTTTCTTACGCTGTAAGTTCAATTTTTGCGTGTGTTTGGTCTCGGTTGGAACTTCTTTATATAGATGGAAGAAACTAGAGCTTCTTGTTTAAATTTATTTTCCAACTTCCCCTGCATCCTTCAGCCCGTGTCTCTTTGATCTTTGGCTAATTATATTGAGGAGAATTCCGGGGCTGGTTAATTTTGAGATTCACTTTCTATTTGACTAAAATTCTGAAGACTAGTTACTGAAGAGGTGTTTCTCTTGGCTACTTTTGTTTATTTTTGCAAAGGAGAGATGGATACAAGTGACAAGGATAAATTTGAGTTAGAAAAGAGCAATGATAATCCTATCAACTACCATTCATCTGGTGGCATGTCCTCAGACTGGCGTTTTAACAGTACCAGTATCCCAAACTCATCTCTGGGTTTGGTTCCCACTGATAATCTGATGTCAGTTTGTAGAGGAGATCTAGTAGGTGCTGCTTCTTGCTCTTCTTCTTCCGTGATAGATTCTTTTGGGCCAGCCATGTGGGAACATCCCACCAATTCACAGAACTTGGTTTTTTGTGATATTAATGCTCAAAATATTGCAAGCAGTTCAAACACAGTAGGGATCGGAAAAGGGTTCCCATTTTCACCGAGAAATGGTATTGACAGAACACTAGAAATGGGGTGGAATCCACCTAATTCAATGCTGAAAGGTGGAATTTTCTTGCCGAATGCCCCTGGGATGCTCCCACAAAGCTTATCACAGTTTCCTGCTGATTCTGCATTCATTGAGCGTGCTGCCAGGTTTTCGTGCTTCAATGGAGGGGATTTTGGTGATATGGTGAATCCTTTCGGAGTTCCTGAATCTATGGGTCTTTTTTCGAGGGGCGGGGGGATGATGCAGGGACCAGGAGAGGTGTTTGCGGGCAGTGGGATGAAATCAGTATCTGGTGGACAAACTCAAAAGAATGTCATGAACACCGGTGAAGCTTCCAAAGATGTTTCTATGTCTGTTGACCACATGGCTACTGAAGGGAGCCCTCTCAAGAACGAGACAAAAAGAGAAAGCCTTGCAGGATCTCGTGATGAATCAAAAAAAGGGGCAGGGGGGTCTGGTAATGACACTGACGAAGCTGAATTCAGTGGTGGTAGTGGTCAAGATGAGCCATCAATGTTGGAGGGCAATTGCGGGGAGCTTTCAGCCAAGAGCCTTGGTTCAAAGAAAAGAAAAAGGAGTGGACAGGTAGCAATCGTGTTTCCTTATTTGGTGGTATGTTGATTAAATTGCTTATAACAATCATTTTTTGGCGGTAGGATGATGAGCTTGATCAGGCCAAAGGAACCCCTCAATCTGCTAAGGGTAGCCCTGAAACTCAACAGAAGGGAGACCCAAAACCAGCTTCAACTACCAGCAAGGCTAGTGGTAAACAAGGTAAACAGGGGTCTCAGGGTTCAGACCAACCAAAAGACGACTACATTCATGTCAGAGCTCGAAGAGGCCAGGCAACAAATAGCCACAGTCTTGCGGAAAGAGTAAGTTCTTTTTATCAACTCATAAATGGAATCTGAAACAAATTCTATTTCAGTGATTGGGCTCTAGATGATTGATCCTGACTGCAGGTAAGAAGGGAAAAGATCAGTGAAAGGATGAAGTTTCTACAGGACCTTGTTCCTGGCTGCAGCAAGGTTGGTTTGTTGGATTTGATAGCTTCAGGTGAAGCATATTCTTCGGAAACTCAATTGTTAATTCAGTTTTTGTCATGATATGAATTGGATCTTGCAGGTCACAGGAAAGGCAGTGATGCTAGATGAAATCATTAACTATGTGCAATCACTGCAGCGGCAGGTTGAGGTAAGACAGCGAGAATCTGTTCCTTTCTCCAATTTGATGGTTCTTAAGTAGTCGACTACATATGCATCATGCACTATCCAATGTCATCAAAAGTTCGTTTGGATAGACGAGCCTGGTTATGTGAACTATTTTCTGGTTTGTTGTAAATGGAGCAAATTACTAGCTTATCTGGTCTTTCTCTTAAGCTCTTGCTGTCGACATAAGGACAAACAATTGAAATAACAGTCTCTCTGTTGCTGCTGTTTAACCTCTCTTGTCTTTGCTTCTGTTGAGATTGCTATTTGTCTCTTTGCAGTTTTTATCAATGAAACTTGCAACGGTGAATCCAAGGCTGGATTTTAACATAGAAGGACTCCTCGCAAAAGATGTGAGTATTAGTCAGTTGTTTATATTAGCCAGTTGTTTATTCTGGCGCGTGCATCCAATCCGTATCCAGGGTTTGCATGACCAAGAATTTGCTCTTGGATCCGTAAAATGCAACTTAATGTGCTTTATCTGAGCCACAAAAGTGCTTTGTATTGTCAGATCCTTCAGTCACGTGCTGTTCCTCCATCCTCCCTGGCATTTTCCTCAGAAATGCCGATGGCCTATCCTGCATTACATCAATCTCAACCGGGGCTTATTCCCACTGCTTTTCCTGGAATGGAGAGTCACTCTGACATACTCCGGAGAACTATTAATTCTCAATTAACACCCATGACTGCAGGATTCAAGGAACCTGCTCAGGTACATCTATATCTGTTTTTTTTTTATTTACCGATAAAACTTCAGGAACATTAGTACATGGTGCTGGAAATATTTTTGAATTTTGATGGACATCAATTAAATTGGTGCATTTCGTATAGAAGTTAACCAAGCCCTGAGGCATAGAGGTCTCTAGTTTATGCTACACGGATATTTATGAACTCAGACCATGCATGCATATTCCTGTCCTAATCAAAACACCGGTGATATGTTGACCTTAAATGTCATTGGAAATTTTCTAAAGATAAAATACCAATAAACTGAAATTATTGTTTCCACTAGGCCTTCTTCAAATCACTTGTGTCACAACTTGTTTCGGTTAATATTCTTGACAGCAGCTACCCAATGTGTGGGATGATGAGCTCCACAATGTTGTCCAGATGAGCTATGGAAATAGTGCTCCCCAAGACAGCCAAGATGTAAATGGTATGGCGCTTTTAAGTTTACTACGCAATATCTCCCATGCTAAATGGATCTCATGTTGAATACATATATTTTTTTGTTGCAGAGCCACTTCCACCAGGCCATTTGAAAGTTGAACTTTAATTATTCTACTTGGCCTCGACGGGTTATATTCAGGCACATATGGTTGTATTAATATTCTTGAGGATTAAAGCACTTGTGCTTCTCATCAATTCTTGAAGATGGTGAAATTACAGATGCTTCTGGCTGATCAGTTTGAAGCTGGATGATAGTTGTAGGTGCCCAGCAGGGTTTTGAGAGCGTGAATGGCTGCTAATACTACCGCAATCTCCATGCTTCTATCACTTGATCATTATAATCCCTGTTAACCAGAAATGCGAATGGATAATTTTGAGGTTATGAATTTAAAAATGTATAGATTGACCCTCCAAAAGATAGGCTAATGGGAAACTCACGTGTCATCTAGACTCTGTAATTTACAAAACCATGGGAATCGTGTTTGTTTGTTAGTCAAAGACAGAATGTAGTGCGATTCTTTTTCCTTTCTAATTATCCTGTTCTGGAGCAAGCACCGCATTACTATTGAGTTTTGGGATGCAAATATCCATTTTTCATGGTGTTAAAAAGACCATTTTTGTTAGTAGAATTATTTCTGATTTCATGTCAAATGTGGTTCCAATCCCATTATTTAGTTCAACACTGGAAGGAGTCGATTAAAAATGTTAATTTCAAAAATTGCTGTCGTTTTTTTGATAAAAGTTATTATCAACAGCCGGTCTAATGAATTTTGAGGAGCTGCAAGATCCTTTATACATACATTTTCATTTCTAAATCCCATCAAATCCTTTGTATACACTGTAATTACACACACAGGTAATTGATCATCAATTTGACAAAGAACATTGCACTACACATTTAAAGAGATGTTCGCTGTGTCTTCGTCTGAGCTAAAGCTATCCGGACTGGATATGTCAGGACAGATATGCCATTAACAAAATCCCTCCCTCCCTCCCTCCCTCTTTCTTTTAAGGATTAGTAGACAAAAGGAGTTTCTGCGTTTGCATCATCGTCAAAAAGGATGTAAGCTGAACAGGACTGCAGAATATGAGTTTTACCACTACTCGCCAAAAACCTAATCACTATGCTTTCTTCAAATGTTTCATTTTATTTACTAACAAGTAAAGCTGCATTCCACTCTGCAACCCGTTTCTTTTTCTCCGTTCCCGCCAGAAATAAATAGTCAATTAAACGATGTCGAATTCCTCTAACTACTACTCTTCCCTGCTAAGGCTTTGCTGCGAAACCCGAAACCTGACACAAGCCAAGAAGCTCCATTGCCTCATAATCAAGTCCCTAGAAAACCCAGAAACCTTTCTCTATAACAATCTCATCAACGCGTACAGTAAAGTAGGCAATATAACCTATGCACGCCATGTGTTCGACAAAATTCCTCAACTTAACTCATTTTCATGGAACACCATGCTTTCTGCTTATTCGAAATCCGGGAATCTATCAACAATGCAAGAGATATTTAGCACCATGCCAAATCGAGATGGGGTCTCTTGGAACTCGCTTATATCTGGGTATGTTTGTCATGGCTCGGTCGTGGAAGCTGTTAAAGCTTATAAATTGATGATGAAAGATGGAGTTTTTAATTTGAATAGGATTACATTTTCTACTATGCTTTTGTTGGTGTCGAGTCAAGGGTGTGTCGATTTGGGTAGGCAGATTCATGGGCAGATTGTGAAATTTGGGTTTGGGGCTTATGTTTTTGTAGGAAGTTCTTTGGTGGATATGTATGCTAAAATGGGGTTAATTTCTGTGGCAAGTCAGGTTTTTGATGAGGTTCAAGAGAGGAATGTGGTAATGTATAATACAATGATTACAGGGTTTCTGAGATGCGGGATGGTAAAGGATTCGATGAGGGTGTTTCATGGTATGAAGGAAAGAGATTCCATTTCGTGGACAACAATGATCACAGGGCTTTTACAAAATGGATTGGAGGCCGAAGCTATGGATTTGCTTAGAGATATGAGGAGAGAAGGGATGGCGATGGATCAGTATACGTTTGGTAGTGTGTTGACTGCATGCGGGGGGCTTGTGGCTTTGAAAGAGGGAAAGGAAATTCATGCTTTTATAATTAGGAGTGAATATAACCATAATGTCTTTGTTGGTAGTGCTCTCGTTGACATGTATTGCAAGTGTAGAAGTGTACGATACGCGGAAGCAGTTTTCAAGAGAATGACAAATAAGAATGTTGTATCATGGACTGCTATGTTAGTGGGTTATGGCCAGAATGGGTTCGGTGAAGAAGCTGTCAGGGTTTTTTGTGACATGCAAAGAAATGGGATTGAGCCAGATGATTTCACTTTAGGAAGTGTTATTAGCTCATGTGCAAATCTAGCTAGCTTAGAAGAAGGTGCCCAGTTTCATTGTCAAGCCCTAATTTCTGGGTTGATTTCTTTTATAACAGTCTCCAACGCGCTCATTACTTTGTATGGTAAATGTGGAAGTATAGAAGATTCCAATCAGCTGTTTGATGAAATGAACTTCAGGGATGAAATTTCTTGGACTGCTTTGGTTTCAGGATACGCGCAGTTTGGAAAAGCCAACGAGACAATTGATTTATTTGAAAGAATGCTGGTCCAAGGCTTAAAACCTGACGCTGTTACATTCATTGCAGTCCTCTCAGCATGCAGTAGAGCAGGGTTGGTGGAGAAAGGACAACAGTATTTTGAATCAATGCTGAAGGACCATGGAATACTTCCTTTTTCTGATCACTTCACCTGCATGATTGACCTTTTTGGGCGAGCAGGAAGGTTAGAAGAAGCCAAAAATTTTATCATCACGATGCCTTTCAGTCCTGATTCAATAGGCTGGGCAACTTTGCTGAGTTCTTGCAGACTTTATGGCAATGAGGAAATCGGCAAATGGGCAGCCGAGTCTCTTCTAGAATTAGATCCCCAGAACCCTGCAGGCTATATCTTGCTCTCCAGCATCTATGCTGCTAAAGGAAAATGGAGCGATGTGGCCCAACTAAGGAGAGGAATGAGAGAAAAGAGAGCAAGAAAGGAACCAGGATTCAGTTGGATCAAGTATAAAAGCAAAGTTTATATTTTTTCAGCAGATGACCATTCAAGTCCCTTTTCTGATCAGATATATGCTGAGCTGGAGAAACTAAACCACAAGATGATAGAGGCGGGGTATGTGCCCGATGCAAGTTCAGTTCTTCATGATGTTGAAGATTTAGAGAAGATGAAGATGCTTAACCACCATAGTGAGAAACTTGCTATTGCTTTTGGGTTATTATTTATTCCCCATGGCCTTCCTATACGAGTGGTAAAAAATCTGAGGGTGTGTGGGGATTGCCACAATGCAACTAAATATATTTCCAAGATTTCTCAGAGAGAGATACTTGTAAGAGATGCTGTCAGGTTTCATTTATTTAAAGATGGAACATGTTCATGTGGAGATTTCTGGTGATATGATTCTGTTACAGTTCAAAGCTGTGTGAACAAGATTAAAACCCAGCATGCACCAGAGGTTAACCAGGATCAAGATTTTTTGAGAAGTGGGACCGTGATGATGCCTGCTCTGCAGGAGTATCACTAGAGTTCTCAAGGAATCCTTTTTTCTCAATCAAGGATTCTAGAAGAATGTCTTTATTATCTTGAAAGAATCAAGGATCCGTGAGAATAAAAAATGCTGGTATGTCTAAACTCAAAGCTACATTTTTTATATCTTATTTAGTTCCATTTACTATGCCATGGATGTTATTCTCATGTATGTGACTCTTATGTCTTCTGTGTCCCATCCCTTTCTTCTATGCATCATAAGTTCTATGGCATCACACACCCATACCCTAAAGACATAAAACTCTAAGTGGGATTCAGAAAGTATTGTCAGCTCCAAGTTGCAGCTAATAGCTCCTTGTATCATCGATTTTACCATGTTAGTGACAAAACTGTTACTTTGATCAAACTGGTGAAGCGGACAATTGCCATATTGCTGTCAATCTTTCTTAAGACACTTAATAATAAAATTGCACCTCCATTTATTTGATTATATCAAAAGGTTCTTTTGGGTTGAGAGCAGATCCTGAACTGTGTTATTAGTCGGTCTGCAGAACTCAATTTGAAAATTTGTTTTGGCATGCCATACAAAGTGACAACCCACATCTGTGACAAAATAATCAGTAAATTATTAGGGTGGTATATCCCTGCTGCATCATGAAGTCTCCCTGGGCTAACACGCTGACAACAACAAATTACCTTTCAAAAATGAAATAATAAAGAAATAGGAGTATTTCCCATTTTGAATCTGAAGGAATAGACATATGCAGAAGGTAAATCTGAAGAACACATGGATGATGAGGACAGACTCCATTCACTTGCTGTATGTTTTGATGGTCTCCTCTTTACTTTGTTGCTGGTTTCTGCATCCGGTTGAAGAGAAGCTTGTTAAAGTAAAAAAAGAAAAAAAGACATGATGGATGGCAACCCCAGTATGGGATTAGAGAAGCTAAGAAACCTGCACCTTGCTTCATATGGCAATTACTTCAGCTACAGGAGCCCAATCACCAAAGTTCCTTTCAATAAACTGATAAGCAATGCCACACTTGTCCCTTCCTACTATAAAGAGGCCACCCTTCACCTTCTCTTTGAAGTTTTGATCAATTCCCATAGCTTTTGCACGCTTGTAATTTGCAATAGCTCGGGGTTGAAAATAAATCCTGATATAAGTTTGTCCTTAAGCAGCTGTCCACCACCGAAAGCTTTGAAGAACTCCATACTATCGAAGAGCACAACACCGCCCCAATATCGAGGCCAGAAGCCTTTCACCTGCAGACCAACAATAACACAACAATTTCCCACAGAGAGAGAGAGAGAGTTGATAAGATTGTGAAGCTGAAAGTTCACCGGATACCTCTGACTCTATATGTTCATGGAGAACTGCAAATAATCAAATTCCCAGTGCATCAAATATGGGTTTCTTGGCATAACGCTGGTGAGCTTCAGCCCTGCACATGATGCACTTGTTTTGAAATTCACAAGTCAAAGTCATTGCATAAAGGACAGCTGACCAATCTTGAAAGTTGATTTATCCATGTTATTGGGTAGCTGTAAGACATTCAAGTTTAAATATTTTTCTATACCTATAGAGTGAGGTTTTGATTTCCTAAGTTTCCTGCTTGTTACCCTCTCATCTGATTGTTTTATGTGTGATTACTCTAATAAACTCATACAGTTTGCAAATATGTGTTATATCACACAAGTTTAGCTGATGAAGCAAGGCTATCTACACAAGAAAGCTACAACAAAGCAGAATACAGGTGTTTACCCAGGTCGCCTGATGCAAAGAATTACAGCTGGTTTATCTCGACATAATTCTACAGCCTTCATTGGAGGTGTCTTGGTATTCACCAAAATGCTCCATCCCAATTTTATACTCTGGTGTTAGTTTCTGAACCAAGATGTTTTCAATAGAAGAATAAGGGGCAACACTGTCAACTACTGGAGGAGGTTGTACACAGCCACATGCTCTGGGCTCAGCTGGCCCTGCAGCTGCAATTCCTTTGAAGATTTATCCATCTTTAATCAAAAAATCAGAGAGTGATTGTTCAAGTGATTTATCAGAATTCATACCACTACTGGTTTGCATCTTTTTTGAACTGACAGATGCATAACTCTTGAAATTGCTATTATTTCTGGAGACTGCGCTGTTAATTTTCCTTGCAGTGAGAGGAGCATATGATTTGAGCCATGGATCTTCACATGCACTGGTTCTGTCCATGAAACGGGCCATGTGACCTCTCTTCATCCCAAAATGAGAGGAGAGATCCCCGGTGCTTAGGCTAAGAAGCTCAGGCAAACATTTCCCAGAGGCCTCTAGCTTTTCCCCATATTGCAGCAGAGCACGATCATGCAGGTATGATCTGATTTCCAACGGCTCCTAGAGTAAGAGAGAGAATTAGAAGTTGATAGTTTAAAATGAGATGGGTCAAATTTCGACATGTTCCAGTAGTTGACAGTGAAGAAGCCAATGTATGTTGAATAACATATTTTGATCAAATGAAAAGCGAGAAGCAAATTTCAAGTATTGCTGCTGTGTCATGTTCATTGCGTGTGTATCCTCTGAATTCATAATCTTCAAATCGGTATATCATCCCAATCTTCTTCTAACAACGTTGGAGCAAGTCCTTCAAAATTCCATTACCTGAAAAATCCTCCACTGAAAAAGAAGCCATTTTCCTCTGCAGCAGAGGATAGTGTGATCTACTGTTGCTGAACGGGGCCTGGATGAATTAGCTGGCGGTGTTGTCCTCAAATATAAAATACACACCTTGAGCGTCTACATGAATTGGCATAAACCTTTTATACAAGTTTTCGTATCTTCTGACAAGTTCAACACACCTGCCCTAGTTGATGAAAGTATTTTATAAAATCTTCTTACACCTCACATTTGGTGAACTTGATTGACCAAGTGCTTTCATATCATCAATTATAGTTATTTTTTTATTTTTGTATAGCATTGAACTCCATTTCCTTGTCCTGTTTACACCAACATTTGCAATCAGGTGGTACATGCCATGAGAAAGTATGCCAAGAGAATGGAGGATGAAGTTCAAGAGTTAGAAACAATGTGAACACCACGAACGTTGCTTGGAGAAGGTAAAAAAATTCCCATGGAAATTGAGAAAGGAAAATGAAGTAGCCCAGGAAGAACCCAAGAGTTGGACGACGATAGAATATTGAAATTATAACAGAATTGACCCCCAGTGGCGGTGGGTTTTCCTTTGCCGGCCGAAACCTACCTCATTTGATAAAAGTTATGCCAAAGTTGCGTTTCTCTATATCGTCCAGTGTAGTGGCATGTCTTGAAAAAGCGACGTACAATTTTTTATTGGATTTGTAAACTACTTCAACTCTCCCTCCCTCCCTGCAATACGCGTGCCCTGAAGATAGAATTTGCTCCTGAAAATAAATAAAAAGCCGTACGTCAAAGCCAATATCTATTTCTTTTTTCAAAACAACAGGCAAGTCCCAGCACACTTTTTTTTTTGAAAGATATGAAACCATATCTTGCATGCTTTTTCTATATTATCTCATCTTTTCAACTCTACCAACTTAAAAAAAAAAAAGGGAATAAAAGATTTGGCTATACATTAATAATTTCTCAGCATTCCGTAGCCAACACTGAATACTTCACATAATAACACCCAAATGATCGTTGTTCATTTATCATAATGAGATTGTTGAAGATTGAAGACTTTGATTCCAAGACTACAATTGAAGAATTGAAGATCATTAGGAGTGTTTTAATTACCAGTTTTATGTTTTCAATAAGGATCAAATTGTATTGATCTCAGCAAGTTAATTTTCCTATTTAGCTAGTTAGCTTTTCCTATTTAAGAAGTTTTGAATATTTCCAGTTCAGTTGAAGTGATTGTAATGAACTGGAATTTCTAGTTTTGTATTCAATTTTCTTCTATAAATAAACTCAAGGGATGGCAGTAACCACATGATTCTGCTCCTAAATTTTCCAAGCAAAATTGTCTGCGTGTGAGTTGCCTTGTGTCTCACGTTTTAGAAAAACAGAGGTTGTTGTTCTTTAATTGCTACAGTGTCTGTTTTCTGGGTTTTTACGCAGATTAAGTTACTGATTTGAACAGTAACTGTTTGTTCATCAGTTTCTTTATTTTCAACTTAGTTCTTTATTTTTCAACATGGTATCAGAGCAGATTTAAATCTTAGAAAGGGAAATTGAGAGAAACACGAGAGAATCAAAACGTGAGGATTTTCAAAGTTATTTAGCTTTGATTAGGAGGTGAGTGAAACACGAGAGTCCAGAAATTAAATCAAGAAATTAAGCTTGATTTGTTCTTTAAGTGATACGAAATTAACAGTAATTATCAATTACTGTCCTAGTTCTTTTCCCCAGAAAAATCTTCAGAAAGGAAGATCAATCAACTACATCGTCAGACATGGATTCCTCATCTTTTTCGTCAAAATCACCTGTGTTCACAGGCTCGAATTATGGTGTGTGGGCTGTGAAAATGGCAACTTATCTCAAGGCGTTTGATTTATGGGAGATTGTGGAGAGCAACAAACAACCAACTCCATTAAACAACAATCCCACGATTGCCCAGCTCAAGTTCTTCAATGAAGAAAAGGTAAAGGGTTTCAAAGCACTTACTTGCATCCACAATGCAGTAAGTGAAGAAATATTCACAAGGATCATGGCTTGTGAAACAGGGAAGGAAGCTTGGGATAAATTGAAAGCTGAATTCCAAGGTGACGAAAAATCTAAAATAATGCAAATTTTGAATTTAAAGAGGCAGTTTGAAGGGTTGAAGATGAGGGAGACAAAAACAATCAAAGAGTTCTCCTCTAAAATCTCCAAATTAGTCAATCAGATGAGACTTTTGGGAGAAGATGTTCAGGACTCAAGAATAGTAGAAAAGGTTCTCGTTAGCTTACTTGAAAGATTTGAGAATAAAATCTGTTCTTTAGAAGACTCAAAGGACTTCACGGAGATGAGTCTTCAAGATTTGATCAATGCTCTTCAAGCAGTGGAGCAGAGGCAAGCATTCAGGCATGAAAGTGCAAGTGAAGAAGCGTTCATTGTAGGGTTCAAAGGAAGAACACGAGTACATCGTCCCCAGAATTCCTACAAAGACAACCAAGAGGGAAGGAGGGATACTGGAAAAACTTGGCAGACAAAAACTTGGCAGAATAATCACAACTCTGCTAATATTTACAACGCAGGAGGGAAGGACAAGAAAGAACAATTCCCCACCTGCAAATACTGTCACAAGAACAATCACCTTGAATCATGGTGTTGGCTCAAGAATGCACAATGTAGAAAGTGCAAACAATTTGGGCACATTCAAAAATACTGCAAAAATAACTCAGCAACTGGGAAACAAGCTTATATTGCAGATACCTCAGAAGTCAAGGAAGAACAATTGTTCATGACCATTCAAGAACACAATTGCAGCCAAATCGAGGTAAGAAAACCAAATTGGCTTGTTGACAGAGGGTGCACTAATCATATGTCTGCAGATATACAACTCTTCAATAATTTTGATTCAAAATATGTGTCCAAAGTGAGAGTTGCGAATGGACAATATGTTGAAGTAAAGGGCAGAGGAGATGTTGAAATTGAAACACTGTCAGGTACACGAATTTTTGATGATGTGTTATATGTACCTGAAATTAAACAAAATCTTGTTAGTGTGGGACAATTGCTTGAAGAAGGGTATTCATTATTCTTCATT
The DNA here is from genome assembly GCA_025169955.1 of Salix arbutifolia. Lineage (NCBI taxonomy): Eukaryota > Viridiplantae > Streptophyta > Magnoliopsida > Malpighiales > Salicaceae > Salix > Salix arbutifolia. The sequence goes on from CM045911.1 coordinate 11,548,548, forward strand.
GGTAACATATGCACAATCAAAGATAGTGATGGGAACATACTGTTTTCTATTAAGATGACTAACAGAAGCTTCTGCCTTGAATGGAAAGATAAATTTGCAAACATAAGCACCTGTGACAATACAAATTCTGTGTTATGGCATAAAAGAATGGGACACTTTAACTATGCAACCTTGAAGAAGATGGCTGAGCAACAAATAGCCTTAGGATTACCAAAAATACAAGAACATGGTGATGTATGTGAGGCATGTCAGCTGGGAAAGCAAACCAGAAGTAGCTTTAATGGCAGTACACTTAGAGCAACTTCTAAACTTCAATTAATCCACACAGATGTATGTGGGCCAATGCAAACTGAATCTTGGAATGGTGCTAGATATTTCTTATTGTTTGTGGATTATTATAGCAGATTTTGCTGGGTATATTTTCTCAAAACCAAAAGTGAAGTGACTGATGTATTCTTAAGATACAAGGCTGCAGTTGAAAGGGAAACAGGGTGCAAACTGAAGATGGTGAGGTTTGATAATGGAGGTGAATTCACCTCTCGAAAACTTGAAGATTACCTGGAAAAGGAAGGAATCAAGCATCAATTAACTGTTCCATATACCCCTCAACAGAATGGGGTAAGTGAGAGGAGGAACCGAATCTTGATGGAGATGGCAAGATGTCTACTTTATGAGAAGAAAATGCCATTAAAATTCTGGGCTGAGGCAGTAAGCACATCAGCATATCTCTTAAACAGAATGGTGACTAAAGTACTAGGGGAGAAAACACCTTTTGAATGCTGGTATAATTTTTAACCCCATCTTGAGCATTTAAGAATTTTTGGCAGCCCTTGTTATGTATTACAACCTGACATTAAGAGAAAGAAACTTGATCAAAAATGTGAGGTTGGGATTTTGATTGGATACAATGCTAAATCTAGTGGTTATAAAATGTATGACTTGAAAACAAATAAAGCCATAATTGCTAGAGATGTAAAAGTTGATGAAGATAAAGTATGGAACTGGGATGCTACAATGGATGAGACATCAAACACTAAAATTCAGTGTGAAATTGAAATTGCAGAAGAAGAAGATCCCGAAAACATGTTAGTTAGAGGGACAAGAATGTTGAATGATATTTATAATAGATGTAACCTTGTTGAAACAGAACCTATTGATGTGGAAGAAGCCATGAATTCACATGTGTGGATGACAGCAATGAAAGAAGAATTGATGATGATTGAGAAAAATGAAACCTGGAAATTGGTTGACAGACCCTCTCATAAAAATACCATTGGAGTGAAATGGATTTTTAAAACCAAATTAAATGCAGATGGAAGCATAAACAAGCACAAAGCTAGGCTTGTGGTCAAGGGATACTCTCAAGAACCAGGAATCGATTACTATGATACATTTGCACCTGTATCAAGACTTGACACCATCAAACTGTTATTGATCTTGGCTGCACAAACAGGTTGGCTTGTGTGGCAGTTGGATGTCAAGTCTGCGTTTCTAAATGGAACATTAAATGAGGAGATATATATTGAGCAACCTGAAGGTTTCGAAGTGGACACATCAAGAAACCAAGTGTATCTATTGAAGAAAGCATTGTATGGATTGAACAAGCTCCTAGAGCTTGGTACAGCAGATTGGATGACTATCTTCTAAGCTTGGGATTTGAAAGAAGCATGAATGAACACACTTTGTATGTGAAAAAGGTTGCTGATAATATATTAATTGTGTTTGTGTATGTTGATGACTTACTGATTACAGGAAATCAAGAAGAATTAGTGAAGGAGTTTAAGCTAAACATGAAGACCAAGTTCGAAATGAATGGAACTTGGGTTGCTATCATACTTTCTTGGTATGGAAATCATACAATCACATCAAGGCAGTTTTTTGTGCCAAAAGAATTTCACCGTGAAGATTCTGGACAAGTTTGCAATGAACAATTGCAAACCTGTCAGCACACCAATGACAGTAGGACAAAGACTGTCAAAGGATGATGGATCCCCACAAGTTGATGGAAGAATTTACAGAAGTTTGATTGGAAGTCTTCTCTATTTGACTGCAACACGTCCAGACATAGTGTTCACAATCAACTACTTATCAAGATTTATGCAAAACCCGAGCCAAATCCATTTTGTTGCTGCAAAAAGGGTCTTGCGATATTTGAAGGGGACACTGGATTTTGGGATGAATTTCATCAAGACAAATATCACTAATCTAGTAGGTTTTTCAGATAGTGACTGGGCAGGGAGTGATGAAGAGATGACAAGCACCTCTGGTTTCTGTTTTTCATTGGGTGGAGCAATCTTCAGCTGGAACTCAAAGAAGCAGACAGTGGTGGCCCATTCCACTGCTGAAGCAGAATATATTGTTGCATATGTTGCAGCAAATCAACTAGTATGGTTGAGGAAAATGTTAGGAGAGTTAAATTTTGAACAAACTGATCCCACAGATTTAATGTGTGACAACATAGCTGCTATCGCAATCTCCAAAAATTTTGTGTTCCATAACAGAACTAAGCACATGAAGATAAAGTTTCATGCAATCAGACAGTTCTAAACAGAAGGGGAATTGGAAATGAAATACGTTCCTACTAAAGAGCAATTGGCGGATTTGTTTACCAAATCTCTAGCAAAGGACAGGTTTGAAGATTTAAGGGTGAAAGTTGGAATGTGCAGCTATGCAGTCTTGGAACCAAGGGGGAGTGTTGAAGATTGAAGACTTTGATTCCAAGACTACAATTGAAGAATTGAAGATCATTAGGAGTGTTTTAATTACCAGTTTTATGTTTTCAATAAGGATCAAATTGTATTGATCTCAGCAAGTTAATTTTCCTATTTAGCTAGTTAGCTTTTCCTATTTAAGAAGTTTTGAATATTTCCAGTTCAGTTGAAGTGATTGTAATGGACTGGAATTTCTAGTTTTGTATTCGATTTTCTTCTATAAATAAACTCAAGGGATGGCAGTAACCTCATGATTCTGCTCCTAAATTTTCCAAGCAAAATTGTCTGCTTGTGAGTTGCCTTGTGTCTCACGTTTTAGAAAAACAGAGGTTGTTGTTCTTTAATTGCTACAGTGTCTGTTTTCTGGGTTTTTACGCAGATTAAATTACTGATTTGAACAGTAACTGTTTGTTCATCAGTTTCTTTATTTTCAACTTAGTTCTTTATTTTTCAACAGAGATTACACTCAAAACCAGAATTTGTTTGTTTGCATTCAAAAGCAGCAGTATATTACACTAGGATTCTACATAGTATAGTGGGAAGTACGGAAATCAGGCATCTTATTCAAATGCCTCAGGATCTTCTCAGCCATCTGCCTTGTATCAACATCTCCATGGTGGAAAGCACTAACCAAAGTGGAAGGTAGCAACCTGTCCCGTGATATATCTGAAGCAGACCTATTCCCTCCTTTCACCAGGAATCTATCAATTAACCAGAAGGATTTTTGCCACAAACCTTCTCCCTTGTGTTCTTTCACAACGTTCAGAACATGCTGCATGGCATTCACATCACACAACATGCCAACACTCTTGTCGACGTCGACTTTGTCATCTACCAAAGTACATATTGCTGACAATGCAGCTTCAACAACCTCAACATTCTCGTGGTCCAAGCATGCCAGCAATCTCTCCACTGCTTTTGCATCAACTAAGCAGAATGTGTTTTGCGAGGAACAAGCCCCTCTATGGACCGGGCAGACTGGTTGTTTTCTCTTCTTTGATGAACTGAAAGATAGGAATTTTGGTGGGTAGAAGAGTTTCAAGAACTTGGTTTTCTTTATTTCTGGTGCTTTTGATAAATTTATCGATTCCAATGAGAGATTCTCCAAGCCAATTGCTGATAACCTCTGAACTTCATCACATGATGTTTTCATGAGCATTTCTGTAAATATTGAGGTGAAGTTGTACTTTCTTGCTAGAAACAGAATTTGAGGTTCGTAAAGTGTGGTTGTGAATCTGACTAAAATGCCCACAAGCCCTTCCAAGTAAGGAGTTGCATACCTGCTTGTTCTCATACCAGCTCTTTGGATTTGATTGATCTGTTGTAGGATTGCAGGGACCGTGTTCTTGTTGAGAAGAGTGAGGTTTAGTGTCAGGCTCTGGCGGGGGAGTTTAGCAAGAAATTTTGCTGAAACTGCCTGCTTCTGTGTGATCCGGCCTGATTCATTTTGGCAAAGGATTAGGTTCTCAGGTTGACCTTCAGTTCTGCATAGTCTCTCTACTATAGAGTGTCCCATGTAAGGTATGAGCGCAATGAGTAGCTTGATTGCCACGACCCCAAGTTCTTCATGTGGATTATTGAGGAGTTCAACCAGGGTGTAGCTTGCTTCAATCTCTTTGACCATGGAGGCCATGGTGCCCATTGATTTGGGAGACTTCGTCAGGCACAAAAGAACTCTAATGAGATTGATGTTGAGTTCATCAGGAGTGGAATGTTTAATCATGTCAATGATGTTATACAGAACATAGTCTGAAGCTAATACACGTCCATGAGAATTTACTTGGAGGTTCTCAAGGTCGAGCCCAGCCTCAAATAAATTTGCAAGTATTGCAACAGCTTCACTTTTTGAGTTAATTAGTTCACCATTGATTCTTCGAGTGAGCATCTCTTCAACCATGATTTGAATAATTCCATATTTTGCAAGTATTTTGGCGTTAAGATGGTAGGATGAAATCTGTGCTAGAACTTTGAATGCCGCTGATCTGGTCAGAGTGTTTCCACTACGCACCATTTTGATGAGAGCAGGTGAAGCCCTCTCAGCCACATAGGTTTTGCTGTCTTGTCCCAATGCAATTTCCCCAAGGTATTCTGCCATTTCTGTCTGCATCTCACCAGCACCTGTTTATTTTGAATCTTCATTGACATTGTTGTGAGAACATATTTATTTGTATGTAGATAAGGAAATTCTTTTTTTATTATTTAAACCATCCAGAAAACCAAGTCTCTTGAATTTACTAGCCATTATCTTAAAAAAAATCAATGAAAAACACTTCTGCCATTCTGTACTCGCTATGCTTTTGGTAGAGTGAGAGTTTTGGACGTTACCTTCAATGAGATGCTTTAGAAGGGGTTCCAAGAATCCATTTTCCGCCATCAGCTTGATATTTTGTGGAGACCTCTCTAGATTCTTTAAGATCTCATCTGCTTTTTCTGAAGAGAAGGCATCGACAGACAGATTGTATTTAAATCTGATTAGCATCAGAATTCCTCCAGGAACTGACCCAATTTTCTTCCATAATGATTGGGACCTTGATATCTCAAGTAATAATAGTAATGCCGCATGCCTCACGGGCTGGTGACCACTTGACACCATCTTGATTACTGCTGAAATGTCGACCATTTCAGAAATCACCATCTGCGCAAAAAATCACCAAAGTTGAGTTATAATTCCTGAAAATTGTATTCTTTGATTTCACTGGCTTATTTCTAGACAAAATTGTATTCACTCATATTCAGATTCAATTCAGACCAAAGAGAACAATTCGAATTACCGAAGCTTCTTTTAAAGTTTCAGCAATGGTTTGGTCAATTATGGTAGTCTTGTAGCTACATAATTGCAGGTGAGGTTCCTTACAGGCCAGTGATTGATTCACATCAAAGCCCTACCGCCAAGGGAATGACATAGTGGATTATGAGTTGGCCATTGATTAGTAGACCTTGAGCAATATAGGGCGGAGAAATCTAAGCTTGCTATAGAAATTGATCATTTTCTGAAACAGATAATATTAGCAGGAATTGGTTCATTTAACCAAGTAAATTTCTCTTTTTCTACATCGCACCATTCTCAAAGTTGTGAGAAAGGAAACTTACCTGTGACTTCAAATTTTCTCCGGATGACTTGCTAAAAACATGACACATGCCCACAAACACACACACACAACTCTTATCCTTTTCTTTTATTTATGATATTACGTTAAAGATTCAGGGAAAAAGAGCTGAACCTTGGAATCATCATCGTCTTTTATCAATTCTCGTAATAACTCCAGCACTTCGTAGATAACATCTCTATCTCTGTACTCCAGAAGCTTAAAAAGCAATGGAAGTATTCCAGCATCGCGAACTTGTATCTTGTTATGTTGTTTCCTTTTGCAAAGTTCTTGCAAATCCCTTATTGCTTCAAGAACCATACTTGGTGAAGCGGACAAAACTAAAGCTGAACGGAAACATTTTATCCTTGCCACTTCATTTCTTTCTTTCCATTCCTCTATTGTGGTCTTCATAGCGACGTTTGTCCTTAGAACTCTACTCAACAGCTTCTGCCCTGTAATTGGGCAGAAAATTTCTTGTGAGTTCTCGGACTCTTCCAACCACTCGGTAATTGCTTTCCTATCATATGTCACTCCACTTTGTATGGTAACTGGATCATCCATAATCTGCTTTGTTAACGGACAGAAGAAAGCTCCATACATTGGCTCTACGTACTCGGCCAGCTTTAGCAATGATGTTGATGAACTGCTGCTGCTGCTGCTGCTGCTTTTTCTCATTTGCCTGTTGAGACTTGTGGGTTTCTGGAATTCTGTGAAGTGCGGGGCATTTAAGCCCAGGGAATTATCTCTGGACACTTCAAGAGTGACAGGGTAGAGATCTGATTCTACCACTACAGGTTCTTCGTTTGGTTCCTCCTCAGAGAAAGACTTGTGTGGATCCAGCTCTTTGGTCTGCAATACTTGGCTTTGGCCAACTTCAAAATGAGCACTTCGCATTTCATTTGAAAGAGCTTGGACAGTAACTACTGCATATTCTTGGTCCTGAAATGCTGATGAAGGTATCAAGCTCAAGCATTCGCCCATGTCTTGTATCGCCCTTTCCAGCAGTGATATGGTGCTTTTCAATTCAGAATCAAAATTTGAGTTGGTGCCTCTTTGACATTTGCTTACAAGATACTTGGCCTCAGTGATGCTTTTGGATAGGGATTGAAGGATCTCCATTACATCTTTCGGGGTGTGCTCAGTTGTCTGCAACTCCATTATGACTGGGAAAACTCGGTAGAGGTAGCATCCAATTTGAGCAAAGTTTTCCTTTTCTTGCTCTATACTTGTTACAGATTCAATTATCTCTGAAATTGATTTCAGCAAGGATTCAGCAACACTATCCATAGCAGTTGAATCTTTGCTGAGCTGGAGAAAAAACAAGAAGAAGAAGAGAAGATTAGCACGCCTCTCAGATCAGATTTTTTTTAAAGTTTGATTATCGGCATGAAACCTCAATTAAGAGCTTGGGAACTCAATTCAAGATGAGGTAAATTTGTAGATTCCATTCAAGCAGGAGACTGAATTTAGAGAATACTCTTAACCAAGTAATAGTTTAAACTTACCCCAAACAGTGGGGGTGGGGGTGGGGAGAAGAACACTATCACTTCGATGCCGTGGTATATTTTTTTTTGAGAAAACATGCAAATGAAGGTAGGATGTCAAAGAATTTATTCTATCCTTCTTTTCAATGAATGAGAATAGGACAAGCATGTTCTGGTGCTTTGCTGACATTTTTATTCCTTAAAATCTAAAGTTTCTGTGATTATGTTGTCTATGGTTCTGGACTTGCTGCACAGATCGTGCTTCAAACAAATGTAACTAGCATAAATTTAAGTTAACAGATTGATGTGCCTGTAAAAAAAAATCTGAATTCAACAGCTGGCTCGTATTTTTGACAGAAAAAGGATGAACAAATTTGGCAGGCTACTCCCTCTTTTCTTTGAAAATGGAATTTTTGAAGCCAAATATCTTGCACTCTTTCCAGCCAACTCTAATCCTGGAAACTAGATCAAACGCAGTAGTTTATGCACATGGAAGTTGATTTCAAACTTTTAAATACTAGACAGAAGCAAGATACCATTGACAATCACATACCGACATCAAACCAGAGCCACCACTTCTGATGCCTTACAGGTACATGCACTTGACCGATCTCTACTCGGAGAAGTAGCAACTTAGTCTTGTTGCTAAAGGCATCCCATAAGACAATATATTTTATCAACGAACAAGTCTCCGATAACTTATTTATACAACTGCTTACATCTTGAAGGTGACTTGCCATCAAGTGATATACGTTTGCAGAATGCTATAATTTGCTGGCCAACTCCAACTCCAACAACTGAAATATAATAATACTACGTATTTTTGAGCGTGACAATATATTTTCTATTTCGGTGCTTGAATAAACAGCTTGAAAAGGAGGCTAATGGCATAGAAAAAGAAGACTCCGTCAGCTGGCTGTTTGGGACATGGGGTGTTGACAAATTGCATGTAATTTGGTTTAAGGTTACTATCCGACTTTAGCAAGTCACCTTCAAGATGTAAGCTTCAGGAATCAGTTTTTGTCGGAACGTCAATACGCGATCTCTGTCAAGCAAACCTCTGTATTTCCAGACTTTGCAGAATCAAGTAGATGCACACTTTCATTGAAGTTGGAGATGATTCTATGCTGTTATGGCAGATACATCTGCTTTTAATCTCCCTTCTTTAGTTCATTCAAGGTGTTGATTTGATCAGGACGGCACCCTACTGATCTGGTGTTTGGATAAGGATTGGCCCTGGAAGAGAAAAAAAGACTTGCTGCAGGGGATTAAACTACTGCTTTGACTTTAAGTACCGTGTAAAATTTGTTGGAGCAGTAGTCAATCTTCTTGGTTATAACGCTAACTTCAACTTGATTGTGATTCGGATTAATTTACTTTTTCTCTCGTACGTCATGGGAGGTACTAGAAAAAAGAAAGTCCCTTTCTCTTCCCAGAATTTGTAGCTGATCGGGTTACAGGCATGCACGGGCAGGTTTCCAAGACCCACTTAGGGTATGGACGGTTCCAAGCCTAGGCTTATTGTATAGCCATTTCCAAGCCTAGAAGACATGATCTGGGCTTGACTAGGGAGGGTAATTTATTTAAATCATGGAGCTACTAGCCTTGGAGAAGCTCGATGAAAGCCCAGGTTTTGAACTTTGATACCCAATTTGTTTCCCTTTTTTCGTCTACAGGCTTTAATTTCTTTTCGTTTTAAAACACCTTTTTCTTTATGATACGAGTTATGACAATGGATTTTCATTGATCGTCAAAGCACTCGTTTCTCACATCTTCTTGGGTGCCAACTTTGTACCCAACGTCTGGGTTGCTTTCCAGTTCACTGGAGCAACTTTTGCAGCTTGCCTTGGATTTATTTTTCCAGCGGCCATTGCTTTGTGATTACGCATATATATAGCTCGGATTTCAGATCAAAAGCGGAATACATTTCACATTGCAGTGCTTAAAGAGATTTGATTATTTTTTTTCATCTTCTCCAAGCATGTGAACACATTTATCCTGGTTGGTGGGTCTGATTTATTCTCATCATCTGCTTGAAGACCTCAAGTGCGAATGGCATGCAGGCGCTGTAAAAGATGCAATTTTTTTGGGTACTGCTTATGTAAAAACCCAGATATTTCCCTCACTGTAATTTTCTGCAAGGACGAAGGTGCTGTTTGCAGTTCGTACAACTTTTGAGTTTTGCTTAATTACACCTGGAACCTTAAATCTTGTTATGGTTAATTAAGAAGATAATAGATTGGTCTTGCTATGTTTGTAGTCAATTTTGTGGCTTTGGATCCAACTCATGGCAAGAACAAACCAATAGCCAGTCTGTGCATCCAATTATAGATCCTATAGAACAATTGGTACAAAGGTGGCAAAATACCACGAAAGAGATGATTGTCAATCACCAGGTTGCTTTCCCTGTGGACGTGATTATTTTAAGAAATCTATGTTAAATCTGTTGCAGTTAGCATCTCTGAAGATATATGGCAACCGAAGCTTTCATCCATCCTCAACCTGTTTAAATGACATAGTAATCCATTCCCACACGAAGCTTCAATTCCATTTTGCACCGAGCCAACAAATGACAAAGCAGCTTGCTTAATAATGAGTGTCGATCCTTCAAGCCATTGATGTCGCATCGTGCTATTTCTGTCTTTTTACAAAGCAGATGCAGAAGGTGCCATTTATCAAGCGTGTACCAGGATGGTGTCAGAGGGTATCTTCAGCTAATAATTAACCAGTTCCTGTGCTTGGATATGTACAAAGATGCCCATTGGATACCAAATGAGGGGTAGCCATGCCTCGAGCTTCTTTTCTTCTCCACCTTTCTGCTCAATGCGGTTTAGGGTTTCTTTTGTCAGGCACTAAACCCAGTGATAAGCGAGTACAGCTGCCATCAACTTGGGACCAAATGCCAGAGGCACAGAGTACGATTTTAAGGTATCTGGCAAGGTCAGTGTTCAGTTCAGACTAGTTGAAGAAATAGGTTGATTGCAGGACATCACTTAGATCAAAGTCTCCTCGCTCAGGTAAGGGAGGGAATTTCAAGTCGGGGAACGAACTTTGGAAGCTTTCCAATAGCTGCAAGCACATAAACAAACCAATAAATCTGATAGTTAATATCATCGCTCAGCATGTAAAATTTCAAACCACCATGAACATGTTGACCAGCACTGTTAAGATCACAAATCACCACATAGAATCAGCAAATGCATCACAGTTTGCAGTAAAGAGAGGATAAATTTCTAGAAAGCCTTCCCATGTAATTACTCGCCCATGGAAGAATTCTCAAGCCTCAGAAAACTATTTCTTTAAAGCGCATAAAAGAGAAAACAGCAGGTTCAAATCGTAATGTACTTCAGTTCATGTTGGAAAGCTAATTGACGTAACCAATTGAAAGGTCTGCTCTCTCCCAAGGACATGAATCCCATTAAAACAGGTGTGAGCTCATGGTTAATAGATATAGATATAAGCAGAATCATTTAAAGAACAATTTACCTACTCTGGATCATGGTCGTCAACTACTGTCTTACATGTCAAGTCATTTAAAAAGAAAACAAACAGTGGCAGCAAGATCTAGTGTAGCACAAGCTTGACCCATGTTAAAACCAAGAAAAACAATTACTTCATTGGGGCAGTCTGCTTATATAAGGTTTGATGAGCATATAGATAAGATACTTTACATTCTCTAGAATCGGTGTCTCATAGAGTTCAACAAACTTTTCTCTCAGAATCCTGTTCATTTCATCAACATCGCATGCATGTGTCCAGTATGAATCATGGACCCCTGTAAATGGACATCAAAATGAAACAATAAGACTTCTCAAAAAATGTTACCAGCTGTCTGGAGGGAGGGGAGGGGACTACTAGGCCCGCACAAACCTGCAAAGTTCAAACCTGCCTCTTTGCAGGCAACCGCGGTCATCATCATGTGAGAACCATCAAGGGAGTGGACAAAATTTGGAGGAAAGGCTGTTCTTTGCCGCCTGCCCATGACCTATACCAATCACAAAATTTTGGAATCATTAACTGAGTGCAACATGAAGCTGTTCTTTGCCACAACTCTTGCTCTTTTTTTCAAGGATTAAGATCAAAGAAAGACATGTACACAAACAGAGGGGGGGGGGCTTAGAATATCTGGTGCCCTAACCAAAGATATGATGCCACAGTTAAAAAATCCATTACACTACCTTGTCAGTTTCTCTTTGTAGCGTCAGCACCTGAAGGGAAGTCTTAATCTACATATAAATCAAGAAAGCATCTTAGTCACCTTCAAAATAGACTTTGGTTTTCTACATTCATTATATAATTGAAAACAACAAATCAACCAATTAAAATTAGTATTAATTTCTTAGAACATTACAAGCTGCCTTCCCAACTGTCGATAAGGCTGTACAACAGGGAGTCCAAAAGGAGTGGTCCACTGCACAGGCTGATTCTCTGAAGCTATCACCTGTTTATATTAATTCAGCAGTAAGAAATTTCAGAACACAGCAAGATATTCTCAAGCAGGGCAGATTGTTGGTGAGAGCAAACAGCTATAATTAACTGAAAACTCGAAAGTTTCTGAAAATGAATTAAGCTTGAGGGCTGATGATACAATAAGTATATTATATAGAACATTATCCAATGGGAAAGTAACTAAGTTCTATAATATCTTTCCTTTATTCTCTTCCCTTTACATTTATTGTTGAAAAGATTATCTACTCAACCTATCCCACCCTTTAGCCATTGGAAACAATGACCACAGAAAACAATTCAACTGCCTTCTTGTATCACAAAATCCCTCCTGATTTATATGAACTCGCGGTTACAAATTAATTTAATCTCAAAACATCCCTTTGATAAGACAATCCAAGATAAGGTGGATTGAAATCAGGATTCAGGTGACCAACTGTAATGAGTCTTAAAGTCTGGAACTAAGGACAATGTTGAATTGAATATCACCACATTGACTATCTAAATCCATTAGAAGTGGAACTAAGGGAATTGTTGAATTGAATATGCTTAATCCCACATTGAATATTTAAATCCATCAAAGCCCATTAATGATATAACTTAAGCAGAAGGTAATAAATGAGATCCAAAGTGGGGCCAAACCTTTTCCAAGCCATTAAATGAATTACCGGATCAGGATATTAGAGGATATAAGGAAAAAGGGCATGACCAAAATGAAGCGTCATATCAGGATTCTCACTTGAGCAGACCCATATGTGGGACCCCCCATCAAATGACAGGGCAAAAACTACCCTTCTATGCAAAGCAAATGATAGCAAGATAAATGAAACATACCTTTGCGCATTCTCCAAGCCAGGCCATAATCCCTCTTGCACCTTCAAACATCTCTTCTAAGGCTGTCAAGGTGGTCTGTTCATGTGGCAAAATAATTAACAAAATCCTCCTTTACAGGCACACACAAACACGCACCACTTACTTTTGCCGCATAGCAGGCTGCAGAATACAGCTGTGGATCATCAGCAATGATACAGCGCTCTTTTAACCTCCTTTTGATTTGGTCACGGGCACCAATATAAGTAACCCCATACACTGATGTCATCACTGTCTGCTTCACCAACTTCCTGTCTACCTGGGTTTCCAATTATGAAGGAAAGCTGTTAGCAACACATCATAGGTAGTGTGTAAAAGCATGCCCAAGAATGTTTGGCTACAAAATGAGCCACCTGATCCTACAACATAATTAATTATGTAGGTGTATATTGTTGAAACTAAGGAATCATTCATAATTTTAGCAATTCAAACAGTGTTAAAATTGAATAATCTAAGGCATATTTAACACCATTAATAAACACAAGGCAGGCAGAAACCTGATCGACTAAAAGCTTCGCATGCATTGAATTTGGATTAATTGCAGGGTCTATTTCTGCATCTCTTCGCATGATATCGAGAACTCTACATCAAAAACAACAGTTGAGTTAAGCATTTGATATTGTAACAAAACGATACAAAGTAACTATTAAGGATTTTCAATGTATAGTTGAACATGAGTTGCTGGCAATTGTTCCGGAAGCAATACATACAATGAAATTCCAATAATTCGTAGTACATTGAATTCAAGTGAAATTTAAAAATCATAGATACAGGTTGCTGTCATAACCATATTCTGGTAATATGGTGTTACCCTATTTTTTTCAGACAGTCAGCCTGCATACTCCTGTAGATACATGTTCAAATCCAATTTAAGGAAAAAGGTTCAACCACTGCCCAACCATAGTAAGGGCTCCTAGTCATCATATTGTAGTTGGCTTCCCAAACCACCTTTACTATCCCTGCCCCAATTTCCACAGAGGTGCAGTAAGAGAGAGAGCCCACCTGGCTGCAATTCCTGAGTAAACATCAGCAGGTTTTCCTCCTCCAACTAGATTTACTGCAGCTGCTCCCAACTGATTAAAAGTTCAATTCAGCTTATTGCTTTATATAAAACTTAAGAGAAATACAAAGAACTCACGCCATGCACTCAACACTTGAAGCTTCCAAAAACAAGATTAGAAGTTGTGAATTCAAAAACACTTAAATCATTGTTCTGGAAAAGCATAAGTTGTGTACGAAAAAATTATGAAACTTGATGCAATATCTAAGAAGTATCAGATTTTCAAATTTAGGATTGGGGGATGTTTTGCAATTTTCTCAAGTCAACATGAACAAAAATTATTTTACCTTGTCCCTTCCAAGGGCAGCATAGTGCTGCAAGCCATTGCACGAACCATCCTTGGAAAAGAAAAGAAAAAAAAGAGGAAATATAAGAATAAATTCTTGATCATGGTATGTCTCTGTACTGCACATTCAATATGAAAAACAATATCAAAAAGAAAGCAAAGATTTAATATAAAGCCTCTAAACTTCTTTGAAGACAAAACAGCAAGCACCAGCCAATGAATAGCATTGAACCAACAAATCTGCTCCAGAGCTCATTGCAACTCATCGTATGCAGTCATCAACTTGATTTTATCACAGAACTCAAAAGTAGCAGCTACAGAGAGAAAAGATACCTGGTGAACAGGCGTATGTGAAATGGCAGTCTCTGGAGAAGGGCTTCTCAAAGCTTCTGAGAGATTAATGCATACTGCCAAGCATTGAAAAGGATCCTCCGCACCCAACCACCAGTGTTGTCCTTCAAGAGGTTGGTCAGCTGAATCAAAGATATCATCCAGATGATTCTCAGTAAATGATATTCGACCATCATAGGATAATTTGTCAACACCACCGGCATACAGATTTGCTAAATGTATCTTCAGCCAGCGCAAACCAGACTTCCCAAGAGGTCGCCCCTCTGCGAACTCCAGGATGCCCCGGCACACATCAGAGCCAAGATGATTCAAATATGGGTGCATAGGGTAAGCACGACCCCGAAAATCAAGGTTGTGTGGATAGTAGAAGCCTTCCTCATCCTTCATCTTTCTAGCTACCTGCTCCAAGTTATAGCAATTTAACAAGCCATCAACAAAAACATGCACACTTGTTATTTACCAAAATAAGATAGCTTCTTACAGCGAGTTTTAGTTCCACGTCACAACGCTGTGAATGTCGCTCACTGTTCTCCTTTTTCACACTTTTAACTTTCCACCTCCATTTCTGAATTTCACCTTCATCTTCTGTTTGTGGCTCCTCAGGCAAAGGAACCTATCAAGTTTCTATAAGTGAAAACAAAGGAGTTTGAGGGGTGGGGAGGGGGGGTTCAATAAAAGAAAGGAGGTAAAGAGGTACGAATTGGCACAAGCACTGTTAAATACTATTTTAAATGAAAATTATATGAACTTCTGCTTGTATAAATAACTCACATCTTCACGGTCAACCAGGCCAGCAAGATGACCTCCACTAGCCCATATTCTATCAATTACTGCAAGAATCCTTTTATTTACTCTCCATTTAGTATTTCCAAGAGTATCCAGGGCCTAATTCATCAAAAAAAAAAACAGAATTATTGCAACAAACAAATAAATAAAGAGTGGTATGAAGTTGGTTGCAAGTCATCACCATTCATCAAGAAAATGTGTCGATTGTAGTGACATGGTTGGCGGTGGAAAATAGATAGAATCAACTCAAGCAGTGATTTCAAACCTTAAAAACAGGCTCTAATTGATTCCTTGAAGCCCTTTTAATTGCAACACGTTGTTGTTTTGCTCCATGTATTCGCATAACATAGGATGGTAAGAAAAAGTATGCACCTTGGTCATACCTTTCAAAATATTACAAAGGTTAGGAGGAAGAAACCAGCAGCCCAGTCATATTAATGTCTAGCTAGCTGTCTTAAAGAAGATTTGACAAGGTTGGCCTTGTTATTTTATTTCGTAAAGCAGTTAGATTGACAGCACAATGTTTGACCAAGAACAACTGAAATAAAACAAATTCTTTTTAACAACTATTCTTGCAAGGAGAACATATCACTACTTAGAACCAGGTTGTTCCATTAAACCAGGTTTAACTAGAAACTTATGCACATGGATTGGTGTAGACAAAAAGAAAAAAGGTCAAAAGATAGAGAATTTAAACTCATACCCTGTCCAGTTTAGAGGAGGCACCAGCATTGGCATATAAGGGATGACCATGTGCCTGGCCTGTTCAGATGACAAGAATTAGTATCATCACAATACCTAAAGGAAGATATAATCATTAAACATAATCAAAATAGATATTACCAGAGCCACAACAGCATAAACAAGAGTAAGTTACTTACAGATTTCTCAAGGCCTTTGCGAACAAGTGGATCACATTCAATAACACCGTATCTCCTACTACTTTTCCTATCCAAATGTAAGCCAGAAAACATTTAGATGGTGATATGCGAGAGATAGAGATAGAGAGAGAGAGAGAGTCATTGATTCCAATTTCTCACTGTGTATCTTTTGTGATGGTTTTGAGGGTATGCACAAATGCAGGGCGAATATCAGGTGGACCATCTCCTATTTGATCAGTTGGAGGTTGTATATAGGCAGATTCTATCATTAATTGAATCAAGCGAGAGCCAACCTGGGATAGATAAGCATCAGAGTAAATGCAGAGAAACAAATGTCACTCCTATGTGACTACATTTACAGCAAGGGATATCACAAACCTTAAGATGTGCTTCCTGACCCCAAGGCATTGAATCATCATGACCCTTCACAATTCGCCTTAATTGCTGAACCTTTTGTTTTTTCATCAGTGTAGTAACTTTTTTCCTCAGTTTCTCCTGTTCCTTGGTTAGTTTCTCTCCTTCATAAATAGCAGCACCAGACTCTCCTTCAGATATCTTGTCCGTCAAATTCTTCCTCTTCTTTGTCTTCTCCAAAAACTTGTTTATCTTTGCCTGATCCACATAAGAGATAATTGCGCAAAAGCTCTCAATAAAAGACAGGAAATACAACATACTGCTTAGTAATAATCAGGAAGTCATTAAATTATGTCTCTAAACAAGCAGTTGTTTGCTTTGCTATGTGAATAAGAAGTGCAATTTGCGTATTTCTTAACCAAATGTAAGTGCATTTTTAATTAAAGTATATCACAAGAAGAATATTAGAAATTCATGTGGAGATGCCAATCTTGAAAGCACCTACCTCCATTGGTTGTACCTTATGCTTAAGCAGGAACAACAATTAGATACTAAGAAGTAGACAGTCTCCCAAAGAATTGTATGCTTTACCATAAGACAGACAGGGAAACTATGTGAAATCATTCATTCATTCAACAAAAGATTTGAAAGCGATGCAAATCATGCTTTGGGCCTCAACTCATTTGTATGGTCACCATTGATGATTCTTAGTTTTGACTGATTCTTGGTTCTTTGGCTTGATGTTTTCTGTTTCTTCATTTCTTTTTTCTAAGAAAATACAAGAAATTTTTTTATGATGCTTCTATCGTACGATCCTTCCAGGAAAGGGAAGCACCCCATTCCTTTATCTTTTATCCTCTATTTTTTTTGTTATAACTGGTCAAATCTTATTCTTCAAAAATATGGTCTTTATATTCTGTTGCAGACGATTTACTGGAGTTCAAGAAATTCCTAGACAAATGACAACTGGCACCTTAGACGGTACCAATAAGAATGATTTTCGTCTTTAAATCTAGATCATTTTATAGCATATTCTAATAAATGTAGAATTATACAACAAATACAAGAAATCAATTTAATAAATAATAAGAAATATCAGAATCCTATACAAAGTAGCTATCGCATGCCATGTGAACAAGATGAACAAAAATTTAGTAACAATAGCAAAAAATGAAAAACAAAACTGCCACGCAAGTTTGTCCTAAACACTAAAACAAGTCTATCATGAAAATTGAACCAACTAAAATGTGTGCTACCTGAAAGATATACTGATGTTATGAAGAAACATGAAAAGGTATTTGAATATCAAAGTAGAAGCATAGTGTCCTACAGTTTGCAGGAAACATCTAAAAGAGCTTTAAAGACACAATTGGAGCTATTGAAGGGATGGGTGAATAGAAGATGAGTTATCTCATGGAATTCCAACTAAATGACCAGATTTACACAATCCAAGAAAAACGAAAACTTCTAATGAATTTCAATCTAACATTCCTACAGCCCCAGGCTTTTGTGTTCTCTTTACCAAACATTTCCAACTTAAACTAGAAACAGAAAAAACAGTATTATGATCCTAAATATATAATAAAAGCCAACTAAAGTACACAAACAAAACACTCCGCTGAAAAAAAAATTAAATTTCGAAGTCAATCACCTCATTTTCAATTGCTTCGCCAACAACAGATGCGGCTTGAACCACCCTAATACTGGCAGCCCCTCCATTACCGGTCATCAACAACCCCATCAACTTATGCATAGTAATAACTGCCATCATATCAGCCGGCAAGTCATTAAAATAGGCTCCATGAGGAATCCTCAAGTTCACCTTACACAATTCTTGCTCTGCAAGAATTGCATCCCTCAAAGGCTCAAACCAACCAAGAAACAGAGACTTTACATAAGGCAAATTAGGTGCCAGTTTCTGCTCGCACATGTCCTCTAACATCTCCTGATACTCTCGTGCCGTCTGTTCCCATGCTTCTGTCTCCATCTTTACTTGCCTCCTTTTAAGAATTGTATACTTTCCAATCCCCATACCTGCCATCATTTTCTTCTGTTGTGGCATAAACTGTGACTCCATTTTCCGGAAATGCTTGTCAATTTCATCCATTGATCCTTGAAAATCATCAGGCCCAGAAATGTATGATTCATCAGTCAAAGAAATCACCTCTGAAGCTGCCGCGGTTGCATACCCCTTGAAGAAACAAGGTGTGAGACGAAAAGTGTTTGTTAAATCACCATAACTAGGATTGCCCAATTTGTCATTTTGAGGTAAAACGCCAGTCTGACGAGAACCCAGAAGAGAAAATGTTGAATTTAGGCATGTTTTGGTATCTGGGGATCTGAATTTTTCAATAAAAGTTGATTCTTTTAAGAGATTACGAGAGCTTGAGGTATGTTTCAGCTTTTTAGTAGGAGCATATTTGGCTAAGGTTCTCCACATGATGTAGAAAGGAGAGGACTTTAAATTGTAGTAAAAAAGGTGAAATAGCAGTGAAGATAATAATGGGCATGGACAAGAAATTGAAGGGAAGTGAGAAGAACTGTGAATTAGACAGAGAGGGGGTGATGGCGGGGATGAGTGAAGCCTAGCCGCCTTTAAACCCTCCTTTAAACCTTTTGTGGGATGGGCTTCTTCTATTATGTTGCATGAATCCATGGGTTTTAGAGCCTTGTGTCTTGTGATTTATGGAGCCATGGACCATTACTTACAATAACACGTTATTATATTAGCTTGTCATATGCCCCATTCCCAACAACAACATCAAAGTTAGGTGGGATAGCGGTTTAAATTCAAAATTTGTTGATGAATTTCATTGTGTGGATGGTAAATTTGTGGGTGAAGTTCAAGGATTATTTAAAAAAAGAAAAAAAATAGATTTGGAGTGTATATTGCCAATATAAAGCTTAGAGTCTAACTTTAATGGTGAATGCTTAAGATTTGTTAAAAAAGACAGAATTATTTTGCGAGTCAATTGAGTGCAAGGAAAGCGTTAGAGGGAAAAATTGGATGTGAAAGAAATAAGGAAGAATACATTAACGAAGGATTTTCTGAAAGATAGAGAATGGGTGTTGGATGAGATAAAAAAAAGCAAAAGAAATTGATTTTGTGAATTTTAGTTATTCCATCTGTAACAGAAAAGTTTCTGGATCTGCCATTCGTTGGTTAATACAGGAGCTTGGAACTTACTCTAGTTATCTGGTGGCTGTGTTCAGAAAACAATTGTTTTGACATTATAAATCGGACACTTTCGAAAACCCCAGTAGTCTTCAAAGAACCTTGAAACAATGGCAAGGTATATATGAATCTGCTCTCTCGCGTTGAACCATATCTCCTAGTCAAGCTTGCCTCAAGCAACTGAAAAGGATACCTGTCGGTTTCTTTGGATTAAATAATGAATCTCGGTTCCCAATCATTTGTCCGAGAGAATTGTGCAAAGCGAAGGAAAGGATTGTCGTTTGTGGCTAAACAAGTTAGGAATTAAGCTGGGGTTTCACTGTCACAGAAAACAAGCAAACATGATGCAGTAATTAAGCTTCACAAATATGGGAGATCATAAAATACGCCATTATCATCCATCCAGCTACTCTCACTGCTATTAATTATCAAATCAACTCATGAAGAGCAGGGTAAAAAGCAGTTACAAAAGTTATTTTGAACCATGAAATGATTCAATCCTGTAAGGATCCAAAACCTCAATCCAACTCTAACGTGTATTTTCCTGTCATGAATTCATCGGCACCTGTCCTGCTCCAGTTCACCCCACTTCTCTCTTTTGTATGCACTGTTCCGCTTGAGGGCAAAATAAATAATGCCTAATATTCTGTGTCAAGATAAAAATCAATCTTGCCATGGATCACTCTCTGTCCTCACTTCTGATGGTTCAATTACTTGTACTTGTGGCTCTGCGACCTCACTGGCATTTGCATCAGATTCTGCAGCATTACCCTCCGCTGCCTCTGCCTTATCTCCATCTGATCTACCCCATCTCCCTCCAAGTGCCATGGCCATCATCTCATATATTTTACCACCCAGATCAGCTGGGCTGTCAGGCTGCAGCATCAAGGGAAAATTGTGAATGACAAGAACCTAATCATATGCAAGCGTATGTTAAACAATTAAAAGAATTTCTTTTAGTAAGAATATCGTTAATTCTTACAGTGAATCCACTGGAGATCAACGCTGTGTCATATAGGAGGTCAACAGCTCTCCTGGCATCATCGCTGTCAGGTGCATTCTTGCAGGCAGCCTGTAAAAACAAGCTGAGTTTAAACTGCTCTCCTTTTGCATTAAAAATGCAAGTATCTTCTAATTTATTTGGTCCATTTTTGGTGTGTTTCACAAATAAACATCACAACTTGCTTGAGAAAATTAGACATAGCATGATTATATTCCCATGATACAAGAATTATATAACCTTCCATTTCCCATTTGATTTGATATGTCACCTAAGGTCCAACAGTTCTTCAAACTGTTTTTAACAGGTTCTGCATTACTTCCTCAGTGATTAAAGAAGAAGAAGAACAGCAGCAGCAGCAACATAAAACAGCTTCACCAAATTAATCGGTGTTGAAAAGAACTGTCTTACATTCAAGTCTTTAATAATCGGGTGATCTGGGTTAATCTCCAGTATTCTTCTTCCCCTCATGAACTCCAAGCTAGATTGATCCCCAAGGGTTTGTGCTTTCATCAACCTTCAAAAGTATGAAAGAATTGAAATAAGTTCAACTGAATAAGCTTTGAGCTTTGGCTAGATGGGGTGGAATGGGGGTAAGATTGGTCTTATTGAAGTCCATTTCTAACCTTTCCATGTTGGCCGACCAGCCAAACTTGCCAGAGACAAGCACACAGGGAGAAGAGCTCAGACGCTTTGAAACTTGGACTTTGGCCACCTGTTCACCAAGTTGCTGCTTCATCCAATCACATAGGAGATTGTATTCTTGTTTAGTTTCCCTATCTTTAGCCTCATCATCATCACCTGACATCGGAATACTATCTTGTTAGAAAGATGGACACTAGAGCCCCAAGAAGACAGGAGCTATGCCAAGAAAAACTTTTGAATTGCTTCTATGAATAATACAATAGACAGAAATTGCTAGTCCTGACCGAGTTCTAGATCTTCCTTGCTGATATCAACAAATTTCTTCTCTTTGTAG
This sequence comes from Salix arbutifolia, assembly GCA_025169955.1. Classification (NCBI taxonomy): domain Eukaryota; kingdom Viridiplantae; phylum Streptophyta; class Magnoliopsida; order Malpighiales; family Salicaceae; genus Salix; species Salix arbutifolia. The sequence goes on from CM045911.1 coordinate 11,570,020, forward strand.
GTTTGCAGGTTCTGGATGGCAACTTCATCAATTGGCTCGATCAAATAAAGGACCTACAAACAGTGAAACAGCCAAACAAACCACATCAGACATCCAGGAACTTAATGGAATACCCGATGTCTGCCAACAAAAGAACTTAAAACAGCTTATAAAGTTAAGAAGAAAAAAAGTACAACAATAAACATTATCATAACAGCACCTGTAAGGAATGGCCAGGTAAAAGAAGACCAACTATACAAGTGTGCATGTCAGTTTGTCTAGAATTAATGGATGTGAATTTCATTGGCCAAATCTAAAAATTTATTTAAACCTACTTCAGACAATTTAATTCAATCCCTCCTTTTATTTAAGGTTTCAATTATTTCATTCTTCTTCTGCAAAAGTGAATGTCATAGATCTACATTCTTATAAACACATCATCAAGGTTGTATGTGTCTGCCTCTGTACACATTGTTTTATTGAGGTATTAACAGTTTTCCATATCAGACAGCTAAAAAATGTATCACAGAAAAAACTTACCATTACAATGTGAATTCAAGAGATGATACAACCAAATATGCAAGATGCACATACCTCAATGTCCTTTTGAAGCAACTTCTCCAAGAAGGGCGCACTCTTGGCACTTTTCAAGCTGTCAGTTGCCAAGTAATAGATAGCCTTCTGGTTTTCTCCCATATTTTCAATATATTCATCTAAGCTTGTGAGTTCTTCCTCGCTTTTGGAGGTGTAGAATCGCAAAAGCGGAGTTATGCGCTTGTGATTACCAGAGTCTTCAACACATCCTAACTTCAGAAACTTGCCAAAGTTCTCCCAGAATTTTTTGTAATCCTGAAAATCAAAAACATACATAGGCCTAATTCATTAGTAAATCACAGGTTGAAGAAAGCAAAAAATGTACACAGACTACTTCGCTACTAACCTCTTTGTTTTCACTTTCTGAAAGATCTTGAACCATGTCAAATGTTTTCCTAACTAGCCGTTTTCTCATAATCCTTACAATCCGACTCTCTTGCAGAATCTCCCGAGAGACATTAAGAGGAAGATCATTAGAGTCCACCACACCTCTCACAAAGCTTAAATAACGTGGGAACTGCCCAGAAAAAAGGAAAAGACAGCCAAATTAGATTGTTGATAAATGAAAAATATACATTCGTTTTTATTACTTTTACACTATGATTTTTAATGTGTTCAGAGCTTATTGAAAATTATTTCTATGAGTTTGGTATGCCTAATAGACTTTGTGAATTAATTGCTAAAAGATAAGATTTTCTGCATTATATGCTTCAGACATTGCTTCTTGTGACAGGTTTTTCACCAAGTTATAGTTATATAATGTGAATGTGGGCTGAATCAAAGTTAAGGTACACATGCTGAGCTTTCCAGGAAGGTATTATTGAAAGAAATTGGAGTTCATTTGAACTACTAACTAGATTTGCAAAATCGTGTCAAAATCCTCTTACAGCAGGATTTTCAGCTTTCACACTACATATTCGGACGAGCATATCATGAGCCTAAGATATCAGAATCAGGTGATTCAAAAGTCCGAGCTCATCTACACATCAAGGACTATGACTCTTATGCAAGACTCTTGGCCAGATAAAATATTTTTGAAGGAAAAAATCAGGACACAATCTGGAGGATGAGATTGATCCTCTGATCTGATGAGGAAATTAATAATTGAGTCCCCCTGGTGATGAGAGTCGGGCATAGAAAAGATGGATTTTAGAATCCAAAAAAATGTGCAAATCAATCCTGTAACATTCATGAATGAGAGGATATAGATGGAGTGGCTGAATATTGCAAGAAACCAAGTCAGAAATGAAGTCCAAGTTGCAACAAAGCCTAAATTACAGCAGATTGGTGACAGCAACAGACTTAGTTTTCAGCACAAATTCTGAGGGCTTTATCAACCTTAATGACCAGATAAAGAAGGAAGATTTAAGTAACATTAAGGAATTCTAATAAAGAGTAGAATCCTAATGAAATACAACAGCTAGGGGAGGAAATAAAAGGAAGTAAATCACATTATAAATAGTTAATCTCTCCTTCCACCAGAAAATCTTCCTCTCTTTTCTGTGTTGATTTTCCAGCAACTATGAACTAAACTTTGGTCTTCAATTCAAGGGGAATAGACATCATTTTCATTACTAAGTTGTGAAAAGTAACATTATCATTATAATTTTTTTATATTCAAATACTTATTTATCCCTATTTCAGAATTATATCATTGACTTCTATTCATGTTTATTCAATTGTTTTGAGATAGTATATATATGCTTTCTAGTTTCTTTCAATTCGTAATTGTTGTTAGAGACTAGAATAAGAAGCAAAAACAAGGTTAATTTGATTGTTGCAACTATCACTTTAATTTATTAGAGAAGAATAAGCTAATTTAAATTGTTCAAGCTTTTTAATGGTTGCTTAGAATAAACATAGACTTTGTTCTTAAGGCTACTGCCAAGTTAATTAGAATTGCTTTTCAATATTAATTTTATTGATGGTAAGGAATTAATTAAGAAATTTTATCTAATTAATGTACTCATATTCTTTTTGATTTCTCTTAAGCTTGAAAGGACATCAAATTTATTTACTTGAATTGAAAGAATACTGATTTTACTTCGATGATCAAGATATTTATAAGAATGGATGTCTAGACCTTTGAACTGAGTTAACAACATATCGATTTATCATATTTATTTTCAGAATTTTGTTTCTTCAATTTTAATTAAAAAAAACCTAACCTTTTTTGAGTTATATCTTGTAGGAAAATTAAGTAAAAATTTCTCTTGGGTTTGACTTGGTCTTCACCATAATACTATGAAATATTGTTTTTGCAATAGTAACCGGAGTTACTATTTGGAAGTTCCAATGACCGAACACTTGTTCTTGTATAAAATTGCAACTTCATGATAACCTTAGCTGCCCAAAACAGTGTATTGAATCCTTGTAGAAACTATAAAAATTTGCACCAAGGATAGAGTACAGATAAAATGGATATGTACAAAGATCTTGCCTAATTAAAATTCAGATACAATAACCAAGTATGATTAAATATGCATGAACAAAATGCAGAAAACATTCAAAAATTGGATTTAAAAAAATTATTACAACACTAACCAGCTCCCCATCAAAATCATCTGAGATAAAAACACGCTTCACATATAAGCGAATGTTCTTGGTTTTTGGATTTATCACTTCCTCATTGTTAAGAGGCGCCATTCCTGGAATGTATAGAACACTCCTAAACTCAACTTCTCCCTGCAAAAAAATTTTAAGTAAATTTCAGACCCTGAACAATTGATAGTAAAGTAAGAAGTATGAATATTATGGTACCTCTGTGGTAAAGTGTGTGTATGCAAGTGGATCCAAGAACTCATTAAATGTCTTCTTGTAGAACTCCTGATATTCATCCTTTTCAACTTCCTTTGCACTCCTCATCTAAAACAAAAGAAGAAGGAGAAGGAGAAGAGAAATATTAAATACATCTTATAAGAAATAGAAAAAACAAAGGTAATATATATGTTAACTATTGACAATACACCTGCTACATATATACTCACCCAAATTGGTTTTGTTTCATTGGCTAATTCCCAATCCCAATACTTCTCAGTTTTAGTTTTCTTTGTCTTTTTCTTCTCACCCTGTACCAGGAACAAGAACCAAGTTAATGGACCAGATAGTTAGACCAAAATCATAGAACCTTATTAAGATTGTGATGGCATTTACCTCTGGCACCTCCTCCCCTTCTTTTGGCTCTTCCTCCTCTTCTACCTGCCAATGTTTCAATTTAGTAAAGACACTTAGTTGGTATTGTCTTAAATGTACAAACAGCACTAATAATGACAGAAGGAATATTCAGCTCACATTACCAATCACATTCAAAATTGTAAGATACAGAAAACACAAGTTCTTACAAAGGTTCTAAGAAACCAGGTTGAAGAGATACAGTTTTTAAATGCTAAGAGTAATGGACTTCCTCTCAAGAATTCCAAACAAAAATGTACATACAAATCAAAGCTCCATCCACCCAAAGTTTTTCAACTTTTATGTAATTTTGCCAATAAGCAGGATGATAGAGCTGGAAGTATTCTGACCTCAACAGTCCTTGATTTTTCAACCCATGTATAGATGGGGAAAGCAACAAACTGAGAGTAATTCTTCACCAACCCCTGGATTCTGACCGCATCTGAGAATTCATACTTGTCATCTTCCTGCAATAGAACAATAATGTATAAGCCTGCTTGTGAACACAATTACTAAAATTGGAAACAACCCTACAAGGTCCCCCCAAATCCCAGAAACAAAACAAGTCAGCAAAGAGAGAATTTCCAGTTTTGTTTTGGAACCATATGCAAACAATACTGCCTTTCAAAATAAGGTTGAATGCCTCTTTTGTTTCTAATTTGTGAATATATCCAAGAAGCGAGTATACCTTTAAATAAAGTGTGATTTCAGTACCACGACGCAGGATCTTTTCAGGGTCAGTTACTTCCTTGATGACATATGAGCTACTTTCGGCTTCTGATTCCCAAACATATTGCTTATCTGACTTTGGGCTCTTTGTAGACACAACAACCTGGTTGCAAATAATATACATGATCAAGTTTGATCAGGAACTTGCCACAAGACACCCAGTCACAAACACTTCAAATAACAGCAGACAGTGCAATATATAGATCAAAAAAAAATATATATAGGAAACACACTGCACCTTCTCAGCTACAAGGAAAGCAGAATAGAAACCAACACCAAATTGGCCAATCAAACCATTGTCTGCCCCGACATCTTTGTTTTCCTGTAAAGATAACAGGCCAGATACCTTGATTATATGTCCATCAGAATCTAAGAACGGTTGGTGATTTGATGTTATCTTAAGGATAAACAGACACCTTAAGAGCCTTGAGGAATTTTGAAGTACCACTCTGAGCAATAGTTCCAAGACAGTCAACAAGCTCCTCTTTTGTCATCCCAATGCCAGTATCTCTGAAGATTCAGAAAAACAGATCAAATTGCTTCCTAGCATACTTATCTACAAAGAGGAGGTGAAATTAAAAGAATATTTGCATACGTTACGGTAATGGTGCCATTGTCTAGATCAGATCTGATGCGTATCTCAAGGTCGCCAGCATCTCCAAGCAAAGAGGGTTCAGTCACACTTAAGAATCTCAACTTATCTAAAGCATCACTTGCATTGCTGCATAACAGTAATAGAATTAAGTCAATGCGTCTACTAAAATCGGAAGCACTGTGAAAAAAAATAGTAAAACATTTCGTCTGAAAAATGGGTACCAAAGGGGAAAAAAGCTGTTTTCTCATGTTGCCTCACACAAAAAAATGAAATGCTCGAATTAACAAACTAGATAGAAAATTAGCAAACTCATAAAGCCATGGATAAGGAAAGATTAATATAATAGCTAGCTATCAATACAGTAAATGCTCACCTCACAAGCTCTCTTAGGAAGACTTCCTTGTGGCTGTACAGACTGTGAACTATCAAATCCAACAGTCGACTAACCTGAAACGATTAAATTTCTCAACTTTAGTACTTTTGAAACAAAAACTTGTTTTCCAAACTAAACATAACATGAAAAAGATCAAATATATCAACACAAAATCAATCATTCGCCAATAAAAATACTTCAATGGGTCAAACTGAGACGAAAACAAAACTAGACTAAAACACTAGAAAAATCAAGACCCGATTCGCAAAACTCAAATTGATTCCAAGTTTCACAAAACAAAACGAAACCCACCTCAGCTTGGTACTCAAATTTCTCGCCTGAAGTATCAGCGGCTTCCTGCTCAGCCACAGCAGCCTCACACCGAACCGAAATCTTGTCAATTCTCTTGTCAGGTTTCCATTTTAAGCCGGAACAAGAAAAACCCTTTCTGAGACCATTATTTTGTGGCAAAAAAACACTTCTGAGATTGAAGACTTTATTATTCGGATGTCTAATAGATGAGGAAAGGGAGATGAAAGAGGCAGAAGAAACCAAGCTTCTGCTTAGAACTGGAGCCATTAGAGAGGTAGAGGTAGAGGTAGAGGTAGAGCTTGTGCGAGTAGAAGCACCAGGTGTTAAAAAGAGAGGATTGTTTTGGGCTTCCTCTTATCTATCTATTGTTGTTCTTGAAAATAGGATAGTCACGAGCGTTGCGAAGAAGGAAGGAACCCTTGAGGGGTTTAAGGAGAAGAGAGGGTTCTCGAATTTGAAACAAAAACCAAAGTACTCTTCAAGGGTTTTGTGCTTGGAATTGCGTGTGTGGGGATTGTGAGGCTTAGATGCTGTCATCTCAGCATCCATAATATCCTCATAATTTTCTTTTTATTTTTTTATTATTTGAACGAAATAAAAATCATTGTGAATAGGTGCTTGCTTGATTGTTGCATAAAATGTTTTTTGAAATATATATTTTTTTTTAAATTATTTCGTATAATTCATAATTCAGATTTTGAAACTAAACTATAGATTGGACGTAAGTTTATTAACTTTGTATTTAAATATAAAATAAATATAACAAATAATGCTATAATGTTATCATTGCTTGAGTTTTTTTTGAAAATATCAATTATTATTAAAATAATTAAAGAATGCTAAATAAAACCAACCGATCGATATTACTCGATAGAATAGTTCTGAATGGCATTGGGGGATACAAAATTTGAGGGTTTGAATTTAGAATTTTCCAATTTATGGGCTGAAGAGTGTGCATGCAACTGCAATACATAGGTTAAGCTTCTCGGCCCATGATTTAGTGGGCCTTTTTTGTCTTGATCTTTTGGTGATTTCAAGAGCATGTTATTAATTAAAGTTATTTTTAAAATTATTTTTTATTTATAAATATATTAAAATAATATTTTTTAATTTTTTATATTATTTACGTCAACATATAAAAATAATTTAAAATAAAAAATAAAAATAAAAAAATTTCAGTTTTTTTCAAAAATAATTTTGAAATGCAGTATCAAATATATGCTAAATAAATAAACAAAACTACTATTCTCCAATTTCATTGTAAATAATATTCAAAAGCATCTTTTGTAAACGCCATTGGTTTATTCTCATTTATTATTGCAAGTCTCAAAAACGTAAAATCCTGTTTTATCTGATTTATAATGTTGTTTTTAAAATTATTTTTCATTTAAAAATCTATTAAAATAATAATTTTTATTTAAAAAAATCATATTAGCATGCATATAAAAATGATTTAAAAATACTTAAAAAATTAATTTTAAAATAAAAAATAGAAAATAAATATATTGTTTTTGAAAAATTGGAAGAAATATTGTCGTTGTCATTTCTATTCTCTTTCTGGAATAAGAGTGTTAAGTGCTGAACCATAGTGATGTCTCTTCCTGCTTCACAACATGCAGTTAAGGGAGAGGAGGAGGGGGAAACAGAAATCATGGACCCTGCCGCTGCTGAATCCATAACACTGTTTGGCTTTAATTTCTTCGTTGTTTAAAACAATTTACTCGAAAATCCCATTGGATTTACTTGAATGGTGTTTGATTTGTTTTTTCTTTGATAAAACTCTAATCTTTTTTCAGCCCCTGTGATTTGCTATTTTACGCTTAAAATGGAAAATTGGATCGAGAAGAAACTATTCCCTGAGATTGGCTTCGGGCCTATCGTACACGGCGTGGGTGGAAGGCGAAGAAAGCCCCCTTTCGGAGGTCCCAGCCGTCAGACGAAAAATTATTAATACTGTTTTGTCTAAAAAAACTATGATACTAGCAACAGTACCTGATTTAAGCTGTCGCACGGGAAAATAAAATGAAATTATCTGCTACAGTTGCGTGGCCGGAACTCAGGTGGGTTGAGCCTTCTGTGAATTCAAGATGGAGTACGATTACCATTTCTCTTTGCTTCCATTCCTGCTCCTCATTTACTTTCTAATCCGGCGATGTAGATAGGCATTAGTTTCACTCTAATTATACAGATTGTGAGCTGCGGTTTTGTAGACTAATTCAGTTGTTGACATCTGCAATTAATCTGCTTTATTTTAAAAAAAAATGACTTGTATAAACCAAAAAAATATACAAATTTGGCAAGCAACACGGTAGTGTTGAGTCACTGTGCTTGCTCCTGATCCTCTTATAATATAGTTTTGGTTTCAATGCAGGTGACGAGACGAGTAGTAGTAGATATAAGAGGGGTGATTTCGCGAGAACAAAAATGTAGTTTGGTTTTATTAAATCTTTTTACAGACCCACATGATTTCATGAAAAGTTTTCACTAAATTGCCAAACCACGTATGATCATTTCAGCTACAGGTATTCACATAGAATATCAACAAGCAAGCAGCAAAATGTAGTAGGAAAGTTAAGAAAATCCAGGGAAATAAATAGACAAATAAGAATCTACCAGTAATCAGCTGGCTAAAAAGCTGTGGGGAATAGTTGATGATTGCCGGCTGACCAAGCTCCAATGGCTGCAGCTAAGGCATTTTCCATTTTTGCAGGTTCAAAATTGTTGTTGTATTAAGCCGGAGCCATCACAAAGACTTGAGAATCCACGATCGTGATAAATGAATTGAAAGCAGTAATCACACGATCTCCAGCTATCAACCACACAAGGAACTGAAAAGGGACGGAGGAGTCCGATTAGATTTACTGACCTTGATCTGATCAGGCCTCGGCAGCTGTCTGCTTAAGACAATCAACATTGCACAGCCCAACAGACCTCACAATGTCTCCAAACCTGCCATTACCAAATCCAATTATCAGTATCATCATATATTCGTCAAATTTATACTTTACAAAGGACATAAAATAAAGCAAATTAGGCCTTAGTTGGACGAACCGATCGAAGCTGTTCCTCGCTTTCTCTTGCTGATCTGTGCTATTTCTTGCCTTCCCCGCGCGATCAATGCTCTTTCGCGTCCTCTCTCTTCTGTCAGTGCTGGCTCTTGATTTCTCTCTATTGTCTGTGCTTAGCCTGGATTTTTCTCTCTGTCCAAAACTAGGCCTGGCCTTCTCTCTATGATCTGTGCTTGGCCTTGGCTTCTCCGAGTTGTGTTCTCCTGTATTCAAGGGTTGGTCGGGTTGGTCTGTACTCTGTGCAGATACATTTCTAAGATGCGGCGGCAGTTTTTCTATGGCGGATAGGAACTTCTTGAGATGCTTCAAGTACTCTGGGAAGAGTTCCAGATTGCAGTGGTTTCCTCCTTTGAGCCACAGTGGTTCATACTTCTCTTTGCAAAGCTCCCAAAGCTGCCTCCCATGAGAGAAATTCACAACTTCATCTTCTGTTCCCTGCAATCACCGGTGTATAAAAAGATTTTATGAAAAATATAGGATTTTGAGCTCTCCAGAACCGGTGTTTCAGATCCGTTCTGCTCCATTTTGAGCCATTCTTTAAGAATCATGGTTATTCATAATCATAGCCCTGGCCTAATCAACTGGGATCACAGGAAAACATTGCTAAAAAGACTCCTCTGCATCCTAATGACATTGCACGACACCAATTTATTTATGCAAGAACACAACTCATATCATAAAATTCAATCTGTCAATACAGTGCCAGAAATCTCAGCCCTTGTTTATAAAGCGAAAGGAAAACTTATGCTGTGTCGATGTTAGAATCATATAATTTGGAAGCTAAGGTCAACTATAAGGCTTAAAATCAAGTGTTTTTGAATACATATTTCAGGCTAAATTTGGATTCAGCTAATAAACAGAAGGAATTCGATACTTACATGAATTACAAGAACTGGACAATTGACTAGCGGGATTTTATCAATATTCTGCGAAGGAAAAACAGAAAGGGTTGCCCTGAAATCAAGTGTCAAATCCAACGCAGCAAAACTACAAAGCAATATGTGGGAGAAGAACCTTGTAAATGTCGAACCAGAAAGTTTTCTTGATAGGATACATGACTCGAAGGCCAGACAGGATAGGGCTGTGAAGAATCACAGCCCTCAATTCAGGCAAATGAGTGGCCAGTTCAAGAGCAGGTCCACTGCCTACCGACTGGCCATACAGAATAATGTCTTCCTCCTTCACTCCATATGTCTCTTCAAGGCATTCATACGCAGCCTCTATGTCAGAGAAGGTGTCATGCTCGCTTGGCTGATTGATGCAGATGCAGGGCATAGAGCAGCCATTTCATTTATTATAATTCAAAGAAAGAAATGAACTTATTATACTGAAACAAAGTTTTCAAAAATACTTCGTGATTACTGGCATGGAAAAATGGAGTATGTTTTTTACTCGAGCTTTTCAAATCTCTCTGTTTTGACTTTTTGATCATTTTCACCCAACATTCTCATTGAAGTAAGAAAGAAGCCTTCTATCGACTGATGTCTTGCCTGAGTGAGCTTGATTGATTGGGGTTTTTGTTTGATCACTACCTTATAATCCAATTCTTCGTAAGGTCAGATAAAAACAGACAGAATACCATACCTTTCCAGAAGATTGTCCATAGCCAGAATAATCATACCTGCATAGCTCCAAAAATGGCATAGATCAAATCCATAGATATAAAAATAAATACTGTTATCTGGAAATTCAAAAAATTCGATACATATTAATTAAAATGGTAAAAATGACCCACCCCATGAGATTAACATTAAGGTGCGAGCTAAGCTCGGTGAAAATATGATACATCTGGCCAATATCAGCAGCGTTGCCATGAGAATACAGCACTGTCAGTGAAGCTGAAGGGTTCTTCACATGCATAGCAACAATCTCATTGCCTTTCTTGGTAAATAGCTTCAGAATATCCACGTTGTCCCTCTGGTTGATTAAGTCTGGCGAGAGCCTGAGCTTTCCGGTTTCTTCATCCACTGATATGGTGTAAGATGGTGGATTTGGTGGGAAGAAGGCAAATTTCGCTGCCATGGATGATGTTGCTGTACCCATTTGATCAAAAACAATATTGGAGGTGATTAGCTTTTCGGGGTGTGAATGGCTATGGGGAGTGCATGATAAAATTTTAGTGTGTGTGTTTCTTTAGCCTTTTGTTTTGTTTTGTTCTTTGAGAGAAAGTGGTTCCTGTTTGGTTCTTGAGAAAAATGGTTGAAAAAGAAGATCTTTGCGGGAGAAAACATGGAAAGAGCAAAATCAGAGGAAAGAATTTCTAGAGGTTATTTAAGAGGAGTAGATTCAGGCTGTCCAAATGATATGTTTGAATTCATTTCCAAAAACATATTGAATCACAGGAGGCAAAAAGGGCAATGCTTGCTAGAGGTCCTGTTTTCTCTTTAGACCAAGACTAATAATGTGCCTCTCCTTTTGCTCATTCTAAAATCCACATGAATAATTATATTTCTTTCTTCAAAGTTGGTTTCTTGATGATGCTTGCTTTGATGTAGAATCGACAAAACATCTGAGATAGCAAGAAAATCATAACTGTTTAGAATTGTAGTTGAATTTGTTTTTAAAAATATTTTTTATTTAGAAATATATTAAAATAATTTTAACAAAATATATATATTTTTAATATTATCACATGAAAATGATCTAAAAATATTAAAAAAATAATTTAAAATAAAAAAATAATTTTTTTTTCAAAAAATTTTTTAAAACGCAATGTAAAATATCATAATTGTGAAAAAATGTTGATGGATGATGAATGAGTTGGGCCGAGGACTCCCAAAAATATATTCAAAGTGGATGAATGAGTGGGGCTAGTTTAGATGGGAACACTTCATAATTACATGTGTGTGTATACATGTACATGTACATGTATATATATACTTTAAAATTGTGCCTTTTTTAATTGAGTTTAAATCTAAAAGTTAAATTAATCAATGTGTTTGGAGTTTTTTATGAGGGTATTAATTTGAATTTTAAATGGAATTTAAATCCAGGTAGTTCCAAATAAATAAAAAATACTCTTTCAAAAATACCTTCTTATTCTTTTCTCTCGAGAACCCTACAGCTCCTCTTTACTGTCTTTCCTTTATTCAACGAAAGCTTTTGGTTTTTGGCTCAAGAAAATTGTCTTCATCATGAGGAGAGGGGGGGGGACGAGAGAAGCAAAGCCATGTAAAATAAAAGACAATTTTTGGATTTTATTGGGTGAAGTAGAGTGAATCGAGAATTAATTATTATTATTATTATTATTATTAAATGAGTGCTTCTTTTCCAAGTGATATTGAAATATTTGTTTATATATATATATATATATATATATATATAATGGTGAATAGCTCATTTAAAGGTAGATGTAATGTTGCCTGTTATTTTTAACATTTGATGCATCGCGGTTTATCATAAAATAATTTATAGATTTTATTTTCACATTAACAAAAAAAATGTTGTTTTTTTGTGTAACAGGAAAAAAAAAGAATTAAAGCAAAACAATCAAGATTATTAATTCAATTCAATTCCACTGGTGTTTCAAACAGTATTATTGAAATTAATTATGTGCTCTAATATTTTATTTTAAATATAAAAATTATAATAGTTTATGAATTGAATTCAAATTATACATGAAGTTGAATTTAATTTCATGTGTAATTTGGTTTTAAGAAATAGTAAAAATAATTTGTGCGTTGAAGATTTATTGTCGTTTTGTTGTGGACACTTCTAAACCATAAAAAAAAATATTGAGATGGTTTAAACATTATTCCAAGGGTCCCACATGACAGCATCAAGAGAGACTATATGCACCATTAAAGCAATAATTCATAAAGTAAACTAAACAAAATATTACAAGATAAACATTTAATGTTTATATCTATTCATTTAATTTAATATAGTTGATAGTTTTTTTTTTAAAAAAAAAAAAGAGCTCCATTTATCAAAGAACGGGTAATAAAAAAATTTGAGATAATTTAGGTTATTGTTAAAATTAGTGAGAAATTATATATAAAGTAAAAATAATAATAATGAGGTTTAGTTTTCAATTAAATTGATGTTGATGGATGAAATGGAAAAATATGATCTTAAAAACTAAAAAAGCAATTCCAGACAAATTTTATAACACATGAGTTTGATATTTCAAACTCACAACTTGTGGAATCCTAAATTTATATTCAATAAACTTAATTTTCAATAAATTCAATGTTAAAGTATAAAAGAATTAATTTTTAAAAGCTGTCATGGTATAAAAATAAAAATAACAAGTATAAATTGATAAAAATAAATAAATAAATCATAAAAAAAATACTTTTAAAAATATCTAAAATAAAAAAAATCAATTAAATCCATCGTACGACCACCACACGATATTTTAAGAGAAGCCTAAAAGACGCAGAGATAATTTACACGCTGGCGTGTAACCATGTGTTTTTTTTTCCAATACTATTTATACTAAGTTAATTACTAAAGAGCCCCTCAACAACCAATGGGCTTATCTAATAGTCTGTTTTTTTTTTTAATAAACTGTTCCGGTTGTTGAACTAGTATCAAGGTAGTTAAAATCGAGATTTTGACACGAATCGGAAGGGGCTCCAAAAAATCGGATCGTAAGATCGGATCGTAAAATCGTAAGATCGTACCCGAATTTTTCCGTACAAAAATCGTAGAATTACAGCTAAAATCGTGTGAGAAGCAAAATCGTAAAATCGTATGTAAAATATTTCTAAATACAAAATAGCATAATTATGGACATTTTTTTATCTTATTTTAAATAAAGTTCAATTATTTTATATATAGTTTAATTATACAATTAATAGGAGTAAGTTATATAATTAAATAATTGCTTTTGAAAAACCATCCAACAATAAAATTATTGTTTTTAATTATATTTAAATTTAAAAAATGAATTTAAATATAATTAAAAGACCCACAGTATTTGAGATTTGAAATTTAAACTACTTATTTTATGTTTTTCAAGTAATTGTATATTTTTTATGATTGTTGTATTTGAAATTAATTAATGTTATTTATTATCTTAAATTAATAGAATTTTTTTAAAATTATTTTTTATGCTAATTATTATTATTATTATTATTATTATTATTATTATTATTAATATTAATATCATAACCCCTCCCCCGTATAAACCTACTATTATTAATAATAATAATTTATAACCCATCCCCCAGTAAACCCCCCATTAGAAAGTAGAAATCTGTTTTTTTTATTATTATTATTATAAGTAATATAAAAGCCACCCCCCCCCCTAACTTAACCCTAAGGATTCCAATTCTCTTCTCTCACTCTCACGCCGCCGCCCTCCCTCCCTCATTCTCTTCCCTCATCTTCTTCTCCTTTGCTCTCTTCTTTCTCAATCTTCATCATCAATGACTATTTTGAACAGAAAGATTGAAATCTGAAGATGAAAACTCAAAGCCGACCGAACGCGTAAAATCGGAACGAGTCAACCCGATTTTACGAGTCAACCCGATTTTGACCGAGTTTGACCGGTTTCGATTTTTCTTTCCGGTCCAACCAGGTTTGCTGAGCCAACTCGCAAACTCGTACGAGTTTGCGAGTTGACTCGCGAGTTTGACTACCTTGACTAGTATATTCTTGTTTACTAATCAGAGGAAAAATACAGTTATGCGTTGACTGGGATTCCATTATTAAGTGTCTCATTGGACAACTGTTACTGTAGCTTTTCAAAGTATTTTTTATGCCGAAATATATCAAAATAATATTTTTTTTATTTTTAAAAAATCATTTTTGACACCAGCACATTAAAATGATCTAAAAAAACCAAAACATATTTATTTAAAATAATTTTTTTTAAAACAAAAAAACAGAGTTTCAAAAACTATCCCAAACAGTTTCTAACTTGTAGCCAGGTTTCAACCGAGTTGTTTGGTGCCATGTTACGACAACCCTGCGAAAGAAATCCCTAAAAACTATTTTTTCAACAACTTTAATTAATATTTAATTTTATTATAATATTAACAATAAATACTTGAAAATAATATTTTGACATGATAAAAATCTTATAATTATGATAATTTTATAATTTTTCTATTGATAATAAATATATTTTTACATTAATAAAATCAATATCACATATAACTAACAAATTAACTTATTAATTATAAAATAATAATAATAATGATGATAATGAAAAGGATGATGGAAGAAATAGAAGAAACGTGTTAATTTATCTGATATTATAAATTCATGTCCAGTGTGAAAATTAAAGTCTCCTTTTTTTCCTTTTTAAGAAATGGTCATCCAACCAATTCTTTATTCATAACGTGTAATTAAATAAAATTGGCTCGTCCAAAATTGGTTGCCGAAGACATACATTTATAATTATTATTTTCTAATTTCCAATCACATAGCATTTATTTTGATTTTTTGTTAATTTATTTTAACTATACAAATATAAATAATAATCTCAATTAAAAAACTTGTGTTCATTAAGATAAATAATAGATATATCAATAAAAAAATATTATCTTGACGGAGTTATTTTTTTAAAACAATATTTTTTTTAGATTTAAACAATACAGAAGAATTTTGAAGACCTGAATATTTATTTTTATATTTTTTAAAAAATATAGTACCCACAATATATAATGCAAGCATATAAACTAGAATCACGTTCCAGAATGTTTTTTTAATAAACTTTGTCATTGATTTTCAAAAATATTTTTAACAAAATTTGAATTTATTTTTACTTTTATTTTTTACATTAATTTTTTTTTGATATTTTAGATCGTTTTTATATACTAATATCAAAAATAATTTTTTAAAATTAAAAATATATTATTTTAATATATATTTATAAATAAAAAACAATTTAAAAACAATATAAGTCAAAATTTTAAACGGTCACCGAGAGGATTCAGCCCGGGGTTGAGCTTTGACAGAACAACACACTTCCCATATCACAGGCAAAACCTCCACGAACACGAAAATGACGACACCACTCCCTCTGTGATTATTACAAAAAACATAGTACAATTGGATGAAAGGTCTTGAAAATAGATTAAAGTTCTTAGTTGAAGACTAGCTAAATGCCCGCACTACGTTGCGGGCATAGTGCGGGCGGAACAAATAATTTTTACAGCTGTTAAAAATAAAATATAATATTTTAACATATAAAGTTTGATATACTGGAAGGGATCAATATCTTTTATTATACTAATAGTAATATCGAAGTCTTAACTTCTAAAATTATCATCACTATTACTATCAAAACAATAAACATTATTCAACAAATATGAGAGAAACAAAAAAAATATTAATAAAAAAGCATGTTGGAAGAAAAACTAAAATTATTAATAATAATAATAATAATAATAATAATAATAATAATATTGCTTTAATAACGGGAAGAAAATGAAATTAAATTAAAGGCTGAAAAAAAGTTTAAAAACATCAACAAAAGAGCAAATAAAAAAAATGAAAAAAAATAAAAATTATTGACTGGAAAAAAAATTATTTGACTTGAAAATTAAAAAAAATTATCACACTACGTTGCGGGCTGAGTAAGAAGTTTTTATAATTGTTGGGATGAAAGAAATTAATAGGATATGCTGGTCCAAAATTAAAATATAATATTTATATATGAAAAATTCAATATAATAAAACAGATCACCACACCCTATTATAAAAATAGTAACATTGAAGTCTTAACATCTAAAACTATCATTGCAGTTGCTGTCAAAACAATAAAAAATATCAAATTATCCTGAGAGAAAAAAACTGAAAAACATTAACAAAAGAGCAAGTAAGAAAAATAATTAATTGTTTTCTTCTTCTTCTTCTTCTTCTTCTTCTTCTTCTTCTTCTTCTTCTTCTTCTTCTTATTATTATTATTATTATTATTGTTATTCATAAACAAAATAGTAAGCAAGAAAAACAATTAAAATATTATTATTGTTATTATTATTATTATTATTATTATTATTATGAAAGAATAAATAAATAAATGAAAGACTAAAGAGATCGTAAAAACTTCAACAAAAGATCAAACAAAAAAATAAAATAAAAATAAAAATCATCATTGTTATTACTGTCAAAACAATAAAAAATATCAAATTATCTTGAGAAAAAAAACACCTCAAAAACATTAACAAAAAAGTAAGTAAGAAAAAAAATTAAATTATTATTATTATTTTTTTTATGATTATGATTATTATTATATTTTTTTATTTTTGTGTTAATAATGAAAGGAAAAAAATGAAAGACTAAAAAAATCCTAAAAACCTCAACAAAAGATCAAACAAAAACAAAAATTATCATTGTTATTATTGTCAAAACAATAAAAATTATCAAATTATCCCGAGAGAAAAAGAACCTAAAAATATTAACAAAAGCGTAGGCAAGAAAAAAATTAAATTATTATTATTATTATGTTAATAATGGAAAAAATAAAATAAATGAAAGATTAAAAATATCTTAAAAACTTTAACAAAAGATCAAACAAAAAAATAAAATAAAAATTATCAAGTAAAAAAAAGTCATCTGATATAAAAATAAAAATAAAAAAACGAATAAAAAACTAAAAGTAAGAACAAATGGAGAAGAAAAAAACACAAATATCAATTTTCAAATGATCATAGATACAAAACAAAATTTAAGAGCTAATTTTTTTGGAAAAAATATCACATCAACAAATAAGAAAATGACAAAAATTAAAAATCAAAGCTAAGAGAACGTTTATATATACATGGACAAAAGTAGAGATTATTCTAGAAATAAAAAGAAATAAAGGGATTAAAATAAAAAATTAAAAGTATAAGGGCAGAAATGAAAATCAAATATAAAGGGATTAAAATCCAAAATTAAAAGTATAAGGGCCGAAATGAAAATTAAATATATTATCAATTTTAATAAAAGGATCAAATTGAAGAAATCGAAACTTATGTACCGAATTTATTGAGTTATTTAAGCCCAATCAGAAAATTAAAAGGAGGACCGAAGTGAAAAATTGACATTCAATCAATTCCAATCGGAGGACCCAATCGCACTAAATCAAAACTTATATAACAAAAATCAGAACCAAAAACAAAATTGAAAGTCAAGGGACCGAAGTGAAAAGTAACAAAACACGGGGGACTCTCCTGCACTTTTACGTGCAGGAGAGAGAGAAACGTGTCCAGCGGCGTTAACCGGCCTCCACGGACATTTTCAGGTGAAACGCGCCACCGCGGGAAGAAGAACACGCAGAGACGCATCTAGATAAACTCCAGAATCCCATCTCCAGCCACTGTATGACTCTGCACACGCCACCTAAACAGAGCGCGGGGCGGAAAACCGTGGGGCGCGTGCCCATCACGCTCTGATAGTAACCGGGAAAAAAATGAGGTGAATTACTGTCCTGCCCCTGAGACAAAAGTCACCGTTAACCGTATTCAAATGTATGTTTTTTTGACGTGATGATGCTTTTTTATGGTGGGTTAGATGCCTAGGATTATTTTTTAATATTTTTAATTTTAATTAACTGTAGACAAATATTTTACATTATATTTTTTAATCATTCAACTTTGACATGACTTTTAGATAATAAGAAAGGCAGCAGTGCAATTTGTGAATGTAATTCACGCAGGCTTGCCTCTCTATTTATTTTTTAAATCGGGCAGTGAAGCCCGCGGTGTATAAGTTTTGTTTCAGATTTTTGATCCCCGTGCATAAAAGGCAGCCTTGCATGAAATTTGAAATTTTGAAAATTGAGAAGCAGTGCAACTTTGCTTGACTTTTTGATGTGGGCAGCCGTGCGTGTCGCCCAGTGTGAAGTTTTGAATTTTTGAAAAGTGAGCCACGCAGTTTTTGTTGGAATTGTAAGCCACGCAGCAGCGTGAACCATTTTTTCTTTGCATTCACAATCACAATTAAATGCATGCCGAAGCAAAAACAAAAAGGTGGATGAACGCTTGCGAAGCACAGACAAAAAATGGCCAGTGAACAGTGAATTTACTCAGAATCCTGATGTCTTTTAGTATATAGGATAAAGCACCGGAGCAAATTGCCAGTGAACAGTAACAATGAGTCTAGCACTACAGTAACTATCCATCCTCTTTTAGATATATAGTAATAATTTCTTAAAGTTAGAAGATAAGATTTATTTTAAATTTTTCTAGTGAAAAAATTTAAACCACACAAGTTTTTGAGGCTTGCCAAAACAACCACACAAAATGCAAGTGGTTGCGTGGAATGTGGATACACTATTGAGCCTAGGTACATTGAACCAGCGCGTGTGGTTGTGTACTTGTGTGTATTATTGAGTCTAGACCGATGTAAAAATTGTTTTTTGAAAAAAATATATACTTGTTTTTATTTTAATATTTTTTTAGTATTTTTTATGTGTTGATATTAAATATAATTTTTAAAAATAAAAAATATTATTTTGATAAATTTACAAATAAAAATAATTTCAATCACACTTCCAAATAGACAAGTTGAACCAAGCATAAATAGAGTTAAAAAATACAAAGTAGCTTTATAAAATAAAATAAATATTATTTTTTTAATTTCATGTTTTTTATTTAAAAAATAGTAGAAAATAATGTGTATATTCTTTATTGAAAACAATATTGAATTGAGATAATGAATGGTCAAGGAATTAATTAATTATTTTTCTTGCAATGAGGAATTAAATAATTAGTTTTTAAAATTACAAAGGCTATTCGATTGACTGTAAAAAAAACTAACTATGCCCATTTATAATTTATTCCATTAAACTTTCCATGGTAACATTTTTGTCTCGCAATTTACACTGATTAACCTGGCAAAGAAAAAAAAAATCTCTCATCCATGAGTGTGCCATGAAAAAATCTGAATTGTTTTTATATGATGATGCTAAAAATAAAATTTAAAAATAATATATATATATATATATATATAATTTTTAATGTATTTATAAGCAAAACATATTTTAAAAAGTAACTTATATCATATTCTCAAAAATGAAAAGGCTGGAAACAAACAATTTATAAATTAGTATAGTTGAAAAGAGAGAGGAGAATAACACAGTATAAGCAGCTGTGTTATTCAATATAGCAAAATCTATTGAACCATGAACATGTGTGTGAGTGTGATAAAAGTAGTTTTTTAAGGTGTTTTTACTTTAGAAATGAATTATAATAATAATTTATTATAATTTAAAAATTATTTTTAAGATTGACATATTAAAATAATATGAAAACAATAAAAATTTATTTTAAAACAAAAAATAATAATTTATTTTCAAGTATATTTTTAAAATACACTCGCAATCACCCTTTACATGCCCAAGAATATAACACTTTACAAAGTTTGGCTGTGCTTCTAGTACAGTGACATCTATGATATTGTTCTAAAGTATTTTTATTTTAAAATAACATTTTTTTATTTTTACTATCAGGATATTAAAACAATTTGATGTATATAAAAATAATAATTTAAACATAAAAAAAACAAAAATTAATTAATTGAACAATACCCTCCACGTTGTTGCCATTCATGCTACTAGAAGAGAGGGGGGGGGGGGGGGGGGGGGAGAAGTTGAGAGATGGGAGGGGCGGGTCGTTGCATGCTACTGGAAGAGAGGGGGGGTTAATATTAAAATAATATAAAAATCTAAAAACTTAATTAAAATATAAATAAATCTATTAAAATTCCTCGTAATCCTAATTTTATTTAAAATGATATTATATCAGATATTATTTCTTGATCTAATGGTCAGGCATTGTAGAGGTCTTCGCATATAGATTTAGTTTGTGATGGAATGACAAAGAGTTTGATGGGAGAATAAAAAGAAGTGTCAAATTTACTTGAATTATTCATTACATTGTGAAATTATGATTATTAATACAATATTTAAATATAAATACATATATATATAAAAAAAAAATGTGTGTATATATATATCTATGTTTTTTAAAGTAATTTAACAAGTTAAAAGCAATATGAAAAATTTACTAACCAAACACATGGAACTGTTTTTCATTAACCTCAAACTCAACAATAGTTTTAACAAAACACTTCAAAAATTACTTGGAATCACAACTAAAAATGATTTTTATGAAACTGTTTTTTAAAACCTCAATCACAAAAGCAAAAGCAATACTAAACATGCCCTTAGTGTGTTTGATAGTGATTATTTACAAAAAAAAATACAAATAATATATATTTCTTATTTTTTAAATTTAATATTAATATATGAAAATAATATTAAAATAAACTAAAAACTTGATTTTGAATAAAAAAATATTTCTAAAAATACAAAAAATAAACAGGTTTTTATCGTTGCAATTTTGAAATCTTAATGGAAACATATATATTTTTAGTATCTATTTAGTAATGCAATATCAAGTATTTTTATAAAAATATTTTAAATTTAAAATATATTAAAATATTTATTTTAGAATTATTTTATATTTTTATATTAACATATTAAAACAATGAAGATATTAATTTATTATTTTTTAAAATAATTTTAAAAAACAAGTTTAACACATTTAACCTGCTTGGATTGCGTTAAAAAAACATTTTTATTTTTTTTTACTTCAAATTAAGGTTTTTTTGCTCATTTTGATATGGTGATATCAAAAATAATTTTTAGAAAATATAAAAATATCATTCTAATATTTTTTAAATAAAAAACACTTTAAAAAATAAATTGAACCACACTCCAAAACATGTCGCTTATCTATATAATTTTTCATGCTATACTTAAAAACAATAAAATCTACAAGTTTAGTATAATTATGACATTGTTTATGAATATGTTTAGAAAGTGTTTTATAATTTTATTTTATTTGTTATTTTTTTAATATTTTTATTTGTATTTTGATATATTAATATAAAAATAAAAATATATTATTTTAATATATTTTTAACTCTAACACCGTATCAAACAACCCCTATATGCACCCCTACCTCTCCCGCCTAAGAAGTGAAAGAGTCTTTCCCTTGGCTGATTGCAGCTTCACTCCGCCACAGTGCTCCCACCAGCTACAGCAAACTTGCTAGCCTGCCGATCATCAATCCACCATGACCACCACCACCAAGCAACCGCCGCACGTCCTAGTGTTTCCCTATCCAGCCCAAGGCCACACCCTCCCTCTCCTAGACCTAACACACCAGCTCTCTCTTCACAACCTAACCATCACCATCTTGACCACACCCAAAAACCTCCCTACCGTCTCTCCTCTTCTCTCTCTTCACCCACAAATCCACACCTTAGTCCTTCCCTTCCCATCTCACCCTCTAATCCCTGCAGGTGTTGAAAATGTCCAAGAGCTTGGTAATTTCGGAAACCTGCCCGTCATTGCAGCATCTACCAAGCTCTATGACCCCATTTTCACGTGGTTCAAGTCTCACGATAACCCTCCGGTTGCTATCATCTCTGATTTCTTTCTTGGCTGGACCCAACATCTGGCCCGACACTTAAACATACCCGGTTTTGCTTTTTATCCATCCGGGGCGTTTTTTACTAATATTATGAATTATTGTTGGGATAATCTGGAGAGTGTAAAGGGTTTGGGCGTTGTTGATTTTGTTGGTTTGCCTAGATCACCGTCTTTTAAACAGGAACATCTGCCTTCTGGGATCCGTATGTACCGGGAATCCGACCCGGATTGTCAGCTTCGCAAGGACAGCCTGGTTGCAAATAAGTCGAGTTATGGGTTAATTTTTAATAGTTTCGAGTCTCTGGAGGGTGAGTATTTGGGTTTTTTAAAGAGAGAATTCGGGCACGAGAGGGTCTATGCGGTTGGCCCTGTTAATTTGCTGGGTCTGGATAGCACCGATCGGGGCATCCCGGTAACGAGTTCTTCTGGTAATGTGTTCGAGTGGCTAGATGGGTGCCCTGATGGGTCAGTGCTATATGTTTGTTTCGGGAGTCAAAAGCTGTTAAGCAAGAAACAAATGGAGGCATTGGCTGATGGGCTCGAAAAGAGTACGGTGCGTTTCATTTGGGTCGTGAAAACAGGCACGGCCCAACAGGTTGAGGACGGGTACGGGGCAGTACCCGACGGGTTCGATGAGCGGTTGGCGGGTCGGGGTCTGGTTATCAGAGGATGGGCTCCACAGGTGAAGATACTGCGTCACAGAGCGGTTGGTGGGTTCCTGAGTCACTGTGGATGGAACTCGATACTCGAAGGGATAGTAGCTGGTGCGATGATATTGGCCTGGCCCATGGAAGCTGACCAGTTCGTCGATGCTAGACTGCTGGTGGAGGAATTGGGAGTGGGGGTGGCGGCCTGTGAAGGGGACGCCACGGTGCCTGACTCGGAGGAGTTGGCAAAAGTGATCGGTGAGTCAATGAGTGAAAAAGGTACGGGCGTAAGAATGAAGGCGGAGGAGCTGAAAAGGAAGGCACTGGAGGCCGTGAAAGAGGGCGGGAGGTCCTTGAATGACTTGAACGGGCTAGTAAAGGAATTATGCAAATTAAATATCCAACAAACAGGGTGATTGGAATTATTGCATTGACTATTCCATGCAGGCCATCTCCAAGCTCGTATGCCACGTTTGGGATCCACAAGAATAAAGACTCTGTTTCTTTCCCCGTCGTTGTATTGTGTGGTTATTTAAAAAAAAAAATCGACTGGTGTAGTTTATTTTTAACAATAAATAGAATTTTAAAAAATATATTATTTTAATATATTTTTAAATAAAAATATAAGGAGATGCAAAAGGTAAACCAAGAAATCTAGCTGCGAAGAAAAGAAAAAAAATGGATCTGTAGCAGAAGGAATAGAAAACGATAAATCCGCAGTTCTTTGTCGTAACAAAAAAGAAGAAGAGAAAGAGTTACGGGTTTCATGAATGGTGTATGAAGAAGAAACTGGCCTTAATTACCAAAATAGGCAGCCACAGCCATGCCATTCGTGAAACGACCCGTTGCTGTATAATTGAAATCAATGCCACGAGGAAGAGAATCTGCTCTGGCTGTTGTTGAAAGATTATTATTGTTTCCTGCATCCACGGTGGAATCACCAAATATATAATGAGGTCCAGTTTTCAATTAAGTTGATGAATGAAATAGAAAAACATGACCTTAAAAAATAAAAATAAAAAAGCAATTCCAAACAAATTTTTATAAACATGAGTTAATATTTCAAATTTACGACCCGTGAAATTCTTAATTTATATTCAATAAGCTCAATTTTTAATAAATTTAATGTTGAAATACATAAAAAAAACTAATTTTTAAAAGCTGTCAAGGTATAAAAATCAAAATCAAGATAACAAGTATTAAATTGATATAAATAATAAGTAAATCATAAAAAAACTTTTAAAAATATCTAAAATAAAAAAAATCAATTAAATCCATCGTGCGACCACCACACGATATTTTAAGAGAAGCCTGAAAGACGCAGAGATAACTCACACGCTGGTGTGTAACCATGTTTTTTTTCCAATAATATTTATATTAAGCTAATTACTAAAGAGCCCCTCAACAACCAATTATTTGGAAAAAAAAACAAAAAGACACGAAGGTCCTGGACTTATCTAATAGTTTGTTTGTTTTCTTAATAAACCGTTTCGGTTGTTGAACTAGTAAAAATCTTTGTTTCCCAATCGGAGAAAAGTACAGTTATGCGTTGACTGGGACCGTTATAACTTGTAGCCAGGTTGCAACTGAGTTGTGCGAGGAATATAAAATATGGTGCCTTGTTACAGCAACCCTGCGAAAGAAATCCCTGAAGACTATTTTTTCAATAACTTTAATTAATATTTAATTTTAATACAATATTAACAATAAATACTTAAAAATAATATTTTGACATGATAAAAATCTTATAATTGTGATAATTCTATAATTTTTCTATTGATAATAAATATATTTTTCCATTAATAAAATCAATATCACATATAACTAACAAACTAACTTATTAATTATAAAAAATTAATAATAATACTGAAAAGGATGATGGAAGAAATAGAAGAAACTCAAATGTAAAATGAATTTTCGTTCAAGAATACAATCGAAAGAAATCAGAACTTTGATACTGAATATGTTACTCATTTAACACAAATCCGGAAATTAAAAGACCGGGGACCGAAATGAAACTACAGTATCTAATTAATTGGCTTGGAAGGGCACAATTGAAACAAATTAAAACTTCTATTATATAAATTAGGACCACAAAACAAAATCAAACAATCAGGAACCTAAATGAAATTATCAACAACACCGATGACCCCTGCTAACTTTTGCCGGAAAGTAGAGAGAAACTGTTGCACAGACGTTTGATCGCCACGGGGAACATTTCAGGCCACCTTTGGTGGAAACACGCGCGACCATCAGTTGGAGGTCATGGAGGCGAACCCGTTGACACGTCGGATGAAAATTTTTAACCGCCAGAGTAGACGTCACGCGCCATCCGAAGGGGGCGTGAGTCCGAAATTCAAAACCACGTCCAATGGACGCGCCTATAACTGTCGGCAGGAAATATTTTTTTACTCCTGGTCAATTACCGAATAATCCCTAACCCTAATTTTTTAAATTTGTCTTTTATGGGGATAAATCGGTATTAACACACTCAAACTATCGTTCACACCCGAATAAAATATAATAAAAGAAGTCAATTACTTAGTTACCCCTCCTGCCATTTATGCGTTTTTGTCTTTAAGGGGGGCAAATCGGTAGTTAACCCTTTCGATTACTGTTTAAAAAATTGCGTAAATACGCTTTAACCCCTGCAGGTGAAATGTTTTTTTTATCTTATTAGGGGCTATTTCGGTTATTACACTGTACTTATTAATGGTAAAAAAAAGAATTTACCCCTGACTCCAGGGCTTAAATGAAGACGAACCGATGAGTAAAATAATAATTACACTATTCCAATCCATAGTGAACTATGTTGTAGCTACAATGGACACACAACATGTTTTAGGTTTTTCTTTAATTTATAAAAATATTTTTGTATTAAATAATATGTATTATTTTTTAAATTTAAATTTGTCATTAATATATTAAAATAATATGAAAATATACTAAAAACTTGATTTTGAGTAAAAAAAAATGGTTCAAAAAACACAAAAATAAACAGGTTTTAAATAGTGCAATTTTAAATTCTTAGTGGGTGTTTGGCTCCACGGTGCGACCTGCGGCTTACCGCGGGGCCAAACACAATAAATACCAAATGGGGCCCCAGATTTTTTTTATGGGTCCCACCTAAATACTTGCGGTTTCACTGTATTTTGAAAAACATCTCTTCGATGTTTTTCAAAACGAACGCGGACATAACGAACATGACAATAAATCAAAGCAACACGAGTTGCGTAATATACTGCATTCAATATCTGCCATGTCCATCGCGTAAGGAGTAGCCGTTACCTTACTCTCATCACCGATGACCCTTCCTCTCACGGCCACCGCCTCCCTCTCTGTCCTCCACAGTCACACCCCTATCTCTCTCCATGGCCACTGCCTCCCCCTCTCTCCTCCACGGTCACAGCAGCTCCCACTCTCTCACCACATTCATGGCAGCAGCATTAGGTGTAAACTTCAAGCTCTCCTCCCGACTACCACAGGACACCATATCTGACGCCGCCACCATAAAAGAACCACCTCGATCTTCTCTTTCTGTCAGTATCGGCTGGTGACCCTCTCGTCACAGTCGGCGATGTTACTGTTCACGTGTTACGTGAATAGTAATTTCATGAATTAATTCATGAAGAATGCAGCGGACTGTTTTGTTGGATATTATTTTTTTCACTTTTTACTTTTAGGCTGGGCTGGGAGCAGCCCAGCCCAAGTCAGGAAGGGATGGGCCTTTTTGGCCCAGCTTGGCTGGGCGACCCTTTTTTTTTTGTTAGACCCAGTTTGGTATATTTTTTAAAAAAATATATATTTTTAAAAAATGAGTAGATAGACACTAGTCCTGATGAAAGGAAAAGACACGTGACTTTGTTTCACTCTACAACCCTGTTATTTTCCTATTGATTATGAATCAAAAAATTGTAATTAAATTTGGCCTTAGAATTATATCTCCACATTTGGATCGCAAATGTTGATACTAATGATATTGTTACTAGATGTTATTCATCCATCAAGTAGCAGGGGATCGCAGAGGCATTAACGTATCGATTTAGTTCGTGATAAAATTGCAAGTAGTTTGATGGAAGAATAAAAACAAATATCTAATTTACTTGAATTATCAATTACATTTTATTGTTATGATTATTAATCTACAATATTTAAAATAAAATATATATGTGTGTGTGTGTGACCTTTAAAGTAATTTAACAAGTTGACATCAATATGAAAAACATGATAATTAAATACGCAAAACTATTTTTTATTAAACCTTAAACTCAACCACAGTTTTAACCAAACACTTCAATTTCAGTTATGAACCACAACTAAAAATGCTTTTCATGAAATTGTTTTTTTTAACGTTAACCACAAGAGCAACATCCATGCCAAACAAACGCTTAATGGAAACATATATATTTTTAGTATCTATTTAGTAATGCAATATCAAGTATTTTTATAAAAATATATTTAATTCAAGATATATTAAAATAATTTTTTATATTTTTTATATTAACATACTAAAACAATAAAAATATTAAATTTTTATTTTTTAAAAAATAATTTTTAAAAAAAGTTTACCGCATTATCTGTATAATTTTTCAAGCTACACTTAAAAACAATAAAATTTATAGGTTGTACAATTATGATCTTGTTTAGAATAAGTTTGGAAAGTTTTTTTAAAACAATTTTTTTATATATTATATTAATATAAAAAATAATAATATATTATTTTTTAATAAAAAATAATTTTAAAACCACGATTTAAAACCGTATCGAACAACCCCTATATACACCCCTACCTATCCTGCCTAAGAAGGGAAAGAGTCTTTCTATTGGCTGATTGCAGCTTGACTCCGCCACAGTGCTCCCACTAGCTACAGCAAACTTGCTGGCCTGCCGATCATAAATCCACCATGACCACCACCACCAAGCAACCACCGCACGTCCTAGTGTTTCCCTATCCAGCCCAAGGCCACACCCTCCCTCTTCTAGACCTAACACACCAGCTCTCTCTTCATAACCTAACCATCACCATCTTGACCACACCCAAAAACCTCCCTGCCGTCTCTCCTCTTCTCTCTCTTCACCCACAAATCCACACCTTAGTCCTGCCCTTCCCATCTCACCCTCTAATCCCTGCAGGTGTTGAAAATGTCCAAGAGCTTGGTAATTCTGGAAACCTGCCCGTTATTGCAGCATCTACCAAGCTCTATGACCCCATTATCACGTGGTTCAAGTCTCACGCTAACCCACCGGTTGCTATCATCTCTGATTTCTTTCTTGGCTGGACCCAACATCTGGCCCAACACTTAAACATACCCGGTTTTGCTTTTTATCCATCCGGGGCGTTTCTTGCTGGTATTATGAATTATTGTTGGGATAATCTGGAGAGTTTAAAGGGCTTGGGCGTTGTTGATTTTGGTGGTTTGCCTCGATCACCGTCTTTTGAAGAGGAACATCTGCCTTCTGCGTTCCGTATGTACCGGGAATCCGACCCGGATTGTCAGCTTGTCAAGCACAGCCTGACTGCAAATAAGGGGAGTTATGGGTTCATTTTTAATAGTTTCGAGTCTCTGGAGGGTGAGTATTTGGATTTTTTAAAGAGAGAATTCGGGCACGAGAGGGTCTATGCGGTTGGCCCTGTTAATTTGCTGGGCCCGGATAGCACCGATCGGGGCATCCCGGTAACGAGTTCTTCTGGTAATGTGTTCGAGTGGCTAGATGGGTGCCCTGATGGGTCAGTGCTATATGTTTGTTTCGGGAGTCAAAAGCTGTTAAGCATGAAACAAATGGAGGCGTTGGCTGATGGGCTCGAAAAGAGTACGGTCCGTTTCATTTGGGTCGTGAAAACAGGCACGGCCCAACAAGTTGAGGACGGGTACGGGGTAGTACCCGACGGGTTCGATGAACGGTTGGCGGGTCGGGGTCTGGTCATAAGAGGATGGGCCCCACAGGTGAAGATACTGCGTCACAGAGCGGTTGGCGGGTTCTTGAGTCACTGTGGATGGAACTCGATGCTGGAAGGGATAGTAGCTGGTGCGATGATACTGGCCTGGCCCATGGAAGCTGACCAGTTCATTAATGCTAGACTGGTGGTGGAGGAATTGGGAGTGGGAGTGGCGGCCTGTGAAGGGGCCGCCACGGTGCCTGACTCGGAGGAGTTGGCAAAAGTGATCGGTGAGTCGATGAGTGAAGAAGGTACGGGCGTGAGAATGAAGGCGGAGGAGTTGAAAAGGAAGGCGTTGGAGGCCGTGAAAGAGGGCGGGAGGTCCTTGAATGACTTGAACGGGCTAGTAAAGGAACTATGCAAATTAAATATCCAATAAAGACGGTGATTGGAATTATGGTGTTGACTATTCCATGTAGGCATTCTCCAAGTTCGTATGCCACGTTTGGGATCCACAAGAATAAAGAGTGTTTCTTTTCCCGTGGTATTGTGTGTTGACAAAGAAATTGTAACCGAGTTACGTATTATGAATTGAGTGAGAAATATATTTTGAACTAGGAAGTTGCAAAGGGGGATTATTTTTTAATTATTTTTAGATTGTTTTTTTATTTTAATATTAAAAATGAATTCTTCAAAAATATATATTATTTTGATGTATTTTTTTAGAAGTAACTATTATTACTATAAAAAAAAATACAAGGGTTTTTTTAATAACCAAGTTGTAGAAAATATTGTATTTTTTTCCAGTGTCGTTATCAACTTGTCGTCGCAATAACAGAAGGATTCCTAACCGCATTAAAAATAGCAAGTGGACAAAGCACCATTTCCCAGTAATTCCAAAACCTACAGTAGCGAGAAAAGTCTTTTAAAACCACGTTGAAAATAGCAAGTGTTTGATTGTTTTTGTATTTTAAAAATAATTAATTTTTAAAAATTATTATGATGAGCTGAAATTAAAAATAATAATAATAAAATAATAAAAAATCCGTTATATAAACAAGTCGAATTAAATAAAAAGAAAAGTCGTCATGAAATCACAAGAAAGCCTGACTCCCAGCTGGCGTCCAATTTGATTGATTCTGATAATTGACGGGAGAAAATCTGAGATTCTCCACCACTCAAGGCAAGACTTTACAGAGAAATATCCAAAAGAGTTCATTGCGTTTCTATGGTTGTTTTTCTTTCATGAAACTATGAGGCGACGGTGTCTTAAAAAATTCAAATGCCTTGGAGGCCAGATTTATATCTATATCTATATCTATCTATCTATATATTTTATACAGAGCATACAACTGGAAAGGGGAAAGATAATTGAGCTCCACGTGAAAACGATGTTGTTGTTAGGCACGTCAATGCTACTCTGAGTGCTTTAATGCCCACCATGATTTGAAAAATGCTTCAAAAGTATTTTTAAAGAAAAATAAGTTTTTATTTTTATTTTATATTAAAAAAATTAATATTTTTAGCTCATTCTCATCTGTTATGAGTTGATATCAGAAATAAATTTTTTAAAAATAAAAAATATATCATTTTGATATATTTATAAATAAAAAATATTTTCAAAAACAATTTCAATAATTTTTAAGAACAATCATTTTGAGGTTATTTGCCACTCAATTGCTACCAGTGCCATTCACCCGATAATCTCTCATATTAGCAAATATCAGCAATCTTAGATGCTACTGATCACCTCCAGCTGATACGAGTTGCATAATATTCATGGAGTGCATATCGATGACTCGTTAAAACAACGACTTGCAAAGATTGAGTTAGTAATCTGAGACGGGTGAGCCGAATCGAAATAGATGTATCTGTCCCGCTCCGGGCATGGATCATGTTTTCCCTCCCAGCAAGCGTTCTGTGTATCTGTTATTCCTGTGATCAAAGGTCGTTTGAAGGACACAAATGAAGAACATTACGAAAACGTAGAGCTCCAAATGGACTAATATATATATATATATATATATATATATATATATATATATATATATATATATATATAAATATATATGAAGATGCAAGAAAATGAAGTATTACCGTATTTTTCTTTATTTTCCTTCAGTTCTTTGTAAGAACTTGAAAGTGTTCATGTGCACGAAGAAGGAGCCATGGAGTTGAGATTGCAGCTTCGATAGCTTCATGAACAGCTCCTTGTTGTAGGATAGCAGTACTGTAGCCCAGGGTTTGATTAGCAACTTATAATCACGATGCAAATAAATTGATGATTTTTACCGTACGTAAAAGATCCAGTTTCCGGCAAGATATACCAGACGCGGCGGATATTCAATCCGGTAGTTGTCGTACGCCTCTCGAGTTCAGAAAGATTCATATAAGGAGGTGCAAAAGGTAAACCAAGAAATCTAGCTGAAAGAAAAGCAAAAAAAAATTGCTCTGTAGCAGAAGGAATACAAAACGATAAATCCGCAGTTCTTTGTCGTAACAAAGAAGAAGAGAAAGAGTAACGGGTTTCATGAATGGTGTATGAAGAAGAAACTGGCCTTAATTACCAAAATAGGCAGCCACAGTCATGCCATTCGTGAAACGTCAAGTTGCTGTATAATTGAAATGAATGCCATGAGGAAGAGAATCTGCTCTGGCTGTTGTTGAAAGATTATTATTGTTTCCTGCATCCACGGTGGAATCACCAAATATATACGGGGCTGGTACGAGCTCTGTGTTCTTAGCTTTGTCACAGATGGACAAAATCTGAAAGAGAAGGAGAAAGGAGAGAGAAACAGAGCACAGCATCAGAACCTCTACCATGGCTGACCTCGACCAAAAACCCAGCATTGTATTATTAAAATAAAATATACTAAAAAAGCTCAATGTTTCGCTATGCTATAGCATGTGAGTGAAAACATTATGGATTGTAATAATATATTTTTGGATAGATTTGGTTTTTGGCGTGTTTTGTCAATTGGTTGATGTGAACGTGGCGGTGACCAGTTAAAGCTGGTTTTTCCATTTCATCTTGAATATTAATTTTGAGTAAAACTTATATTTATTGGTGCTATAAGTTTTTTTAGAGACATTAAATCATCAAAGTGATATCAAATTAATTTATAAAAAAATAACTTTTTTTTCTTCTAGAAATATAAAATATCACCTTCTAGATACCTTTTTTATATCACAATAGCATGCGAATTATCTAGTTTAATTACTAAAGGTTTTCATATATAACCGATTCGTGCACAAAGTTTTCTAAGAACCGATTTTATAAACCAACAAGCCACTACGGCTGGCCTTGTGGAGGACGTGCACCCAAATAAATAAATAAATAAATATGATTTTTTTTGTCCACTATATATAATTTGTAAAAATATTTGTCCTGTCCCTCCATTATAAAAATTAACTAAAAAAATTATTTAAAAATCAAACCCTAACACCGTATCAAACAACCCCTATATTCAGTTATACACCCCACCCTCTCCCACCTACGAGGTGAAAGAGTCTTTCCATTGGCTGATTGCAGCTTGACTCCGCCACAGTGCTCCCACTAGCTACAGCAAACTTGCTGGCCTGCTGACCATCAATCCACCATGACCACCACCACCAAGCAACCGCCGCACGTCCTAGTGTTTCCCTATCCAGCCCACGGCCACACCCTCCCTCTGCTAGACCTAACACACCAGCTCTCTCTTCATAACCTAACCATCACCATCTTGACCACACCCAAAAACCTCCCTACCGTCTCTCCTCTTCTCTCTCTTCACCCACAAATCCACACCTTAGTCCTTCCCTTCCCATCTCACCCTCTAATCCCTGCAGGTGTTGAAAGTGTCCAAGAGCTTGGTAATTCTGGAAACCTGCCCGTTATTGCAGCATCTACCAAGCTCTATGACCCCATTTTCACGTGGTTCAAGTCTCACGCTAACCCTCCGGTTGCTATCATCTCTGATTTCTTTCTTGGCTGGACCCAACATCTGGCCCGACACTTAAACATACCCGGTTTTGGTTTTTATCCATCCGGGGCGTTTTTTGCTGGTATTATGAATTATTGTTGGGATAATATGGAGAGTATAAAGGGCTTGGGCGTTGTTGATTTTGCTGGTTTGCCTAGATCACCGTCTTTTAAAGAGGAACATCTGCCTTCTTCGTTCCGTATGTACCGGGAATCCGACCCGGATTGTCAGCTTCTCAAGGACAGCCTGGCTGCAAATAAGTTGAGTTATGGGTTCATTTTTAATAGTTTCGAGTCTCTGGAGGGTGAGTATTTGGATTTTTTAAAGAGATATTTCGGGCACGAGAGGGTCTATGCGGTTGGCCCTGTTAATTTGCTGGGTCCGGATAGCGCCGATCGGGGCATCCCGGCAACGAGTTCTTCTGGTAATGTGTTCGAGTGGCTAGATGGGTGCCCTGATGGGTCAGTGCTATATGTTTGTTTCGGGAGTCAAAAGCTGTTAACCAAGAAACAAATGAAGGCATTGGCTGATGGGCTCGAAAAGAGTAGGGTCCGTTTCATTTGGGTCGTGAAAACAGGCACGGCCCAGCAGGTTGAGGACGGGATCGGGGCAGTACCCGACGGGTTCGATGAGCGGTTGGCGGGTCGGGGTCTGGTCATAAGAGGATGGGCCCCACAGGTGAATATACTGCGTCACAGAGCGGTTGGCGGTTTCCTGAGTCATTGTGGATGGAACTCGATACTCGAAGGGATAGTAGCTGGTGCGATGATTTTGGCCTGGCCCATGGAAGCTGACCAGTTCATTGATGCTAGACTGGTGGTGGAGGAATTGGGAGTGGGAGTGGCGGCCTGTGAAGGGGCCGCCACGGTGCCTGACTCGGAGGAGTTGGCAAAAGTGATCGGTGAGTCGATGAGTGAAAAAGGTAGGGGCGTGAGAATGAAGGCGGAGGAGTTGAAAAGGAAGGCGTTGGAGGCCGTGAAAGAGGGCGGGAGGTCCTTGAATGACTTGAACGGTCTAATAAAGGAATTGTCCAAATTAAAAATCCAATGAAGAGGGTGATTGGAATTATTGCATTGACAATTCCATGGAAGCATTCTCCGAGCTCGTAGGCCACTTTTGGGATCCTCAAGATTGGCATTGGCAGTTGGCTTTTGGGGTTGTCAAGGGAGAAAAAAAAGGATTATATTAATGAGATTTTTAAATTATCACTCTCTATAAATAAAATTCTGAGAGCATCTAATTGAAAGGTTTTTTCGTTAATTTAAGTTAAGATCAAGACCTCGATGTATGTGGTGGTGTGAAAAAAGAATAAAGATGGTGTTTCTTATCCTGCGGTATTGTGTTTTTTTTTTAAAATATTTTTGTTCGTATATATTATTTTTTAGATTGCTTTTTTTATTTTAATATTACAAATGAATTTTAAAAAATAAAAAATATACTATTATTACTACAATTGTTTTTTTAATAACCAAGACAAGGCGTAGAATCTTGTGTGATAGATTTTTAAATTATTTTTCGTTGAAAAATATATTAAAATGATATTTTTTTATTATAAAAAAATTATTTTTGATTTTAGCACATAAAAATAATTTAAAAATATCAAAGATTTTAAACTGAAAATAAAAAATAAAAAAGTATTTGAAAAATATATTATTTTAATGGGCTGAAATTAAAAAATATTTTTGTTTTTTAAAAAGTAACTCGTTAAACAAGTCGAATTAAATAAAAAGAAAAGTCGTCATAAAATCACAAGAAAGCCTGGTCCCCCAGCTGGCGTCCAATTTGATTGGTTCTGATAATTGACGGGAGAATATCAGAGTCCTCCACCACTCAACTACCATTCAAACATACATTTTACAGTTATTTGCCACCTCAGTTGCTACCAATACTCTCTCCTATTAGCAAATATTAGAAAGGCCTATGAAAAGATGCGAATATTAGATGCTACCGAGTTGCATAATACTCATGGGAGGGAGTGCATATCGATGACTCGTTAAGACAAACGAGTTGCAAAGATTGAGTTAGTAATCTGAGACGGGTGAGCCGAATCGGAATAGATGTATCTGTCCCGCTCCGGGCATGGATCGTGTTTTCCCTCCCAGCAAGCATCCTGTGTATCTGTTACTCCTGTGATCGAAGAACAAAAGGTCGGACACAAATGAAGAACATTACCAAGATGTAGAGCTCCAAATGGACTATATATATATATATGAAGATTCAAGAAAATGAAGTCTTACCGTATTTTTCTTTATTTTCCTTCAATTCTTGTAAGAACTTGAAAGTGTCCGAGTGCACGAAGGAGGAGCCATTGAGTTGAGATTGCAGCTTCGATAGCTTCATGAACAGCTCCTTGTTGTAGGATAGCAGGGCTTGGTTGATTGACTCAGCGCAGTCTCCTTCATGTGGAGTTGACTTGGAAATTG
This sequence comes from Salix arbutifolia, assembly GCA_025169955.1. Lineage (NCBI taxonomy): Eukaryota > Viridiplantae > Streptophyta > Magnoliopsida > Malpighiales > Salicaceae > Salix > Salix arbutifolia. The sequence continues at coordinate 11,605,130 of CM045911.1, forward strand.
CTGGGATGCATCCTACTGGTCCAAGGCCAGTCACCACGAACTTTCTGGCACCTATCAATAAAGTTTCTGCCAGGGTAGAATATGGCTACTGTTTTAGTCTCGAGAGAACAAGTTATAGGTCATGGGTCAATTCTTTTTTTTCATTTTATAAAAAAATAACAGTAACTTTATTTAAAAAAATAAAGAAATCGAGGGATTTTATAAGTTTTTTCTCGATTGACCCGAGTTGTTTTATCACAATAAAAATGATTCGCTTGCATCGTAATGCATGCGAATTATCTAGTGTAACCCGACTTCATAAACCAATAAGCCACTACGGCTTGCCTTGTGGAGCCCGCCTCCCCCCCTCAGAATTTGAGGACTAAAAAACGAAGGGACGAAACGCATCCATGCGTTACGATGGGGGGGGAAGAAGAGGTTCACAGAGTCTAATCAAATCAAAGGCAAAGTTTCATTATCATTCACGAAATTTCCTTTGAATTAATTCAGCGAAAATAAACCCATAACAATACAATAATCAATAAGGTAGAAAATAAATATAATTTGTTAACAAAATAGGAAGGAAAAAAGCTTCAAATGGTAACAAAATCATTTGAGTGGAATAATGTGCATATTTACTATATATTTTTATAGATGAAACTCTATATCCTTACATTTCCACAATAAAAGTTGTTACCTTTTATAAGCTTTGGCTTTCAAATGAAAAATAAAAAAACAAATCCATTTTCTAAACTGTCGATCACCGAAAGTTGCAAAGATATGTATGAACAAATATAGAGAATGTTAACTTAATATTGATTTTAATTTGAGAGTTACAGAATCTAACAATAACTCTTAGAACACCACAAGGAACCCACGACTGTGAGCTTTTAATCATCTTTGTGATTGTGGAATATAAGGTAAGTATCGACCATTAATCACGTATATATTAGCTCACGCTTTTTTGTCCTGCTTTCGAGAGAGATTTTCTGATTTCTATTCTTGTCACTGTAGAGATGGAACCGTGGGTGTACACGGGTCTCATAAACACAACACTGCCAGTTTTTGATGGCATCAGGGCAAGATGATCGACTCATGCTGCACCTCAAGATGGGGTTTTCTTACCATTTTTCTATTTTTTGTTTAATTAAGAATCCATTCAAATGTAGGATCACTGCTCGAAAACCTGAGATCTCTGAGAAGGTTTCTTGATATCACCGAGTTTAAGGCCTAAACTGGCTCACGCAATTGATGGGTAACCTTTGACACAAATAAAGCATGCATTATCCTTTTGCGACTTATACCCCGTTATGAATCTAGATGATGCAGTTACCTTTTCCATTATCTCATTGCGAGACATCGCTAGCGGCTAACTCTGTTGAGGTCTTGAAGATGAGGAGGCTAGGGAACCTGAGGAGAGAACACAGTTTCAAATCTGAGAATTGTTGGCATAGAGATTATAAGGAGATTGTAGACCAGGAAATAAAATAAAAAATTGAAGCAGTCGAAACATCAATATATCAATAAATCGCTTCCCTATTTTGCCATGCATATTTCATATGCAAGTGTATTTCATGTAAAAATGAGAACAAACAGACAAATCTAGAATTTTACACACCACTGTCGAAAGCTTAGAAGTAAAAGCTTCATAAAATTAAATGATGCGCACAAGGTTGAATCTTTGCCATCAAGTGCCTGATATATTTTCAGGAGCTGCTTCTCAATGCCAAGTGGCATCTCAGATGAGCTACACCCTGCACGTAACTGATTTAAACTCCAATGCTTGCAAGCATGCTACAAAATTGTGCTGTTCAAACCTAGGATTGGAGGTGGGTGTTCAAAGAAAAGAATTTGTTGTATATTCACTTGCAGGATACGCATAGAAATGCATCAGGTAAAGAGAACTCAGAAACATAGATTCCAGTATTTTCTTACCACGGATGTTTCAGATCCAACAAAAGTCGAAGATTTCAGAACCAACTTGTAAGTGCAGTTAAACCCAGAAAGATCGCTACCGAAAATGCTAACCAACTTGTTTATTTTCATTGAGCATATTATCTTTGGCTCTTGCAATTATCCAAGGTTCACAAACAAACAAGATTGATGAATGTTAATGACAGCCTTCTTCTAGCTGCTCTGAACAGGAAGAAATAAATATATCAAACGTGCATAGATGCATGAAAATGCTGATTTTTATGCTTCATTGTATAAAAATATGCTAAAAAAAGAAAGAAAAAGCTGAAAAAATATCAAAACTAGAAAGAAATAGGATATCATTTTTGTGATTGCCAGTAACCGCATCATTCTATTCTGACTAAGGCAATTACTGAGAAAACTTGATTGTTCCAATACCTTCATGCACTTTCAAGTTTCTTTATGAGCTCTCCACAAAATATTCACTCTAAACTGGCAACTGGCATTGTAATAATTTGCGGGATACAATTAACCTAGAAGGTGGACTTACGGATGCTATCAATGTTATCCTGTGAATTTACCATTGCACATCAAGTATCTTTCTTGATAATGTTTGTGAACCCAGCTATTCTGGTATTTACTTGCATGATCAAAACATAAATTGAAAGATATAACCTATATAAGCTAAAATTTGGCTCGGCCTAAGAAACCTCATTTAAAATCTAAAATGGTGCATCTCCTATCTTAAAGCATCTGCAATATACTCTTTAACATGATTGGTTGTCCATCATCCATGACAATGAATTTGATATGCAGGTACCTGGTTACTCCAAACCTTTTATACAAATGTGCACAAACTTCTAAATAAACCAACAGCTCTTGCATGGATGCAGCAAACCAGATTGGCAGCGTTATTTCATGGATTAATCATGTAGTAACCCAAATTTGATCATCACAGTAAGTAGTTCAAACACCGAGTGGACATGGCCAGCTCTGTGAAAGGCATTAAGCATCATTTCAAATATTTCTTGATCAGGGGTAACACCATCAGATAACATAATACAGAAAAAGTACTTGGCTTCATTTGTTAGACATCTCTTGCATAATCTATTAATCACAGCACTATAATCTTTGATCGAAACTTCAAACCCCTTCTCCACCATTTGATGGAACACCTTCACTGCTCGTTGCGCATCACCCCTAACACAATGTGCTTTGATCATTGTGGTGTAAGCAACTTTTGACAAGCTGGTATTTCGTTCCTGAAGAGAAACCAGTACACAATCAGCATCCTTTACATCACCATATCGACAAAGGCCATCAATAAGAACATTATATGTAGCAGGAGTAGGCTCTAGGTTATGAATCAGCATGTCATCAAGTAATTCAAATGCTTTTCTCATGTCTTTAGCCTTGCAGAAACACTGAATGGTTGTATTGTATGTAATTTGATCCGGAGCTAGGCCTTTAGCATGCATATCCTCTAGTAATTGGACAGATTCTTCTAATTTCCGTTGTTTGCACAGTCCTTTGATTACTACAGTGTAAGTGACAAGAGTAGGTTCTATGCCTTTTAAATTCATCTCAAGCAGCAATTCATGCAACTTGTTTATATTACCCTCTTCACAGTATGCATTCATGAGAGTGGTATAAGTTACTGCACTTGGTTCCAATCCATGCAGCTTGATTGTATCCAACAACCTTCTAGCCTCAACAACCTTTCTGTTTTTGCAGAATCCATAAATAAGAGAATTAAAAGTTACTACACTAGGCGTTATAGCTTTGTCTCTCAACTTCTTGTATAATCGGACAGCCTCTTCAATATCACCAAGTTTTACATACCCATCAATCATGATATTATACAGAATGACATCAGGCTTCAAGTTACTCATTATCAGAGAGTCAAAATACATCCTGGCTTCTGATAACATCCCTTTCTCACAAAGACCCTTCAGAATACTGCTGTGGGCAAAAGAATTTGGAAAGATTCTGTTGAAGCACATTTCTTTATATAGTTGTATAGCCTGTTGGACTTTTCCTTGCTTGCAGAGGCCATGAATGAGAATCGAATATGTAACAAGATCTGGTTGCAAGCTGTTGGCTTCCATTTCATAAAGCAATTGCAATGCTTCATCAACTAGTCCACGTTTACACAAGCTGCTGAGCAACACACTGTATAAAATGACATTCAACTGAAAACCGCTTGAAAGCAGATCCCTTCTCAGCCTTAATGCTTCCTCAATATTTCCCATTTGGCAATGCCCACATATTAGTATTGTATGGGTAACAAGATCTGGCTTTACCTTTTCATCAGTTAACATCTTCTGAATGATCTCCCGAGCCCCACTCATCAAGCTTAGTAGATGGAAACCTTTGGCAATAATTTTGTAAGTTACCATATCAGGCTGCAATCCCTGCTTCTCCATGTCATTTGTGAGCTCCAAAGCTTCTTCCATGGAACCAGCCACAATCAACCCATGAATAAGTATATTGTAACTGTATGTATCGGGAAGTATTCCATATTTGAGCATCATACAGAAAAACGATTTGGCAACATCAGCTAAACCTAACTTACAGGACCTCGAAATGATGGTATTAAAAGAAACAACAGAAGGTGCAAACTCCTTCCCGTCATTCTGCCGCATGAAGAAAACTGCATCTTGAAATCTAGACTGCCCGCATAGCCCATCTACAATTATGGAGCTAGTGCGAGCATTATGAGGAGAGCCACTGTCTTTGATATCATTGTAGACATCCCACATAATATCAGTGTGCCTCAAGTTGTACAGCAAACTGTTGTACGTCTGTATCGATGGTCGCAAATTTTGTTCTTTCATCTTCACGAGAACAAAAAGAGCATCATGAACCATCCCAAATCTCGAATAAATAAAAGCTAGCATATCCCATACCACATTGCTCGAGTCCCAACTCTTGAAGCTACTGAAAAGCAGCTTACAAAGCAAAGGAGCTGACCCAGTGCCTATCAGAAATCACAAGAAATCTATAAACAACAAAATTAGCATTTTTCAAAACTTAAACAAACAAAAAAACTGAACCCGAATTGTTAAAATCTAGAAATTGCCAAAAAGACATCAATTGACCTAAACAAACTCATTAGTCTCATAAAAAAAATAAACTTTTCAAATCATAGAAGCCAGAGAGATAGTTTTCTGACATTAATTCGATAAGTAAAAAACCCACCTTCCTCTTGAAGCATTTGATCCAAAACCAAACGCAAGTCCTTAAACCTTCTCTTTCGCGCCAAAACATGAGAAACCACAAACCTTGAGCCCCTCGAATGTTGGAATCCAAACTCATTCCTTAACAAATGATAGAAATCCACCACAAAATCCGCATTCTCAACGCTCAAACTCTGAATCACATCATCCATTTGAGCCTGATTTAACATCAAAACCAAGTCTTTGAAGTAATGACCACTGACAAATTGTCTAAAACCCAGGTCCCTAAAGCCAGAGAGAATCGCGTGAACTGGGTCCGTTGAAATTTGAGCAATAGGAGTGGCGGCGGCGAGATTGGAAGCGGGGGAGACAGAGAGTTTAGAGAAGATGAGGGATGAGAGAGAGGTAAGAATTGGGGGTTTAATGGGAAAACGGAGTGACCTGGTCCATTTGTTGAGCATGGAAAAGAAAAGTGATTTCAGACTTTTGAGGAGATGCCGTTTTGTTTGGTTCTTGGGAAATTTTAATATATAAATTTTAGGGTTTTAGAGAGGAAAAAACCGTTAGCTTCCTGGCAGTTTTGAGGTTTTGACTTTTGAGAGAGAGAGAGAGGAGGACGAAGGTCTTAAGAAAGAGGAGGGAGATTGCATGTACAGTTGCAAGATGTGAGGCATTAACTTTTACTGTACCGATAGTGATAACTTCTCCTCCATTTACCGAACAAAACAAACTTTTCGGACAACATATACCCTTAATTCTCAGCGAAATTTTGAATTATACACCACACACACACGACCATTATGGTAATTTCAGATATCCCATACGTGAACATTCCGACGTCATATATAGCTAATTAGGGTTTTTTCAAGCTTTAAATCGTAAAAAAAAAATCATAATCTGGAATTATAATTTTAAATTATAGAAAAAAACTCTAAAATATATTCTGAAAAGACAATAATTCTTTGAAATCTTATAGAAACAATGCGCCAATTGATTGAATAATAGCAAAACCTATATAGTATGTGTGGGAAAAAAAAACTAAATAAGAGAAAATAATTAAAGTATTTGCGATTTGTATAACAGATTTCAAATTCAATGCAATATGTGTACTCCTTGTATAAACTTGAGACAACCTGGATTTTACTCGTTCACCTAGACTCACAAAATATATTTTCTGGAAGATGAATTTTCTCACATAAAAATAATAATAATTAAAGTCTAAATACACATACACACAAAAAAAAACATCTTCCAACAACCTTACATCATATTAACAAGTTGATCTCATGAGAAATGTGATATGTAAAACTTTATCGGATTTGACATCCATCTAAAATTATAATTATTTTTAGACAAATTAGTGATATTATATAACCGTAATATTAATTTTTTTTATTAATGATTATAATTATTGTCAAGGGGTACCACATTAACATTTAATTGGATGCATTAACTAAAAATCAAATCCTATCAAGATGATTTCATTTAATTGGTTAACTTGTTGCATATTATAATAAATAAGATTTATTTATTTATTTTCTATAAAATTCATTTAATATTTTAAAAATAGCAATGATTGTCTAAATTTTTTTTATCATTGTTAAATTTAGCTTCTTCGGTTTTTTAATGAAATTATTTTTTTTCATCTCTTGATTTTTAATTGGTTAGTTGTTAAGTTTATTAGTTGGACCAAAGTATAAGATTTAATAGATTGTAAATTTAAAAAATTAACTTGGATTTACAAGGTTCATCGAGATTACTTTATTTTTTTTAAGATTTTTTTTTTCCATCCATTAATATTTTGTCATTTTTTCTATTTATCTCCTATGTGATTTTCTCTATCGTTTTGAAAGTAACAAAGGTTAAATAATTGAGTATGGGTATGAAATGCTTGCTTTATGGTATTTTATTTTATATTTTTTATGACTCATGAGACCTTTTTTAGTATTAAATTTTTATTTTTTTCTTACTTTAAAAAAAATATGAATATCATATGAATATTTTTTTAAAAAAAAATTCACACCACATCATGACACGAGTTATCTATGTAATATCTAATTAGTTCCCATACACATGCTCAAGTTGCCCCACATCAACATTCAATTTGATGCATTGATTATAATAATAAAAAAATCATATCAAAATTATTTTGTTTAACTAGTTAGCTCGATTAAGTTTATGTAAGAAAAAATATTATTAAAAAACACTACCAAAATATTATTCACAAAACTTAATTCCTTGTAATGTGAAGATAAAATAATTTGTTTTTGATTAGTGGATATCTAGTGTATATTAAAAAAATAATCATAAACTATTGTTAATGTGTTTTATTTTATATTAAAGGATGTTTGATACCGTGTTTTAAAATATTTTTTTATTTAAAAAAATATTTTTATATTAATACAAAAAAAGATTTAAAAATACTAAAAAAAGCAATTTAAAAAAAAAAAACTACAATCTTATTCAAAAGCATTTTAAAAGGGAGAATAAAAAAACAAGAAGAAGAACGCTTATGGATCAGTAATAAAATCATACACAACCTTTGGCCCATAATAATTTCTTAAAAGTCATTTCTTGTTATTTTGTCCATGATAAACACTGCTGTTCCAGAATTAAAATCTAAGAAGCACAGAGTCTAAACACATTTTTGTTTTACAGATCAGGAGGAAGGCAAGCAACAAACCAGGCAGCTGGTTTTGTCTGATGCTATAAGTTCGTCAGCAAAGTTCCCTTCTTTGAATTCCCTATTAAATCGAAACATTAATATATATATATATATATATATATATATATATATTATTAACCAGTGGCGATGAACTGGAACAGAAAAACTCTTCCAGATGGAGCTTCTCTTCAACAACAATCTACGAAATGACTTCCTGTCTGCACAGATTTGGAGACAAGGAGAGAAGCCGCAATCACTTTCAAATCTGCGCACGTGTCCTTCCCATAACGTATGCTAGCAAACAACACCTGATCACAGTTTGTCACCTGGATGCCTGTGCATTCTGGGAAAGAGTGATGATATTGAGCAGGAAGTGATGGCACGGGATGGGATTTCTCTGTCTATGCAGGCAACAGGTATACTTTCAAGGCACAAGAGTGCAAGTTAAGAATAACTTGGACCCATTACCACTTCCATTGACACCAACACCACAGCTAAAAGCAAATTATAATGCTAAATATGTTGAACATCATTTAACATTAACCCAATGGCTAGCTAAACCACCATCTTGCTTGCCAAACTATATCTTCAGTGCTGATTCACATAAGAACTCTCCATGTTTTAATCACATCTAGAAATTCATATATATATATATATCCCATAGCCATATTGATTTTACTTAAAATCCATAATGAAATTCACATTTCACCTACTTAGGTGCCTCACCTATAAAGTTCCCCCACTTTTTATAACTCCAGACCTTTTATAGATACCTCGACCCAACTTTTTCTATCTGCCCCAATTTAAGACAGCAACTTTCTCATCTTCTCCAGACTCCAGGCATGTATAGAGAAAATGTAAGAAAACCAATTCTGGAGAAGAAGAACATTTTAATCAAAGAAAAAGAGAGGCCGATAAATAGCACTCAAGGGCTCTTCTCTAAACACCTCAAGAGAATCTATCCAATTGGGCTACATAGAAGCACTTCCTCACTATCCTTATCCTCAGTGTCATTATCTTTGTCGCAGAACTCAAATGATTCTTCCCTCACAGATTCTTCAGCTGTTCCATTGGAACAGAAGATATCCTTGGCACTTCGTCTAATTTCTCCGCTGGAAAGAAGAGAAGTCCCGGCGGCTAGAAGCTTCCAACCACAGCAGCAGCAGCAGCAGAATCAGGATTCTAATGATGGGGAGCTGAAGAGGTGCAACTGGATTACAAAGAACAGTGGTATGAAATTACTATCTTATTTTCTCATACATGTATACAGCATCTAAGGATAGGTTAATTCACTGAGATACAGAACTGTTCTTTTTCCCATAATTAATAAATGTATGTGTGTATTTTGTAATTGTTTCTGGTTGATGACATGATCATGCTTCATTGATAACAAAATATATATATATAATAATTGGCATTGCTGCAGCAGTGGTTAGGACGTGAAATATTTATCCACCTGAAAATAATAAAATAAAATAAGGTCAAACTTAATAAAGATGCTCATGAAGTGGAGAGTAACAGCTTGAGTTAACAAGAATCATAAGGTTCTCAAATTGTTTTGTTACTTTTATCATCCTCATGAACAATTCAAAACAATGGCATTTCTCTACCGAACTGGACAGCATCTTCGATTGTATATATACATGTATCCATTATATTTAATGTATGCAGTGATTGCTATCCACAAAAGGTTCCAATATGTATCCCACTGTATTATCTTGTATCAACTTTTAGGTGCACAGTACTAAAAATAGACAAGAGAGAAGAAATTCTGATGCTATATATTTAGACATTTGATTCCAAGGTTTGGTGCAGATAAAGTTTATGTGGCGTTTCATGATGAATGCTGGGGAGTTCCGGTATACGACGATAAGTAAGTGAGTTTATGTTATTTAATCTGGTACTCTGCCGGCATAATCATTATTGAGAGTGTCGTGCCAATTTAATTAGTTCAAGTTATGAGTAACTTAATGAACAGTCAATTATTCGAGCTGCTTGCGTTGTCTGGTATGCTGATGGACTATAATTGGACAGAGATTCTGAAAAGAAAGGAAATATTCAGGTAAGGTCTCCTCGTCAACTTGTCAAAAAAAAACAAAAACTTCCACGAACCACTCTAATTAACTATCGTTTCTTATCTGGTTTCTTACATGGCTTTTCTGAGCTACTCTGTCCTGACAGTGGCTTGTTGTTCTGTCAAAATATAGAGAAGCTTTTGATGGATTCGATCCGAACATTGTAGCGAAAATGGGAGAGAAAGAAATCATGGAGATAGCCTCCAACAAGGCAATCATGTTGGCTGAGAGCAGAGTGAGGTGCATAGTAGACAATTCCAAATGCATAATGAAGGCAAGTCTGAGAAAATGAAATGTCAATGGCTCCATTTGCATCCCTTTAGAGTTGCTTGCTTGAGATTCTGGTTTTCTGATTTAAAATGCAGATTGCAAGGGAGTTCGGATCTTTCAGCAACTACATGTGGGGTAATGTGAATTTCAAGCCCACCATCAACAGATACAAATATCCGAGAAATGTTCCCTTAAGGTCCCCCAAAGCGGAAGCCATTAGCAAGGATCTGCTGAAGCGTGGATTTAGATTCGTCGGGCCAGTGATTGTGTGTTCATTCATGCAAGCAGCAGGGTTGACAATCGATCATCTCGTGGATTGTTTTAGGTACAGTGAATGCGTAAGCCTTGCTGAGAGACCATGGAGGCATATATAAATTAAATAATAATAATAATAATAATAATAATAATAATAATAATAATAATAATATATTGTCAATAGTCAGAAGGTGTAAATAGAAGATCAATGCCCTTCTTTATTTAGCATCACTCTTCACTCGGTTTGATAATTTAATATTATATTTATTAGAGATTGGAATTTATGTATTTTTAATTTATTTTTTATGATGTTATCATAAACTCATTACCCGGACCGATGGATTAACTTGTTAGCTTAAGTTTTTTTTTTTCTAATGGATTTTTTTATTCAATTTTATTTTTCAATATTGAATTAATAAGAAATTAGACTTTGTGATTTATGAGTTTGAGATAATCTCATAAAAAAATTGAAAAAAATTATGTAGTTTAATCTCCAATAAACTTAATGCTGAAGACTAAATTAAAATTAAAAAAATAGATTGGCAAAAAAAAGGATAAAAAACATTATTAAAGTGAAGAGGGCCAAGGTAAAACTATATCCTTCTTTTTATTATTATTATTAATAATAATAATTTTGGTATGTTTTATATGAGTTTATTATTATCATCGCAACTCAAGGTTCAACCTTCGTGAACCTGAGTTGTGTTTTTTGTATTTTTTTTAATTGATTATTTTTTTAATTTCATCTTTCAACACTGAATTGATTGCAAATTGAATTTAATATTTTGTTTTGATTTGTTTTTTATTGGGTTATTCTCATCTTATGACCAAGATCATGAGTTTGACTTGTTAACCTAGATTAACTCGGGATATCTCTTAGGACATTGTTTTAATTGATTTTTTCATTTCATCCCTTGACATTGAATTTATTGAAAACCAAGCTTTTTAACTTGTTTCGATTTATTTTTTATAGAGTTATCATAATCTCATGTCTTGATATGCAGATTAATAAATAAATCAGAGTCAACCCAAATCGATAAAAAATATTGTTGTTTCAATATTTATTAAAAAAACATCACATTAAGTATTTATTTCGAGTCAAACCATGTGTTTAACTAGTTGTTTTTGGACTCGACAATGTAACCGTGTCACATCGGACCAATTTAGACATGGTTTTTATCTACTAAAAGATATATTCGCATTAATCCGCCCCATGAAATATCATTTTATGTTAAAGAATTTAATGGGATATGGTAAAATTGTGAGGACCTTCCCAAAATTAAATCTTAGGCTTTCCCCTGATTATCAGGAAAATAAAATGATATAAAAAAAACTTGTTTGAAAGCAAAATTGACGTCACCCACCCATAGCTTTGAGATCCAACGAAGCCCGTTATTTAGAGGAGAATGAATGGATTGGATGAAAAAGCTAGGGAGGATCCATAATCCATGCAGAGGCAATGATCTTTTAGTAACCCCAAAACGTTACCAAGGTGACAACAGCTGTACGTCTTTTAGATTGCGGGTGTTTGAAGTGTGTTTATAGTTGTTTTTAAAGTGTATTTTATATAGAAATGTATTAAAATAATATATTGTTTTATTTTTAAAAATTATTTTTTATATTAGTATATCAAGATAATTATTTTTAACATTAAAATAATATAAAAATATCAAAAAATTTAATTTAAAATAAAAAATTTAAATTTTTTTAATAATATTTTTAAAATACAGTATCACACACCTGTATATGCTTATAGAGTTGATGAGAAAAACTAAAGCAAATAGCTCTATTGCTTAAGCCTTAGGGTATTTGAAATTGTATTTCAAAAACACTTTTTACTTTAAAATAAAAAATTTAAAAATAAGCCTAATATATGATTTTATATAATTTTTTAACGTTATGTTGCATTTAACATCAAGATTCAAGACTGGACAGAGAGCAGCATGAAAAACCCTGATGCGTTTCTCATTTTAATTTCTTGACTTCAGAAACTGGAGATTTATTTGGAATGTGGTCAACTTTGCTGCACCTCTAAACTGTATACCAAATCTCAGGAAGTGGTGATCACAAGGTTTAAATAAGTTAAAACCATATATATATATTGTAAGGAAATTACTTTTAGGTCCTTTACTTGGACCACAAGTCCTTCCCTTTCCCGAAATTGTGGTCATTATAGGAATTCCGTTTTCATAGGATACATGCTATTTTCTACAAAATCGGTTTTAATTAAGGAGTTATATTCCATATCAATCACTACCTTGATGGACGGTTGAGATTGAATTAAAGAAAACCCTAATTGGAATTTCGGTCCTCTCTCCACCTATAAATATAGGCTTTTGTCCATCACAAAAGTAAGTCACGATTTTTAACACATTAGGGTTTATAGGCGAGGTGAGAGAAACCGGAACTCTTCACTAAAGCTTTTCTTCAACCAAAGTTCAACACCAATCAGTAGCAGGATTCGGCAGCAGGATCAAGAACCTCCTCGTACCATGATGAATGGAGATAATTCTTAATTCTTCTTAAATCGAAATCTTATTGTGATCATCATGCAGTTCAAGATCTTAGGGTTTATGTTAAAAACGATTTAATATATATATGCGGACGGTCTCCGATGGAGTACAGGTGCTGCGAGACTCGATCGTCAAGAACCAGGCTGCACTTACAATGAAAGAAATGATCTTCACAGCACCATGATTTGATGTCTATTATTGTCATTTCAAATCTACAGAATCCAATCTCTTTCCTTAACGCTCATTTCCATGCCGAGGTTCACATGCATGTATTCAATAGAATTTCCTGCTTTTCTCAATCAAGTTTCTTGAGGTCAAGTTTTTCTTTTCTTCCCCTCATCATCGATCTGCATGTGCTGTAGCTTTCCTCTCATTCACGTAATTATCACACGAGGGTAGGTCGGGCCAGAACATCAATTTCAAGCAGAGCCTTGGCAGTAAAATGGCTTGGAGATTTTTCTGATCACGTGGTCAGATGTCTTTATTCGACCTAAATAATCAAATATTTCTTAAACATCACTATGATTTTGCTTCACAGTGTCACAAAGGGAACGGCTTGACAGACAGATCCATGTAGGCCCACTTTTAACCATCTGTCTTTGCTCCTCGTACATTGATTCATCATTTTAGCTTGAAATTTAGTCTATTAAGAAAAAAAACAGCAGGCTGGACCCCTGCTCCAGGAACAAGTGGGAATTTAAAAAGAAAACAAAGAGAATCTGATCAGATTAGGGTGCCAAGATGGTCACTGTCCATAACCCGTTATTCTGCTGTTAGTTTCGCAAATCCTCTTCTGTTAGATGAGACCTTCACCAAACTTCAATGCCTATCCTTTTGAAGATAAACTTGATTTGGTACACATGACTATGACTCTGCTAAAACTAAGGCCCACCGCGTCGATTGCTATGTTTACTGAATCCATTAAAGTAGGTACAGTTCAAGTTAGGTCTTTAGAGGTGTTGAATCCATCTCAAGACTTGGAAAAAGTGAAGCATTGGAGCCTCTATTTAGTGAAAAAGGTATAGTACTGGTGTAAAGAGTTGAATCTTAGAACTGGTGACCTGATAAAACAATTCCTTGATTTTAAAAGTTAGGTCCTTGATTCACTTAAATATGACTAAAGCTTAAACAAGTTTGGAGTAATTTCAGGTAAATTACTAGTTTTAAATAATTTTACTCGGAACTTTCTTACAGTGTAAATATGTAAACACCTTAATTATATCACATGTTCTTAGGTTTCAAGTCTTAATTAATGAGCATTCAAATTCCTCTTAATTCTGAAAAAATGATGAAAAATGATATGCCTCAAGAACTAAATTTCAATGATCCCACCCTCTTCTAAAACCAGCAAAACGTCGAGGGACTGTTGAAACCAGGCACGTACGGGAATTTTTATGTGCGTGCAGATTTGGAGAAGCTAGCAAAACCGAGTTGAGTGTTCGATCAGAGTCCATAGGTTACAATGGGACCCCAGCAAGTGATGTTCCTTTGCTGGTTGCTAATATATTTGCTTGCTTGCTGTGCGAGCATGGATTTCTTTTGCAATTCCTCTTCCTGAATTGTTGATTTCGAACAACCATGACATCATGACTTTTTCTAAATGAAATTTAAAAGTAATAAAAGCAATAATAATAATAATATCCCACAAATTATGTGTGAGAATGGACAAAAATTTCTATGAATGACAGCGCCAAGTGGTGTTGTAACATGGAAAAGTATGTAGGATGAGTTTGGACAGGCGATCATGCATGTATATATGTTTGAATTCAATCCTGCCTTTGCGTGTTAACTCCATCGTAATGGACAAATGAAATTCATTCAGTCACAATCACAGGGAAACAACTGTTCACAACATTTCCCAGCATATAATGATGGAGAGCAATTATTATAGCAATGATGAATGAGAGTACGGACCTGGACTCATGCAACCTTCTCTTCAACAAGTTGGCAGAACTAAATTTGGTTTTTCTATTATTACAAACCTACTTGACAACTTACAATCACAAGCTCAGGCCTTTTTCATGTGAATCATTTGAAATCTGTTTGCACACATTCAAAAATTCTTCCACTGCATGAGCTTCAAACTGATTTGACAACTAGTCCTTACAGAAACAATAGAGCTCGAAGCAAGAAGCATACAATTGAAATTGCAATCCTCGGATAAATTCTGGGTCAAGTTGACAAATCTTCAACTGAATTTGTCACTTGGAATTTACAAGAAGATCAGAAGACAGTCTGATAATCAAGACTACAAAAACCGTGCCATTGCAACATAGATCCTAACTGGCTAATGAATGATTAAAGCAAATGGATAAATAATTGATTGATACCAAGATCAGCCAAGATGTCACTATTTACACAACTTTCTTTAGGATTTTCAATCTACAAATTATTTATCAAACAAGTCCATATGGATGTTGAGGTAAAAGGAAAAAAAAACGTAGAAGAAATACAACCACTTCCTACTCGGCTAGCCCCTCACTTTGCTGATGCCAAGAATATTCACAGCAGTTCCTCCCTAGAGTTGATCCAAGCTACATCACCTTCCGGGTAGAAAACCCAGTAACTGAAGCTACACTAAAAACTGTTCACTCCCACAAACCTGAAAGGTTTTATTCATCTTCATACTGATATCTCATATCTCAAAACTGGCATGAAGTACCAAGCCTCTGTCTCTGCCTCTGACCTAGGGTAACAGATTTGCGTTTGGCAAATGCGGGGTACAGAAGTTCCAGAAATTTCTCCAAAAACAACGTCCACTCTTCCTCAGTCATATCTGCCAGCTCCACAAAACTTATACTTGCAGGAAGCTGCTCGTTAGCACTCCTGTGCCCAGATGATCTATTACTAAGACAGCCATTTTCTGGTTTTGTTTCTGAGAACCTCTGGTTCTTGTCACCTAACGTGGTACTCTTCAGTGACATGGAAAGCTTTGTAATGGTTGGGAGTTTTTCAAGAGTACGCAGGGCAGTAAAACCCTCTTGCTCTTCCTCCCCTTCACCTTCCTCATCCTCCTCAATGCTTTCCTCCAATTTTGAGAGTGGGAAACGACCACTCCCAGCTCCAATTCCATATTGGAATGGTGACCTGATCATGTAGTCATCTGCTGTTAGCTTAGCAGTGAAGTTATATTGTGTTTCATCGCAGTCTAAATCAAATTGGAATTCCTGATCATCTCCCAAATCACCCCTGGGAGAAAACACCTCCCTCTCGGCTATCAACTTCCTTGCCTCAATGCAGACAAGCTCAAGTTCACTGGGTTCCTCCCCACCAGGTCGGAACTCCCTGCTCATCATCTCACCGATTTCAGCAAGACAGAGACCATAGGTGGCAGCCTCCTTGAGAAAAATTGTGCAGAGAACTAGGACCCGCAGGCAAGCCTCTCTGATCATCGGAAGCTGCATTCGCAGCATATCACAATCCTTGCCAGGTTCAAGTTTTTGTATATAGTCAAGCTCATCATCTGAGAACGGAATTGAGGCCTGAGGCCAATGAATCCACTCGAAGTACGGATCCTCCAATGTTTCTGGTAAGCAAAGTCCATGATCAATTGGAGTCAGATCCACTTGCCCAAATCTCCCGACACCATCAAGCTTCCTGACCAGAAGGTTCCCAGCATGCCTATCAGTGTTAAAAATTCTAATGTCTAGTATCCCAATACGATGCACAGAAGAAACTGGGAAGCTTGATGTCCCATGATCACTGGCATCAAAATCATGTGGTATGAACTGCTGGAAAGACGCAATCTTGCTGACTTGCTTCTTCTCGTGTGTCTTATTGCCATTTACCCCACCATTGACATTGAAGATTGAGTGAGTGATCTTCACAAGCGCAGTAGGGGGCACGTTAGCGAAGTGATCATGGTCAAGAAGGTATGCTGCCACTTCCCTGAACCCTGTCTCCCCAACACGCACAGACCGTTTCAAACCCGGTTGCCCAAGAGCTTTGCCCACAAAACCTTTTGGATTGTTTGGTGCAAAAGGTTCTTCATCTGTTGGCTTCACTATGGCAACACTCAGACCTTTGCTGTTCCTAAAATAGTATGCACCGCCGAGCCCACTATGAACAGGAAGTGGGTCAACACCGTTCTTAATTGCCTTGATACTTTCCTTGATCAATGGTTTCAGTTTAGCAAAGCTACTTGACTGTCCCAGTATCTCAATAAGACTACTCTGATCTCTCTGTTGAATGTCTCTTCCAGTCGGTGAAAGACAGGGAGTAGATGAGCTTCTATGAAGATAATTCCGTGTTAAGAGAAGAGGTGAATCATTACGAACAGCACTGAGGTCGTTCTTCAGCACCATGTCCCCAAAAGTCAAGGAACTCTCCTCAGTTGACACATTAAGGGCAATCTGCAACCTTCTTTTCACTGTATGGGCATTGTCACTGCGATCCAGCTCCATTCCCAAGACACAACCGGTCTCAGTTTGCACAAAAACTCGTCTCCTCCTAGCAGTTTGTTTCCCTTCCATTCTTTTACTTCCATGGTATTCCCCACCAAGTGGGCTCTTAAAGACTGCCACTGCCATCTGTGTTTGCACTGGGCCGTCCAATTTACGAGACATGAAAAGGAATGAAATCCCTGCTATCTGTGTGGAAGGTGAGAGTGGCGGCAATGAAGGAAGAGAGTTTCTTCCCACCCAGGATAGCCCCAAACCCCAAAGCCAATCGCAATAGATTTAGTAGGGGGGAAAACTAGTTCACAGTCAATCATCAATTTACAATCTGCATATCAAAACTCCATCCATCAACTCGAAAATCTGAAATCACCACCCACAAAGAAAAAACAAAGACCAACAGAAATACGTCCCACTTGGTGCTACATTAAGCAAGCCATTCCTATTAAACCTCGAGAATCTGAAAAAGAAACAGAAACATAAGGGCATCAATAATAGAAACACTTTAAAACTATTAGATCGCAGGCTAAATAGCTGAAAGTCAATTTATTTCCTTAAAACTAATAGATCTTATCCCTATGTATGGATTCAGACACGCCCATTTAACCCAACCAGTGGGGTTCCATCCATTTTCTTCAGCATGCATGGAATCTTGAATGGACCTAGCTTCCATTGTCAACATTCTTATGTATTAATCCATCTTTAACAACTAATTTCAAGAGAGAGAAATGAGGGGGGGGGACTCGTCTGAATGCAAGAAAATGCTACATAATTGTTTAGTTAATAATATAAACATTGATTACCTAAGTAAACAACCACATTAAACATGAAAATAACTGAAAACAAAAGATTTTATATCCTGTTTTTTTCCGGAAAAAACAAGAAAAAAGATCACCTTAAAACAAAAGATAATACAAGAATGTTCCCTCGATCGAATCTATTTATATTTTCTCATTACAGTTGCAGAAGAAGAAAAAATGACCTGGAAAGAAAAGAAAAGGAAACCAATGATGAAACAATACGTTATATCCCAATTAAGAACTGAACTGATATCAAACAACTAACCAGATTGCAAGATCTGAAGAACTCAACACCCTACGAGAAGAATCTTTGAAACAAAATCAGAACCGTTGATTTTATTTCCAATAAGCTAGCTAGCTTCAAAGGGTGATGGGTTGGTCAATAAACACCGAGTCAGTAAAGAGAATTACAGAGGTTTAACAAAGAACAAAGAATCGCCCGAGTTGACTCGGTTTCAACGTCTCCTGCTTGTCCTCCTTTAAAGGCCGAGCCAAAAAACCTAAACCCTGCTTTTTATTATTAAATGAAAAATCTCTCCTTTCCTTTCTCTCTCACTCACCCTGTGGGTGTGGGCTTCAAAGAACCTTCTTTAACTATGTACGTGAGTTAAGAGTTAACCCTGGTTAAATATTTACCGTCTCTCTCGGAGCTTGTTCTTTTGTTTCTTTGTGGGTTAAAAAATGGAAGAGTCTAGAAAGGAAGATCTGAGCCGCTGGATTAGGATGGCGGTCTGCCGATGGATAGGAGGACAAGAGAGGGTGGTGACGTGGAGATAAGGAATTGGATGGAGACGTCGATAAGATCACCGTTTTAACAGTTATTTGCAAGGGTGTATGTGAGAGCTGTTGCTGTAACTTTTCATAGTTTTTTAAAAAATATTTCGTGCCGAAATATATTAAAATGATATTTTTTTATTTTTTAAAAATTATTTTTGACATCAGCACATCAAAATTATCTAAAAACACCAAATTATCAGTCTTTAAAATAAAATAAAAATTACAATTTTTTTGGAAACCATGTTCAGCTAAAACAAACACCCTCTGTGTCAGCGAATGAGAGGGAGGAGTTAAAGAGTTTTTACAGTTTCTCTGTGCTGCTCACGGTCACAGGTTTTTTTGTTCTTACTTTTTTGGGGGAAATTATTAGGATGCCACTTGTCGTTTAAAGGGGCAGTGGTTTCTTTAACGGACGGAAATGTCCTTGCTCAGGGGTTTGATTGGTGTTTGGGGGTGAAGCTGCGGTGTATCAAGTCATGGTTCAAGTATTTGATGGATAAAGTTTGTAAGTTGATCCATCTTCTCTACTGCCGAGTGTAAAATATGGAATCAAAAACCAGTTGACCTTATCCTCTTCCATTTACCATTTATCTTCCGAAATAAAATAAAATCTACTTGCAAGCAGGACCAAGCAAGGCATGAACGTGGGCCAACATTTCCTCCGACCAACATATGATTTACTAGCATGTGTAAAAACTATGCAGTAAAAAAAATGTCATGACTGTGCTGACTATTTCGATATAACTCTTTTAATACCAATGGATGTCAAAGTAATTTTAAAAATGCATCATAATATCTACCTTACAGGGAGAGTATTAATTTTAAATGTGGATTCCAGCGCTCAGAAAATACTAATTTTAAAATCTGAATTTCCAAGCATATTACTTATAACGACCAAATAATAAATATTGATTTTTAGCGTTCTTTTTATTAAAAAAGTGTTACTTATTTTATGAATTGCGAGGACCCCACATCAGTGTCCTACAAATTCGAGGTGCAATGTAGATAGCCAAACTGGTGGGCAGGTGGGCCCAAAAAGGAAAAGGAAAAGGTACGGTGGTTCTTTCGCAGTGGTCAAATTCCCGGAATGGTTTTGGATCCAAGTGTTCGTGACATCTTCTTGGGATCTGACTGTCTATTCTTTGAGGATCATATTTAGTTGATCGGACGGTTCAAATGCAACGCGTCGTTTTCAATCTGTGACGTCGTAGCAAATCCGTATGACCGTCCTCCAGTTTGCTCTGTCCAGAAAAGCAATGGATTCATGACGCGTGAACACACTTGCCCTCTTTGTAGGGTAGCTTTTCAAACCAGAGGGGTCAGTTCCCTTGTTTGCCTGCTATGATGAGCCAAGAGGATGTCTTCAAAAAGCTACTCGCTGTACTTGACGACCTCGTCAAGTATTTTGACTTTCTGTACGAAAAAAACTGTCATAGGATATTACCATATTCTTCAACAATCTTGCAATTCAACACCGAATAGAAACGTTTTAAGTTTAGATTTTGATTTAAATTTGGAGGGCATTCTTTTAAATTTGTATGGATGTTAAAAAAAAATATATGTATACAAATTTATAAATAAAAAAACATGGGAATGCCCGGCTCTTTTGTTGATTCCACGTATGGGCAAGCCCTAACATTGCCAGCACCAACTAGTTTTAGATGTGTAAGAAACGAGATGATGAAATTCCAAATCTCCAGGTAGGAAGAATTAACTACAATATAGTATGCAAATGTTACATGCCCCGCTCTGCTATGTGAAATGAGTATGGAGCCAACAGGTTTTTTCTCTTACTGATGGGTCCAGGATAAATCATCATGAATGCACTCGAGTCCATTTAGTCGATCGATGGATATTTCACTTGTTTAGACACATGCCTGGTCAAACGAATGTTACGCATGTAGGAAGATATATTGTCCCCGTAATGGATTAGGCTTGCAGTATTTGTGTGCAAGTGGTGGTTTAAAATAACATTTGTTGGGGGCAAACCAAAACCACTACTCCGATGGATATTTTTCTTGCCGTAGAAAAAAAAACAATAAATAATTCTGCCAGGTTAGAAACGTATTCTCTTTTCAAGTTCTAAACTTTCTGTCTTGCATGCCATTCAACTATCAGAATTAACATGCCATGCATGCTGTTCACGAGTCATAGTAATATGGATGACAATGTCTATAAGGAGTACGACGTAATGGTAGAGACCTCTAATTTGTATAGTATATCTCGAGTTCGAGTTAAGATATAGATTTTTTATAAGAATTCAGGACAATCAGAATTTTATTAACTCAATTAGCCCCATACAATATGCTTTTGAATATAAGATTTTCTCGCGAAAAAAAAAAAAAGATGACGATATATGACTATCGAAAATCGAGAGAACTAGTGCTTATCCAACTTTGTGGTGCAATAACCTTGAGAAAGAATAGAAATGGAGGGCGTGAAAAAAAGAGAGGAGAAAAAAGGATGAAGAATAAGGTGATTCAGGGAAATACCCGTTCAGGTTTTACAAAAAAAAAAACTCCAATGTGAGATCTTACCCTCGGCATTAAACAAACAACACTCTCTAAAGCCTTAATGGTATATATTATTTTACAAGCATTCACAGATCTAATTAAAAAATAACACATAGGGTATCGTGTCCTAATAAACAAATACCATAGGGTAGTAAACAAAATAATTATAGGCCGGCACATAAAAAATGGCACACACAAAACGGCATAAGGACGTGCGGGGCGGTCGAAATTCAAAGATCTTTATATGGTTTCGGAGATGAGTCAGCTAATTTGATGAATGATAGGAGTGCAGTCATGTTACCTTATCAGCATTCTTAGTTACTCTATCTTGGTTTTGATGATTTTTTAAAGTGATATTTGTTTACAAATATATTAAAATAATATTTTTATTTTAAAAAAAATGATTTTGAAATACATTGGTAAACACTGACTTAGTCCATTGTATGTGAAAATACTAAACTGATAACTCATCTACGAAGATACAATTAATCTCACGTAAACATGTTGCGAGTCTCGCAATTTTTTTGGCAATACTTTTTAATGTTGAATATGAATAGTTTTTGCCGAAATAATTTATAATAACGTGTGCATGTACAAGAACCAACGCACGTATTGGTGAGTCATATATATATATTAAACCAGTCGGTGTTATCTTGCCACGTGTTCCCTGTCAAGATTTGTTTTTTGCAACCATAAATCTTCAACGATCAGATTGCTAGCCATAATCCACATTTTAAAATCCCGGTGCAATGTGCCTTGGGTTTTGTATAAACAAGACGAGAAAACGTATGAGAATTCCTGGTCGCTAGGCTGATTATATTACGTGTCCGGATAATCTTGCACGCAGCAACCTGCTCTTTGTTGCATGTGCCGAGAGATTGAAAGGAAGATCTTGGAAGTATTCTATAACTATATCATGAAACTGGAGTGGAATCAAGGTTTGATTAATTGTTAATTTTTTTAGTCTGTACCATGGAATTATTACTCTAGGAAATTATTTTTTACATTTGTTAGAACAATGTAAGGTTTGTATTATTTGAAATGAGGTTTAACTTCATGAACTGATTCAAATATCTTTCTAAAAAATATATTTATAAAGACTTTTGAATTTTCAAAAATATATATATTTTAATGTTTTGTGATTTTAATGTGCTAATATATATATATATTAAAAGAAAGTTATTATAGAAAATATTATAAGCTGAAATATCAAACACTTTAATTTAAAAAAATATTAAATTATTATTTTTTAACAATTTATAATAATTTTAAAACGTTAATACTAAAAATAAACAAAAACCTAAAATAATATTTTAATAAAAAAATATTGTTAACACGTACCACCAGGGATGCAAATTGTCAGGAGAGGCAGCAGGTGTAGTGAAATGACTGGTTGACCAAGTACGGGCACCCGAATACACGTCACAAAACGACAAAAGCTAGTCAATAGTTTCCTCCCACGTTATGGTGAAACAGAAGGGATCGCTCCAAGTGGATAGCACGTTGTTTTGCTACACGGACCCAGCAACAACTGGGCTTTAAATGATTTAATTCGGTCAATCAGAATCTGTCCGTTTCTCAGACTTCCGCGGAGAATAACAAATCCGGTGGGCTGCGACGTCGCCGCACATGGATTTCCTTTTGGTTCCTCGTGCGCCCTGCTTCCTGTTTGGATTTTTTTTTAATTATTAATGTTGGTGGTAAGGTTGATTTTCACGCATCTTGATGAATTTCAATTTTATGAACTCTAAAATTAATAATTATATAAAATTTTAATAATTATTATATTAAACATCATAATACTCGAATCTGAGAATGCAAAAGATATACATCCTCTCTTAATAACTATTTTACTTGTAGAAGCTCTAATGAGCTTCGAGACACATGCGCGCGAATAAGGTATAAAACGTACAAAACTATACGACAAAAATATAAACTAACTTTTTTAGATATTTTTAAATAATTGTAATATTCCGAGTCTGAATGGAAGAAAGACATTTGCAAATTTTCATAAAGGTCGACGGCAAGCACAGAGTTTGGGCGAAACCCAGTTGAGAGAAGGTTCGGTTCATTCAAGAAAAGGGTATATCAAGCAAAGCCCATTTCTTTCACTAATTGAGTAGCTGTCTATCGATTTCAAAGGGCTAAGATAATCACAGCCTTGAAAAAAGAAGAAGAAAGGACTGTTGTCGCAGCTTATTTTTATTTTCACCTTCTACCATAGATTTGATCTTGAAAATAAGGAAGAAATAACTGCCGTATATGTTCTCCACGTAGGCATGGCTATCTGCTAAACTGCTAAACATAAATCAATACCGTTTTCAGACAAGCTGTTCATGTTTCAGATTTCTAAATTGGAATAACTCTGCTCTAAATTTGACCACATCTACCAGTAGCAAAATAACGGTTAAATCGCTGTAAGAGGTTTTTGACAAGAACCAGATGAGGACAATGTTAGTACTTGAGAATTTAGATTAATCACGGGAAAGTTTGGTATCTTGCAACATAATCGTTTGAATTTTTTGTTGAAAAAAATAAATCAATAACCATTCACACAATTTTTAAATCAACACTTGATTGGTTATTATTTTATTTAAAAAATAAATAAAGATGATAACAAAGATCCCTACAAATCATTTCTTCCTTTGAAATGTACACCAGCATTGTTGCCCATCCTGTGAAAGTTCTTTTGATCCAGTGCGATATTCAACACAGAATCAGGTTGAAGATAATTCGTTTCCCATGGCATGCTATGTCATCTTCAGAGAAGAAATAACGATTTCCCTGTTTTTTTGTAAGAGATTTTGGTGCCAAGAGTCCTCATACGCGCGCAACTTTTCTCTTCCATCCACCTCTTGATCATCTTCTTGTTTTATATGTTCCTTTTCTTTAGTTCGACCAAAGATGGAACCCCCTTACCAGGGTCTAACATAAAGCCATCTTGCGTAAAATTAATGGCCAGAATCGCCAGATCATGATAAGAAAACACCACACTTTAACCCGCCTTTAACAGGCTTGGACATTGGAGTACCAAATCTTGTTACGAAAAATGGGATAAACTTCATTTCTAGAGATACAGCCTTAAGAAATCAGGCAAGATCGGATATAAAAGTAAACAAGGATGGTAGAACTAAAACAAAGAGAAACAAAGTGAAACTGAAGAAGAAAGGGCAGGGAGATTCATAGAATAGTTTAGCAGTAGCAGAGAAGCAGTTCAATAGTGAAAATGCAGAGGCGTTTCTCGAGGCCACTGGTGTAATGTTGAGTTGGGAGTGATATGGCGAACTGGTTTGGATCAGTTTTATCCATATATGGAATGTTTGGAGAGATTGATGCAAGCAATTTTATAAATGCATGAAGTCTTCGACTTGACCTACCTGTTCTATTTGGATAAATAAAGATGAGTACAGTGATCATCCCTGCTAGCATGACTGTTCAAGTCTCTTGGCCATTTTTTACAGGCATATCCGGTCTTCGAGATTCTTAAACAGTTACCAAGTGCTGTTGTGAATTAACCAGAAATAATTGGTGGGGTGAAGATAGACGAGAGAGGCAATGCCAGATCTAAATTTTTCTTTTCTTTTCAATTTGCTAAGCCAATTGGATAAACATGAATAATGTGGCTTTTTCTATCGTGTCTTGGATTGTGAAATTCCTGGACATTTCCTTGATTTTAGAGCAAATATATGTCAGCTGTATTCAGGACGGAACTAAAAATCTAGAAATAAAGCTGCCAAAATAAAACGAATACATTTAAAAATAGAATAAATTAATAACAGGTTAGGAAAACAATTGATTCTAGAAGTGTATGCTAACTCTAGATTGTTGTTTTGGGAAGTTTATAGATTGGTATAAAAACTTTGTCAATTTTTGGAGGCGACGTGGGTTCCATCCTGTCTATATATTTTTTTGTTTTTGGGTTTGATTTTGTGATCTTCCATTAAATTAATGTTAGAGAATGAGTTGAAAACAGCAATAAGCTTCGTCTTTACTGTTCCAGTTCCTTTGCCGGAGGTTTCTCTATAGTGTTCTTTTATATGTTAAGCCGGGGCTTCATTTTTTTGAGCTGTGTTTTACTCAAGATAAGCACTTGAAAGTAAAGTCTTCGAGGGTGATTCTTTCGATTGCTTCAATTTTAAGAACACCCCTTTTCATTTCCAGTCAACTGGGTTGGATCTTGTGGTGAGTTTGAGAGAAAAACAAATGAAAGCAGAGTGAAAAGTCTCCAGCTTGTATCTCGAAGAAGAAGCCTCCGATTATTGCCGAACAACACAATCCAGAGACAAGGAAGCCCAGATCTAAGAACACGAGGAAAAAACAAAGAAAAGAAGAATAAGGAAGAACACCTAGAAAGTGGATTGTAGAATTTGGCAACTAGGAAGTCATGTTGAAAACATGAGATGCAAAAGCTGAGAGATTGTGAATTTTGGGAAAAAACTAATGATTAAATAGTTTTTAGGGTCAGATTTCTATTATCCACAGAGAAATTATGATTTGTAGAAGAGATAATAAGGGAGGTGACTGAATGTGATCTTTTATTTTTAATATATTATATACAAGAAATGATTTTATTTTTTGATATTTTTAAATTTTTTATTTGATAAAAGATATTATATATAATTTTTTATAATATAACAAGAAAGTAAAACCACGATCCAAAAATTCTCTACAATTATTGGCTATTGCTATAAAACATTCGGGGACATTAATTCAGTGCCCTTGAAAGGTGGAAAAAAAAATTACACTCTTGAAATTTCCTTTTATTCTTCTTGTATTTTTTAATCGAAGAAATGTTTTGTGAAAGAAAGCCCTGAGTTCACGGAAGAACATGAGCAAATCCGCACGGAATCCTTTGCACCACTTCCAGCAAAGCAGAAAAAAAACAAGAGCGACCAGACCAGATCACTAACTCCTAACTCCCAAGAAAAAAACACCGTTGGCAGATCGCCGGAGCCATCACAACGCTTCCCCCGACACGATGGTTCTGTTCATTGGAAACCACCCAGCTCTTTAAATTATCTATTCTTATATACTAACTGCTCCAGTCCAGGTCTGTGCTCAACCTATTTTCTCATCTCCTTTTCATTCGTTTCATTTGTAGTCTTTGTTATCAAAGTGTACAGCAGTTTTTCTTATTTTTCTTTCAAGATAAAAAACCTGAATTTTGGGTTTGATTTTTTTGTGGCAATAAATTAGACTTATTGGAATGAGAGGAAAAGGGAATCAAAATCAAGAGGAGGAAGAGTACGAGGAAGAAGAATTTGGTTCCAGAAAAGACGGGCCATCTTCAAATTTTACAATTAACAACAATACTTCTTGTAAAGGCATGTTCTTTTTCACACTAGACTGTACTATATTAGATCCAGCTCTTTTTTATTCCTTTTCTACAAGGCTGTCACAGTTTATGCTCTTTCATTCTTTTCTCCATGGTGTGATTTTGCATTGTTCTTAACAAATTTCTAAAGTTAGGCATGGTGCAATGTCTCTTATTTATTTGCTTCTCTATAGTAAATTTGGGGGCCTTATGGTATTGGGTTGTTGAAATGGTGTGTTTTTAAATGGGCTGGTGAGTTTTATTTTTTTCTGTATTTTTATGATATGGGATTTGTACTCGGAAGCAGATGGGAAGAATAGTGACAAGGCTAATGCAATAAGATCGAAACATTCTGTCACTGAGCAGAAAAGGAGGAGCAAGATAAACGAGAGGTTTGTTGGTTTATTTTTGTGGATTGACTATTAATACCTGAAATGTTTATATATAAAAAAAACTAGCATTTGAATATGTATACTATACAATTCTGATTTTTTTGCTCACATGATTCTGTATGTTAGTCATGTCTGTCTTGCTGTTGTTTGAATCACTAGCTTTTTTTTTGCATGCACTTTCATTTCAGTGAAGGGAGATGTGAATAGAGAGTTCGACGAGTCAGTATGAAAAATCAGTGGTATTCAGGACTTTTTTTCTCTTACACTGGTTTAGTTAATGAATTTAAAACTCAAGGATAAGTCGATTAAACTTTGATGGAGTCCTAGAAAGAAGGGCAGTTTGAACTAACTTTCATTGTAGTGGTTTTGCAAAATGGCTAGGTAATTAAGTCAAGCATTACATAACGCAATTGAGCTGGGTTGAATCACTTCACTTGCGAACTGTTTGAAGATACTAGTTTCCAGCATGATACTTATTGTGCAGCCTAATTATTCTCATCATGTAATTTTACTAAAATCTTGAGCTTTGACTAGAAGTGGTTTCAGATAAGGTACTAACTGGTTGACAGTATTCAGGATTGCTGACCCGTACCCTTTCTGATCAGCTTTTGGTCATGCTGCAGTGTTACCAAATATAAGCACACTTATATAGCATGTCATAATCTTAAAACTGATTGTGAGGTTTTTCATTTTTATGTTTGTGTCTGCTGGCAAGGCCATCTTTCATTATTGTGGATACCGGTTTCTCAACAAATGGTCACAATTCAATCAATGAATTTTTTTACTAGAAATATAAATGTTAGATGTTACTTTACAATAAAACAAAGGATGCATTTGATTAAAAATTCTGGTTATCAATCAAAAATTCATTTTCTCCTGAACTGTAGAATCTGATATAGTTTTATAAACCAGTCTTTTTCTTCCAGATTTCAGATATTGAGAGATCTTATTCCTCATAGTGATCAAAAGAGAGATACAGCATCATTTTTATTTGAGGTACACAACAAGCGACTCAAACTAGAGCATACTTGTAAATTCAGTAGACATGATTTGCCGTTCAAATTTGTTGGCTACATTTTAATGCTCTTTTGCAGGTCATTGAATATGTCCAGTATTTACAGGAGAAGGTGCAAAAGTATGAGGGTCCATACCCTGGATGGAGCCCTGAGCCAGCAAAGTTGATGCCATGGGTAAAGCTTTAATGCCTATATATGCTGTATACTTGTGACCTTCATCCATGACAACTCTGTATAAATGTGTTATTCGCTTTTCAAGGTCTGGTTAGGGAGTGATATTAATTACTTTTATTGGATATTTGGTGGTGGTGGAGAGCAATTGTGGATGCTTTTGAATATGGTACCTTTTTAACACTTGGAAAATTCTCAGCATAACTCACTAGATCGTCTTTAAACAGAGAAACAACCACTGGCGCCTTCAAAGTTTTGTTGGTCACCCTCAAGCTACTAAAAATGGTTCTGATCCTGGAGCAGTATTTCCTGGGAAATTTGATGAGAATAACATTTCTCTCACCCCAGCCATGCTTCCAAACACTCCGAATCTTATAGAATCTGACCATGTCACCTGCAAAGTGTTGGAGCACCAACCTGAGCTAGCAAACAAGATTGTGCATCTTCCCATGCCAGCTCCTGTTCGAAGTGATGAACTTGCTGCACCTCCCCTTGAGCAACCAGTCTCTGATGCTCAATCAGCTGAGTGCCCCATCACCAGTGAAATGTTGAACCAGCAGGAGCTGGCAATTGAAGCAGGGACTATCAGTATCTCTGGTGTTTACTCTCAAGAGTGCGTATGATCTTTTTACGATTTTTGAAGTCCTGGGTGTTTGGTTATAAGCTGGACATTGACATGGAATTGTGTGCAAACCAGGTTGCTGAATACTCTTACACAAGCATTGCAGAGTGCCGGCGTAGATCTGTCACAGGCCAACATCTCAGTTCAGATTGATCTTGGAAAACGGGCAAATAAAGGGCCGACCTCTGGAACATCGACATCTAAGGTACGGGGCTGGTAGTTTAAAATGGAAAATAAACAGTAGGTCTTGTTAGGAAAGTAGTTATACACCAATAAACATTATGATTATGCTTGATTTAGCCAGTTTTGTGTCTTCCATTGCTTTCTAGGATCCCCAGGCTTGCAATCAAGCGATGACTCACCTAAGGGATGCAAGTGAAGGAGAGGACTCGGATCAAGCTCGAAAACGGCTAAAGACATAAGACCAGTATGGGATTTATCAAGTTTGCGCCGGGACACCTTTTTTCTCCCTGTATCAGTCCTCGGGTCATTGTCATGCTGTGTTTTTGGTTTGTCAGATTCATAAATGGAGTTCACGGAATCATGCTAAGAGCTGTCACCTTAGATTGCATGTTTCTGCTCAGATTTGAGGTCATTTGATGCGCCGTGGCCATGTTGTGGTTGTAACGTACATGCTGGTTAAACAGATATGTAAATGGAGCATTTTTGGGGCCGGTGGGGAATAGGTAGGGCTGTGAATGTTACACGCAACTTTTGGTAATGGTGAACATTATTATGAGTGAGATTCAGCCTCATTTCTGATCAACAATGAACATCCCACTGTTAAAATTCAAAATAAAGCCTGGTAATTTACACGCACGTTGTGGACTCCAGGGGCATGCTAACATACCAAGAACTACCTTGGTATGCTATAAGCGATCTAACGATTTCAATAATAATAATAAATAAATAAACATTTTAAACTACTGATTTTCTCCAAGAATAAAAAACTAGTGGTATTTTATGGTTGTAAAACCACCCTTTTCTTTTATCACCAGTGTGAATACCGCTGTCACGTCAATGTGAGGTCGACCTGCTTAATGAACATTTTTCTTCTTTTTCTAGAAAAAATATTAACGAAACCTTAAATATTAGATGTTTTCAATCATATCTTTGTACATTAAAAAAAACCACTCAAATCATAAAATTTAATTATATTGTATATTTTTTAATAAACCCCTCCGTCAATTCTTTGTGTGCATTGATTGGTATCCTCTTTCTTCTTTTTTTGTCATAACCAATCGCTATCCGCTGAGCTTGATATATGTCAATACAGGATGGAGAAAGTGGTTTATATGAATGCGGAGACCGTACCGAAATACACATGGTTTATCATAGGTTAAAATTATTTGATATTTTACAGCTTCTATAGGCAAAATACGATGAGGGATACCACCTGGTTGTTGGAAATTTGTTTGTCCTAAAGACTACTACAGAACAAGAGGCTCTACTATCTAGGCAAGAATGTCGTATGATGCGCTTCAACTGTTTGTAGCAGACACAATCCTCTTCCCTGTGCTGACCTGGAATCTTCTTGCTGGTCAATATGCATGAGCTTCCTTCATTGTATAGGAGAAGGCATCCCATGCAAGTCCTCCAATCTAGTACGATAGATCAAACAGTTGTGTTCCAAGTGCCACATATATACCACTTTCGGATCATTGATTGACTAAATGGAAGCAATATCTAAGCGAGCGAGCATGAGTGATCACGTAGTAATTCTGCAGAGTTCTACAAAAATTTCTTATGAAAAACAGCCCAGTGCATCTTAATAATTCAAGTGGAGAAAGAAAAAGATCTATGACTGGACAATTTAACATACAACCGATGACCTTCAACAGCTGTTTTCATGTTTTTCATCTTCGAAGTACACAAACTGAAAAAGAAAAAAGCATCTGATTAAAACCATGAACTTATTAAGAATAGTATAGAAAAAATTACCTTTTGTAATGACCAGTCATCCTCAAGATGAGAAAACGAGTGCTGGAAGGACTGCAACATAGAAATCACGCTTTACAGGCAGTCAAGCAGCACCCTTCTCTTAATTTCAGAAAGCAGCTCTGCGACAAGCTTATCTTATTTACTGTCATTCACATTTCCAATAGTTTTCATCAGAAAAGCATAATCATAAGCTGTTTCTTCACATTGACTATAGCAACCGCCTTCACCAAAATGCCCTCCAGTCATGTTTGTTTTCAGAATGACTGAGCGAGAACAATGAGAACATGTAATGTCTCGTGTTCTGGCCACCCATTTGGCAGCTTCCCAAACTCCAACCCTGGGAAACGAGTACTAAACACTTAGTTAATGAATAGAGCACACATATGCAGGTCTATTTATGAATATGAATAAATGAGTAGAAATTAAATATCAACACTCGAAATCATCAATTAAGAAAGTTCAAGATATGAATTTGCCTTGAGTCATGAAAAGATGCCGTTACAAGCATTGATGGAAGGCAAGCATCACGAGGAATGTTATCATAAGGAGAATAACTTAAAATGGACTCAAACTGCGACTGTATCTGAGGATTCCCAAATTCTTCGTAGTCCAGTAAGGTGAGAGGCAAACTTGGATCCAGCAACGTGTTGCATGCATCAAGAAATGGAACCTGATAGATATGTTAGCCAACTATCAGTGACACACTATCGATGATGTAACTATGTTAACAAGAAACAAAATGCCCCTCTAAAAATCCAAATGTTTTTTATTAGTATTCTCACTCCATGTCCATTTAATGAGGGCTAACCTTCAAAATGGCAGCACGGAATAGATTTGGGTTCATATTGATAGCGGCCCCAACAAGAAGACCCCCTGCGCTAAATCCAATGGCACATAGCCGATCTCTATGAACATAGCCCTCAGAAACTAGGTAGTTGCCGCATGATATGAAGTCATGTATTGAATTGCATTTGTTCAACCCACTGCCGGATTCATGCCACAAAGAATGACCACCGCCGCCCCTGACCATACAGTACATGTCAATTCTTCCAATATGATGATAGAAATTTTGTAAGGCATCGCCATGTAATTTTTATTTCATTTAAGAAGGAAATTGTCGGATACAATTTGATCCAATTTTGAAAGCAAAATGTTAGCCATTTTTTAACAAGGACCAACCATAATGTTAATGAAGAAATCTTCACATACATGTATCACTAGGTCTTGGAAAAATAATATTCTTTGTAAATAGAATATGTAAACAAACAGTGATATGAAAATTGAGATCTAACTGATGTGTAGCATGTTTACTTTAATCTCAGGCCTAAACAAACTTTAGTTAATTTTCATTCAAAAGTTGGCTTAGTGGTCAATGAGAAATAAAATAAACTTGACAAAACAAACCTCACATCAGCAAAGGCCAGCACCCAACCACGATCAAGTAAACTCAGGCGGTCTGAGCACCAGCTCTTATCCAGAACTTCTCCATATGCTCCATAGCCCTCTAATAGTCCAGGACCTTGACCCCTCTGCCAGGCTTTTTGGGAGTACAAAATGGTCAGAGGAACCCTGACACCATCATGGGAAATGACTTCCTTTGTTTTGCAGCAATATGCACCCGAAAAGTCTTTCCATCTTTGTAATTCAATATTCAAGTTATTTTTTTCCTTATTGTTTAGGGGGTCACAATGTTCAGAAGTGTCTAGCTCGTAAGCCAGAGAGCATGATCCACAATCACCAGAAATATCTCTTACTTTCTCTTGTTGCACAATCGAAAATTTCCGTTCTGAAATGTTATAGTCAACGATCACACCAGGCATCTACATAATTTGAAAGAAATGCTAGAAGAGTTACAGAGTATCCTTTCCTTTTCTTACCCCATTCTTTTCCTCTTTTAAAAATAAAAATAAAAGTAGGGACATACATAAGAGGTATAAAGCACTGTCATTACAAATAGAATAAGGCACCGTCCAGGGAATAGAACAAAGAGGAAAAGGAAACTGGATCGCGACTCAAGACTTTCTGGTCCCATTGCATTGCAGCTAAAGTTACTCTTCTGAACACCACCGTAGGTCTACTAAATATAAGCACAGGTCTACCAAGTAGGATACAAGTTAATCATAATGAGTCGGTTTAATTCCTCAATCTCATATTTTAAGAAACTTACATCCATCCAATTACCCAACCTAACAATAATGGCCCTGTAATAGTTTCTGGAATGTTATTCAATTTAACCCACCTGAGTTAGCACAAAGTCATAAGATTTGGCCTAGGATACATGGGGTCTTGAGTTCAAAGTCCTACCTTTGGGTAGCTTGTGACTTTCTAATTCTTTGTGGTATACAGGCATGAGGTATCTTCCTAAAGTGGGGAGAAAAAAGAAGAAAAGGTAGGCCCTCATCGACCCAAGAAATGACTTGACTTGTTACCGCCAATTCCAAGCTGTGGAGAACCAGTAGTGGTGACCCAAATGGACCACAGATACCCCACAGCTTGTACATACATATAGAAAAATAGTTTCTGGAATGCATGTTGATAAGGGAAAGTAACTGGGCAGTGGAAAATATTCTTCTGGTTCTGAGATAAATATACTTGACATAACAAGAGAGGCATTGAGCTACAATGCATCACATGTTAGTAACTTCAGCATGTGTAATTACACTTGATAGAATTTATACCACTGGAGACGACAGCACCACACGGTATACTGGGTTCATGAAGTCATGGTTTGATCCTGGAACAATGTTGCATTGATTTGAGGGCAGGGGAAAAAACCATGGATCAAGATTCTCAATCTCCAACTGATTCTGCAAAACAACTAGGGATAATTGGCAAATGGACATGTAAAAGTCTTTCTTTCTGTGAGAAAAAAAGTATATTTAACAACCATGCCACCACCAGAAGTCATAAATCAAACCAGCTCAACACAAGGAAAAACTATGCAGAAGGTATATAATATAAGATTGTATGTGCAATCTGCCAAGTTTTGCTGATTTCTTACAGAAAACAGCAACACTGTTATAAAGATCTCAAGACCATGGTTACTCCTACAGCAAATCCTGATATTCCTCAGATTGCATAAAAACATGTTCACAGAGAATTTGCAAAAGTTTCAAGCAGTAGCCCTTTCCCTGTTATCTAAAATATCATGAAACATCCTCCCCGTTGCTACATTTTTTTTTATATAAACAGTCATTCACATCTTGCCTATAGATGCTGAAACACTAACAGTTCGTGAGAAACAAAGGATTGGTGAAATACTTGTTCATTAATGATCCCTTTTCTCTTCTTCTTATAACAAAAGTAACATTTGTTTCTGTGTTTTAGAGTGTTTGTTTATGCATTTCAAATGCGCTTTTGAAAAAAAAAAAAAAAATCTTTGCTTCCAAGTAATTTTTTTTAGTGTTTTTAAGTCATTTTAATGTGCTGATATCAAAATAAGTTTTAGAAAATAAAAAATATTATTTTTATGTATTTTTGAACAAAAACCTCTTTGCAACGTCACCGCTACTATACTCTCAAACACCCCCTCAGCTAATTTTTTTTTGAAAAGCTCTATCAACGTGATTAATGGCATTGGTGATCCTCTGGACAATTCTGGATTTAATAGTGCAAAAAAAGTGAAATATGAATTATAACACAATAAATTAAAGCAAATAGAAACCCAAAAAAAAATTCCATTTGAGAACTCCCTGGAAAGTAAGAATTTGATAAAAGTAGAAATTTATGTACCACACTGTTAAACTTGATAGGCAAATTGATGGAACATAATGCAGGAAAGCTCTTCTTATTGACAGAAAGGACCAAATGTCCATTAAAAATGTCCATATCTTGAAAGCTCATATCTTCACTTGGAAGGATGATATTCTGTAAGATAACAATACTATGTGAAATAATAATGATAACAGGAGAAAAAGGAGGGGGGGTTAATTCATTATTTGATAATTAAATGAGCCTGACCTGCCAATCAGAAGATTGTACATCTTCAACTTGGCATTGAGCCAAATAATAATTTTCGTCTGACCGGTCCTCACTTTCACTTAAAGGAGCATTTGTAAGAATATAGAACACACCATAATGATGTTCCAGAAAATATCGCACTCCAGAAACACGTTCACGTACTCTTTGTAAACCATCTAGCGGGTTGGCTGCATCTATCACATAAACCTGTAAAATAAAGATTAGGAAGCAGGCCTCAACATGTCAGATACAGAGATGAAGATATCATTGGAAAGAAATGCAAAATGAACTAAATAAATTCCTTCCTCGGATGAAGTTCTTGAGTTTGAGTTCACAGTGATAAACTTGCCATCTTTTGTGCTCGTTATATCCACACAAAAACTTGAATTACTTTCTGTAAACACTGGGACATCATCTATCTCATCTGATCCTAGTTTTGTGAAGAGAACCCTGAAAAACAAGAAATTGTGAGAGAAAAATACGATCCATGAGAAAAAAAGGTTCCAGGAAATATTAAAACAAGTTGCCTGTAAGGTCGTTGATTCTCATCTGATACTGTGTAGAACAAAATAGTGCTATCTTGAGCCCATGCCAAACTAACAACCCCATCAACTTGTGATCTTGAAACAATATATCCATTGCTGAGGTCCTTAACTTGAAGTAAGAATTGTTCATTGCCTGTAATGTCGAGCGTGTAGGCAAGAAAGTTGTGATCTGGTGAAACCCGACATGTACCCACATGCACATAACCTGCTATAGTAGACATATCGACAGTAATCAGTGATATGATGAAATGTAGTAGCTCTTTTATTAATCAAGGTACAAATATTACTCTAACCCTGAGTAAATATTTTGATTTACCAACAAACTGAAAGATTTAGTCAGTTTGTACAGTAAATTTATGCATGCGCACACATATACACAGGGTTAACATTCTGATGTAAGCGTCATGTGGCCTGCACATTTGGGACGCATCAACATAGGCACACAGTCAACAATGCCAAATTCTGCTTCACTTATTGACCTTTTTTATTTGGATTGTTACAATTTCAAAGATACATTTCCCTTGTCCTTCTGAACAAAGAAAAAAAACAAGGAAGAAGAATGGCCAAATGGAAGAGTCAACGATTCACTTCCCTCTCTTTAAAGCCATCTGGGATTAAGGTACAATGTCAAAACTTCCCCAAGAAAAGGGTGGGAGGAAAGGAAGAGAGAAATATCCAACTAAAATGAAGGCAAAAAAAAGAAAAGAAACTCGCCGTATTGTTCAGCAATTTGATTCCAGTCAAGCAAAACTTGCTCCATCCCAAAATGTCCCTTGGCATAATTGAGAAGTGTCTTTAACAACCCACTTTCCTCAGCTTCCAACCTTCTACATAGAACCGGGTATTCCTTCCCCTCAGGAATGTACTGGTAGTACATCCTGCTCAAATGGAAAAATAAATTTACAGTAATTCACTAATTCCAGGAAAGGTTCCCTCCAAATGAAATAAAAACACAAATGTGAAGAAATTAACAGCTTGTGAACCATACCACCTGGACAAAATAATTTATATGGCACAGGAAACCAAATTCACAAATTTATAGTGCAAAATTATAGAATAAGTCATGACAGTTAAAAGGGTAAGTGCAAAAGGGAAAAACCAGTGACCCCAGCGCTCAGGAGGTGTCGATATCTGAGCAGGCAGTCGGTTTTTCATTTCCTCAAGCAAAATCTTCTGCAGGTTTTGAGTGTCAGCCATGAAAGCTTGAGCATAAGAGTTTTCTTGGTTGAGATAATCAACAAAGTCAGGGTCTTTAGCGTTTCTCATCCAATGATAAGGATCTTGCCACGTCCTGGCATGAGCAGAGATATTGAAAGGTAGTTTCTTTGGCTCGGGAGGGGATTGAGAAGGCAATGGGAAAGTGGAGGTGGTGCAGTGAGAAGAGAGAGGGGAAGAGGGTATGATGGGAATCAAGTGAGAAGTGAGGGAGAGAAGGGAGGTTTTGAGTGAGGGTTTTGAGACTAGAAGAGAAAGAAGCGCCATGGAGTATGGAGACTCTGCTATGGACAAACTTCGAGCATCCCTTTATGAGATCAATGAAAAGCTTTCAATGATATGGTACGGATAAAAAACACCGAGAGAATAAAGCCCAATATACAAAACTGGAGGCCTTGACCCATAAACAAAATGGAATGGGCTCCCTGAGTACCAAAGGAAAGTGGAGATGGATTTCATAAAAAGAATTTTTTTTTTTTATATATATTTTTAGATTGTTTCCGTGTATTTAATATATATATTATTTTAAAATATTTATATAAAAAACACTTTAAAATAAAACAATATGAACCATCGAAAGACTTATAATATTATATAGAAAGACCTAGAGTTTTTATTATTATTATTATTTTCCATGCGCTGTCACCTCCTTTCACAATCATAACATGATTAAAAGGGCTTATTATGATTGTGAAAGAAAGTTTCAACAGCAATAATAGAAAAGCATGGATTAATCATGTTTCCACATGTGTAATACACAATAATAAGTCTACAAATTATATTAAGATTTACCATTTGAAATAAAAAAAAATATATTTTTTTTTATTTGATATTAATGAGTGGGTGTTTTTTAAAAATAAAAATGTTATGTTGATATATATTTTATCATCAAGAGAAAAGCTCTAATTTTCTTGAAGATTTTGGCATGATTGGATAGTAATTTAAATTATCATTTTAATAAATTTATTTAAAGAAACTTATATTCTAGCGGTCCTTTCCAGTTCTCCATGGGAGCTGCGTAGGAATCGTAACTTGCCATTGAAACAAATGAAAGAACACTTGATCTGTAGCAAGGTACAAATTTCCCAGCTGCTACGCACCTCTTTCAAAACCATGATTTTGAATATTGAGATACAAAAATAAGTGTTGCTTATGTACTCCGGTCCTTTTCCATTCTTTACAGGAGCTTTGTTCCCCCCCCCCCCTCTCTCCATAATCTCTTCATTTAACTCAAGCTAATCTGTAGTACCTGTCGCCTTCTTCAAATGCTTCTCATCTTCAAAATCCTGCAATGGCCATCCAATTTCGCTCATTTACCAAATAACCATATAATTTTGTACCAGTGCATAGCATGCCCAGTCTTTCTGACCTAATCAAGTAATTTGCAGAGCAGGCATGCTAACTGGAATAAAAGGTGCTAACTTGAAGACTGCTATGAGAGCAAGAGATTGAAAATAAGAACTCGCATGATGAACTTACGGAATTGTCAATCTTGTCAAAATCATCATCGAAGCTCCCATCACCATCATCTGAAATGTAAATAATTGAAAAGCTGAAGGCAATGACAAAAGAGGAAGCGTTGGAGAAGATTAAAAAAATTGAATGTCATTCTATTGACGGATCGTTTTTTTTATTAATCATGTTAAGCAAGCTTCCTTCCCACGTTCCACTTGCACCCATGCATTCACAAACCATGTCAAACAGGATGGCAGCCCAAGCATTCACCAAGAAAGGATAGGCCATTGATTAAGCATCTCATGGTGTTCGAGACATGCCAGCAATGACAGAGTTTAACAGTATGATTATGAAGTCATGTTTCTTAAAGAATATAATATGCAACAAATATTAAAATTTATATTGAAAAAGGTCCCAATTGATGTCTCTTTGACCTAAGAGGATGTTTTAGGATTAAGATTCCAATATATGGCCCATTTCACATAAGAGCACATTGATTTTAGGGAAAACTCCAACAACCATTGTGCATTCACCACTGGTCCAAAGAATTTAAACGACTTAATAGAAAAATCAGAGGCCCTGCAAGGAAAGTAGCTAGGGGAGCAGTGTGAATTCCTAAATGTAGACTCAGCTTGGTTTCTTCATAAAGACACTGTGTATAGAAAAAACGTATTCTATATTTTGACTATCCTTCATCACAAAAAAAAGTAGTTAACATAAAGAGTAGAGTGAATATGTTAGAAGTCCCAAATGGAGTTAATGGTGTTGCAGTCAACTTGTTCATAATCCCAGATTTTGAGAGACTGTACCTGGACCCCCATCACTGTCTTCAAGATCTCCCAAAAGAAATGAGTCCAGGTCCTGCTCAACTGATGATGTCTCGTTTTTCAGGTTCTTAGGTGTTGGTTCTGATTTAGAAGAATTCTCCCCAGCCACAGAACTTTCCTTTACCATTTCATCTTGTATCTGCTCTTCTTCTTTGCGCTTAACCTCCTCCATGTACTGCTTTTCATACCTGAGTTTTAACCACAGAAAGCAAACACAGCAAAATAAGACCTCTGTTGTATTATTTTGTGGATCCCATGACCACCACCTCTGATAGACATGATAATTTGAACCTAAAATTTTAGAGAATCAAATGCAAATAACAACTTCATCTTCCTGTTCCACTGATTCATGGATAAAATAAGCAAACGGTTTCAATTTCCATACAAGGCATCAAAACTGCTGTAAATTCACAGTTCACATTAAAAGCCATCTAAATGCGGCAATTATCTTCCCTGCATAACACATGCACATATGATTGAGCGGCAATTTTTTTTATCTCCTGATCTTCCTAGCTCAAAGAAATGTAGCTCAATAAATCATACCGAATTGATCAGTGTGGATTTTTTTTCAATTCTCGTCTGTCCATTGAGCATTCATGAGGGGAAACCCAAAAACATAAACATCTTTTTTCAATCATTAATTGAACCAACAGGGAACTCAGAGAGAAGAATAAATACATACGGCCCGGCATGAGTGCTGACAAGAACGAAATATATCCTCCAGAATCTCCTTTCTTTCATCACACGCGGACATAACTCATATCGCAACTTCGAAATTGGCTGTAATTACAGTTTAAAAAGCACAGAATTATACTATCATTTCAAACACAAAAGGAAAATCCAACATCTTTAAATTAAAATATTCAAAAATACCTTAACGGTGGTGAGAACAAGAGTAGCATGTTTCTCCTGCCATTCGCTAAGATCCTTCCGTACATTTGACTCCGTTGTCTCCACGTCAGACGGCTCTACTTCATCTACACCACCAAAATGAACAAGATTGTAATCCGATTACAATTAACAAAAAAATCATAATCACATTTTAAGAGATGTGGATTTACCTTCAATTGGAAAGTTCTGAAAAGTACTAGAAGTCAATCCTTTGACAAGATCTCTCAGATCATCAGTAACACCATACTTCCGGAGCTCCGAATCGGAAACAGCAGAACGGGAAGAGGAGGAAGAAGAGAAGACATTAGTATTGACGATGGAGAGAGAGGATAGCTGAGGAGGGATGATATCGGAAATGGACTTGAATTGGATCTGATCGGCTTGTTTAAGAGCGGCGACTTTGAACTCGTCGGCTTTTTTGGAGGCTTCGAAGGCAAGTTCTTTGGATTTCTTGGCGGTTTCAGCGACTAAATCGGAGATCTTGTTGGAAGAAGTTGTTAGGGTTTGGGATTTCTTCGCTGCTTCTTCTGCAAAAACCTTTGCTCGCTTCCATAAATCTTCCATTTTTTCTGTGTTGTTGTGTTATAGACTTGCTTTTCTTTTTCTGTTTTTACGTTTTATGATAATAATAATTGCCTGTGGAGTCGATAGTTTTAAAACAGCAACGACGTTTTATTTTCGGTATTTTATTTTCCTGATTCAGATTTCCTTTCCAAAAACAGTTTTGTTTTAAAATATACTTACGTGGCGCGATCATAGTTAGCTATTTCATATATTATTATCATATATTCTTTAAAAAAACTTTAGTCTAATCTTTAAACTTTTATTTTGTATTATATAATTAGTTTTTAGCTCAAACCAATATTCAATTGCATAATTTTAAAAAAAAATGAATGATTGGATTGAAAAACAAGTGAAATAAATAACATTTAAAAAATTATTTTCAAAGTTTATTTTTATCTTTTATTTTTTAAGTTTCTAGATAATTGGTTCTTTTAATTTTTTAAAACTTAATTTAATATCAAATTTTATTTTTTTATATTTTCAATGTTTTTTTTGGTGTAAGGAGAAAGAAAAAAAGTTAGATTCTGACATTCTAAAAATCAAATATATTATTTTTTTATGTCAAATGGTACAATGAAAGTTTAGATTATGTGTTTTCGATAAGATTTTTTATTTTAAATTAATATATAATTTTGAGGTGTGTTCTTTTCATGTGTTTGTGAAAACCATAAATTGATTTAACGAGATTCATATGATATTTTCTATATATTTTTGGTAAAGTATATTTGTTCAGATGTCATGTTTTTTTCTATCATTATAATGATTAAAATCTGAGAGGCCAGGTGAGGCATCATTTATTTATTTTTTCAAAAGAAGGTGGGGGGTGGACATTAACATGTTGCCTGGCTCTGTAGTTCAGGTTGCGTTTGCATTGAATAGCGGAGCCGAAATTAAATTTAATCAAATAAGACTCTAGTTTTTAGCTATGGATCCCACACCAAAATTGATATCACGGCTACAAATACAAAAGCATATAAGAGATGTTTTTGCATATGTGGCACGAAACACGTCATTGATCATAGATGTCTCTGTGAATTTTCAAATTTAACCACCAAAATTGTATCTCATTATTTATTTTCAAAACGACTGGATCTTACTATTTGCAAATGACAAGAAGACAGTCCATCTACAAAGTGTAGATTTGCATTTAGAAATACAAAATATTTTAAAAATTGCAAGAAAATTATAAATCATCTCAATTTCATTCTACTATCAAGGAGGAAGCGATGGAAAATTCACATGAAATGCTCAGAGGGAAAACATGTTTCAGGATACATAAATAGATTATATTATTGTATTAATACATGAGTGGGATTATTTTTTTATCGGTAATTTTTTTCTGATCATGTTAATAATTTTTACCGGTAATTTTAGAAAAATATGTCTAATTTACTTGAATTATTTCAAATATTTTGTTATTATAATTATTAATAAATCTATGAAATTATTCCAAAAAAATATTTATATATATGTACATATGTATATGTGTGTGTATTTTAAAATAATTTCATAAGTTGACAACAATATAAAAAACATGGTAACCAAACACACAAAAATATTTTTCATTAAACTCAACCTCAACCGCAGTTTTAACCAAATACTTAAATTTCAATTACAAATCACAG
Source organism: Salix arbutifolia (assembly GCA_025169955.1). Lineage (NCBI taxonomy): Eukaryota > Viridiplantae > Streptophyta > Magnoliopsida > Malpighiales > Salicaceae > Salix > Salix arbutifolia. The sequence goes on from CM045911.1 coordinate 11,647,005, forward strand.
CTAAAAATAATTTTCATAAAACTGTTTTTTTCAAACTCAGACACATAGAACAACAACTATATCAAACATGCACTAAGTTAAAAATATAAATAGAAATATCGTGTTTGGGTCTGACCTTGCAAGCCCAAGCACGTACCATTTCTTGATGGATCAAGTGCTTGACTTGACTTACCAGTATTAACAACATCCAGTCTAATCCTTTTATTTTTTGAATCAACGCCTTTTTTATATTTTTTTTTACATAGTTTTAAACTTTATGTTTTAATTAATCGCATTCCTTGTAATTTTGTTGAATTGTTTAGCATTTTTAAAATGGAAATGATTTTTAATTATATTGGATGTATTTAATTTTTGAAGAGGTAATAATGACTTATCTATATTTTTTATATATTAAAATTTATTTTTAAAAAATAGTTTTTATTTTATTTTCTTATTATATTTTAACACTGCGTGATTTTTTTTATCAATAATTTTTACATGTATTAATTTATGTTATAAATTTGTTTTAATAAACAAACTCATCAAACACAATTAAGTAAATCATTTATATTATAACATTAAATATCTTGATTTATATTTATTAGTGTAACTTCTGTTTATCATCAATTTTTTTTTTATTGAACTATCACTAGAACTCCAATAAACATGTAACTCGGGCATGGCTCTTGTACAAATCATGAGGTCAAAGTGTTAACAAAGTTTTGTCCCTGGAAAATATATATTTCTAAGTATGTTGCTGTAACCTTATTTTATATATATATATATATATATATATATATATATATATAAATAAAAATAAAACCTCGTAGGGGTCGCTTCCTAAACGCCAGGCACCTTGAGACGGGGTTCATGGTCTGCAAGTCACATGAAAAATTGGGCCCACCGTAAAGCACCGTGAAGACGAGGCTGCTGCCTGATAAGTCCTATCATGACAGCAACGACTTTGGGAGAAGAACTTCACATCAACAACCAGACCTCCCAGAATCCATGAATTTGCGTTTAAATTTGTATTGGTGAAATTTGACCTTACATCTTTTACCAGGAGAGAGAAAAAAGTGTGGGATTCACGTTGAACAGGAACGAGACGAGACTGCTGCCTTTCCATTATTCAAATCATAAAAATTATACCGCGATTATTCTGGTTCTGCATCGTTTTCAACCAGCGACCTGTAATTATAAATGAGAGCTTCTGCTTTCACGGCAGCAAAATATTATTCTGCAAACAGCATGGACTTGATTGGTCTTTGCGGCTCCAGTGTACGTGCCAGCAGCATTAGAACGGGTGTCTCTGCAATTGATTGTTGTCTCTGAGATTCAAACAAGAAATTGCTGGTGCATGGACTTTATTCTGCAACCTTTTTTGACACAAATTTCACTCATTGCTGGTCCAATGACTTAGTTAATAGCTAAGGAGACCAAATCCTTGTAGTTCGTTTCTGGAGAATTCAGTAGCCATGCGGGATTTAACCAGGCACGTTGATGTGTGAGATGCTTCTCTTTTACTATCACTCGCACGTGCATGCACCGAAACAGGAAGCAGAAAGAAAAATTTCAACGAAGTAAATTAACGATTCGCTTCAGGATATTTCAGAGCCAGAAGTATTAGGGAGTGGCAGCAACTTCTCCCATGCATGGATATTGTTGCTAGTGCTTGTCCCCAGCATTTCTCCAGCTATATATGATGTTGTTTCACAAGGGTAGCTGGCCCCTTAGTACTGTGCTTGTTTTTGACAGATAAAAATGCAATCTTGTCGTTCGCGACATCCTAAACATTATCTGGGCTTGTGTTTTTTAAGGTCATGATAGATGATATCGACAATGATTGTCGTCGAGCAAATAGAGAATTGCTGGCGTCAATGACTGTAGCTGCTCGCCTGGCCTTTCTTTCACTGTTTCGCATGCCATTCCATCCGAACAATCGACAACAATCTGTGTATGTGTGTGAACGAAAAGAAATCCAATCATAACCCAGAAAAATAAATTAAAAAACCAGCTGAGGTCAACGTTTTCTGTGCTCAATTCCTTTTTGTATCATGCTTTGAAGTACGTATTTTATGGCCAGTTACTTCTTGTCTACGAATATAAAAGAAACACAGCTCGTTGATGTCTGTATTATATGGGAAACATTGGTTGCATAGCATAAAAATGAATATCAGATGAAAAATCAAAATTATTTTTTGCCACTCATTTACCTTTAGCTCTCAATTCACCGAGATTCTTTGTATTTATAAATAAAAAAAAAACAATAATAATGAGAATGAGACCGTTTGATGTTTTCACTCTCGAAAACAAATTCTTTCGTATTATGATGTGGTTTGACTGTGATGGATGAGGCCTGGTTTGTTTTCATTTGGGCCTTTCTTAACCGAGCGGGTCATTTGCTTTGGGAGACCGTAAATGCCTATCCAATGCGGGCCTCAAGTGAATTAATATATATGCGGTGATAAAAATATTTTTGTAAAAAAGTAAAACGTTTCATAATTACTTAACCATTCATTTTTGTTTTTTGTTTTAAAAAAAAAACATTATCCTCGTAGAGCTTGAAGGTAATTTTAGAACTAAAAATGGAAAAGAAAAATCATCAACGTCGCTTATGCCTTGTTGTTTTTCAATATTGTCCTCAAAAGGCAGGACATAATAACAAATAATTTGTGACACAGTAGTTCTGGAGTCCTATTCAGTTCATGTATTGTTTATAAGAATATGAGAAGTCGAGAATTTATTTGTTTGTCTAGGTCAGTTGAACGTGTTTTTTTTAAGATTTAAAGTTTTTTCGTATCTAAAAAAATATTTCTCAATATTATTATTTGTTCATTTCCAAGTGCATATTTTGACCTTTATGATCGATCAAATAGCTGAGAATAATCAACAACTTGGTCAAACATTCGAATCATTTTCGGAAATTTAATTCCATAGAGGCATTTCCTCTCGGCTAGTCTTATAAAGCAAGGTCCTGTTTTATACTGTAATTCAAAAATATTTTTTTTAAAAAAAAATTAATTTTTTTAGGTGTTTTTATATCATTTTCATATATTAATGTCAAAAATAATTTTTAAAAAATAAAAATATTATTTTAATATATTTTTAAACAAAAAATATTTTCAAAAACAATCTCAATCACACTCTAAGCATTAATAAATATTCCAAATATGTACGGCCTGATTAGGGCGGGTCAGTATACCAAGGATAATATATATATATATATATATATATATATATAGGCAGCCACTTCTTCCAACAACAAAACTTGTTTACCATAAACGAGAATAGTGCAATGGTTGGAATTCTAATAATCACATAGAAAATTAATATTATAGAGGCGGTTTGCTTGTTACTCGTGAGAGAGCATGTTACTCAATTTTGGGGTTTGTAACCCAATTTTGACCACCACCAAAAAAAAAAGAAGATGGGGAAGCAAAAGAGACATAAATTTCACACGTTAGTACGGTCGTCCTAGTTTGTTACAAATCTTAGGGTTTTGCTCCGTAATGTCGGCCATAATACACAAATAACGACAAAACACATTCCTCCTCTCCGTAATTACAATAACATTACTTTCTAACCAAAATTGGACGTGCTCCTACTTTACCTATTCAAAAAGCTTCTTCTTCTAGCCATGCTACTGGAACCCAACCGGCAATTTTATCGACGCCGCCGCCGGCCCCCTGCTCCATGTTTTATGGACCAACCGGCAAGGATTTGTTATGTATTGGACGTCTTCTTCTAACTAGTGAATAGTCCATCGTAAAAAAATGGGACTTGTCGGTCCCCTCGGCCCATTCACGCCATGTCCCGGCTGGTCTGCCTCCGTGCACCCCATCTTGTTCCTTATGGTATGCTTTGCCTGGATATGATGATCACACCGATTAATCAATGGGACATAGCGAGCTTCTAAATTTGTCATTGTTTAATTGGAAGACATTCAAGTAGATTGTGTGGTTAAAAAATCAACAAAAAGCACAGCTACCTACAATCTGGAAGAAGTAGAGGGCTTAAGGGAAGCAGGTTTGCTGATTTTATTCATAATATATATCATCCTATATTATTCTGTGTTACTGTCATGAAATTCTAGTTAATTAGTTTAATTAATTAGAGACCAGGGAGGAGTCAAGTCCTTTGTTGATTCTTCTTACAAGAAGCCCACTGCTCAACAGTGCTAAGGACTGTTTGTCCCTACTAGCTAGAACATGCTGTTACCTGGTATGAATGTGCAGCGTTACTGGCTAAAAGCTGCAATTTTGGGGATGAGAAGCTAGACAGGCTATGGCTTGGATTTATAGAGAATCAACGAAGGAGCCTGGCCTTATTTATATACTGCTAGATACTTGCTTTTTTTCGCATCTCTAAAAGTCCAATCAAGTGACAGCTAGATTGCGAAGTTGAATACTTTGAATAAGAAGAAATATGATCACACCAAGGCTAAAGTTCTGAATATTCATCATACAAAAGTCGAGAAATGCTTTTACAGGGGGAAAAATTGAAAAATTGGAAGATGATTCAAATTTTTTTCCACAGAAGTGTCTGCTGCCCACCTAAACTGCATATGCCTTAATTTATCTATGATGTGGTGCATCTAATGAGAGTTAAAGCCTTAAATCAAGCACTGGATATGTATATGGGTGATATTTTTCAGACTTTACCTGGAGCACTGTCTCCCTTCTGCTTATTGAGTGAAGCACGGGAGCTTTGATCTTCATAACTTTTAGCCTGTTTTTAAGAAGGTTCGAGGATAACAGATTCAGTAAATCGCAAGTGTACGTGCAACAAGGTAAACAAACAGAGATGAGACGAATCAGTTCTTGTTCATCGTGGATACATACAGCAGCTACTTCCTGATCATCAAGGAGTATTCTGAGTTTCCTCGGCAGCACTACTGTAGGGACAGAGAGCTTGATTTTACCATCGCCAGCTGCTCACAATGACATGATAATATCAAGAACGTGATCGTGATCATTTGAGATAGCAAAACAGAAGCAGAAATCTTGTTTACTGAATTACGTACCATGTTGATGCGATGACTGCCTCTCCTGAATTTGCATTGCAGCAGCAGGTGTAGCTAGAAGAACAGAAAGGCAAGCGCACAGAGCAGTGGCGATGGCCATAAGGTCCATATTTGTTTTCATGGCTGAAGTGATTTTTGCATGAAAAACTTAATTTCTCTGGCGCGGGATGGAATTTATAGGATCACAGGGGCTAGCTAGTAGCTCTAGCTTATATCAAACCAGGGAAGGCAAGTCACGGACATACACGAAGCACAAAATGAAGAGCTACAAAAACAACTGCTTGGAAATCCTATATTTTCACTTCCTTTTAAGGAGGCTTCACGCCATTCTGGCTGGTTTTGTCATGACCTAGGGTTATTGGGCCCCACAGAAACACTACATTTATCTCCAAATGGATCCAAGCATCTGCTGTGAATAAACAACTGCTCAATCTTTCTTTGCCTGATCAATAGAGAGAGAATAATATTTGAATAATCTCTGTGATCTTTACTCTATTCCCCTCCCATTCTTAGCTGCAAAGATGCTATTCCCAGCTCATATCTCGTTGAATCATGCACTTATTTGACTCTGTATCGTGGTCTACCCAATCCGATTAAAATTCCAGGTTCTTCAAGTCAACCTGAATTGATTTTAAAATAACATTGTTTGTTTTAGATGTTCTTAATGATTTTTTCATGAAATAATACAGTGGATACTTTAGTTTTGCAAGAGTTTTTTTTTATATATATATTAGTATATTAAAATTATATAAATATAATAAAAATCCAATCCAAAAATACTAGTGGCAACCCCAGTACCTTCACCCTCAATTGAAAACCACGTCATAATGCATGGATTGAATCAAATACGCAGTTTTCCGCTCTTCAATGACAATGCACGTGCCTGTGTAGTCTATCCATGAAAAGTTTATTTCTAGTTTAATTTAGGTATCTTCTTAAAACTGAAACAATTTTTTCTATCGAGCATTGCGTTTCTGATAGATTGTTTATGCAGATATTGAGTGTTCAAGAAAAAGGATTTTTTTTTTATTTCAAAAAACATTAGAGTGGGAGGCAAATTTACTTAAAATCTAATTTTTTTTAATTAAATTATTAATAAGGGTATACCACAAATAATTAAAATAAAAAAGAGAGGAGGTGATTAAATATATGAAGAACAGCATGGGAAATAATTCGAGGTTCGGAAGTGTTAAATGTACATTGTTAAAAGACGATGCGTCCATCAGTTAATTCCTCGTCAATGAAGTCACAACAATAAAAGCTGTAATAGTTAGTCTTCGTTTGTTTTTTCAACGGTTTATTGTCTACTGACGACCAGTGCAAAAATACCCAGAAAAGATAAAGACACTTTCAAACATTTTGGTAATGTCTCTTGAAAAAATGAAAAACACCCTTAAATCCAAGGCTAAAATTAAAGCATACTGAGAGACAAAATGATAATTAAACTATTACAATTCATGATAGTTTGTGTCTATATATATATATATATATATATATATTCTCTTAAGTTGCATTCACCATGAATTACTAAAAGAAAATTAAAAATTACATGAGAAACAATTTTAAGCAAAACCAATTTTAAGGATCTTTCAGTTGATCTCTAACTATACAGAGAGCAAAACAAAAGGAATTTAATGAAGGCAGATGACAGCAAAATTATAAGATATTGCTTGCATCTCAACTGACATGAATGAGTGTCCCAAACTCAGGGAACTTTTGATAATATAGAGCTGCTGCAAGTATACCCCAAGCCAGAGGAAAGAGAGATGTATCTGTACACTAATAGCTAAACCATAAATAAAAATTTCAATGTGTATATATATTTTCACTTCAACTTATGGACAGAACAGAAGAATTCAGAATCTACAGCAAAGAAGGCCCTGCATCCACCTCCTAGGTTTCTGTAAATGTCTTCGGCCAGCTTTCGCCATTCTTACAGGACTGCTATTCCATTCTGACTGTAATCTGAATTCAGAATCAAATTATTAGTCATGGATTTTATTTGGCGGCGTGCAATGAAAGATGAAAGAAATAGCTCGGCAGTTACTTACACGGGGAAGGCGAAGGAGCGGGTGCTGGTTGTGCTGCTGTCTGATCGAAGAGAGACGCTCCCGGAATACGGAATGGGTCCTGAGTAACTTACCAGACCTGATAAAGAGCCTGTTGCGGAGAAACTTGACTCTCCATCAGTATAAAGTCGACCTGAAAATGGCTCGGTAATAGGATCTTCAAGCCTGGATGAAATTCCAGGCCCAGGACACTGAGAGTCACCATTCTCAGGAGACTTTCTACCACTCGCAGTGATGCTTCTAGTCTCCGACTTACTATCGTAAGGTAACTGATCCATGATCGTACTGGTCAGTTCTTCACGAACAGAATCCAAAGCATGGCTCGCCAGTTTTGATTCCACGTTGCTGCTGTCTGATTCTCCTGCTGCAGATGTCAGAGTGGGACTCGCCGAGACCGCTTCCTTGTGGCTGTGCTCTGCTTCTTGATATGCAGGATCCTGGGCAGGGACTGCCAAGGTTGCTGCCTCAAGGCCACTGTCAAGTTCTTCAGCAGCAAAAACTAAAGTAGGGGTCACTGAGACTGCTTCCTCACTGCGATTTTCAGATTCTTCACTGGCAGAATCTGACTCCAATATTGTATTTTCCCGTGGGCACTGCAATCAAGCATCCAAACCATTACAAACTGCATTACATCCAAATATGTCAGACCAAAAACTTTAACTTTTGCTCTCTATACATAATGGGTTTTAACACCAGGCTGAAATAGATTTTCTCAAACAAGGACTTGAGGAAATATAAACCATTTTAAAAGAGAAATAGCATGAATTTCCCGCAAGACCAGATGATCACAGCTATTCCACCAAACACCTCCCTCTTAAGGATAAAAGTACAGAGGTCTGTCCATGGAGTAATGCAATCACACACTTTGTGCTGCTCATAAACCCACACCATCATCTATCAGTTATCGCAAGTAGTATGGTCACAGACCCTGTTTTTATGCAAGAGACACTCCCCCGGGATGAAAAGATAAGAGGAGAAAACACTAGATGTAAATTATAAGCAATTCAAATAACAATTCATCATAAATGGATAGAGCTAGGCATCCTTTTTCTTTATTTATTTTAATAGAGAATTTGGAGAGGAACAAAATAATTTTGGTAATGATGTGCCTACCTGAATAGACTGTCGTTCAACTTCATCCACGCTGTGATTGGACTTGGTGGAAGTAAAATTTTCACCTAATTCTGGCATTGAAAGCAGATCTCTAAGTGATAAAATCTCTATGGGTGCATCATCTGCAACCTTCTCCGTTACATAATCAATAACTTCCTCCGTTGGTACCAAATCTTTGGGATCATAATCAAGGGATGCTTCATATTTCGATTCCTGTTCATCAGAACATTTCAACATATCCCGATCAGAAAAATGAATGCTCGCATTTTGCTTTTCTGATGAAGATCTCAGCACATCTGGAATCAACATGTCAATGTCAAGGTCAGAATTTTCTTTAACCATCTTAGAGTTCATGTCCCTTGCAGAAGGTAAGAATTCACACACATTCTTCTCACGTGCATCTGTGTCAAACAAGAACTTGTCCTGCAAAGGTAGTCCCTCATCAATGCAGATATCCTTGACATGGTATGTATTTTCTTTGTAACAGACTATTAACTCTGGCACCTCACGTCCCAAAACACTTTTGTCCATATAGAAAACTGAATCCTCGAATGGCTTCATTTTCAATGAAGAATTAGGAGACAGTGCTGGTGCTGCATTTGGTAAACGATCCGCATCACCTTCCATGCCGTTCAAATCATACAACTCCCTGTTCTCGTTCTCCTTCGCAATAGCATTTCCAGACTTGAGTCCAACGGAATCCAGAACGTTGTCATTATATTCGACAGGTCTACAATCAGGCTCATGGCCCATGGTTCCATTGTAAAACACATGTTCATTATCTGCAAAAGGAGCAACATTTACTAGCAGTGATTTAGAAATGTTCGTAGCAGAAAAAAAACATAAAGACACAGGCAATTAAATTTCCTTTGATAAATCATGTTTTCCAGACAAAACAATCCATCCAGCAAGTAATATGGAACACCAAACAAAGAATATAATTGCAGAACTTCTCCCTGTAATACTAGGAGGAAAAAATATGGTAGGCAGCAAACTTGAGCTAACAATGACAAACAACATGACAAATGAAGATGAGCAGGCAATTACCAAGTCTCATGTTTCGCATAGATTATATGAGATGGAAGGTGTAGAGAACTTCAAGATACGTGGATGATTTTTTCAAGCATATACTACTTGGATACTGCAGTCTAACCTGCTCATCAAAACAAAGTTGGTAAGGAAAATGAAATAAACCACTTTGCAAAACAAATTTAACAATAAGGAGATAAAATTAGTATACAGATGCTCCAGTTTAAAATTAAAGAACAAGCATCATCAAATAAACTGCAATCTAACTGTCATGAATTACTAACTAAAAATCTCACAGTTAAGGTTGTCCAGGTCCTGAACAAATAATTAGACAACTTTTACAGGCATGGAAAGCTTGGGAAGTATCCCAACATCTAAACAATACAATGAAGCAGATATGACAAAAGAAAAGGTGGAAAACAAGTTCATGGAAAAAAAATTATAAAGAAAGCCACGTTTAGCCTGAAACTACTAGATATTATAAACAAGCTTGACATTAAGGTGTCAAATTAGCAATCATGTGTCTGTCGTGGGAACTACTTTCTCTACCTTTAGAACAAAAAACCACCAGGAAGTCAAGTAACGAATCAACTAAGAAGCTCACATAAACTAATCACAAAAAGAAGAACCGCAACTGGCTTAGTTATTCGATAGAAAACTGAAATAAATACCACACGTCTAGAGAAAAAAGTTGATGTGATCGAATAGTAAACAAGAAGAGGAAAAGAAAACATGGTTCAGGTGTTTTGAGCTTGAATATAATCACAGTTCAAGCTACCATTCTTAGCTTAAAATTAGTAAAATATTACAGCTGGTCCAATTATGATAAAAAAAAAAAAAGGTGTTTAAGAATATAGGCTCTAAAAATCGATCACTCCAGGTCAAACAGAAGCTTTCGGCAAACCAAGTGGAATTTTTAAATCTGCCCTCTACATAATACAAAAGGACAATATAAAATCTCAAACTTTATGCAAAAGCTTACATAAACTTTCAACAAAAATATAATAACAAAACCAAATTTTTAAACATAAAAAAAATATCCTCAATGATCCTCATAGAAAACCACCACCAACTTTTTGTTTGGTAGCTGGTGATGATCAGATCTAAAACCATGACGATTAGAGAGAATATATATATATATATATATATATATATATATATAAGGGCCTGAAATATAAAAACATCCTGAGAAAATCCCAGATGGGTTTTAAGTTTTACCTCAAGTCCCTTGATAAACCCGAAAAAAAATCAAAATCGGTAGAAACCAAAATAAAGGAATAAAAGAGATCTAAAACCAGATCCCACCACATAAACAGCCTCAAGAAACACCACAAAAAATAAGTAATGATCAAAACAAAGATAACATTAACAATGACAGACCTTTTTTATCAGCTTCAAAAAAAAAAGAGTGAACCCTTTTTTCTTTTCTGATTTAGAGTCAACAGTTACTCACTTCAAGGCCCATCACTGCAAAAATAGACACATGAAGAACACTCATAAACAAGAAGAACCCAAATTCATTTAACTACATGTGAGAGATCCATAGATATAAACTGAAGATGGATAAAAGTAAAAACAAAGATAGAGAAGGGACCTCAAGTAAAGAGAGAGACATTCTGGGTGTTAAACTAAGGTTCATTAAAGAGGTATGTGTTTTTTAAGAGTAGAGATAAAAACAATTGAGAAACAGGGACGGGGAAGAGTGAAGGTAGAGGCAGGCAGGTAGATGTGTATATATATATATATATATATATATATATTAAAAAAATCTAACAGATGACTGTAATTAATACACAGACATAAGAGTAGCTAACAGCTGCCCACAACCCTTATTAATTATAGCATTCAATATTTTATTTTGAACTCCGAATTGATTTTTCGAGTAGCCAAACAGCAAAGTGTTTTTTTTTCCCGAGAACAATAAGGAAATAATTTTATTGCAGCATCAATCCCGAACAAGACTTTCTTTCTCGCTTCCTACGTTTGACTCTTCTTCTTGATTTTAAAACTGACAACGATGTCGGGGAGAAAGAGGAAGAGAACTTAGATACTCACGATTGCTAAAAGTCAAAACGGTTTTCTGTTTTTTTGTTGCAGATGCTGTTGTCGTTTCGCCGGAGTTGCAGAGTTTTTCTGTTGTTTGTTTTGGCCGGTAAAAGGGACGTCAAAGAAAGATGGAGATTTGCTTTGTCAGGCTGTGACAGTGAAAGAAGCAGATGGTATGATCAGAGTGAGCAGTGGCGCCTTTAGCCACTCTGTCTGCCTGGCCGCCCTTCCCTTCCAATTTGCGATTTTGATGGGTATATTCAGCGTATGCTCAGTGCTCACTCACATTATTTATGCCAATCGGTGTAGTAAGCCCCTACGTACTTCACCTTTGGTCATGTCAACCCTCCCATTTTCAATTGTTGTCGCTTTTGGTCCTTTCAACTATTTAATCATTGTTTGGCACTCTATTTTTTAAAAAAAAAATTATATTTTTATATTATTTTAATATATTTATATTAAAAATAATTTTTTAAACTAAAAAATATCATTTTAATATATTTTTAAACAAAAATATTTTAAAAAATAATATCATATCACGCTATCAAACATATCCTTAGAAAGATACATGGCCGTGATTTTGCTGCTAGCTACTAACACTTTCTTATATTTTTATTAAAGTGGGGGGCCCACAAGTTATAAATTTCAAGTTTCATACTTTCATACCTCCAAGGTAGTCAAACTCGCGAGTCAACTCGCAAACTCGTACGAGTTTGCGAGTTGGCTCAGCAAACCTGGTTGAACCGGAAGAAAAATCGAAACCGGTCAAACTCGGTCAAAATCAGGTTGACTCGTAAAATCGGACCGGATCGGTCCGATTTTACGAGTTCATCATATTCTACTGTGCGCGGGCGAAGGGCTTTCTGCTTTCTTCAATTCCAATTTTTCAATTCACTGCTCTTCGTAAAATATATGATATATGATATTAAGAAATGAAAAATATATGATACCCAGAAGCTGAAATTGAGGAGTAAGGAATTGTTCGTGGGAGAGCAAAAAAGACGGTGAAGATACGCTGCAGGAAATGGATGGAAAAACATTCTACATATTCTTCCTCTTTTAAAATTTTCCCTTGGGGACATGCCAGCAGTTGAGACTTGGGATATCAATTTGAAGGTCTCAGGCTTGAAGTCTAGGAGGAGCGAGTGGAAATTTAGGAATTGGAAAATGATCTAGCATTCTGTAAGAAAATGGAGAAGAGAAGATGAGGAGATGAGGGTGGGCGGCGGCGTGGGAGAAGGAAATTGGGATTTAGGGTTATGTTAGGGCCTTAGGGGCTTTTATACTTAGTTATTATAATAATAATAATAATAATAATAATAAAGAAAAGAAGAAGGTAGGTTTCGGGGGGGGGTTATATAAATTAATAATAATAATAATAATAATAATAATAATAAAGTAGGTTTATACGGGGGAGGGGTAATAATAATAATATGGGGGTTTATAATAATAATAATAATAATAATAATAATAATAATAATAATAATTAGCATAAAAAATATTTTTTAAAAAATCCTATTAATTTAATATAATAAATAATATTAATTAATTTATATTTCACATCAACAAAATATTTATTTTTAGTTTGTTAATTTTTACCTAATGAAATTCTATGGACATAATTGTTTTGTAATGTATTTTTCAATTATTTTGAATCATGCATGAACCTTAACTAATGAAGTTTTATGGCCATAATTATGTTATATTATATTCGGAAATATTTTACATACGATTTTACGATTTTTCTTCTCACACGATTTTAGATGTGATTTTACGATCTTTGTACGGACAGATTCGAGTACGATTTTACGATTCGATCTTACGATCCGATTTTTCGGAACCCTTTCCGATTCGTGTCAAAATCTCGATTTTGACTACCTTGCATACCTCAGACCCAGAAAGCTTGATTGCTCTCATTTCCAGCCTCTCCCTCTTTTTTCTTTTTCTTTTTTCCCTTTAAGGGTTTATGATAAGAAGCATCCCTACACTCGATCAATTATTCAATTATGTCCTTTTACTTAATATTTTATTAATGAAATCCATTTTTTGCATGCTTGGCGAGGATTCCATATGATCAAGATCTGAGATTTTAATTGTAAAACTAGTATTTTGTTTTTATATTTTCTTCACCAGCTTTAAAATTCCAAATCAAAACTTGGAGTGGATTTTCGATTGGACAGGGTAGGTGCCAGATATATAAGATGTCGTTGGAAAAATAAAAGCATGCTAATGACGTGGAGCATAGGGACTTGATTGATCAAACTTGTGGTGCTGGGTGAATTAGATAAATTGACCAAGCATGGGAAAACGTGTCGTGAAGCCCTTAAAACGCAGTCGTGCGAAGATAATTTGAAGATAATTCCCCCCTTTTCAAATTATAACTATAATAAAAAGATCAGCTTTTACAATGCCGTGTGAGAGCTTTTCATTGTGGATTACAGTGGTTTGATTATCTTTTATCATCTGTTTAGCCTGGTCCTTTGCCTGCTAATTGTTCAATGTTTTTACAAAGCCCGTAATTAGTGCGGGTAATCGAACTAGTTGGATAAAGGGTTTACCGTCGTTTTCAAGCAGTCACGTGCGCGCGCGCGCGTGTACAACTTGGTATTGCTTGAGACCAAGAGCGAAAATGTGAAGACAGGCTGAGCATTTTGTTAATTAAGGCCGTGCATTTCAAACCAATAAATGTAGAGCTCGCCAGCACTGCTTTTAAAGAGAGAGAAAACGAGCTCCTCATACTCGGAACCCTACGTTTACCATTGAAAAACTGCAATATATAATGACATTATGTGTATACTGTACAGTATATTTTAATAAATGAATAATGAATGCAGATACAAAAAAGGGATACAAGGGTGCGTCGTACATGGGTAAATCAATTATGAAAAAAAAGTTTAATAAATTATGAGCACAGAAAATTTATGAAAAATATCCATAATTAATCTACTAGGTCGTGAAACGTTAACATCGATGTCGAATTTCCTGCTCTGCAGGTGCAGGGATCCTTCAATTTCCTCCTAGCTCCGTGGGAATGAATAACAAGTTGCGGTAGAAAATGTTTTTTTTTTTAAAACAATATTAGAAATATATTATAAAAATATTTTTTTATTTTTTTTTGGTAAAATAATCATATAACAAAACAATTATAAAAACAAAATATTTAAAAAAAAACAAACGCGGTCTTGATAGTATAAGTAAAGCAAGTTTAAAAATGTGATCGAGACAATTTTTTAAAGTTATTTTTGTTTATAAAAGTATTAAAATATAATTTTATTTTTTAAAAATTAATTTTGACATTAACACATTAAAATAATTATAAATAAATAAATTATTTAAAAAAAAAAACAATATTAAACACTCCATTACTGGTTCGCACGTGTTGCCTTGGTGGTCACTGTGTGCTATTGTGCGCGGGGGGGACAGATAAAAACCTCTCTTTTTTTGTCGGTAGCCGGGCAAAGAAGGAAGGAAAGTTAGCCTGATACTCGTGACATGATTGGCAATGTGTCGAAATGATAAGGTACAGTTTGGACTACCGTACCATTTTTTCATTTTTTTCAAGATGTCGCTGGGCTTCTGCCACGCGTCTCTTTCACAAGGCCGAAGTCTCTGGTCCCGACCCATGCTTCATTGGATTTTTAGGCATTCAAATTTTAATCCATCCACCTCAAATTAGAAATTCGGGAGGGTGTTATTCCCCAGGAACCGGGTCGTTTTTTTTTTAGCGATGCAAAACATGATTCTCCCGGATAGTGTCACGATCAATTGTCTGGATCGCCTATTTACTGGTCCGGTCAGTAATCGGTAAGTTATTGATTGAATTTAACTGAATTTCTTGTGAATATATATATCTGGAGTTATTCCAAACCAATCACGTGGTTAGATTAAGTAGCCGTTTGGCTCCACGGTTTACACTGTTTGTGTTGAACCGCAAAACTAACATTAAATGTTACCAAACAGAACCCCTGTTTTTAGCTGTGTATTTCACATCAAAACTGAGCCGCAAATGCAAAATCATCTGTCAGGATGAGTCTGAAATGGATGGTTTTTTTAGAGATTGAGGCTCTTTTAGAGAGAGAGAGCAAGGAAGATGGAAGCGAAGCAAAGGAGAGAGAGAGCAAGGAAGATGGAAGCGAAGCAAAGGAGAGAGAGAGAGAGCAGGGGACAGAGTGGGAGTTTTTTGGGCTGTTGGTCTTTTGTGGCCATGAGGTGATGGGGAGTGAGGGTGGGAGTGGAGATTGCCGCACGTTAGCATCCACTTCTGGTTTTTTGCTTTATATTGAAACTATTGTTTCAATAATTGTTTTTATCAATTATTCTCATCCCTATAAACTAGAGGCATACAGATCTGCACATCCTTTGCCTGAAAAAATTGCATTTTATTTGTATTTTTTTTTATCTTGAATAATTGATTAAAAAAGAAAAATTAGGATCTGACATACAAAAAAAAAGTGGGATATTGAAGAATTGATAAAATAAAAAATGGGATATTTAATCATTGACATAAAAAAAAAAGTACTTGATTAATTGACTAAAAAACAAGAAAAAAAGGTGGGATCAAGAATAATTGATAAAATAAAAATTGGGATCTTGAATAAATAACAAAAAAAAAATGTACTTCAATTATTTCAAATATTTTGTTATTATAATTATTAATAAATATACAAAATTATTCCAACAAAATATTTATATATATGTACGTATGTATGTGTGTGTATATGTGTATTTTTAATTAATTTTACAAGTTGACAGTAATATGAAAAGCATGGTAACCAAACACACAAAACTATTTTCATTAAACTCAACCTCGACCACAGTTTTAACCAAACACTTAAATTTCAGTTACGAACTGCAGCTAAAAACGCTTTTCATGAAACAATTTTTTTTTCAATTTTAACCACAACAGTAACAACTGTACCAAACAGGCTATAAAAAACTACAACCCTTCAATTTTTTCAACAAGCTCTAGATCATAAAATATTTATATGATGGATGATCATCCACGTTCATTGCATGGGAGTTAATCGAAAGGACCACGTTCCATGTATTTAACGGGTTTTTTTTTTTCCTGTCATGCTAATCAAATAATTGGATCTATACTCACCACATTTACATGTATTCACCAAACTATAGCATGCCCGCTAGAACATTAATTAATAATTATGGTAGGGGACATGGCTACGTTTTATTTCTTGGACTGTAATGTGCCACGTAATTTTCATTTCTTCTTTGATGCTGACGTGCATTCGCGCTTGCAAGACCTTGATCAGGCAACGGTATCAGAATTCTTGATCTAGCACTGTGGATCAATACTCAACCGTGCTTATTTGCTGCGGTGATTGCAATAATTTACGTTCCAAGCAAGTGCTTTCCTGTTATATCGCAGCCACCATTCTATTTCACAGAAATAATTCAAACTTTTTTCGATATATATTTAGAGAAAAAATGATTTTTTATAGTATTAATTAACCATTAGTGCCTGTTTGTCATTGCGATGCCACCGACTTTTGGCCGAAATTTGAAAAAAAAAATTCATTTTAAAAATCGGCGGTTTGGTGTTTTTAGATCATTTTGATGTGCTGATTTCAAAAATAATTTTTAAAAAATAAAAAAAATTATATTTTGATGTATTTCGGTACGATAAACACTTTGAAAAGCTACCGCAATCACACTCCCAAACAAACATCATGGTTGAAGATAACTTTTTTTTCAACCTTGCCGTTGTTTTCGGTTCACGTGGCATCATTTGACTTCTGTGACTGAATACATTCAACTGCACAAAAGTTCATGGACTCAACGGGTTAAGGGACTATGATTTCATAGTCATCCCATGCGTAATTTAATATACTATCGGATTAAATACCAGTAGATGAGTGGAGGTTCAAATTAATCCGTGGATGGTATGCAGAAAATATATATTATAAGAAAATAAGTAGCCTTGGTGTTTCGCTGTATGTCCGTACACGTGTTACTATGAACTGATCTTGATTATTTTTTAAATTTTATTATAGTTTATTTTTTATTATAGGCTAGATTCAGTTTTATTATTTTAATTGTTATTTATTTTATTTAAAATATTTTAAAAAAATCATTTTACGATTTCACTCTCCTTTGCTTCTTCTTTTTTTTTTTCCTTTTTTTATCTGGAAAAAAAATAAAATTGAATTTTCTTAGTTTTTTTTATCATGTAATATTTATTTAATTAGAGATCAGGGTTCAATTATTGTTTTTTTTTTTTGTTTACCATGCGGTTTCCCACTAATTTTGAAAAAACCTGAGTAATCCCGGTTCTTTTTATCTGTTGTTTTTTGTTGAATTTAGATTTTTTAAAAGTCTATATTTAAATTAAATTAAATTAATTAGATAAATATATGCCTGAGATGCTCACTTCATTATATCTTGGCTGGTTTGCTCTTTTGTCATTTCTATGTGGCGCACACAATCTTTCTCAACGTCACCATGTCACCTTTCGCAGTGATGTTAAAACAATCTAAATAAGCTATTTATAAAAGTGGTGCAGTGTTCACGATGAAAATCCAGCGAGTCTTCGATGATTTCTTTCCTCGTGGATATGATATTAATAGTTTATTTTTTTATGATCAATTATTATCATCTTTTTTATGTTCTTTAATTGCATTATTAATTTAACCGAACTCTCAAATTTAATCTAGTATAGTTAATAATTCGCAACCCATATTACAAGACAAGACATGAACAACCGAATAAAAAGTAAATTCAATATGAACGACATAAAACCGAGATAATCTCTTAGAAAAAAACACGATTTAACTAAAGTTAAAATATCAAAACTCTATATTCTAATCATGAAATTAAAATATCTCTATAAAAAAATATATAAATCATGAAACTTAATTCTCAAATGACATAGTATTGAATAATTGAATTTTAAAAAATCAATTAAAAATACATAGAAAATAACAAATGTCAAATCAAGTTAAATTGTTAAACATTATTTTTAAATCATGAGACTAAAATAAAAAAACAAATCATAAAACATAATTTATAATTAATTTAATAACAAAAAAAGAAAAAAAAATTAATCGAATTAACTTTCCAAACCCGTCATGAAAGTGAGATAATCAAATAAAAAATAATGTTCACACTCAGGAATAACTTATTTTAATAAAACATTGATTAAAATAAATCAAAGAAGAACAAAAACAGGCAAATATTTTTTTAATGGCCACGCCAAACCATGCGGGGGAAATAATAAGACACAGGTGGTTCAACTGGCACGTTTTTTCTTAAGGTGCTTGTCTTGGTTTGGTAATCCATCCAAAATCCCGTCTTATTATCATAGACTATAATTATAATTATATATAAAAATATAATTCTCGTAACCTGTCTCCCAAGACAACGTGGACGGCAACAATGTTTTCTGAATTAATTAAACGAAACAAAAAAGGTTTGACTTTGATTTCTCATTCATTGTATCACCCAAATAAAATGAAAGAAGAATTTACTTTTTCTCGACAAAAATGAAAGAAGTCCAAATCAATGGCAAAGGAGAGCAAGGAAATCTTATGAAATATTTTCTTTGTTTGATTTTTTTAGAGATCTGTAGACATTGTTATATCGAGAATCTCAACTCTTAGGGTGTGTGGAACTGTATTTTAAAAATATTTTTTTAAAAATGATTTATTTTTATTTCAAGTTAAAATTTTATGATATTTTAATATTATTTTCATGTACTATGTTATAAATAAAATTTTTAAAATAAAATAAAAATTATTTTAATATATTTATGAATAAATATTACTTCAAAAAAATGGGTCAACATCACTACCAGACAATCACTTAACAACGCATAGCAACTTGCACCGATATGGCAAAAGCAGCCAAGTTGACGAAAGCAGCTTTTATTGACAAATTTGTCCAGTTCTTCCTGATCTAGTTGATCATCTGGGCAGCTGCCGGGGAAGAAGCAGATATGGTCTATTTTCCTGTTTGCCGTTTTAGATGGATAATTTAACTGCTGTGTTATATGTAACCATTTCATGTAAAATTTTTAATTATTAAATAAAATCTAAAATATAATTTATATTATTCTGTGTACTACTCTCCATGCCTATAGTAATATTTTGACAAATGGGCAATTGCTCATGCCTTGAAAGGAACGTGGCCGGTCTACATGCATGGGTACGTGAAGGATGTGTTACCACTCAGAGAGTAACCTCTCGTGCTCTATCAATAGTTGCTGGATCCCCTTCTTCTGGTTGCCGGGATACGGGGACCTGGCCTGACTTTACTGGGTGAAAAAGATGTAAACTGCCAAAGAAGACAAGCCCCCCCATTCTAAATGCTTCCAGGAACAGAAAAGGTAGCATTTACAGAATCAGCTCGAATATCTGGTTCCATTTTATAATACGTCATCCATGTTCTACTGTATAAAAAGACACCGGAACTTTCGATGTACTGGTCACTGACCACCCACTCCGATGAAAAAAACAAGATTGGTGTGCGTTCCGATAACTGGGTGGACGAATTCTTACAGAAGTTTATCTGGATTGGAAAAACACATGTTGATGTTTTCTGAGTATGTTCAAAAGCATGCAGAGGACATTAAGATAATGTTTTTTCAATCTAGATATATTTTAAAAAGCTCTTACAAGATCGTATAAAAATGCACTGATTACAAATATTATTTCATGTGAGTTTAAATTCGTCTCCAATCCTTTTCTAACTTCGAGCTCAGGGAACAAGTGATTTCCAGCACATATGATAGCTACAGCCAGTGCTCTCGATCTTGCAAGAATAGTTCATTACTACCTGTTTCACATTGCGATCCCATCGGTTTTTGGCTGAAATTTGATTATTTTTTTTTGTATTTTAAAAACCGGTAGTTTGGTGTTTTTAAATCATTTTGATATGCTGATTTCAAAAATAATTTTTAAAAAATAAAAAAATATCATTTTGATGTATTTTAGCACGATAAACACTTTAAAAAACTACCGCAATCGTATTCTCAAACAAAAAGCGTTGATACACGGCCTCTCTCTCTCTCCACGCTCCTACTATGGGCGATGGGCAGGTGTAATACCCACCTGGGGTAAAGTAATATTCTATATTTTATTACATGACACAGTTACACCTATGCCCTTGGAAATAGAAAACCATTTTTTAATAACACAACATTAATTTTCTATTTCCTTCTCTCTATAAATAATGTTAATGGAACCATGGTTTTTTAAAAAACAATTTGTCACTTCAAATTATTTTTGTTATATCTGTAATTGTTTTGACATGTCAGTATAAAAAAATAAAACAAAATAATTAAAAAATAAACATTTTACAGTGCACAAACAACCGCCGATGTCCAATTTCAATGCACGGGCCATGATCCTTTATAATGGACCAGAAACAATCTTCATGGATATATAAATGTAGGCTCATGAGTACAGAAAACAGGCCACAGTCCCCACGAGAGTGGAGGCTGTCGAGACCTATTTTCCAGTGATGATCTCGAGAAAACATCATCATCAACATGTTACGGAGGAAGCAAGACCGTAGAAGGACAAGAAACAAATTATCATGTTTGATTAATAATCTCAAATTTAGTGGATGTCAATATGGCGAAGCCTGTTAGCAGTGGATCGCCTTTTGTGATAATTTTATAATAATAATAATAATGGTTGGTATAGTAGAGAAGACCAAGGGGCCCATGGACATTTAGCTATATTTCGGCCTGGGAAAACTGTATGGGCCGTATCCAAACTTTATCTACAAGCCCACCCATTACATCTCTTGACTCAGCATTTTTTCAAATGATGATGAAGAAAACGCTCCCTTTTTTTTATTTTAAAAAAGGAAAAGAAGACTAGAAGATGTTATTGACAAGACTCGCCTCCTCCACTGTCCACAGGCTCTTTTTCATGGCTTCCAAACCTAACCCTCACCTCCTCCATCAAGGTAGCTAATTACTACTCACTGTTCTTCTTTTCTTCTTCTCTTTTTTTTTTTGAAAAATTATCAGTAAAAGAAGGAAAAACCCTAGCACAAGAATGAATGGCTGAATGGAACACTAATCACTCAGTTGCAGGGGCGGCGTTACAGATCCCACCGAAGACAGCGAGGACAATGAGCAGCACTTCAGAGTCTTCTTCCTCCTCCTTTAAGGAAGCGTTTGGAAATTACGCTGATTATCTTAATAACCTTGTAAGTTATTATTTCCCTCTCTCTTTTCCATTTCATTATAATTATTATGTTTCAATTTTAAGAAAACATGCAATTGCTACTGTATATTGTATAATACGTGAAGGATTGATTATTTTTCATTAAAAAAATAGTTCTCTCTCTCTCTCTCTCTCTCGGTTGCTGTTTCAAATCCGTCGATATGGATTTGGGTCTGGTCAGGTCGAGCCAGGTCCATGAAATGCATTCTCTGATTTCATTATCAAACACTGTGTCATGGCAGCTTCGTTGTTGTTAAGATGACTACTACAATTTGCACGAGTGGATCGTGGATAACTATTATGTAGTGTTACTTACTCTGACCGTGCCAGATTTAGTGACTTGATACATTTTCTTGCTGTTAAATTATTGAAGCTTCCGTAATAATGAAATCATGTATGCTTGTAGAACGAAAAACGCGAAAGAGTGGTAAAAGCGAGCCGGGATATCACCATGAACAGCAAAAAGGTCATATTTCAAGTTCATAGGTAACGTCTTTGAATATTTGGTTTTCCTTGTCATGGCAGCTTTTGACCTTCCTGGTGTGATTAAGACTTTTTTTTTCCTGGGTCATACAATATCAGTTGAGCTTCACTTTAGGACACTCCAAATTCCTGGTTTTGTGTTTCAACTGGATTGTAAACGTTGTATTCTTCATGTAATAATAGAATCAGCAAGAACAATAGAGACGAAGTTCTTGACAAGGCAGAAAAGGATTTAGCTGCTGTGACAAAACAGTATATGGTCAAGTTGGTGAAAGAGTTGCAAGGGACTGATTTCTGGAAGCTAAGACGAGCATACTCTCCTGGGGTTTGTATTTTTTTCCCTGCCCCTATTGAGGCCAGATGTGCAGTACTGCATTGGCTCATTATGATTGGGGTCTTTTGCAGGTACAAGAATATGTTGAAGCCGCAACATTCTGTAAATTTTGCAGAACTGGGACTCTTTTACATCTGGATGAGATAAATGCTACTCTGTTGCCACTAAGTGAACCATCTGTTGAGCCTTTGCAAATAAATGTCCTTGACTATCTTCTGGGGGTAATTGCTTGAACTATATCCTAACTCATGACATTCTATCTTGTAACATGAAATTTGGAGCAGTTAAGTGATATTGTATATTATTTCTATCTTATGAAATCATTCACTTGAAGGGTGTAGCAATTTATTTTTTCACAGTAACTTGTGAACCGATGTCATTTTATCATCTAAGCAAGCTGCTCACACTTCTTGCACTATAAAACAAATCTGTGTTGACAAAATATACTAGCATATATATGATTATCAAAACAGTTCCAAGGAGTTCTATTCTTTAATTAGCATGATCATGCCTGTGTGTGTGTTGGAAGAGGTGCTTAGTCTGCGTGTACAGCTTGCAGATTTGACTGGAGAGCTGATGCGGTTGGCAATTGGGCGAATATCAGATGGCGAGCTTGAATACGCCAAGAAGATATGTCAGTTTGTTCGTGATATCTACAGGGAGCTGACTCTTATTGCCCCATATATTGATGATGGCTCTGACATGAAAATAAAGATGGAAACGATGCTCCAAAGTGTGGTGAAAATTGAGAACGGTATTTGATTCAAGTTTGCTTGCCCGTAATTGTGAAAAGTGATTAATCATATCCCACTTTACAAGTGCACATGTATAGAAGATGTTAACTCGTCGAGGCAGTATCTCACCTGAATTCCATTATTGATATAATGTGAATAGAATTAGGCTGATTGGACAATAACTGATGAAAGTATAGTGTTCTAAGTCTGGTAAAATTTTGTTTTTGAACCTGGGCAGTATTTATATTGGTGTTTGCCTGCTTGTCTCCAGTCCATTGATGATATTACAATAGCATGATGATTTTCCATGTCAGTGGCAGTTACAGTTTTGCATCATACATCTTTCATCCTTGTCAATCTATGCAATTTTTGTGCACTGTTTAGAAATTTATTCAAACTGCTAATAATGTGACATGTTATAATAATTTATATTTCGATGCACGTAGATGTAAAAAGCCATGAAAGAGGCTGTTTAATTTCTTAAGAGTATTAGAAGGAAACAGGATTTTGTGGAGTTATCTTGTACATGTCCTCTTCCATTTTAGCATGTTCTGAAATTAAACAACTGTGTATTGGTATTTACACCATTATCTAGGACGAGCATATGGTATCGGCCTGTTAATTTTTTCAATTGAGCTAGAAAATAGCAGAGAAGATTTTGTCTCAGTATGTTTCTATTCAAGTTTTACTGCATCTTTTAATTGTGTTATTGTTGCAGCTTGCTGTAGTGTCCATGTGAGAGGATCTGAATATATGCCGCTACTGGGATCCAGTGAGCCATCTTCGTTTTTGTTGGGGGTATCTGATGTCGAATTATAAAGTATTTTCTTCTCTGGCATACTTTTTTCTCTTTTTACTACCTTTGGTACCTGTTTTTTGTGGTTAATTTTATGCTAGTTGCATTGAATTTTTCCCTGATGAAGGGCAGTTTCTTTGTTCAGGAATATGCTTTAGAAGAGACGGGTTTTTTTCCTTGCCAATGGAAAGATGTGTCCACATGACTTCCTCCCTGCCTTGCAAGTCGTCTTCCCAGGTAATCTAGTTTGTTCATATGTTGCAAAGAGGCAGATATCATTTGCTGGACCTTAAAGGAAATAGTTCCTGGAAGAGTTTGAAAGGAGTTGCAAGTAACTGTGCTACTAATGTTTGAATTTGAAGGCAATAAAATCCTTCCAAAGATCAAATGGCATGATGCATAAATGAGAATTCTGAAATGCTCCCTTTCTGTTTGTCCCAGAGTTTTGCCAATTGTGTAAAATCATGGTGGTAGTTATACATTGCGAACTTCTAAATCTTGGTAGGCAACTTGTCGAATTGGTACAGCTTGCTCTAGTTTACTTGTTAAACATCTTATTTTATGCACCAATCATTATGGGCTCAAGGCAATGGTAGGGTATGAAGATGTGCCCCTAACGTCCAAAAAAAATCAACAAATAATTTATTATTATTATTATTATTATTATATAATAATTTCACTGCAATCATGTGCACAAACATAAAATATAAAATACTACCATTCGTAATCTTATAAAGAACCCACTAGGCATGGCTGGATAGCAAACCCTTTCCACTGTAATGCGAGCAAAGGCTGGATAGTGTTCTCATTTGGACTCGTAATTCTCAATCATAAGTGAAGCTTTGCATCTCTAAAAGATCAATATGGCAAGAATAAACCATGGGATCTAATCATGTGATCAAAGCCATAAAGGGCACTTTGTTTATTAGAGTAGACGATCCATTGTTACCACAGCTCAAGTATCAGAAAATGGATAGCAACCATCATTGACGGTGGGTGCCGGTGAGAGACGTTAACTTTCTTTTTGGCCGGGGCTTTCTTTTCGGTGGGGATAACTGAAGTTCCGAGAACACTTAACGACAGTGTCATCTAACCTTGTAGATTAGATGATCGCTTCTCAATTACTAGTTACCATTCACGTGATTAAAAAAGCATCTGCAAATAGATTATACCCTCTGGGTTACAGCACTGTAACCCGTTTCACTTAATAATACCGAGTGGAATCGAGCTGCTATTTCTGCAGAAAAAGAGGAAATCACAGAATAAATTAGTTTACGGGGGCTGCCTTGCTTTGGTTTTAGAGAAGATAAAAAGCAACCATGCTCAAATATAAACAATTGAAGCACCGACAATACAAACCCATGGGTTCTGAGGTTAGCAAGATGACGCCGTGGTTATCTGCGAGAGAGAACCGAATTGATCGGTCAAAAGACAAGGACAGTGTCATCCCTTTTTTGTTCTCAAACCAACAAAGTTAAAAATATATTTCTCACGGTTCAACCGCGCAGATCTAACCTTTATAATCCGAAGATCTAGCCTATATAGTTTAGACGGCTCATGTAATTTACTTTCAGCTTTAAATTTAACTTCCCGTAATTTCTATAGATTTATCCTGTCGGAGATGATCGTTTCAGATTTGATTTTCATCTAAAATATATAGAGCATGTTTGGGAGGGCGGTTGTGGTAGTTTTTTAAAGTACTTTTCATGCTAAAATACATCCAAATGATGTTTTTTATTTTTTAAAAATTATTTTTGGCATCAGCACATCAAAATAATCTAAAAATATCAAAACATATTTATTTAAAATGAAAAAAAATTGAAAAGCTGCGGCGTGGCGGGTGAAACGCCACGTCAAACAGCTTCATAATCAAACTATTTTTTTAAAAAATAAATAAAAACTAAAACCTGTTCTAACTTCTAACCAAATAATGTCAGTCTAGTTTGATTATGTTAGCTGAAGGAAAAGGCCGAACAGGCTATTATTTCTCTCCGACAAAAAAAACAACAACAACACATACATCATAACTAGCTAATTGCCCGCGCGTTGCCGCGGGTATTTTTTTGTATATAATTTAACATAATTAAATCTACAACGATAAATTTATATGATATAAGTAAATAAAAATTATAGATTAAAAGATAAAATGTTTAAAATTTGGAGTTGAGTTTGTCACGTAAGCATAGATTACATTTTTTAGAATATAGGTATTGCGTCATAAACGATCACAAAAGAGCGCGCACTAACATTAGAAAAAAGAGCAAAATATTTGAATAAGAAAAAAACACAAATTACTGAAATCATCATTGTGCAGATAATAAAATTATAAAAATCAATTAATAGAAAGAGCAAATAAAAAAAAGGGAAAAGGAAGCAACATTAATTTAAAATATTATCATAATAGCAACATCGGAGTCTTAATATCTAAAATTATTATTGCCGCTAGAATAAAAACAACAAAAATTATTAAATTATACCGAGTGAAAAAAATAAAAAGCATGAACAAAACAGCAAGCAAGAAAAACCAATTAAAAATTATTATTATTATTATTATTATTATGAAAGAATAAATAATCACTATTATTATAATAATAGAATACATAATCACTATTATTATAATATTAATAATAATCACTATTATTATTATTCTTATTATAATTATTATTATTATGTTAATAATGAAAGAAACAAAAATAAATGAAAGACTAAAAATATCCCAGAAACTTTAACAACAGATATAAATAAATAAATAAAAATTATCATTGTTATTACTGGAAAAAAAAATTATCAAATTATCGGGAGGGTAAAAAAATAACAAAAGAGTAAGAATGAAAAATAATTAAATCATGATTATTATTATTATTATTATTATTATTATTATTATTATTATTGTTATTATTATTATTATTGTTGTTGTTGT
The DNA here is from genome assembly GCA_025169955.1 of Salix arbutifolia. Classification (NCBI taxonomy): domain Eukaryota; kingdom Viridiplantae; phylum Streptophyta; class Magnoliopsida; order Malpighiales; family Salicaceae; genus Salix; species Salix arbutifolia. The sequence goes on from CM045911.1 coordinate 11,673,724, forward strand.
TGTTGTTGTGTTAAATACACTTATATATACATGGACAAAAGTAGGGATTAAAAAAATAAAAGTGTAAGGGCTGAAATGAAAATCAAATATAAAGGGATTAAATTACAAAATTAAAAGTCAAAGGGCTGAAATGCAAATTACATTTATTTTCAATTGAAATCAGAGGACAAAATTGCAAAAATCGAAACTTTTGTACCGAATTGATTGAGTTATATACAGCCACCCCGGAAATTGAAAGTAGAAGGACCAAAGTGAAACTTTAATATTCAATCAATTAAAATCGGAGGACCCAATCGAACAAAATCAAAACTTATATCAAAGAAATGAGGACCAAAAACGAAATTAAAAGTACAGGGACCGAAGTGAAAAGTAACGCAACATGGGGGACTCTCCTGCACATTGACGTGCAGGAGAGAGAGAAACGTGGCCGGCGGCTTTAACCGGCCTCCGCCGCGTCCATGGACATTTGGTGGTTACACGCACCACAGCGGGAGGAAGACCATGCGGCGTCGCATCGTTCTGACCTCCAGGAGACAATTTCCGGCCACCGGAGGAGGTCGCACGCGCCGCCTAAACAGGGCGTGAGGCGGAAAATCGTCTAGCGCGTGCGCCTCACGTCCTGACAGACACCGAATAAAAAATTCGAAAAATAAGGCCAATTACCGTCCTGCCCCTGTACCTAATTTAGTGTTTTTGTCTTATTTGGGGTTAAAACCGTATTTAGCCATTTCAGAAAATAATAAAAAAATAAGAAGTTGTGGCAGACCGGACCGGACCGGTCCGGCCGCGTGCAATTACGCGGTACCCCTCATCCGGAACCCTTATTTTGTCTTATTACCGGGGACAAAATCGTCAATATACTGTTCACAACTGAATATTTAAAAAAAAGAAAGAAAATCAAAAGGAAAAACCGAAATTAGACCCGGCTGACCAGCGCCTGTTGCTGCGCGAACGAAGGCCAAAATCGGGCGTGCACTGCTCGAATCCACAGTGTAATGTGAAAGGATCCACAGTGAAAACGCCACGCCATTTAGCTGTTTTGTAATATATCTTAACCTTTTCATAAAATACCCACAATACCCATTATTATTAATGGCGGGGAAAAAACAAAAAACCAACCCTCATTTTCTAGTAATAAGACAAACCTCCTCTGAAGATCACAGGTCGATAGTCTCATGCTCACCTTCCCCCTTCAAATAAACAACGAATCCATGAGCCCAGAAAACTAGACCACAAGTAAACAATGTCCCCCCCCCCCCCCCCAGCTAACCACTCCGGATTTTTCGCCGATCACTGCTCCGCCAGCTGTCACAACTCCAACTCTCTCTCTCTCTCCCTTTCATTTTCACAACCCGTCCCTGCATTTCTCATGCTGCTATGGATTGGAGGAGCTAGCCAGCCTAGGCCAGGGCTGAGACTAGGAGCTGGTTTTTTCTGTAGGCGGAGAAGGCAGTTGTGACGCCGCAAGTAGCATCTCACAGCACAGGCAGGGACCATTTTTGTTTTTAGTGGTTGTTTGGTGACGCGGTTCGAAATAATCGAATGAGATCCAGGTTTTTTACCGTGAGTACCCAAAAAAAAATAGCGTAATTGACCATACGCTGCAGCCATCCACCACGTGTCTCCACACGCTAACCATACAGACACTCATCCCTGCATCATCTCTTTTCCCTCATCTCTGAGGTTGGTTTTATGTCGTCAAATTTGTATTTCAAGCTGTGGCTCAATTGACATAAGTTATCAAGGAGTTAAGGGATCATTGACACAGGAAAAAGAAGTATTCGCAGTGTTGGTAAGAAATAATAACACTAATAATCATTTATATTTGATGGATATGTATTTGTAAACAAAGATGGGTCATGCATTGAAATTTTTAATTTTAAAATTGTAGAAATAAAAACTCCCTGCTTGTCGTTTCATTTTATAGTGAGGCCGTTTTCATGCTGAAACGTGTATGGGGTCGATGGTCCTTCTCCATCGATCTCTCAGGATTTTTTAATATATGACGGGAAGAAACGGGCAAGTACGTCTCTTTGTCCAGGGTTATGCTTAGGAATATTTATCATCAATGCAATATCAAACACTACTTAATTTAATAATACAAACACATGAGAATGATTTTTTTATTGATACCATTTATCATATATGTTTTTTTTTTGTTATTTACTTATTTATCGTCGTATCTTTGAAAGTGTTATGTGGGTTCTTCCGTTCTATATATTGGTAATGGGAATGATCATCTAAGGATCACCTCAAATATATCTCCCTTACAGAACATAGCTTGACCCTAAAAATCTCGAAGCACTTCTTCACAAGCTCCAATGCCACGTCCCGAACAATCTCCTTCTCTTCCCGCATACTTGCAAGAAAATGAAACCTCCGAAGAATTTAGAGACTTGATAGGCTCCATTCCCACTGAACAAGGCTGGGTTGCAAATCCGTTTCATCAATACCAAGGTTTTTGGCACACAAGCAGGCAGCTTCAAGGGGCTCTAGCTTGCCAAAAACACTTTCAAGCCCAGGATGGCGATATCTTTCTTGTCACCACTCCTAAATCAGGCTCTACCTGGTTGAAGGCAGTGATGTTTGCCCTGGTGAATCGGGTTTCCTTTCCAGACCCTAAACAACACCCTTTGCTCACCAACAACCCTCATGCTCTCGTGCCTTTCTTGGAGATGGAATACATTGGCAAAGAGCATCTTGACTTCACCAACTCCACCTTTCCTAGGCTGTTTTCAACCCATCTGCCACTCCTGTCACTTCCCAAATCTGTGGAGGACTCGGGTTGCAAGCTTGTTTACTTATGCAGGAACCCTAAAGACACTTTCGTGTCCCTTTGGCACTTCACTAACAAGTTGAGACCCGCGGATAGGGGTGCTGGTTCACTTGAAGAGACCTTTGATAAGTTCTGTAGGGGAGTGAGTATGTATGGGCCATTCTGGGACCATGTTCTGGGTTATTGGAAGGGGAGCTTGGAATGGCCTCAGAGGATATTTTTCTTGAAGTACGAGGATATGAAAAATGAGCCCAAGATTCAGTTGAGGAGACTGTCTGAATTCTTGGGGTGTCCATTCTCCCTTGAAGAAGAGAAAAGCGGTGTCTTGGATGGAATTTTGGAGCTGTGTAGTTTTGAAAACTTGAGCAATTTAGAGGTGAACAAGATCGGAAGGCTGCCTTTCGGAGTGGAGCATCATGCCTTTTTTCGGCGAGGCGAAGTTGGCGATTCCAAGAATCATCTCACGGCTGAGATGAGGGAAAAAATGGACATGATCACCGAGCAGAAGTTGCATTGTTATGGTTTAAAGCTGTAGTTCGTTCTGAAGGCCGCCGCACCATCTTTCTTTACTGATTATCAGCATGCATCTTTCATTGTTAAGCTAAGATCATCATCTAGGTCATTTATCATCTGTTGCGTTTTTATTATTTTCAACCTAAACAGCCGGAGATAATGGCATGGGCTCTGTACGCTACAGTGCCGATGAGGGAGGCGTGAGCGCCGAGTATATCTCCATGCCAATTATCGAGTATCCTGCCATTGCTCTGTGCTCTGTCGTCATCTTGCGTGTTTACAGTAATTTTTATGAACCCAATTTGTGCTGGTTACCGAGTTTGCTAGAGTAGCAAAAACTCACAAGCAATCTTTTGTAATATTTATATTTCGAATCTTGTCTGTTTATACTACTCCTTTTTTTCGAATCTTTTGAAATTAGTTTTTTTATTTTTTATTTCTTATGAACACTTTTTTATTTAAAAAAATTATTAGACATAATAAAGGAAATAGTGTTTCACTGTAGTAATTGCAACGTTGTCTTATTTTTCTCGCATAAGCGTTTATATTTTATTTGTATTTATTGACAAATAATTCTTGATTTATTCATAAGGGATATCACCATGAACAGCAAAAAGGTCATTTCCAACTCACTACATTCTATCTTGTAGCATAAAATTGTGAGCAGCCAAGTGATATTGTCTATTATTTCTAGCTTCTGAAATCAATCACTTGAAGGGTGCACGTAGCAATTTATTTTTGCACCGTAACTTGTGAACCGATGTCATTTTATCATCTAAGCAAGCTGCTCACACTTCATGCACTACAAAACAAATCCGCGTTGACAAAATACGATTTTATGCACTATAAATCTCGGTAGGCAACCTGTCGATCTTGGTAGGTAACTTGTCGAATTGGAAATCTTGGTAGGCAACTTGTCGAATTGGAACAGCTTGCTCTAGTTTACTTAAACATATTATATTTTGCACCAATCATTATGGGCTCAAGGCATAGGGTATCAAGAAATGCCCCTAACGTCAACAAAAAATTGACAAATAATTTTTTTTATTATTTTGATATAATAATTCTGCAATCATGTGCACAATCATAAAATATAAAATACTACCATGTGCAATATGATAAGGAACCCACTAGGCATGGCTGGATAGCAACCCTTTCCACTGTAATGCGAGCAAAGGCTGGATAGTGTTCTCATTTTGACTCGTAATTCTCAGTCATAAGTGAAGTTTTGCATCTTTAAGAGATCAATATGGCAACAATAAACCACGGGATCTAATCATGTGATCTTTTTTATAAATCCATAAAGGGCACTTTGTTCATTAGAGTACACCATTCATTGTCACCGCAGCTCAAGGATCAGAAAATGGATAGCAACCCCCATGGACGGAGGAGGGTGCCGGTGAGAGACGTTAACTTTCTTTTCGGCCGGTGATTTCTTTCCGGTGGGGATAACTGTAGTTCGGAGAATACTTAACGACAGTCGTTGCTATTTGCAAGTCAAGAGCTATTCCTTATATGTCTCGTAGATTAGATGGACCAAGTCGATTCTTGATTACTAGTTACCATTCACGTGATTAAAAAAGCATCTGCACATAGATTACACCCTGTCTGGGTTAGTGTAACCCGTTTCACTAAATTTATTCATTTTTACTTAAAATTAACTTCTTTTTTAAATCATTTTGTATCATGTTGCTATCAAAAATACCTTTAAAAAATAAAAATATTTTTTATAACAATATCTAATAACAAATCAGAAAATGTTAATTAACAGTGGCGAAATACAGTGCGGGATCGAAGCCATAAAAACAACTAAAGCAACCATGCTCAAATAATAACAATTGAAGCACCGACAATACAGAGTTAAAAACCAACAAAGTTATGCTGGTTAGTGAAGATGACGACTAGGTTTTCTGCGGTGGAGAATCCAATCGATCCTTCAAAAGACAAGGACAGCGCCCACCTTTTCTTCTTCTTCTTGATCGGAAACGGGCTAAAATAATTGCTGGGGTTATCAGGTATCTCCGATGAAGGAATAAATCGAAAACCGAATTCATAACCTGTGACCAAAATGGGGTTTCGGCTGGTTCAATTTGATACAGTCCCAGCTCTTAAAAAAAAAAAAACAATTTATTCTCCAACCCTAGCAATGAATAGCTGGATAAAAAAAATAGGTTTCGTAATTAATATAGTAGATAAAATCTTAATGAGTTTTCAACAAAGTAAAAAATCATTCCATTCGTTTCCCAGTTAGGATTATTCGGTAAAGTTTTTGAAAATTATATTAATGTCATGATGACAAAATTAATTTTTAATTTTTTTTAGAAATGATATTTTAATAAAAATAAAACATTTTAAAAAACACTAGATTCGTATTTAAGGGGAAAATTACAAGCCAATGAGAAAATTTAGACTCCGCTTCTAATTAGGTGGTGTTTGGAAGTGTTTTAAGAAAGCATTTTTGAAAAAAATTGAATTTTTATTTTATTTTTTACTTTAAATTTAATTTATTTTTTCTATGTTTTTAGATCATTTTGATGTACTGATATCAAAATTGATTTAAAAAAAATATTTTGATGTATTTCTAAACGAAAAGTATTTTTAAAAACAACCCCAACAACACTCTCAAACAGTTTAATTTTATTTTCATTGATCACTTGGTTAATTCATCCATAATTCGAAATATCTAAATGGGATCAAATAGGTTTCGTAATTTATTTAGTAGATAAAATGCGAGTAAAAAATAGAATGCTAATTAGCTCAAATTATTGTCAACGTTGTGTATCTGTTGTACAGGTATTGTAAGAAAGACACGAGAAGACAGGGCAGCATGTTCATCTCCCCTTTCACTTCCAGAGATCAAGAGAGCACTCACATGCGACTGCTCTCACAAAAACTATGATTTGTGGTTTATCATCGGTCCAAGTCTAAAGTCAACGAACTAACACTCACCTCAGCTCCACCAAAATCCTCCCGTGGTGACGCAACAGAAAATCACAAGGGAATATGATCAACGTCAATATTCCGTAAATCAAAGATAACGAGAATAAATCTCAATCAAACTCAATGTTTATTTTATAAAATTCATAGATAAGTCGGCTGCAGGTTTTACATAGATATTTAAAGTAAAAATCCTAGCCTAATTCAATACAGAAAAGGAAGCGACATAAAACATTAAATTTGTCATAAATGGCAAATTTGAGATAAATGCAGAATGTGAAAGGCTTATAAATTCTGAGAGAGTATCAATTGACTAAAGTCAATTCGGACTCTTAAATCAAAAGTTATGGCTAAAATGAAACTTTCCTAAAATAGCAAAAATAACGATTTCGGGGCCAAAACGATGGAATTTGGTCAAAAACCAGTGGAGATCAGGGGAAAAGCCACTGACTTCTTCCACAAACGGCGAAATGCATTGACTGAGTGAGTTTCGCGTCATTCCGACTTTGACAACCCGATTGCCGAAATTCAGTTGCCTTTAAATTTTGGGTGATCCCTCTTAAGCATGTATGATTCCGCAACCTGTTCTACATCACGTGGAATCACACATTCTACCCCAGCCATAGTTTTCAGCACAGGTGAGTACACAAGAAACTTCTACCATCAGTTCAATGATGTGTTCCTTGCTCTCTTCATCACCATCAACTCTCTCTCTCTCTCTCTCTCTCTAAAGGTTTTTTTAGTATTATGGTTGTTGTTGTAGTTGAGTTTAAAAAAAACCAATTTCATGAAAAGTACTTTTAGCTATGGTTCATAACTGAAATTGAAGTGTGTTGGTTAAAACTGTAGTTGAGTTTGAGGTTTAATGAAAAACAATTTCGTGTGTTTGGTTACCGTACTTTTTATATTGCCATCAACTTGTTAAATTACTTTAAAGGACACACACACAAATATATATATATATATATATATATATATTATTTTTTAAATATTATAGATTTAATAATCATAATAATAAAATATAATTAATAATTCAACTAAATTAGATACTTATTTTTATTCTCCCATCAAACTACTTACAATTTCATCACGAACTAAATTAATACGTGAAGGCCTTTGCGATCCATTTCTATTTGATCGAGGAACAACATCTGGTAAAATATCATCATGAACAACATTTGTGATCCATAATGGGTTTCAGAATCTCTATCTACATGTTGTTGAGATATAATTTCAAGGTCAAACTTAGTTGCAAGTTTTTGATCTATAGTCAATTGAAAAGCAGCAGGTCTGTGGAGTGAAACCAGGTCACGTGTTTTATCTTTTCATCAATGTTGATCTTTATCTACATATTTTTTTATTTTTTTAAGTATGATTTTTTATATATTTTTTAAAAAAAGTGATTTGAGTCTAACCCAACTAAGGGTCTGTTTGGCACAGTTGTTGCTGTTGTGGTTAAAGTTGAAAAAAAGCAGTTTTCATTAAAAGTGTTTTTAGCTGCGGTTCCTAACTGAAATTGAAGTGTTTGGTTACCATGCTTTTCATAGTGCTGTCAACTTGTGAAATTACTATAAAAGACACACACACACATATATATTATTTTTAAATATTGTAGATAAAAATCATAAAAATAAAACATAATTAATAATTCAAGTAAATTAGACACTTGTTTTTATTCTTCCATCAAACTACTTTCAATTCCATCATGAACTAAATTCATTCATGAACGCGTCTGTGATTTCTGACTATGTGATCGATGAACAACATCTAGTAAAATATCTTCAGAAACAAAAATAATTCAAATAAATATTTTTTATTTTTATTCATAAATATTTTTAAAATACAGTGACAAATCATGTCTACGTAACAAACAAACAAATATATTTTTAAATAATGTAAATATAGTTTTTTTTTTGTCTATATCGACTCCAATGATAAAAGCAATTTAGAAGAGCCATTTTAAATATAGTATAATTATTAATTTTGTATATAATTTTTTACTCTCTTGTTGATGTATTTTTTAATAAAAACAAAAACAAATATTTTTAATATAGTTACATCATTTTCAATATTATATATATATATATATTACCTAATATATAATTCCCGTGGCCATTTCACTGTTATAGCTACTGTGCACTAAGAGATAAATGACTGTGGATTGTGGCAGTGTCGGGACTTTTCTACCCTTAATGAGCCCGCCTGTTTTCATTTCTTTCTGGGGGCGTCTTTGGCTTTTGCCTTTCTATTTATTCTCTCTGCGTCTCTTGGGTCTCTTCTTCTCGGGCAGAGAGGGCGAGGGTCTGTTTGCTCAAGCCTGGTCGGGCGCGCAGAGAAGGGGTTAGGCATGGGGCTTTATTATTTGGGATACTGTAGAATATGAGGAGATTCACTATGGATTTTAACAGTATGCACTTTGCCCTTATTGACTTTGGTCATGGTTCTTTTTGGCGAGGGGCGGTTTTGGGTTTTCCGTTTAATTTGAACCTGTTGGCAGGTGCTGGGTTGGTATTTTTGGGCAATAAGTGTGGGAGGGTTGATTTTGCCAAACCAGTTTGGGCATTGAAGAAACATGGGACGGGAGATTTTGGCCTATTTGCGGTTCAATTTGGTGTCAGCGTGTGGTGGCTTTCTTGCCTGGCTTGGCTGGTTTTGCTGCTGCTTCGAAGGGTTAGAGGATTGAAACACCGAGGGCAAGGAGAGGAGTGAGCAACACCTGGCGACGTCTGGTGGTGGGTTAAGTTTGACTGGAGCATGGAGAATCGGAGACGCTGAGGTGGCAGCGGTGTGCAAGGGGAATTGTTTTGGAGTGAAGAGGTGGTGAAGGTGGAGTGGAGGGACAAGGGTACGATGGTGGTGTAGTTGTTGCGTGTGGGAACTTGTGGGAACTCTTTTTTTTGAAACGGTAGTAACTGTGGCGTGGTGACACAAGATTAGGGTGTGTGTCTGTGTGTGAGGTGGAGACCTTGGTACAATGAAATAAAATATACTATTGTAGAGTATCAGTAGTGTGGATTTGTGTTTAGCAAGAGGAGGGAAAAACAACATTTTGTGACCTGGAGCGTGTAATTGTTTTTAAAAAAAACAAACTTATAAAATTGTTGTTGATCATTTAGAAATTTAGGATATGAAAAAAATATAAAACGTGTTGTAATTTGATTGTGTTCTTAAATAAAAATTATTATGGATTTCAACGATAAAATTATCATTTTTATCTCTCATGCTGAAAAATTTTAACCCTCAGTTCCGGAAGGATTTTTGGACATTTATAGGGGACATTTGTAGTATTTTTAGATTGTTTGAGGTTTTTTGGTATTTTTTTATTTTAATGCATAGTAAAATTACCTATTTACCCTGGGAGCTGACAAAAAAACATCGGTTGGTTGGGGATATTATCGGTTTTTCACATATTCATGCACAATAAAACTACTTATTTTTGTTATTTGGTTATTACATGTGTTCTCATGGTTTATATTTTGTTTGTTATGTTTAATTTAAATTGAATTATAAAATGAACCAATCTTAATACAGTGAATTCGATAATATAGGTATTCGAATCTTTTTTTCTTTTTTAATAACGATGATAATTTTATAATGGTGATTTCATTGAAACCTACTAAAACAGATAAATTTATATCGATTTAAAATTCATATATTTCATAGAAAACTTGCACTCTACAAGAATTTTGCATGAATTTATTATTTTACCCAAATTTATATTATAATAAAAAAATCTTATACAATTAATATTTTTTTACGTTGAAAAAAATATATTTCTGACCGTGACGAGGCGCGGGTAAATAACTAGTAATTATATAATTATATATACACACACATTTATACACACACACACACCAATCTCTCTCCCCCCACCGACAGCATATATATATATATTCTAATATATATATATATATATATATATAATTATATATATACACACATTTACACACACACCAATCTCTCCCCCCCACCGACAGCATATATATATATATTCTACTACACACACATCTCCGATTACTCTTTTTTTTATCTTCATTTCTGTCTTCACTGTCTCCATCTCTCTAGCCATTTCCATTTTCCATTTCCATTTCCTCCATTCTAACAAACCCATTTGGACGGGTACCTTTACTGCCACAACCAGCTCCTCCATCGGCAACCAGTGCCCAGTTAATTGCCAATACCTGAAAATTTATGTTATTTGTTCAACTCAAGCCACAAATCCTGGGACTTCAACTCAAGGAACTGCTTCCTTTTCATCCTCTTTATATTTACTGGTTTGCTTGAATAATATTCCAATTTTGGGTTTTGATTTGTGCAAGATATCGATGACTGTGAGATTTTTCGAGGGAGAGTGGGGAGTGAGAGATGGAGCCAAAAATGAAGTGGAGTGAAATGAAAGTTAAAGAAACGCAGGTAATACCAAAAACAAAACGCAGCCAAAAGCATCAAATTTCTGCTTCGCATAAACGCTGGTTGAAACGTGTTTTTGGTGGATCTCATTGCAATTAAAATTGTGGTTTGTTAGTTACCAAACGGGTGCAAACTGCGTTTTATTTAAAACGCCGTTTGCACCGCGTTGCCAAACAGTATCTAAATGGATCGGCTCAACCAAGTTGGGCAAAAAAGTCTAACTCTGCTGGACTTGGGCTGAGCTGAGAGCAGGTCAGCCCAAGAGTTAAAAAAACAAAATGGAGTGCAGAGTGAATTAATTCACTCACGCAATGTTCACATAACACGTTAACAGTAACAGGGTGTTCAGCTGACGATGACAAGAGGCTCACCTACCGATACCGCCAGGTAAAGGAGGCTGGGGTAATTCTTCATGTGGTGGTGACGTTGGAAATGGTGGCATATGGTAGTCGGAAGTAGCATCAGAAGGTTGTTGTTGTTGTTGCTGGTGTTACTTGTATCGGGGTTTGCTCATGCTGATGGAGGTCACAATGGAGCTTATGGAGTGGAGGAGAAGTTGTCAGTGTTGATGGTGATGGTGATGGTGATGGTGATGCTCTCCAAAAATAGAGGCTAAAGGAGAGAGAGGGACTTGTCGGTGACTGTGGAGAGATAAAAAACATTGAATGATTGTAGAAGAGAGAGGGAGTTGTCAGTGTTTCTGGTCCTTCGCCCTTTCTTGCCTTCAACTGTGTCCGGTCAGAACAGGAAGCTTCATGGACACTGAGGAAGATGAACAGGATGCAACCGAGAAGGAAGTTATGTAAAACTGAGAAAGATGAACATAAAATTACAAAAAAAAAGACCTAAAATCACGTTTTGTCCAGGTGAAAAGCATCCCTGGCCAGCTTCTCCAAAACTGAGGTTGCACCTCAATTTTTTGTGGGTCTCACGGTTTAAAAAACTGTGATGCACCCTTTACCAAATGAGTCGACTCTGCGGTGAGCCTCAACCGCAAAAGCCTAGCCTCAAACTGTCACCAATTGGAGTGATTGGTGGGTCCAGAAATACGCTGATATCCTGCATCATTTCACCAAGCACCCTATCCTAACCATGGACAATCAGACCAGGACACATTGCTTCCCATCAACAATCGTAGGCCTCATGACACACGGTCCCCTGGTCGTGGATCCAACGCAAACCCAGCATAAAACACTCCTTGCTTTTCATGCACTCCTAAAAAAAACATACAGTCCACGAGGTAAATATGTTTCAACGTTTGATAAATCGAAGGGTGCTAGGCCACAACTTGTTTTGGTGAATTGAAAAAATGGTGGTGGTCGTGAGATCTTGAATCTAAAAGAAGCTCTCAAGGCAATCGAAGGTTCAAAAAATGGTGTTAGTTGAAGGAAAAAACCGAACCGGCTATTATTTCTCCCCGACAAAAGAAAAACAACGACACACACATCATCTCTTTAACCTTTTCATAAAAGGCCCACAATCCCATTATTATTAATGGTGGGGAAAAACAAAACACCAAAACTCATTTTCTAGATTAAAATAAGAAAAGCTTTCTAAGTTTCTGCTTTTATTTTTTGTGGTATGGAGAGTAAACTGATTTTATTTTTGCTCGAATTGTATAAAAAAGTGGAAGACAGACCTCCTCTAAAGATCGCAGGTTGATAGTCACATGTTCACCTTCCCCCTTCCTTTAACCAGTGCTCTGTAACTTGATTATGACCAATGCTTCTAATCATACCTTCACATAAATGGGAGAGGGAATCTTAGGTCAATTTCCAGTGGAGAAAGAAAAGAAAACGGAGAAAAAAAAAGAGAGAGACGGGAATAAAAGTAGGACGAAGAGAGCACCTAGGATTTTTTCTTTTCTTCTTATAGTTAAAATTTTAAATATTTTTCATAAGATCTGGTGACCCATTTAAGTTCTATGTGCATATATAGAGATAAATAAGAAAATATAATACAGTGTATTTTTGGAAGCATGCTTAAATTTATTTTTAAAAGTATTTTTTATTTAAAAATATATTAAATAATATTTTTTTATTTTAAAAAAAATTAATTTTGATATCGGCACATTAAAATGATCTAAAAACACTAAAAAATTTAATTTAAAATATAAAAAAATATTTTTTGCTCAAAAATATTTTTTAAACACATTGTCAAACACTTCCTAAGTGGTTCTTGAAATCTGATCTTAACAGTTTCAAGTTGAATGATAAATAAGAAAATGTTATAGTTATATTAAGAAAATATAATTACCATCAATGCAATATCACATACTACTTTGATAATAAAAACATGAGAATGATTTTTTTATTGATACCATTTATCATATATGTTTTTTTTGTTATTTACTTATTTATCGTCGTATCTTTGAAAGTGTTATGTGGGTTCTTCCGTTCTATATATTGGTAATGGGAATGATCTAAGGATCAACTCAAATATATCTCCCTTACAGAACAAAGCTTGACCCTAAAAATCTTGAAGCACTTCTTCACGAGCTCCAATGCCACGTCCCGAACAATCTCCTTCTCTTCCCGGATACTTGCAAGAAAATGAAACCTCCGAAGAATTTAGAGACTTGATAGGCTCCATTCCCACTGAAAAAGGCTGGGTTGCTAATCATCTCCATCAATACCAAGGTTTTTGGCACACAAGTAGGCAGCTTCAAGGGGTTCTAGTTTGCCAAAAACACTTTCAAGCCCAGGATGGCGATATCTTTCTTGTCACCACTCCTAAATCAGGCTCTACCTGGTTGAAGGCAGTGATGTTTGCCCTGGTGAATCGGGTTTCCTTTCCAGACCCTAAACAACACCCTTTGCTCACCAACAACCCTCATGCTCTCGTGCCTTTCTTGGAGATGGAATATATTGGCAAAGAGCATCTTGACTTCACCAACTCCACCTTTCCTAGGCTGTTTTCAACCCATCTGCCACTCCTGTCACTTCCCAAATCTGTGGAGGACTCGGGTTGCAAGCTTGTTTACTTATGCAGGAACCCTAAAGACACTTTCGTGTCCCTTTGGCACTTCACTAACAAGTTGAGACCCGCGGATAGGGGTGCTGGTTCACTTGAAGAGACCTTTGATAAGTTCTGTAGGGGAGTGAGTTTGTATGGGCCATTCTGGGACCATGTTCTGGGTTATTGGAAGGGGAGCTTGGAATGGCCTCAGAGGATATTTTTCTTGAAGTACGAGGATATGAAAAATGAGCCCAAGATTCAGTTGAGGAGACTGTCTGAATTCTTGGGGTGTCCATTCTCCCTTGAAGAAGAGAAAAGCGGTGTCTTGGATGGAATTTTGGAGCTGTGTAGCTTTGAAAACTTGAGCAATTTAGAGGTGAACAAGATCGGAAGGCTGCCTTCCGGAGAGGAGCATCAGGCCTTTTTCCGGCGAGGCGAAGTTGGCGATTCCAAGAAGTATCTCACGGCTGAGATGAAGGAAAAAATGGACATGATCACCGAGCAGAAGTTGCATTGTTATGGCTTAAAGCTGTAGTTCGTTCTGAAGGCCGCCGCACCATCTTTCTTTACTGATTATCAGCGGCGTGTTGATATGTTTGATTTGTTGACTGCAACGTCACCAAACTTGCTAATGCATCCCTAGCGAGAATCCTGCCATTGCTATGTCGTCATCTTGCTTTTCTACAGTAATTTTTATGAACCCAATTTGTGCTGGTTACTGAGTTTCCTGTTGTAGCAAAAAAAACACAAGCAATCTTTTCACTACCCTCACCGTGGGGTACTCTGGGACTACCAGAGGTCACTGGTTGCTATCCAATTATAAATACGCCAGGACAGGCTTAGGACTGCTGTCTTTTATACGTTACCATGTTAAATAAACGGCACCGGTGTGTTTGATATTGTTTTTGTTTTTGTGATTGAGGTTTTAAAAAACAGTTTTATGAAAAGTATTTTAGCTGCGATTAAAAATAATTTAAGTAAATTGGATACTTCATTTTATTCTCCCATCAAATTATTTGTAATTCCATCACGAACTAAATTCATACATGAAGACCTATGCAATCTCTGACTATTTGATTGAGGAACAACATCCGGTAAAATATCATTTGAAATAAAATTAGGATTGCGAGACAAAATTATATTGTGATATCTTTTAATATATTTATTTATATTTTAATTAAATTTTTATATTTTAATATTAATTCCCCCTCCCCCCCTCTTCCAGTAGCATGAATGGCAACGACGTGGAGGGGTATTGTTCAGTTTATTGTAATTCATCACAGGCTGAGAAGAATGAAAAGTAGCTCTTTGCTTTTTTTCACCAAACACCGGTTTGTCGATTTTTAAATGTGAGACCCATCAAAAAAAAATTATCTTTATCAAACATTAAAAACATATTTTTTTTTTCAAACCACCGATCGGATCACACTACCAAACATCTAATATTGTCATTGCCGTTATCTTTTTTCTTTATCAAAACTTGGGATGTATAACTATACGACCTGAAGTGATAGTTATGGACAAGAAAAAAACCTATTAAACCGATTAAATTTAAAAAAGAAATAGTTCAGTTTGGTTTTTTTTCTTTATTATTAATAAAAATCGAACTGAAAATGTTCACCACTAGTGATAGGAATTTAATAGAATTTCTTAATACTAGGGGTGTGTAATTATAAATTGCAACGTTGTCTTATTTTTCTCACACATTAATGCATATGATCTTTATTGTATTTTATTATATATATAAATATTATTTTTATATTCGATATCAAAAAACATACCTTAATAAAACTTAGACACAAATTGTCCCGGGCTATTCGAGCTAGTTTCGGCTGCTCGCTTGGCACCCATGGAGGTTGATGTTCTTTTGTTTCACGGGCTCCGGCTCCATCGAACGAAGTCGCTAGGCAAGGGAAGTGGACGAGTAGCCCAATTCTCAGATAATTTTTAGATCCAGATGTCAAAGCCCGCAACTTAGATCTTGTACTGCACAGCTGAAAAATGTTGGTTTAACTTTCTTGGGAGAATGGACTTGGGCCCCCAGTTTCAATTTCTACAGCCCAATAAATGAAACACACCGGCCTGGCAATTTCTGTAAAACACAAACTGTTTGTTGGTAGCCCACTAATGAACTTCAACTGGCCCTCGTGAGCTTGCAGGGTCCAAATATGTCAACCCCCATCACCAAAAAACAAGGGGACAGCGGGGTGATGAATATAGTAATTTTTTTTTCTCTTAAAAATAATTATTTATTTATTTTTAATATCAATAAATTAAAATAATTCGAAACAAAAATAGCTCTGAAATGTCAATGTCTTCTTAATGTTATCTTAAATACTCTGCTTCATAATATCATATATTTATTTATGACAAATGGTGTTCAAATCTCCTTAAACTAACTTCTGATAATAGCTCTTAAATGTCAACACACCGTTTCTTATTTCTTTAAATTATCATTTTTTTCCTTTTAAAATAGAAAATTCTGTAAAATATTAAATAGATCAATGAAGCGATGAGCATGAAGGCATTAATTCCAACCTCGTTAAAACATTATTAGTGTCGATTTGAAAGTGTAGTTGAGGTTGATTTTAAAAATAATTCATGTTTAATAATATATTAAAATAATATTTTTTTATTTTAAAAAAATTATTTTTATATCTTTACATGAAAATAATTTTAAAACACCAATTTTTAAAAATTTAAAATAAAAATAAAAGTTTTAGTTTTAGTTTTAGTTTTTTTAAAATATATTTATAAAATACAACTACAAGCATGAAACATGACCCTAATATCCATGTCAAGAATGTAAAATCGAGAACCCGGTTCGGAGCTTTTCTTTCCAGATCCGAAGCAAAAAACAATTCGTGAACATTTCAATCTGGTCCTCTTAAAAATAAATTCTGTAAGTTCTAGGTAGGCGGCCCACGTCAACCCCGTTATTCTACGATTAAATGCTAATGTACTGGAAGCGAGGGCCGTGTCCCCGTATGATCATATCAATTTTTAAAGGCATAGTACTGCCTCCTAGCTCGGAAAAATCATCATTAAAAGTAAACTGAAAAGTAAGGGTTCTGATGTATTTATGCTGTCAAAACATTATTTATTGTAATAATATTTTCTTTTTCTTTTTCTTTTTCTTATATTTGTATTTGTTCTATATAAATTATCATAATATCACAGCATTAATAGTTAATTTTGCTTGCTAGCCCAATTTGATCAATTTAAATCCAGTTAATTAATTAAATATTTAAAAGATATAATTTTAACAAAATATTTTTTAATTAAATTATATTTTTACAGGTTATATGAGCTACATTGAACGGATGAAATCAGCTAGATTGTATTAGATATTTTTATTAAAAAAAAAGAATAATATAAAAAATCTAAATATATTTTATATTAAATAAAAAAAGTTAAAACTACTATTTCTAAAATGAACTTGCTCGTAGAAAGTTCGGTGCATGATGGCACAGAAGCATGGCAATCAATACAAGGCGATTACATGTTGAAATCCATTCATCCACGCGGCAAAATATAATATCAAGTGCATGATAGTGTGGTTTAAATTGTTTTTTAAAATATTTTTTATTTAGAAATTCATTAAAAAAATATTTTTATTTTAAAAAAAATATTTTTAATATTGGTATATGAAAATAATATAATAACATCCAAAATTTATAATTTAAAATAAAAAAATAAATCTTTTTAAAATACAATGCAAAACATCCCTAAACGGCAGTAAGAACACATGGCATGATGGTGGAGCACATACATCATTACCTCTCGTCGATTAAACGCTAGATTTAGTTTGCTTTTTATTGTAAAGAGTACAGACCTCTGTATCATAGCAACCTCTCAACTAACAAATTTAACACGACTTTCTAGATGGATTTTGAAAGGACCCTGCGCCCGCTTAATTTCAATAATTTATTATGACTCGCCTAGCTCTTCTGCCGCGCAAAGTATATTTAATGATATTTTTGTTTTATATTGTATTTTAAAAATATTTTTAAAAAAATTAATTTTTTTAATTCAAATTAAAAAAATTGATATTTTTAAATAATTTAAGTATATATAACGTAACTAATTATTTATTCAAGATATAATATTTTTAAAAAATATCTATATAGTAATATAGTATAATATTTTTAAAATGATTATCAAAAAATCATATATCAGACTAATCCGAGCTAAACTATTTAGTATGTGACTTGGATGATAAAAGTATGGTAATTTTATAGAAAAGTTAAGTATTAATTATTTTAATATTTAATGATATAGTTTAAAATAATATATATAAACAATAAGAATAATTGATTATGTTCAATTGCTGTTATTGAAATTGATATCAATAATTTTTAAATCATCAAAATCCAGCAATTTCTTTTCTCCTTTCAGATTATAAATTAAAACATAAAATATAAATTTCTGCATCAAGATTTAATTAAAAATAATAAGGGGTTGAATAATGTATTATTTGAGGACTAACACTTTAAATGCCACGGTGTTATCGTCTCCATGTTCATTACGCACCTCTACCTGCTGGTCTAACCTATTCAATCCCCTGTCTAACAATAACAGAGAGATTTGAGTTCACCATGCGACCATTTCAATTACACTGCGACCATTTTTATTTTTAATTTTTATAAGCATTTTATTTTGATGTATTTTTTAATTAAAAATATTTTTAAAAATAATTTCAATTAGACTCGGTAACAGATAATTACTTGCAAACCAATTCCCAGGGCATGTTGATTCTGGAAAATTCTCAAGCAAATCCCTCTTGTCTTGTTGAAGGTTTGGTATCGGTCAGGACTGGTCAATTAAAAAAAACTGCAAGTCCCTTTATTTCTGGTCTCATCGTGTTCCGTTCGAAAATGGAAATATAATTTATATATAAAATAATAATTATGGCTTAGTTATCGTGAAAAAAGAAAGAGCGTGGTTCGGTTGGTGAACAAGTAAAGATGGATATTTCTACCGTGACAAGGCATGTCGTGCTGTCTCCCCACCTAAACCAATCTGTGCCTAACAACCAGAATGAAGGGTGGAGATCATGGCCCAACATCTCTAGGCAGGCAGTCCACATCAACCCGTTATTCTACAAATAAATGCTAATGAACTGAGAGCGAGGGCCGTGTGATCAAATCAATCTTTAAAGGCACGTACTTGGCAGCAGCTCGTAGAAAGCTCGGTACATCATGGTAGAAGAGTACAGCAATCGATACAGGGCGATCACATGTTAAAATTCATTCGTAAATGCAGCTAAATACAGATGACCATAACAGCACGTGTCATGATAGTGGTGCACGTACATCACCTAAATTCATTTTGCTATTTATTGTACCCAATTTGATAGATAAAATAAAATTGAAGGCAGTTCTCTGAATCATGCCATCCTCTCAACTAACAAATCTAGCACGACTTCTTCGAGGGATCTTAAAAGGACATACACACGCACCTACCACGCTTAATTTCAATAATTTATTAATGAAAATTATATGCTATCTTTTATTTAAATATTCTTTCGAACATATGCTGAATAGTATATTTATAAAAAATATCAATAAATGATATATTGGATAAACTTTGATTAACTTATGAAATTCACGATATGGGTCATGAGAATCAAAGAACTCGGTAAAAAAATCGAGTTAAATCACGGTAACCTGTCCCAACTCTAAAATAATATATTAAAGAATTATTTTTTTATATAAAAAAGGAAAAGGAACAATATTGAGTAGTTGAAGTGTAAAATTACTAAAAGAAAATAATTAAAAAGGATGAAAAAGCTATCCTAGTCAATTTGGCAAAATATGCCATTTGAGTTATTGGATTGAAATAATATTGTATCAATTAATTTTTTTACAAAAAACTACCAAAATCAGTTAAAAACATTCATTTGAAAAAAGATCTAAAATACTAACACCGTCAACCCGAGTTAACTTGTTAGAGATACGGTCTTTTTATAGTTTAATTTACAACAAATCCAGGATCTAAGGACAAGGTATCAAATAGATAAAGAAACAAAAAAAAATTCCGGTTAATTAATCTGTAATGCTCATTACCCGGTTTGAGATATCAAAATAAATTATAAAAAATAAATAAAACGTAAAAAGCTCTACTTCCACTAAATATAGAATAATAGAAAAATAACAGAGAAAAAGCACGGAACACAATTTTCAATAACAACATAATGTTAAAGAAGTTTATAAAAAAATACTAGTTTATTGAAGGGTAAAAATAAAATAAAAAACTAAACTAAAAAAGCAAATAAATAAATAAATAAATGACTGTGATGAAAAATATTTTGTGAAGATAGCTACCATGACCCAGTTATATCCTTTAATGTTTGTTTATTAATAAAACAAATGGGCTATTTTATCAATTTTTTTAGTAATTCATGTTCATGAAAAAATACAATGTTCTTTTTTATGTTAATTGTTATGGGTTTAGACTATATTTAACCTGGAAATCAAATTACTAAAAAATATTTAGACCAATCAAGTTTTATCGTATTAACATCCTAGTTGAACTAAAATCTCACCTCAAGATTCTGCATGTTTAGTTTCTCGTTCTAGTAACTACGAGCGGTATACCCGCGCGATGCGGCAAGTTTTTTTTATCTATATAAAAAATTAATTGTTTTTATATGTATTGTATTTTATTATTTTGATATTTAGTTAGTATAATTATATTTAAGAATACTGATATGAATTTTTTTCCTTCAAAAAATCCAAAGTCATTTTTCTTCTCTCTCAATATATTTTTAGGCGATAATATTCAATAAATATCAGACATATTAGAAATAAAAATATTGTGATTTGTTTTTAAAATATAAACTTAATTTTTTTATGTGCTATAATTATTTATTTGCCGTCTAAAAAAAACAGTCTAATGGAAATGGGAAGTGACTTGTATATTTTTTAATTTGACTTGTAGATAATGCAGGTAAATTTGTCAATATTTTTTTTTGAGATGTTTTTTTCCCCAGCAATATTAGATCTAAAATATTAAAAATGAAAACATTGGAAATTCTTGTAAAGAAATAAACTTAAATAAAAGAGCACAAAATTAAATTTTGAAGCCAATATTTTTTCTATATAAGATTTATTAATCATATTATTATATTAAATATATTTAAGAAAACATGATATGAATTTTTGTCCTTCAAAAAATCCTAGGTCATTTTTCCTCTCTCTCAATATATTTTTAGGCGATAATATTCAATAAATATTCAAACATATAATTAGTTCTACATATTTTAATTTGACATAAATATACAAATATATAATTAATTTGACATAATTTCCAGAATATATTTAATTTAAAGGATAATCTTAGGCTATTTTATTCTCTCTATATATATTCTTAGGCGATAATATTCAATAAATATTAGAACATATAATTGGTTTCACATATTTTAATTTGATATAAATACACAAATATATAATTAAAAAGTCAAAACACTGCAAATTTATTTCAAGAAGTAAAGTTAAACAAAAGAGCACAAAATTTAATTTTGAAGCTAATATTTTTATTTTATTTTATAAGATTTATTCATCGTATTATCATATTAAATGTATTTAAGAATACTGATATGAATTTCTGTCCTTAAAAAAATCCTAGGTCATTTTTCCTCTCCCTCTATATATTTTTTTTGAGTTCTATTTTCTCCTTAACAATATTAGATCTGACATATTAAAAATAAAAATATTTAAATTTTTTCCAGAAATGAACTTAATTTTTTTACGTGCTATAATGACTTATTTGCCGTCTAAAAAGAACATGAATCGAAATGGGAAGTGACCCGTATATTTTTTAATTTTAGATAACCTAAGTAAATTTGTATTTTTTTTTTAGTTTAATTTTCCCCTCGGTAATATTATATTTAAAATATTAAAAATGAAAATATTGCAAATTTGTTTTTAAGAAATAAACTTAAACAAAAGAGTACCAAATTTAAATTCAAATGAATTTTTTTATAAGATTTATTAATTATATTATTATATTAAATGTATTTAAGAATATTGATATTTTTTTTTTTTTAAGAAAAAAATCATAGGTCATTTTTTCCCTCTCTCTATATATTTATAGGCAATAATATTCAATAATTTTTTTTTATGTTATTCGATTAATTCATTATATTATTATATAAAATATATTTAAGAATACTGATATTATGTTTTTTTTATTCAAAAAATTCCAGGTCATGTTTTCTTCTCCCTATATATATTCATATGCGATAATATTCAATAAATATTAGAACATATAATTAATAATAGACTAAAAATATTAAAGAAACTTTAACAAAAGATAAAACAAAAAAATAAAATAAAAATAAAAATTAGCATTGCTATTACTGTCAAAACAATAAAAATTATTAAATTATCCGGAGGGAAAAAAATATTAACAGAAGAGTAGGCAAGAAAAACAATTAAATTATTATTATTATTATTATTGTGTTAAGTACAAAATTAAAATTCGAAGACAAATTTTTTTATATTATCCGATTTATTCATTATATGATTATATTAAATGTATTTAAGAATACTGATATTAATTTTTTTTATTCAAAAAATCCTAGGTCGTGTTTTCTTCTCCCTATATATATTCCTATGAGATAATATTCAATATATATTAGAACATATAATTAATGAAAGGCTAAAAATATTCTAAAAACTTTAACAAAAGAAAAAAAAAATATCATTGCCATTACTGTCAAAATAATAAAAATTATTAAATTATCCGGAGAAAAAAGAAAACATCAACAAAAGAGTAAGAAAGAAAAACAATTAAATTATTATTATTATTATTAAAAAAATTATAAAAAAGAGGAAAGCAACTTTTTCAACCCCTGCGTACCGAAAACATGTTGAAAAAAACAAATTAAGCACGGTTAAAAAGCTTAATTTCAGTTATACACGCATTTCAAAAAAAAAACAAAGAAGAGAGAAAAGAAAAAAAAAACTATTTTTCCTTTCTAATTTTACATTTTATTTGATCATGACAGGATGTTATAATAAATTAAACTTTTATAATTATGATTTTTTTTAAATATAAATTCATCTATTTGTTTTTTTATATATAATTCATATCATTTCAATTTCGATGGCGCAAAGTCTTTTTTTATTATTATTATTTGACAATGCACACATACAAATTCTATCAACATCGTAAATTTGACAGCTGATTGCCATCACAAGACATGGAGAGCGAGAACGTAATTATTAAAGTCAAGCTGAGATTTGTAATATTCTCAACAGTAATTCTAACCGTATTAATATAACCGAAACTACCGTCATGGAAACAAACAAACGGACACAGCCGTCGAATAAAACGTCCTTCAAAACCCGGATTTTTCTTCAATCACTGCTCCGCCAGCTGTCACAACTCCAACTCTCTCTCTCTCTCTTTCATTTTCACCATCCGTCCTGCATTTCTCGTGCTGCTATGGACTGGAGGAGCTAGCCAGCCTAGGACAGGGCTGAGACTAGGAGCTGGTTTTTTCTGTAGGCGGAGAAGGCAGCTGTGACGTGGCAAGTAGCACTCGCAGCGCTGGCAGGGACCATTTTTCATTTAATGTGTGGGGACTAGAACGGAAAAGGAAGGCAGGATCGTGGCCTACTTGTCGTTTCATTTTATACGTGAGGCCGTTTTCATGCTGAAACGTGTATGGGGTCGATGGTCCTTCTCCGTCGATCTCTCTCCTCGAGGGCAACATGTCAACACATAAAACATAATTATTTACTCTACTCCACTTCCTTCTCAGCTTGCGTTTTATTCATGCCTCCAACAACTGGGTTATTTAATACGATAAATAAATATATCACTCACTGCATCCATTTGACATGTCCATCAATTAAACGCTGCATCATGGCGTGGACATGCTAACAAGTCATGCATCCTCGATATTACAGGGCCGCACGATCCGTGATATAATTTTCTTGAATATATGATGGGAAGAGACGGGCAAGTACGAGGTCCTCGCCAGGGAAAAAAAGGCCAGAAATGACCCCGTTTTGTTTAGATCGCCCGGCCCACGAATGGGATTCGTGGCGTGATCCTTAAAAAAAAGAAAAAAGAAAAGAAAAGGAGGAGTTGGAGACAGGGGATGAGCAAGCAGCAACCCCACTCGAGCCGCTTTATCTTTTCTTACGTGGACATTGAACTGTGGCAAACCAGAACGGCCTTTCGGGTCAAGGAAAAGACATGTATTTATCAATAAATAAAAATATATAATAACAACAAAAACTCAAAAGCCAAAAAATATAATCACACACACGTGTAGGGCGCGTCACGGCCATGCTGGTTCCACATGTGACTCTGCTCGCGGGGTCGGCCGCATGTCACGTGCATGTCTGTGATTCCAGGTAATATTAACATTTATCGTCTACAATTTAAACAGTAATAGTGGTATCAATTTAAAAAATAACGGCAGTATAAAATAACGTCGGTGTGCTATTAATCTAGTCTGCTGACCGTGGACTACTTAGTTTTGAATTTAATTACACGGCCCAGACAAACCTCGATTAATTAAAAGCCAGGTGTGATTAACTTTTTGTTAATGACTATCTAATGATTTTTTTTTCTTACCCGTTTGGAATGGTAGTTAAGTGGTTAGCTGTGTGCTCTAGAGGATTGATTCATGCTTATAGAAATCTTTACTCTCCCTCTTTTTTATAAAAAAATAATAAAATAAAATGTGACATCAACATTAGATTTATTATACTCGTTAAGGTATTCTAAACTTTGACTCGATGTATTTAACTTTGAAATTCCTTCGGATATGTTCGTGAGAAAATGTTCTATGATGATATACAATCAATATTTTTTATATATTTATTTTAATAAAAAAAATGTCATGGAGCATGATTTATTTTAATTTTTTTTTGAATTAAATAAATTGTCAAACTAATTTGTCTGCATGTAGTTTTGAGCTCCCGCGTCCTGATAACTTCCATGACATTTTTTGAATTATTCAATTCATTTTCAAGAGGTGTTTTTGACTTTTTTTATAATTTGTCTGTAAATACCTAGTTAACCTAGGATAAATTTTATATTTGGCCAAATAAAAAAAATACCTGCATTTGTAGGATACTTGGGGCACTTGTGATTCCTCTTACCATCAAAAAGATGTTTTTTTGTCGTGTTGTTAGAAGTGTTATTATGTTATTTTTTTGCTGACATAACATGTGTTTCTGATAGCGGTTTGATTTGATGGTGGTCCGATTTGATATTGGTGAGCCATCTTTGTTTTTTTTTATTAAAAAAAATACGTCTGGACCCTCTTGTTTATTAACATTTCAACTTAAGTCTCTATTCTAATAATTTAGAAATTTGTTTTTATCAACTCTCTTGTTAAAAAAATATCAATTTATCTTCTAATCATAGTTTATCAAATATTATACTTTTCAATACGATCTTCATTCTCTGAATTTATAATTTTTATTCCTATTTTTTTTAAAAATACATTAATAATTTTTAATGTTATTATTCAACTCAAAATAATAATATTATATTTTTTCCTCCAGTACATGTTGTTTTGATTTTTCTTGACCATTTTGTACAAGTTTATGACGACCCTTTTTCATGTTATTTTAACTCATTGAGGCATTGAACATCGTTTTTTTAAAAAGAAAAATGGTTCGGCAATGAAGTGCATGCACGAGAGCTATCAATACAACTAATAGGATGTTTATTTTACAAATGAGAAAATAACTTTTACTTGCATGTAAAGTGTATATTTATGAGTGTGATATATATATATATTTAAGCGGTTTCCACTTGAAAATAAATTAAAATAATTTTTAATATAAATATATCAAAACTAAATAAATACTTAAAAACAATACACACATATATGTATGGACCACAATGCTATGCAACTCCAATGCCTAGTTGTGGTCATTACTGAACAATATTAATTGGGATGTGCTTCAAACACTTATGTTAATAAAATAATATTTATTTATTTATTTATTTATTTATTTGAATTTGCAGGTGGTTACTAGAGAAACATTGTTAGGCAAAGGTAATTAGACCACGCAGTTGGCTGCCATCATTATCATGCCAGCGTGTTGAATATAGCTTTAGTTGCTCATCAATCAATGTTTAATTAAACTTGAAGTCTCCATTTCGAAAAGGAGAAAATGTCCGCAGCACACGCACGTTTTTATATCAATCCCTCGTGGTAAAAAGTGGACGAAACTTTTTATCCAAGTTCTCGATCATATGGTCATGATTTCAGCCACTCAATATCTGTATTATGCACGTGTCGAGGCTGTAAAATGGAGAAGAAGAAAAATACAGCATGCACCGGCTCCTGATGAAAGAGGCGATTAGAAGAAGTTAAAAAATGCTGGACAGGAGACATATAGGGTCATAATTCGAGCCCGGAAAATTACACCAGGTTGGACCGAGGGGAGACCGGTGTTTTCGTTTTTCCGATGGGTTAAGCTCTGGCTCGTGGCTAACCTAAAGAATCCCTGCCAGGGGAAGATTATGGCACCAGAATCTTCTATATCACGCATCACATAGCTGATAGCCCTCTGTCAAATAAGATTGTGACATTCTAATCTACCAGTTGCAAGTGGCCCAGCAGTGTAAAAACCCCTTCGGGCATTGTACAGAACATTTTTTTTTATTAAAGCCGCACTGAGAATTCATTGATGCGGAAAATCTGCTATAATTAGGCCATACACCTCGATAGTACGGTGGCCGGGCACCCGATCAACAACTTGTTTTTTTCTAACAAAGAAATCATTCATGTAATGGTTAACAAAATGTGGTTGGTGTTGTTAAAGAATCATCTCATCTAAAAGCTCAAGCTTGTAGGTGAGGTCTCAAAATATGATTTATATTATTCTTTAACACACCCCCTCAAGTGAAAACCCTTTGGGCTTGAAACTTGCACACAGTCTCATACTACCTTGTGTTTGATTTTTTATCAAATAGAATGGGGGTGGTAAGAATTGAACTCATGACCGCTGGGTCAATAAGACTCTGATATCATGTTAAGGAACCATCTCACTTAAAAGCTCAAGCTTGTAGGTGAGATCCCAGAATATGATTTATATTATTCTCTAACAGGTGTGAGAGGTTCGGTATTCTCATTCTTTTAAAAGAGATTTGGGGTTGACCCTTGCTTCTATATGGAGTTATTATTTTTTATGGATCTATCCGATGCGAGCGAGGATTAGTCTGGTTTGTGAATATAGTTTAAAGATACCTCCCCTAGCTGTGCCTCGCCCAGGAGTTAGGACCACCTTGTGGTTCATACCCAAAAAAACCCTAATCCCTAGAAGAAGTGCATTCCAAAAAATAAAAATAAAAATAAAAAATCAAATTACATAGCTACGGAGAGGAATTAGGAATCCAGTTTAAAGGACGACAACTATTATTAATATTCTAAACATAACAATCGAGAAAGAAGAGAACAGGTCTTTTGTTTCCTTAACTATGATTCATAAAATTCTTTTGTTCGAGTATTTACAATAGTTTGCTGTTAAAACTTACTCCGAATTGAAGGATTTTGTGCCCTGTTTTGCACTTTTTATATATATGTATATATATATAGTTTTGTAACCTTTAACTGGTTATCCTAACAAACGACATTTTATACAAAAACAAAATGAAAAAATAGAAAGATCGATGATCTTATATATTGCCACTTGCCAGGGAACTTGGAAACAATAAGTGATTTCCACGATCGGTTCCCTCTCTGTGCACCTACACCTAGCCAGGCTATTCCCACCGTATTTATGGTGAAAAATGGCTGATTTGGACACCACTCCTTGAATGGGGGGGTTGCATTAACGCATGGCTGGATGTCCATTAAAATGGGAAACGAGCCCTAGCTAGCGGTCAATGGCAGAGACAGAGTCCGGGACATTAGTCTTGTGCTTTTACCTCTTCCGAGTGTGAGCTCATTGTAGAATTTCAATTCATTATGGATAGCTTCTTCCAGATAACCCAGCTGCCAAAGATTTCTGTGTTCGTGTGCGGGACTTTATTCCAGTGCCCATCGTATAGATGTAGCACCCACCACCACCACACAGTGCTCAAGTCACTCCATGGCACGTTTCTTTGGTGGAAATTTCTCAGACAACTTATGGAAATTCAGGTGGCCTTTCTCAGGAATTAGGAGGCAAAAATTGTGGTCTACGTTTTGATGGTAGCTCGACAGTGATAATCTATTAACATGGTTGGTGTGATGATGATATACAGGGGCAGCTCAGCAAAAACCTAATGCAAAAGGCAAACGACGAAAATAATTGTATTTTGTTTTTGGTGTGTAGATTATCAATCTTCAAACACTCGTACTCAGCTATAGGCTTGCTTGATTTTGGAATAATCTGAATTCAAGATTCAAAACAACAAATAGTGTTCATACCATGCATTTCAATATCGCATTCGAAGAATGGGGAGGCGTTTTTATTGGTACGAGGCAAATCTGCATGGGCATTTCCCACAAGGATACACTGGCTAGGACCGTACAGGAAGTGCCTAAATTAAGACCAAAATGGGAAATTGGAGCAGGAGGGGTGCCCTATTAAAATCCATGCGACGCCGTAAACCAGAAATTAAGGGCAGAGTGGGAGAGGGGTGGAGCAGCAGATGGGACCACGTGCAAGGTACATGACCCGGCATGCACCGTAGGACACGCGTGTGTGCGCGCGCACCAAATTTTGACCCAGAGCGCAGGGCATGCACCCAGTTTGCTGGCAATTTGCACATACCATGTT
This sequence comes from Salix arbutifolia, assembly GCA_025169955.1. Lineage (NCBI taxonomy): Eukaryota > Viridiplantae > Streptophyta > Magnoliopsida > Malpighiales > Salicaceae > Salix > Salix arbutifolia. The sequence goes on from CM045911.1 coordinate 11,702,065, forward strand.
GTGGGCATTTTGTTTTTTCACCACCTGCTAGTCTGTCGTCGTCTTCTTGCCTCTTTTTTTTATATAAAAAAGATTAAATAAATAAAATCCTGCACATTCTAATTCGAGATTATAAATAAACCTGGATGGGAGGGAAAATACCTTAATCACTAAACCAAAAAATTTCTATGATTTGAGATCAAGACCGTGTATCATATCATCATAAATGAACGCCGAACTTTGTTGGCTTATTTTTCTTCGCGGACACAGTGTGATCTAGAAGCTGGATGGTTGGGTTTAATTTGTCCTTCAAGTGGCTTAATTTCATCCTAAAAAAAAATTAACTCAATTTTATAGGTCCTGAAATATATATGATTTCAAATAATTTTATTTTTATTTTTTTAAAAAATATTTTTGAAAAACAGTGTCAAACTTTTATATAGATGTGTCGTGTGGTAAATAAGAAGATATGAATCAATACTTGTTAAATAGAGCGATTTTTTTTTTATTTGACCTAACCTTTTACACCCCTGTGTCTCAATTATTCAAAACATCTTAATTTGTTAAATGACTTTATATATTTTAAAAATTATCTCAATATATTGTCTCAACAGTTATATTTTAAAAATCATCTTACTTTGTCTCAATAGCTAACTTCTATCGAATTGCTCTATTAATTAGATATGTATATATATATATATAACTTTATATTCAATGAAAACCGGACCTACATGCCGGATCATGAATGATTTCATACGATACGATACGCAGATGACAAATAATTTTTTTTTAAAAAACCTCTCGCCCAAGCCTTGCCTAGATCAACACCTAATCAATTCAATCCTTTCAAGTGTTATGTATTTTTAGATATTTTTATTATTATCATTACATTAAAATAACTAAAATATATTAAAAAATGTGCAAGTTGTTTTAAGAAAAATGGTAAACATTAAAAAAAAAGTGACAATATATATAAGCTATTAAATCAGGAATTTTCTCCGTATTGTTATTTATCTAATTCTTTTTTAATCCCTTGTATTTTGGGTTTGAAAGGGTGTCGTGGAATTTGAGGTGGAGTGGGGACATTGCGAGGAAAAGACACGAGACATGGGTGGTGCACAGTCACGAGCCATGACCCATGAGCCAGGCTAGGGTTGAATATTACTCCATGTAACCTTGGACCCGTATCTGCGCATGATATCTACTATTGGATGATCAAGCAAAAGCGGGGACCCTCCCCACCTCGGAAGACTCATACTCGTGTCACATAAAGTTCGCAATAACAAAAAGGCATGGCATGTGCCTTCCTTTCATTTTTATATCTAACTCATGTATACACGTATTTAAAAAATATTTTTAATATCAATATATTAAAATAATATAAAAACTCATTTCTTATAAAAACCTGAGATAACTAAGATTTTACTCGTTTACCTGCATCCACAAAATATATTTTACAGGATAGAGTTTTCTTGTATTAAAAAAAAAAAATTCCTACACTGGTGACATTAATGTAAAACATGGTTTCTTGCTCGTGTTTTTTTAGGAGAAAACTAGCGATCGATCGATTCACTTGATCCGACCATCAAATGGAGGCAACGAGTCCCAACAACCGCATTTGGCCCATCTTTTTTTTTTTTGAATGTTTCGTGTGTAAGTTGTTGGAAGTAGTCATTACCCAGGCTTTAGGAGCATTGACAGCTCTGGAGCAAATATTTAATTAACTCGGGCCATTTGTGTCCCTTTGCATACCATCCCTTTCATGCCATGGATGCCTCTGGCTTGAATGTTGGTTAGACAAGAGGAAGGTGCACAACTACTTTGGCTACCTAGCCAGTTCATCAAATTTTTCCTTTTCTTTTTTTGGATTCAACGTCTATCATTCAAAGCCAAGTTGCTAGGTTTTTCTGTATATACCCTCAATAAAAAGGATTTAAATCTTGTCTCGAAACAATAAATGTTAAGAATATCATCATCATCATCGCAAGAACAAGAAATTTACATTACAAGCTAAACTAAATATTTAATAGGTGTATCAGTTGTAAGAGTTTGAGATTAAAAAATTTGTTCTTCACATAGTTTTATGTTCGGGCCTTGTGATTGTTAATATGATGATAATTGAAGATTTATATGGTCATCAATTTCAGGTGCTGTGTAATTAGTCTAGTACGCACAAATTAGCCCAAACACTCACGTTGATAAAAAAAACAAATTACAAGCCAAGCTACAAGTTTCAAGTACAAAGTCATTTATATTCATGAAGAAACGAATGGGGTTCTGAATTACAAAAAAGAAGAAAAAAAGATACAGATTGCCTGAAAAATACTAGCCGCGTGCAAATCCTGAAGCATACCCACTCAACTCTTCGAAACCTAATTGATTTGTCTACAAGGCTGGTTCGAGTTCTATAATTGAGTTTTTTGAACAATTTTTGTTGTTGGTGATGATGTGGGCGTCCTTGTTCCTGCTAATTCTTCCTTGAATATTCCTTTCTCCGGTCTCTGCTCTTGAGTAGATGGCAGCATCCCTCACGCCATTTTCTTATTGACACGTCATCTTATAATTTAAAAGCTGTTTATTAGTCAAAATCCTGAAGTGTAATACACTCTAAACCCTGCACTGGAATATGCCTGTCCCGATAAAATAAACTTGGAAAAGTAATCTGCTCTGGAGCGTGTAGTCTTCTTTGAAAATCAGTCGGAATTGACTATTTAGTAGTGGTTTTTAAAGTATTTTTTAATTAAAATAATATATATTTTTTAAAATTATTATTAATATCATCCCATCAAAAGAATTTAAAATAAAAAATAAAATTCATTTTTTTTCATTTATTTTTTCCAAACACCCCCTCATCCAAACCACATCTTGATCGAAATCTAGATAATGTGTTTTTGTTCATGGGAGCTTTAATGAATTCAAATCGTCAAGATGTGTTGAGGTGGATTTCTAGGAATTAATGTTTTTGTTTTTCTTGATAAAAGTTACGGCGCACCGCTAGAATATCAATTAAGCTGGCATATAATAGTATAATACTAAAAAACTTAGGTTTTTTTACTAATAATATAAACAATAAAACATCTTGATATATATATATATATCTATATATATATATATAATTATATATTTATTTTAATTATTTTATAATAATTTGGTTGATTCGATCGAGGTGCACTAGGCTATGGGCTTGAGTGGCGGGGATATACTTGTTTTTTTAATTGTTTAAAAAACTACCAGATTTATTTTTGACATGATTTTAGTTTTATTTTCTTATTTTTAACATCAATGTATTGAAACTAGTTAAAATTTCTTTTAAAATAAAAAAAAATAAAAAAATAGAAATTGCAGAGTGATAGTTTTTAAAACACATGGTTAAATGAGTCCCTTTCATAATGTGTTTTTTTAGTAAGGTGACGGTTATTTTTTACAATATTTTAATTTTAAAATATATGAAGATAATATTTTTTATTTTTAAAAATTATATATCAAAACAATAAATAATATTAACTCCAACTTTTAAAATAAGATTTTAGAAGTTAATAATATTAACTTCTAAAATTAAAAAGAAATTGATTTAACTCCAGCATATCACGAGCAATTATATAGTTTATTACTACAACTAGCATTTGAAGCCCGAAACTCATTCCCAACATATACATACAAAGACATACGCGAAGTCTAAAGGTCCTCTGCAAATAACTCAACACCTACATTAATTAAATACTAATAAATAAATTATGTCTATCAATTATACTTTATAAAATGAACAATTCTCTAGGTTAGAAGTTTAAAATAAAAATTGCTTACAAACTTATTATATATATATAAAATAATAATAAAATATTTCTATAATATTTTAAAAAAACACTATTTATATATATATATAAAATAATAATAAAATATTTCTATAATATTTAAAAAAACACTATTTATAATTTTGATCTATAACCAATTTACCTTAAACGGGCCCTACACGCTCAAGGTGTTTTGGGGGCACTTTCGATTTTATTTTTCAGAAGTAGCAGTTTTTTGGAGTATTTTGTCGGGCTGGTGTCTATTATATATACATAAAAGAAAAAATAGAGGGAGCAATCAAATTTAATAATATTATATTAAGGTATTGCTTTTTTTAAGAATCCTGAGATCTCTCCAGGACACCCTCTTTCTTGTGGTCCGTGTCTGTATATATAGCCTTTCTTTCTTGAGAGAACTAAGACATGTCCCTTGGTTTAGTACTAGAACATCGCAGAAGGATCAAGAATTAGAATGGGTAGGCATCAATTTCCTCCTTTTCTTTTGTTTTTGGGTGATGGGTTTCTGAAAATAAGGTGATTAGTCGTGTTTTATTCCAGCTTTCAAGGATTTTTGATGTGGGGCATGTGTGTTTCTTAGTTATCTTGACCTTGTGATCTTAACTACCACTATTTTTTTTTTATGCCTCTAAGTTCTGTATATATAATATATACATACTATCCCTTCTTGGTTTTCTTAAATTTCTCTTTTTATTACAGAAACAGTGAAAAAAAAGATGAGTTTTAAGGATTCTTTAATAATCAAGGGGTACTTCTTATAGTTTTCCGTACTGTTGGGTTTACCAGGAGTGCCTGTTTTCTCACTGGTCATGGTTCATCTCCAAGAAACCAACTTTTGCTTTTATTGGCTGGTTTTGTTCTCATAGTTTTTTTTTCCTCTTCAAATTTTTTAATGTCTACAGAGGTCAACATGAGCTTTTCAAATGATATGGATGATGAATACGAGAAACTCTTTAGGAGATTGAATCCACCCAGGTATGTATTATGCAGATTCGTTGTCTTCTTTTTTGAATTTTCAAAGTGAAAGTGACCTTCAATTTTGATGTGAAACAGATTCACATCCATTTTGTTCACTTCTTTTTCCCCTTTTTTTGATTCCAGGGTTGTGATTGATAATGAAGCTTGCAAGAATGCTACTGTCATAAGTGTAAGAGTTCTTGTGTCCTTTTTTGCTGGGCGTGTGCTCTTCAATCTTGACCATCATTCTTGTTGGTTTTTGGGTACTAAATATTTCATCGTGTTACAGGTTGATAGTGCTAACAAACATGGAATACTTCTTGAAGTTGTGCAAGTCCTCACTGATCTGAACCTCATCATAACCAAAGCTTACATATCTTCTGATGGTGGCTGGTTTATGGACGGTGATACTTCTTTTCCTTTTTTCCTTCCTTTCCAATCCAACTCTTCTTTTGAAGTATGAAAAGTTGAATATTTACTGTTTTTTCCCCCACCAGTTTTTAACGTTACGGATCCTGATGGAAACAAGGTTACTGATGAAGCAATTCTAGATTATATAACAAAGGTGAGTTGTGAGTTTTTGATTGATATTATTTCGTTGAGGTGCAAACAGATCTGATTATTTGGTTTTATCTCCAGTCTCTGGGGCCAGAATCCTGCTATACATCTTCCATGAGATCTGTTGGGGTTAAACAATCTACGGACTACACTTCAATTGAATTAACAGGAAGTGACAGACCAGGACTGCTATCTGAAGTGAGTGCTGTACTCACCCACCTAAAATGCAACGTAGTGAATGCAGAGGTCTGGACACACAATATGCGGGCAGCGGCCGTGATGCAAGTAACTGACGAGGAAACTGGGTCAGCAATTACTGAGCCAGAGAAGCTATCTAGGATCCAGGAACTTCTTTGCAATGTACTGAAGGGCAGCAACAAATCTAGGGGAGCTAGGACTGATGTATCTCATGGGGTCACCCATACAGAGAGAAGGCTTCACCAAATGATGTTCGCTGACAGGGATTATGAACGAGCTAACAATGAGGAATTAGATGAGAAGCAGAGACCTAATGTGAGCGTGGTTAATTGGTACGAGAAGGACTACTCAATTGTAACTATAACAAGCAAAGACCGGCCAAAGCTTCTCTTCGATACAGTTTGTACATTGACAGACATGGAGTATGTAGTTTTTCATGCTAATATTGATGCTGAGGGCCCAGAAGCTCATCAGGTAGAAATCATTTTTCTTTTAATATCCCCCCCTACAAATGTGTTTAGGGTCGGCTGCTTTTGCACTTGATTTTTTGGCTCGTGGATTTATGGATTCTTTTGTAGGAATATTATATCAAGCATATTGATGGGTCCCCTGTAAAATCAGAGGCTGAGAGACAAAGGATCATACAATGTCTTGAAGCAGCTATTGAAAGAAGAGTATCCGAGGTGAGTGGACTATGATTCATTCAGATTTGAGACCATTCTTAAGGTTTACTCTTAAGATTCTCCTTGTATAACCAAAACCATGCATCCAGCCACTATGGTTTCAAGCTACTCTGTGCTACTTTCCTTGCTATCTAAATGCAGACCTGTTCTATATAATTGTATCGATTACGTTGTTGCTGAGGAGATGGTGAGTTGGATGAAGTTTATATACCAAAGACCTGTTATAATTTTATTGCTACTTCCTGGGAACAGCTGATAGCAGAGGCTTGATAGATATATTATGTTTTTCTAGCTGTTCTTTGAGAGGGTGTTTCCCTATTTTAGATGATTGATTTGTTTCTTCCTAATTCAGGGTTTGAAGCTGGAGCTATGCACCATGGACAGAGTGGGGCTGCTATCTGATGTTACTCGTCTCTTTCGAGAAAATAGCCTTGCCGTCACCAGAGCAGAAGTGACAACCAGAGCAGGCAAAGCAGTCAATACATTTTATGTTAGTGATGCATCAGGCTCTCCTGTTGATGCAAAAACCATAGATTCCATCCGGCAAGCAATTGGCCAGACCATACTGAAGGTGAAAGGCAGCCCTGAAGAGTTGAAACCTGTGTCTCAGGAATCACCCACCAGGTTTCTCTTCGGAGGTCTCTTCAAATCCAGATCTTTTGTCAACTTTGGATTGGTCAGATCTTATTCTTGAGTAAACCTTTAGCTCGCTCCGCCTGTGCATAAAACCCCACCAGCCAGAAACACTCACAATAGATAGATCTCCAGTCCTTTTAGCACACCGTGTGGCTTAAGTTTAGGAACAAAGTCATTTGTCGTAGGAGGTAGAGACTAGAGAGAGCCATAGAGAGTAGTTGAAGTGCTTGTAAATACGCCTGTTGCCCCTTTATTGAGCTTCATTTGTAACTGTAGATCCAATCTGATGTTGGAGCTAGGAAAGCAAAGAATCACAGTGGAAACCTCTGTTCTAACTTGTGCACATTATTTTCAATTTAGTATTTGTTTCCACCTGACTATGCTGTAGCAATTCTTGAGTTTTCTCTGGCTTGTTTAATAACAATGTTCTGTTGAAGCATGGGTTGTTTAGTATTGTTTGCAAGAATAGGAGCTGTGTTTGCTCTAATCTTGGACTGGTGTCCAGTCTGGAGCATAAAAAAAGGGGTCAAGATTCAATGCCCTGTTGGAAAGGATCATATTATGGAAAGGAATGGCTCGTTGAAACTTCCAGTTCTTCATTGGTGGATTATGGTGTCAAACTTGACCCAGCATCCCCTCCATTTTGGTAATTAGACACAATTGTTTGGTGGCGGCTAATGTTATTGGCAATAATATCTTCAATCCCCACCAAGAATTTGGATTACAGATCTTTAAGGTCGCTGTCTGATAGAGACAGGGCAATTGGAAAAGATCTTAAGTTGGTTTATGAAAGCACGAAACCCTATCTGAATATTTGGTCTAGTTTCACCGCGTGGTATAAATTGTTTTTTAAAATAATTTTTATTTAAAAATATATCAAAATAAATTTTATATAACACCCCTGAAAAACTAACTAAATAACTGGTGTTTCCTTTCCCACGTCGAATAATTCATTTTCTGAACACCTTATAGGAATTCGGTGTTGCTGTACGGACGACCATGACTCCGGTAATGGTTCGACCATGTTTTTTTTTAATCAATGTAATTGTCTTGTGTGTATTTGATTAATTCTATGAACCCTGCAAATTCAACCATGGTTCTTTGATTTGATTGGTGATTGTTTGGAAGAATAAAATCAACTTAGAAAAGAAAAATATCTGCAATGATGCGTTTATTAAAAATCACAAGAAAATAAATAATTTTTTGTTTTAGGAAATTAAATCATATAAAACATGAAAAAATATACATGAATTAGAATAACATCTTCAAAAATAAATATATACAAATAATAATAATAAAAGCAGTCATTGTTTATAAATATTAAATAAAAAATCAAGAGAAGATATATTAATTCAAATATAATTTATTAAAAAAAAAAATTTAATAGCATTGAATTTTCATTAAAATAAAATACTAAAGCACGCGAGGGCCTCCAAGAGCAAGTAATGGGCGGGTCCTATTTTTTAAATGCAATTAAAATGAACACCAATTGTTTTTAAAAATATCTTAAAGGTTGTATCCTCTAGAATTTCTAGGATCTCGGTTTTTATGATGGTCGACAAAAATGAGACATGTCTTTTCATTTAAAAACTTTTTTTTAATGCAAAACATCTAAAAAAATTAATATAAACACCTTGAAAAACCCATAAATAACCCTGCAAAAAAAAATCAAGAACTCAAAATAAACCCTAAAATAAAAAATCTTTTTAGGCTTGGATTTGGTTTTGAATACAATTCCAGAGTTAAAAGCTCATGTTTATAGTGTTCTGCGCCCTAGGTAAAACACTTCGACACAAATATTAATTATTCTAGGGGTGCACCAGTAGGGTTTGTCCCAGCGGTAGATGGATGACGTCCCCTTTCGAGTGTCTCAGTAATAGTTGGAGAGTGCTCCTCTTCATAATATCCTGGTTCGATTTCTGTTCGGTATGTTTATCACCCCCGCGGTGTCTTACATGTTTGCTGGGCTTGCGGGATGTTCAGCGGGTCCAGGAAATAGTCGAGGTGTACGCAAGCTGACCCGAACACTCCGGTTATCATAAAAAAAATCTAGGGGTGCAATTGGTGTAAATACTATTTTTTTTCTATTTTTGATGACTTGTCTTTCTTTTCTCTCAAATCAAAACTAAAAATAACAAAAAAATCTTTTACATAATAATTGAACTAAAAAATACCGAGGGATCTAGTGTGTATATGCTATAAAATTTGAGGACTAAAATAAATATACTATGTGAGCTTGGAAACCATCACTAATATATGATTATTTAAAACTAAAATCAATTATTTGCTGTGGTCCCATCGGAACAACAAATAAACTACCCTGGAATTCAGGGGCACGCAATGTGTGGCTTTACAGTCAGAGTCTCCTTCGACCAATTATGATGGATGTGGACTAAGACCCTGTTTTCACTTTTCAAAGCGTCTGAAATTACTTTACTACAAAAAAAAAAATGTTTTTTTCATAATTATTATTTAAAATTATTTTGATATTGATGTAAAATAATTTATAAACGTGAGAAATATTATCTTAACATTTTTTTTTAATAAAAAACACTTAATTCCAAACACCATCTAAATTTATAGACAGAGTTTAGTTTAAAGCCACCTGTATATTAAAACTTCACCTTGATATGATCGATTGCCCCGTTTTGCATCTCGAGGCGGTGATGTCTACCGACTAACAATATTGCCGGGAGTGGCCACGTGGCTTCTCTTACCGATGCAACGTCAGCATCGCCTAAAAATATTTATTTTTTACTGATAGTGAAAATAAATTAAAAAATATTTTAGTTTATTTTTAAATAAAAAACATCAGAAATAATCTTGATAATAATCTTAAACGCTTATTTAAAACTTGAATTTTGCAACTTGTGTTCATTATTATGTGCTGGAAATTATATATTTTTCAAAAGATATCATCACAAAAAATATCTAAATTATTGTAAAATAATTAAATGGAAAATCTTTTTTTTTTGGTATTTTTATATATTTTGATATCCAGATATTAGAAATATTTTTTAAAAAATTAGAAATATTATTTAAATACATTACTCCTATAGCTCTGCACAGACGAGGTTGAAACTCAATGGTGATAAACATATCCCGATCCCTGAAATTTTTAATCCGATTTTTTGTCAGCGTTGGTTTGCATCCATGCCTGGGACACTGTGCGAAAACACAAGAAAATTCAGGGACGGGAACATGAAATGAACCTCCCTGGTTCCTATGATCGTGACGGAAACCTAAAACTCAAGCCTTGGATTTTCTTTCCATAATAACGGAGACATCTTGATGTCAAAAACCACGTTAACATCACCGAAAATATATAGAAAGCACGTGCCTCGATCAATGGCAACCACTCACCCCCTTTTTTTTGTCTTTTCTTCCTAGAGACTTGAATCTTGTTTATAGGTATTCTCTTCGTCAACGCCATGTGATTTGTGGAGCTCCAGTATTTGACCAATAAGTTCCATGGTTTGACTACAAACCATAGCTATACACTGCCACGTCAATTTGAGATTTCACCTGCATGAATCCCTGAAGACAAGAACCTCCCCAGCCCCGCAGAAATAAATAAATAAACAAATACATAAAATAAAAAGACGTGCATTGAACGGAATACCGATAAGCCCCGTCAGTTGCTTTTCTCCCTTCCCTTCCTGCCTGGACTAGTCAACAGTCAACGCTCTGAAACATACGTGCGAGCTATAAAATGCCAGCTACACAAGACGATGAAGGGTCTACGTGACCCCGAGGCTAGTTATTCAAGATGATCAGCTAAGCTAGCCAGCTAGACTGGCATGGCAAAATCGTGGCCATGGATCTCTTAATAAATTGCTACAAAGCTCTGATTGAATGGTGTTTCTGATCATTATTTTATAACTGATGACTGTGATTCGGTTGACAGAAGAAAAAAAACCCTGCCCAGATACTTGTCTGAAACTAAATGGTAAGACGCGAAAAAAGAAAAAGTAAAATGTACAGGGAAACCAAAACTGTCATCATGTGCTTCCAGGTTCTTGTCACTGAAAATCTCGAGCTATTAAATGCGTGCAAGGATTCCTCCCCCACATGAAGGATAATAAAGAAAAATGCAAAGATTCTTACATCGACAGAAACAGAGGCAGCCTCATCTCCTCACATGATGAGTTTGCTAAGAGCTATCCAAAATATATATTCTATTATTTTTCAAACCAATCTACGTTCTCATCAAAATTACACCCCCTTTTCAGATACATTCCTGCATGGTTTTAATGCATTTTTCTAAAATAAACATTTTAAGATTCAAATTTAAAAAACCAAGAGATCATTCAATCTATCCCCTGTAGTTATGGGTTCCCTATATGTCTGATTAGCTGACAGGTCCCTGTCAGCAGCTAGTTTTGCCAGAACACATGGTTTATTATTAATTCTCCTGTTCCAATCAATTGCTTAAATAATAAAATGAAACCAGTCAAATGTCCACCAAATTATAAAACTTCAAGAAGGAGAGGAGATCTGAGAGATGAAAAGGTGAGGCAGCTAAATATAGAAAATGGAGGATTATGGCGAGGAGTTTCCTGGTTTTCAAACCTGTGTTCACAAAGAAGAGCTGGAATACAGGAGGCCATTAAGCAGGTTACAGAGGAGAGCTCCCTGTCAGCTGCCGATTAAGCCTGGTAACAGTGCTCCTCTGGAATGGAAGAGTGATCCTAAAATTTCTTCAGCATCAGCAGAGACTTCTTCGTTTGATTCATTCTACCACAGTAAAGACCCTATTCCTCTTCTTTCCCCTCTTGTCTTGCCTTCCTTGCTCGAGTCTTCCTACATTCAACAGGGAAATCCTCCAAAATCTCATTGAAAATGTGATTAATTTCCTGTCTTTGTATGGCCATTGGCTTTGTATATTGAACAGATTAGTTTCTTCTTTCGTTCATCGCTGAAAACCTGACAGATTTTATGGTGTACGTAGTCCATGCTCTACTTGAAGTATAATAAGGGAGTTACATTTTTCCTTTTCATTCTCTTTCTGAGATGATAATAAAGCCATAGCAAGTCTTCTCCTTCTCCTTTTTTCTTCATCTTTCTTTCTTTCTTTCTTTTCTGGTATCGCATCATATTCAACAAGGAATTGTGACTTCAGAATGTTGCAGGACATGAACTTAGGTTATACAATTGATGCAGCAGCACTATTTCCCCCCATATTTGCAATGGAAACTACATGGTTGCTCCAATTGAACAAGGTCATCAACCACTAGTCCCAGAAATTTAAATCATGTTAAAGTTCAATCTAGCTAGCAATTTCAACAGGAAACGAAAAATGGAAGTGTGTGTGTGTGTGTGTTTATAAACCTGAAAACACACGAATTCATATGTTGGTCATGAATAATACATGCACCAATTTCAGATAATTATTTTCGATTAGAAGAAATAATTATTATTAAATCAAGCATATTTACATTTGTCCAACAGGGACAGATGCATCCCAAGGTAATTATGCTAAAATTATTGACCATATTTATATATATAATTATCATTTAAACTTACTGCATCCACAGGAAAGAAAGATAGAATAATACAGGTGGTTTATTACCGCCATAAGCTGCAAAAACATGGAAACACCAAGCAAGACAAGTCCGGACATATATAGCATGTCTGTTACCGTTACATTGCAAGCTCTGGGCTCACCGTCATTCGAAATAGGTTTGGGCTTGCATGGGCTTCTCATGTGGATGCAATGTCTACTCTCTCGGCTGGGTCAGATCCGCCTGGGCCTTTTTTTTCCCATGTCACGTTTTCTTTTCTATCTCGTGTCTACCTATTTTGTTTTTATATTTTTAGATGGTAAATAATTCACCCTTCTAATTATTTCCCTTTCTATTTCTCTTTTTCTATCTCCCCGTCTTTTTTTTTCTTCATATTTTAATTTTTAAAGATTTTGTTTTTTCCATACTACATTAAAAATATTTTATTTTATTTTAAAAAATTATTTTTGATATCACAATAAAAAATTAATATAAAAATATCAAAAAAAGTTAATTTGAAATAAAATATATATCTATTTTTTATAAAAAAAACATTTTTAAAATACAGATAAACAATATTTGAAGGAGAAAATAAACACTATTAAAGTCACGTGAAAAGGAAAGTTTGTATTTGCAAGTAGTTAATCTCCACTTATTACCTCTGGAAATATAAATAGGGTTACCCTTCCCAGGGGCACCCCTTATTTTAAGCAACCCTGATCTGTATAGCCTTGCTTCCCGGAAATTCTCACGTTGACAGGTCACAGCCCAGTGCTGGAGAATCTTCTCTCATTTGATTCGTATTTTTCTATAAACTGAGTATGGAATATTCAAGTGGAAGCATTTATTTTCAATTGGGTCCCACAAGTCCAATTAGGTTCCTTAGATGATCTTCATTGACTTTTCTACAGATTTTTATTTAAAAATACGATTTTAGATTTCATAATAAAAGCAAATCAGATGGATAATATTAACAGAAATTGAGAAAAGCACCCAGCTGAAAAATCGGAAAAACATTAGGAGTAGGAATCTCATTATAAATAATTACACTGTCAAATTATTTTTGACATAAATATCAATTTTTTTAATTTAAAATAAAAAAAAATATTTTTTTTTTCAAAATAACTTTAAAATGCGGTTACGGTTACAAGTACCCTCACTGAGATTGAGTTGAGCTTCCCCAGGATTTTACTTTTTAATACTTCGGATGACTCTAAACTCGATAAAAAGAACAAAACGCTGCGTTTAACGCATTTGTTTTATTCATCCTCTTCCAGAATCCAAGAGAATAGCAAAATCCCTACCTCTGCGGTCAACAGCCAAAAGCAACTCTTCAATGACAGCCACCGCATTATTTATTTCAAGGAGAAAGGGCAGAAATAATTTCAGTTTTGGGAGCTGAAGATCAGTTCAAGAAGTCACGTAAAGAGAGACAACGAGAGAGTCTTTGCTGCTCGTTCTTACTGTTTTAATATTCACCGACTATACTAATCACTGCCGTGACCGTGAACCAAAAAAGCTTCAATTTTTAGAGCCTAAAAGAGGGATAACCGAGCTTATTTTTTGTTTTATACTGCGACTTTGCCCAGCCATTCCATTTATTCTCCAGGTACTTAAACTATGCTTTCTTTTTCTATCCAGGCTTCTGAGTTTTCTTCAAAACTTAAAATTAACTTCTGGGTTTTGTTTAAATTCAACTTTTGTAGAAATGTTGAATTTGGCTTTACAACTTTTGTTTTACAGTAGTTTTGTATGGTTTATTGACTGATTAATTGCGAAGGGAAATGGTTATATTTCGATTTCTAGTAGTGAGCGGTGGATACAAGTAAACAGGACCACAAGGTTGCTACACTTGCTCAAACTTGAGGACATTTTGAATTGTGACGTGTTTTATCTTTTGAAAACCCAGAATGGATTGAAAGTCCAATTAAGGTTTCCTAATTATTTAGTAAGCCAAGTTCAATTTTTGTGTGTGGTGTTCTGCATCTTTAAATTGGGAACTAACTAAGCATATGATAAGGCTGAATTTTTGTACTGATAGTTACTGGGTGGTTACCTTTGCATTGTTGTGACATATGACGCATGTTTAGAATGCATTATACTGATTGTGTTTTCCGATATTGGATTAGATAATGGGATTAACGAGAATTATACAGTCAATGTGTATAATTAGAGATTGGGATTGACGACACACAATACAGGAGTACTGTTTGGGCTAGAATTTCATGATGCATGTTACTTAATAGAGACTAGATGTCGAATCAATGTCTGTCTTTAAATCTTTTCCCTCTATCGGGAAATCATTGGAAGTCCTTGCTTCCAAACTTGCAGTATTGGAACGGGATAGATGTTGCATGAATTCTTGCTTGGGGAACTTGTAGAATCAATGTCAAATCCTTTTCAAGACTCATCCTCTGAATGGAGTTTCTAGCAGTCAGAGAAATCATCCACAAGAGAATTTGACTGAAAACTAGTTGTGTTTTAACCAATTAGTTAGCATATGTACACCTAGTCCTTTAACATATTTCCCTCAGTTATGCTAGTTGCCTTCTGTACTGAAAAAACATACTCCAAAATTGTTGTGGTGCACAAAAGATAGTTTGATGTTCAAAAACCTACCATGCATGCCCAGATTATACCAGAAGGTTATTATAATTAATGTAACATATTACCTCTATAATTTCCTCAATTTACAAGATTAGAGAAGTAGATTAGGCTTGCTTAGACAAGACATGTATAAAATCCTTACGCACCCTTTCTATCTGACATCAGTAGACAGATAATGGACTATGAGAAGGCTTCCAGTTCTGAAATAAATACATTTCATTGGGGGCAGTGGTTAGAAAAGTAGAGATCTGCATCGGCAGGACAGCATGAACTAATGATTTTGAAATTGTCCTGGGCATGCTGTACATGGCCTCTTGTTTATATCAAAAGCATTACAAGAGAATGATGTAAACATGATCTCTCATTAACAGCTGATGGCATCAAAGTTTTAATTTTGGAAGAGTGTTGGACTTGTTTAGGGATTTTGATTACTACATCTAACTTTTTAAGATCCCTGATATGCAGTGTGCATGTATAGGTTGTTTGTGATCCAGACATGGTTGAGAACTTGAGAGTTCCTCACATTTGTTATAGTTTCTAAGAAAATGGTTTTAATCACTTCTGTAAGCTTATGAGCTTCAAGATAAAGTTGCCTTGATTCCTTATGTGCTCAGCCAAATGCCCTTGTGTGATTTATTGGTGCAATGAGATCAATTTCATTTTAATGTGCTTCTGCCAGTATTAATGAATTAGTAGGTTACATTAACCCACTAGGCCGACTTGGTGACTTTTCTGAGTCATTTCCCAGATCGGGTCTGACAACTATGCCCGCTACCACCACACCATTAGCTGCAACCTTGCCCTGTTTAGATTTTTATTCAATGACCTTTCGGTAACCCTTAATTCAATCACCATCAATATGGGAAGAAGGATTTCAACACCATTGCTTATTTGATTTCTTTCTTTTTTTTCCTTTGGATTACTTTAGTTTGTATGCTTATGTGAAATTGTAAAGCATGAATAAGAAGTCCCAAAGCTAGAAGGACAATTTTTTTTAATAAAATTCTCTAGAAGATTAAATAAATGATATTATTTTGCAATAATTAAAGTTTCCTTAGTTACAACAATATTAGAAAATTCATCAAACATAAGAAATTATGATAAATTGCAAAATTATTTTCTAATTGTAAGAATTAATGTCAAAACTTTCCATGTGACGTAAGAACTCTCAACAAGAAGGAAAAAAAATCCTGGCAATTAGGTTTCTTCTGGAAACAATACTTTTCATCCTTAGGACATTATATATATGTATATATATATATATATGTATATATATGTGTGTGTATATATATATATATATGTATATATCAAAACTGATAGAAATTTCATTGACAGAATAACTCGATATGTTCAAAAACTATATCAATTTTTTTGTATCCTCTAATAATATAATATAATATATTATCCTGGTAGGAGGAATTAAAAATAATTATGATTCACCAATGTATTATAACTCATCATACCAGGTGAGTAACTATTGTTCCAAAACCAACTTCTCATGCTAATTTGAATTTGGAACAAGAGAGGGTCACATCTCAGTGGTAATTGCTGCTGAAACTTCATCAAATATGTTGCAATTTGTAACTGCTTTCTCCACTTGTTTCTCTTTTAATGTTTGTACCAATGCTGCTAGATAAGTCATGGATACATGTGCCTTCATCTTCAAAAGACCTTGGAGCACACATGATTGATGGAACAATATGTCAGTGTTTGAGTCAAACTTCCAATCACACCCTCAGCAACAAAACTAAAAAAAGAAGGAAGCCATGACATGAAATAAAACTAAGTCTTAACAAATATCTTTTGCCTTGACTTTCATGCGAAGTTCTTAAAAATACCAACTTAAAGTAAATTTAACAATGGAAAAGATAATAACAAAAAGAAAGAGAGAAGAATAAGAGTGAAGTGAAAAATTTAAAGAATTAAAAAATAAATAAAAACAATATGAAGAATTACTAGGGAACGCTGAAGGGATAAAGAAAATTGGATAAAGAAGATTAATATACTAACTTAGATTAATTTTTTATTAAAAAAAGCACAACAGAAAAATAAGGGGAGAACTTGATCTGGATTAAATGAAAAGAAAGGGAGAGTATAGAGGTTATTCTTGGTGTAGGACTTGATCTGGGAAGAAAACAATAAGGGGTGGCAAAGGTCAAGGGAGTCTTGATAATATTGTTGTGATTGATTTTGATAGTGATGAGTTTGAAAATGCTGTCATCATTGATTTTCTAGAGTGTTACAGCTGAAATTAAGTGGTTCTAGTGTTGTTAGAGAAGATGATTTCCATGCATAATAAGCATTGATGATGATGACAACGATGACGGCAGTGATGTTCATCCAGATGTTGAAATAGAAAACAGGACCAAACAAAAATCAGAACCTGCTGTTTGATCTAGTTCAAAAAATGAAAATTTTGAGAAAGTGAACTCTAATGACTATATTACCACTGGAGATGGAGTTCTAGGTTGTTTTTATCCCAGTGCCAAGATGGGAAACCCTTTTGCAAAATGTAATCAGAAAGGTGAAAACTTTTCAGGTTTGTGGAAATCGAGAGCACATAAGAATATCCATTTGTATTGGACTAGTGATGATCTTTATGGAGGAGAGACATTAATGGGTGGTGGTAATATTTCTTGTAACAAGTCTCAAACTGTAATTGGCCTTGATAGTAGGTTTCTCCAGGATCTTCTTCATGGTCCAGTCAAGATAAGAATGATAAACAGTATCATATACAGGTTTTGACCTAACTGTTCCAGTAAAGCCGTGAACTTGAATCTACTGAGCTTTTACTTTTGTCTTTGTTCTTTGTCGGTGTTGATATTTTCTGATGTCCTCTCCATAAATTTCAGGTTGCAATGCTGATCATTCTTTTTATTCTTTTTTCATAAGTTTTATGATATATGCATGTCAAAAGGCAGAAATGTCGCACATGATTTTATAAGCTTTATCAACAAAAGAAGGGACAAAATTAATTTGGAAAACAAAGTTGTAGAAATCTATGAGTAAATAAAGAAATCATTTTTTTTTGAAAAAAGAAGAAGGCAAGTGTAGGCTATCTGTTGCTTGGTCCTGGCTTGCCAAGTCCTCACGCAGCTGGATCAGATGCTTATGGCCAGCATCCTTAATCATTAAAGAAAAAAGAAAACACCCTAAGCTGTTTTCAAAGTTTTGCTTCCTTTTGACTGGCAGCAAGACAGATAATAAGAAAGATGTCATTGTCTCGGATTTCGAGGATCACAAGAAATGGAAGCTGTTGGTTTCTCTCTCACCGACCCTCATCGTATGGATTCCTGCTCTCCAACAATTCTCACTCCTCTACTCCAAAGGTAACACTAACAATTCTTGTTCTTTATTGATTTTCTCATATTCTTTGACATTGGCGAGCTCATTCTCCAATGGAGCTCTTCATTCTTTTTCATCTTGGCTTGTTTCGTTGGTTTTTCAAGTGTTTGGGCATGGAATTGGAAGGGAAAATTGAGAATATTGCTTGCTTTTCTTTTTTGGAGCTGTCAGGTGAGCTGCAAAAATGAGGAAATGAATTGATAGGTTTAGTTTAGATCATTGTCAAAGCTGTGTCTTACTAAAATACTGCTAATGTAATTGCGGCAATCAAAGCCAGTGTTTGGAGGGCCTTTTGGGCTTGGAATGAACTTAAATAAAATACTCAAGCTTTTTGTCTCTGTTTAAATTGTCGGTATGTTTTGTGTACAGGGTTTTCCTGGTAATTTGTGCCAAATAGAGCTTTCTTGATGAGTATCATGATGTGCTAACCCAATCATATGTTAAAGATGACTGAGAAAATGCATAAACAACTGTAGTTTAAATCTGAAAAGCTTCAAATTGTGATGGAGTGACTCTACTGCAAATGCAAAGGGCATACAAATTATCATTTGCTAGCATTGCATTACCCTGCTTTATGATTTGGAATGAAACTAAAACTAAACATCTGTGATGAGAATTTGAATTTTTTCAAAAGTTTAGTCTCATTACACATTGTTGGACTTGAGAAAATTGGATGTTATTTTAATTTTGGTAGCTATCAATTTCTTTAAAGGATCAATAAGGTTTAGACCCCTTGTCTTATCTAGAAAGTTTTATTTTGGGATTATAATTTCATGTTTGCGTTAAGCTTTATACGTGATGTTTTAGGAGCTCCATCAAATAAGGTTTAGACCCCTGTTTTAATTAGAAAGTTTTATTTTGGGATTATAATTTCATGTTTGCATTAAGCTTTATATGTGATGTTTTAGGAGCTCAATCTTTTATCTCTATTTAAATTTTCTACAGTTGATTGAGACCTACAATTGTCTTACATGTGTTGTGACCAATTATATTCTACTTGTTTTTGTTTGTGGTGATTAGTAGGTTTTTAGTTGCAGAGAAACTTATTCATGGACTGTACCTTCCTTGCATATTTTCAAGCATCAAATTCATCACCAGAGCAGCTCCTTAGTGGAGGTTAGATGTAGCTCTCTCTTCACTTATAACATGTACACGAGACATTGGAATGTGGAGGTTCATGATTATGGGATATTTGCTATTAGTGAGTGTTCTGTATCTAAAGAACCAAAAAGAACACTTCAATTATTATCCAATACTCTTCAAAGATGTTCTGTGAACTTGGTGAGAAGTTTCATTAAAAAAAAGGTGTTATACATTATTGGAAGCTTAGCGATAAATATGATTATGGACCTCTTGTTTGGAATGAATTAACATTTGGGTTGTTGAGTTAGGTTGTACCTTGATATAGTCGCATTCCAAATTTATTTAAAGATTTTAAATCCTTTCCTCCTTAAAGTTGAGGCCACAAGTTTTGAATTTAGAGATCTTTTGAGGTTTTATGGTGTTGGGAATTAGGGTAGATATAACATAAGGTCCATTCCCTTTTATCTATTTATTCATCAAATAGCAAAGGTTTCACAGGGTACTTAGGTGCTCGATACTTTGAATTAGGTAGATTGATAGTTCTTGAAATTCTTGGTATATTTCAAGTGTATGAGAGGTAGTGTTCTTGGGGCTTTGACTGTCAAACACTAGTTTTTCTGTTACTTGATACTGCTTCTGATCATTCACGTATTTTCTTGTGTGCCATGTTGCTTACTCCTTTGAATGGATACTTTGTTTTCCAGGAACAACTTGACCCGTTTTCACTTGTTGCTGATGAGTTATCAGTTCTTGCTAATAGATTGCGGTCAATGGTAATTGCTGAGGTATTTATTCTGTTTTTTTGTACATGTCATATATACTTGGTGGCAGTGATGTGACTTTCCTTTCTAATCATACCAATTTGATATGATGTGTTAAAATTTGGATTCAAATTTCATTTACAGGTACCAAAGCTTGCCTCAGCTGCTGAGTACTTTTTTAAAATGGGAGTAGAAGGAAAGAGGTTCCGTCCCACGGTAACTGCAATAATGCTTATGTGCTCATTATTTGGGCGTGCTTCAAAAATGTGTTCTGCTAGTGTCTTATGAGCTAATGTAATCTATGTTGAGTCTATTTTGGTGCCTACTTTCCTAAACGGAAGTTGTCCATATAGTTTGTTGCCTGTTTGAAATGTTTACTGTGTTTGTGCATAATTTACTTTTTGGTTGTAATTAGTATGCAATAATGTTATTGCAGCAGTGATTAAAGACATTTAGCTTGTGGCTTTTAGACTTGGAAAGTGTCTCAAAGTTCAAACCTGAGGCTTTGTGACTTAAGCTCACAGTAAGGTCTGAGACCTCAAGTTTATTATTGATTCTCCTCACTGTACTTGAACTCACCTCACATTCAGAAAATCAGCCCGTTAGTCAATTTCAATCCAATATCCTATGTTACTACTTTTTACTATTTTCTGGCTTGGAAACTCTGCAATTATGAAAACATATGAATAAATAATTTTAAAAAATGCATAGGAAGAAACCATGATCAACTAACATTGCCTATGAAACATTTTGTCTAGCTTAAGTCCTTTGAACTTAGTCTGAAGCAACAAGCAATTGATTGTTTCTTGTTGCAGTTTTCTAAATGCTTAATTATTTTTTAAGTGTTATCAACTGAAGTTATGTTTTTTTCCCTTTTCAAATTCATCATATAACTTTTAAATTCTGTACAGGTTTTGTTGCTGATGGCAACAGCTTTGAATGTGCGTATACTCGAAACAACAACTAATGATGTAGGAGATGCCTTGACAACAGAACTAAGGAAAAGACAGCAATCTATAGCTGAAATTACTGAGATGATCCATGTCAGTTTCTCATGTTTCAGTATTTTTCTTTTACCAAATGTCCTTTTGCTATAACTCCATTCACTCATGCTTTTGTATCAAGTGAAGAAACATGTTTGTTATTGCTTCAGTACTGATGCAGCTGTTTCACGTGCTAGGTGGCGAGTCTGCTGCATGATGATGTGTTGGATGATGCAGATACGAGACGTGGTATTGGTTCGTTAAATTTTGTTATGGGCAATAAGGTACTGTGATTTTTCTTTTCTAATTAAGTTCCACTCGTCTTTTTTATTTTTATATTTTATTTTATTTTATGTTATGTTATTTATACTGGTATTGGGTAATTCTATTATACAATTCTAAATTCACAATTTTTTTTATAAAAAAAATGTGGAGTTGGAAAGTACATTTGTAGTGTAAATTCTTTTCACATATTGCTTTTCAAACCATGCTTTCTCAATCTAGGTTTCTTGGGAGTTATGTGTTTGAAATTATTGTTGCGTGTGGAACTTCAATTGCTCGTGCTCATCACTGCATGGAGAATTTTGATATATTATCCAAACTGTTAATTCCATCTGACCTTCCAACACTGCCAAGGTTGAGGCTCCATATAAAAAGTAGAAACATTTGTTGCAAGGATAGACAACATCATATTGGAAAATTATAGTGGCTAAACATTTAGGAGCTTAAGAGGTTGCAGGTTTGGATGCTGATGAAACTTGATTCAAGGGTAAAATGTCGGTTGAGCATTGCATCAAGTTCCAATAGTATAGAGATATTGATGGGACATGACCACAGGTGCAGAAGTTAGGTATTAATAATATGGGACATTACTGGTAACTATGTAGAACCAGTAATTTCTTGAACTGTTAAGGCAAATTGTATCGAGGAAAACACGAATAAATCTTCTGGTAGCTATATGTTTTTGGAGGGATTATAAATTTTGTGCTCAGGAGCTCCCATAGCTATATGTTCTGGGGATGCTCAAGTTGTTTTCTTATGAACTGTCTGCTTGCTCTGGCCCTTTATTTATATTTGTCTTTATTAATATTTAATATTTTTTCCAAGGTACTGATCATGGTGATAACATTGACTTTCCCTGTCAAGATCTTTTCATAGCTTTTCCTAGCAAATCATATGCCATGTAATTCCCTATGCATGTGGCACTCTACTAGTAGTTAATCTGTTAATGAACAATAGTATCACAGAACTCTCCCATCTATTAGTGGGACCCCCCCCCCCCCCTTTAAATTAGTATTTTGCTATAGAGTTCCATGTCATTTTTAGGCATTGCTTAGAATAATAAAATTGCTGAGGATTGCAGCCTAAGGTCTTGTTTTCATTTTTATTGCAGGTGGCAGTACTAGCTGGAGACTTTCTACTTTCACGAGCTTGTGTAGCCCTTGCTTCTTTGAAAAACACAGAAGTAAGAATACGTTAATGCTGTTCATCTAAGCATGCAAACCTAATATTTAACAATAATCTTTTCTCTATTCAAGCAATGATATCAAGTCTTTCCACACCTCTTGGTTTCTTTCAATTTTAGTTCCAAGCTCAGAAGCTCCTCAAAAGCAAATCCTTTTTCTTTGAACTTGTTCCTAGTCGTAAAAATAGTGGTGAGAAAAACATTGGGGATGAGTAGCATAATGGATTGTCAAGTTTTAACCTGTCTTCCAATCTCAAAAATAATTCCCTTTTACTATTGTATTTTGGATTTAACTGAATAACATTATTTTGGTGTCAAATTCATCACTTGTCAGTTCATTGGTCCATGCATTTCCATGTCCCATGATCAATGAGATGAGTTAGTAATAGTAAGCACCATGACAAGGACACAATGTTAATTTTTTTGTTGTGTGCTGTGGCGCGGGTGGGGAGAGAGATTTACTTCATATTTGATCAGAACTACTGTTACCTGCCTGTAGGTTGTCACATTACTTGCGACAGTTGTAGAGCATCTTGTTACTGGTGAAACTATGCAGATGACTTCAACATCTGAGCAACGTTGTAGGTATGCTGCTTGGCTTTCACTTTCCATAAATAATTTGCATTTATTTGATTGGGATGGAGAATTAAATCTGTATGACATTATGAACTCTCTATAAAGGTTTTTGATCTGAATACCTGTCTTCTGATAGCCATTGATGCTCCATTTTGTTTCTCACTTTGCATCTAATTGTTACTTGGATGTTCATAGCAAACTTTTATCTGGCTTGCCTAATCACGGATTGGTGGCTGCAAGTTTCCTTTGAAAACAATGGTCCAAACATGTTCATGCCGGCTGTTTATTGTTCTAGAGATCATTTAATTTGTAATAGAAGGGATAAGGCAGGCCATGACAGCTTGGTAGATTTTTTGTTTTGCCCTTATATCATTTCTTTTCACCAGGTGGTTTTGATTTCTAATACCAGTTTTTTTCTGATTGTCTATTATAATCGATTGCTTTCTCCATGCATTTCCCTTTCACCACAAGTGGTTTGGGTCAATTGCAACCTATAATGAAATCTACTGTGTGTCAAAGCACCTCAAGTACTTGTTTTGGGCTGTTCTACCTGGAAACCCTTTATGGCCTTAAAAAAATTAAATGGTCCTGTGTAGTCTAGTGACCATGAATGCTTTTATTTACTTTTACTTAATGTGTTCTAAAAAGATGCACTTGTATATGAATTTCTGGCTATGAGGCACTTCTTTTTACTTGTCTGCATATTGATGATACCTTGATTTGCAATTACACCTCAATGATCTTCTGTTTTTTGGCTTATTTGACTTAAACGGCGTTGCTATTGCAGCATGGAGTATTATATGCAAAAGACCTACTACAAGACGGCATCTTTGATTTCAAATAGCTGCAAGGCAATTGCCCTTCTTGCAGGGCAAACAACAGATGTTGCAATGTTGGCTTTTGAGTACGGCAAAAATCTGGTTTGTGATTATTTTTTTCTGTTGTGGGGAGGGGGGGTTCTTTTATTTATTCTAGGCTGTATTTTAGTTGGTGTGGACAACCCATTCTGTCCATGGCTGTTCCTTTTGCTATATTCTAACTGTTTTCTTTTCCAGGGATTGGCATTTCAATTGATTGATGATGTTCTCGATTTCACAGGCACTTCTGCCTCCCTCGGAAAGGGTTCATTATCTGACATTCGCCATGTAATTATTCTATCCCTAATATGGTATCTTATGGCTGGAGATGATATTTGTTGTAAGCTTGAACTGGTTGTGATTGAACAACCTCATTAAATAGTTATCAAGTTTGCATTATTTCCCATGAAAGAAATATGTACTTTGCCAACTGTCTTATGGGCACCTTGCTTCTTAATCAATCATGCTTTATTTTTTTTCCCTTTGCAACAATGTTTTATAGTTTTGAATTAGTTCGAGACTTGTTCTCAAATAAGATTTAGAACTGGCAATCATGATTCAATTATCTTCTTATGTATATGCAAACAAGAGATAACTAATCCTCTTTTTTATGGTGACACTCATTCTACAATGACATTACAAGTTAAATGCTAACTATTTTGTTCGATACCAATCAATCTCTTATTATTATGAAGTTGGATAAATGCTAACTATTTCAGAAAGGTTATTGCATAATTAGGGCTTTAGATTTTCCACCTGTCAACTTCTTGGGCTTATACTGTCCCTGGGACCAAATGACATAATAGTGGCTAAACTTTTTGGTTGTCACTTGGTTAAAAAATCCTTAGCTATCTTTATTAGCTTTGACACTAAAAGCATTCTTAGTTGTATGTCGCACTGGATTGATATGAGCTATTTACACTAGCATGATGGAGAATAGTGTATAGCATTTGATCTCAATGAACCGGTTTCATGTTTTAAAATCCTTACATTTGTCAGTGTCATTTCATTTGTGACTTGAAGACAACTTTCACATTCTTTCTGATTCTGTTACATTTTGAGTTGTGCATCAGAGCTAATTTTCATAATCTCATGTTTAACAATATGACATTTTATTGTAGGGAATTGTAACAGCTCCACTGTTGTTTGCCATGGAGGAGTTCCCTCAGTTGCGTTCAGTTATTGACTGGGGCTTTGACAAGCCCGAAAACATTGATGTAGTAAGTTCATCTTCATTTTTTTTTCTCAACATGAAGTTGGAAATATTTTGATAAAGCTGAAGTTACTGCAGAGAATTGCAAAAGTCTACATTTGTTTTTCATGGTTTTTATGTGCGTCAGTTCTGTGACGTGCCTAACTTTATTGCTCAGTGTCATCGGGCAACAAAAAAGCCTATATTGCATGCATTTGTGTTTTCAATCAGATGACTCTGAAACTTAATGATTCTGATGTCGAGACTATCAATTTTAGTGGACTTTAGCTTTGGCATTCCAATATGGAATTTTGGAGAGTGCTTAGTATTTTTTTATTATTCAAAATATTTTTAATGATTTGGAACTCCTTTTTGATTAACAAAATTGATGAAAATGGGCAGTGGTTTTTTATGCATGAGGTAAATTACCAGATGTATAATTTGGCCCTTTGGGAGGTGTTTGCTATTGGGCATTCCCATTTTCCACGGAGCATGATATGTTCATTTCGCCATTTCTATTTATGCAAACTCCATTGCTCTCTGATGTTTTCTTTACGTTGGACTGAGGAACTTCCTTCCATCTAATCCCCATTCCTTTCACTCCTTCGTTCATGTTTTACATAAGACTTTTGATTCCAACCCATAGGTAAATGATAGTGTGAATAAGCTTTCTTCTTGGTCTGGAGTTTGATGCTCTGATCATTTCTACTTTTTCTACTAATCATCTTTTTTTTTAATGTTAATTTATCCGAGCTGTCCTGTCTATGGATTCAGGCCCTTGAGTACCTTGGGAAGAGCCGTGGAATACAGAGAACAAGGGAGCTAGCTGCAAAGCATGCGAACCTTGCTGCAGCAGCAATTGATTCTTTACCTGAAACTGATGATGAAGAGGTAAGAAAATCACGGAGGGCACTAGTTGATCTTACTCAAAGAGTAATCACAAGAAATAAATGACAGAATAGGAATTCTAGCAGCATAAATAAATGACAATACGAATCATAGCAACAGCGTACTAGATTTGTGCTTATTTTTCATTTTATTGTCCCTGCATTTGAGGGCCAATCTGCCCTGTTGTTCCACATTTATTTATTCAATTACATAAATTCTTATTCCATAATATTTGTTTCAACAACCAGGCTCTTGTAAATTCTACTCTGTGCAGTAGAAAGATAGTTACAGAAAGATGGATAGGAGTTGCAATTAGCATTCCCTGGTGGGATATTGCTGCTTTAATCCATCGTCATCTCTCAATGAGATGTTAAAATTTCTCTAGTACTCTGCAGGACACTATTGTGTTGCGGAAATATCTTGTACCATGTATTCTCACAATAGACTTGAAGAAAAGTTCCTCAAGTAGCTACAAGGACGACGAACAATTTCTGAATGTTCCTAAAGTGGGGTTAAATTTCAATTGGAAGGTGTTATCTCTTAGGAGTGAATAGGTGAGAAATAATCTGAAAAGTTAGGCAGACATAAACCTGGGTTCGATGGCTCTGCAATCAAATTTTTTAGATCTTATTCTCCGTTTTGACGAGTACTGGTGCTGATGCTAGTATTCCAATTGCAAAACAGTAGTTGATCGAATTGTAGGTTGTAGATTTAAAGATATTCAATAGATATCAGGAATGATGATCAATCAATATGAGGAAATCAGTGTTTGATCTCCCTTTCTGACAAATATCTTCTTCATTTAGCTATCTGCCATCATTCCATCCTGAGAAAAACTTGAAAATCAAATTATCAATACCCCTGGTTTTAATATACAATCTTGTTGCCAAGATGCAACAATTTTAGGAAGAACATTTGCAAAGGTTGGAGAGATTGCTAGCATTGACAATTCTGCGCTACACACTCTAGACAAAATCATTTGCTGCTTCATTTTCTTTGCTGTATATGTACCCACACACACACCACCACCACCACCACCACCACCACCACCACCGTCCTCATCCTCTCGATTTCACGAGCCAAGTTAGTCTGAGATGAAGTATGGAGTGTTTGCTCGAGTAAGTGCTTAAGATTGACGTTTAGTTTTAACTGTAAATGTAAACGTCTGTCAGCTAGGTAGCGTTGTCACTTCTTAAATATAAAAAAATTAAGTAGGAAGAAAATGGAGTAAATGAAATCCCTATCCGTAGTTAATTTTGCTACTATTTCTCTTATATGACGGATGTCTTCCTCATAGTACTAAACTTCACAATGAGAAGCACTCCCTGATTGAATACAAACATCACTTGAAATGTTCAAGAAACTCACCAAACTTCGAAAGACCTGCAAATCTTCATTACAGCACTTAAAAACTTGAACGTTCCTGTCGGAAACAAAAAAATGGCATGGATGTGATATCGCATCCCTCGCCTGCAAATCTACCATTACGTAAGGTAAAAAACGTCCCTCAAAAAGTTTCCGGGAGCTAAAATATATCAGTCCAACAGGACATGGCAAGTGGTAATGTTCTTAAGAAGCATTGCTAAAAAAAAAAAGAAAAAAAAAAGCATTGCTACAAAACACACACAGTCTAACGTGACAGGATCATTGTTAACAGCAGGGTTGTTGATACCATTCTGTTTCAGCCGGAACGTTCCGTACCATTAAAAAATCGAGATGAAACGACGTCGTTTTTATCTTGGTTTTAATTTCAACCTGTTTCGGAAATACCGGCCGGAACATTTCGGTACCATTCTAGGTGTGCCGTTTCGGCCTCAAAATCCTTATTTTTATATTAATGATGTAGAAGATGTTTGATTTATATTTCTTTTATTTTAGAACATTTTACTTTCATAATATTTTGGAATTTTAGAGATGTTTCTAATTTTAAGATCATGTTTGTTTGACTTTGTGTTTGTATTGTATAATTTAAAGTTAATTTATCTTGGATTTTAATTATGCTTGTTAAATTAATATTTTTTTTTCATATATATATATATAATTAATTATATATGAACAGTATAACCCCGAAACAGCACGCCGAAACGTTTCAAAACCAAAATATTCCGTATCAATAGAAAGACCGGAATGGTATCGACAACCTTGGTTAAGAGTTGAAAGAAATCTTTGATAATTGCCTTCTAAAATTTTGACAAGTTCTCTTGATCCAGATGTT
This sequence comes from Salix arbutifolia, assembly GCA_025169955.1. Lineage (NCBI taxonomy): Eukaryota > Viridiplantae > Streptophyta > Magnoliopsida > Malpighiales > Salicaceae > Salix > Salix arbutifolia. The sequence goes on from CM045911.1 coordinate 11,730,361, forward strand.
ATCTGAATTATCTCTTGCCTCTAAGCATGATTTCTGTGATTTGTAGTTTTTTTTTAAAATAATTTATCTTTCAATATTTTATCTGATAACCTAATTTATCTTGATTTAATATTTATAGGTTTATTGTCTCCTTCAAAAACACTTTAATATTTAGCTGGGTTTAGTGTTTATTTATTTTTATATAATTTAATAAAAAATATATAAATTATTAAATATGTTTGAATCTATAAGATTATGGGTGTGTTTGGTTAAAAATTGAACTTTTTAATTTTTTTTTGGTTACATAAATAATTCTTAATTTATTTAATTAAATATATGTATAAACTTTTAAATTTATAATTAAGGTTTTTTTATATAATAAAACATTTATAAAATGCCATCATATTTTTTTTTGAAACAGTATCTTACGTAATGAAATGCAGGTCGAATAACTAAGTGTTCCTAAGATTATGAAATAGATCTATAAAAACCTTTTTGCAATATAATCTATGAAATGAAAGGAATAACACTCGTCCTCCTGACTGCATCGGTTAGAGTGTGTTTGTATTTTAAATTATTTTTTGTTTTAAAGATATTAAATTAACATTTTTTTAAGTTATTTTTTATGATATAATATTCCGATATTAAATTTAAAAGAAATATTATTTTAATATATTTTTAATTAAAAAATAATTTTACAAAAACAGACCAATTTTTTCTTACTAACTAGACCTCGCTTTCTTTATTATTTATTTTAGCATCTTGTTTTTTACTTAAGAAAATCATTGAAAAAGTTCAGTTTGCTAAAAAAAACTCTTTTTTTTGATACGCTGTGTTTTCTACTGTTTTTTAAAAATATTTTTGAAAAATTTGAATTATTTTAGTTTTAATTTTAATTTTAATTTTTTGATATTTTTATATCATTTTAATGTATGAATATTAATATTTTTTTTAAATAATATTTTGATATATTTTTGAATTTTTTTTTATATAAACAACATCAACTATATTACTAAAAATTACATGATGTCATATGTGTTTTTCTTTAAAAAATAGGACTTTGTAAATTGTTATTATAACAATAAAAATAAACCACCTGGGGAGTCTGGTTTCTTACCGAACTGACAGCACCGAGCCGGTTTGATTTTTGGTATAAACCGAAATTGGCTCCCTTTTTAGATTGTCTCTCGGTCTCCGTTGTGCCCATTAAACCGTCGGTGAGTCAACTCGGTTATACTGACGAGACAGACCCCTCTCTCTCAGTTTTCGAAAACTGAATTGAAAGACATGGCAAACAGAACGAGTTCTTCAAATCTCCACAAATCAGTTGCCATCTCTAAAGGATACAACTTCGCTTCTACTTGGGAACAGGTTTCTTTCTTTCTTCCAATCTTTTTTAATGCGCTCTTTAATCATTAGATCTGGTTTTACCAATCTCGCCAACAGATTCGCTCACATCCACAACTCATTACTTGGTTCGATTCGCATTACACCGCTAGCTAGCTAGATTGCTATAATCTATTCTTTTATTTGTCAATTGCGGCTTGATTTTTGTTATAAACAGAATGCGCCTTTAACTGAGCAACAACATGAAGCAATCGTGTCGCTCTCTCATGCAGTTTCCGAGCGACCTTACCCTAACAATTTGGTGAGATTTCAATTGATTTATTTATTTTAATTTTAAAATTGTAGATTATGTGATAATTATCTTTTGTGTTTTTTCAGGCGCCAGATCATGCTTCTGTGAAGGAGAATGGTGGCTTGACAGTTTCTACGAGGGACAGCAGTTTTGGTGAATCTCAAGGCATTGATGCAGTTTTAGTCAATACAAACCAGGTAAAGCACGCCCGCTTTTGTTTATATTTACGTGACAGGTTACTTGGGATAATGGCACAAGTCAGTGCTCATAGTGTAGCTAGCTTGATAATGATTTGAATTTAAATGATGCAGTTTTACAAATGGTTTACTGATCTTGAATCGGCAATGAAATCAGAGGTTAGTTGTCGTGGCGATTATTCTTGTGCAAACGTATTCGGTCATGGATTCCCCCCCTCTTTTTTCTCCTGTTTTTTTTCTGTTATTAGGCGGAGGAGAAGTACCAGCACTATGTCAACAATCTAACGGAGCACATAGAAACATGTGATGATATACTTCACCAGGTATTTGTTTGTTTTATTATTCATTTCTTAGTGATTTTATATTGTTGATAAATTCTTTGGATGAAGTCATTTTTTTATTATCATTACTAATTAAGATACTGAGCTTATCTGAATGCAGGTGGATGAAACTCTTGACTTCTTTAATGAGTTACAGCTGCAGCACCAGGCTGTTGCTACAAAGACTAAGACTCTTCATGATGCTTGTGATAGACTGGTGTGGTTTCTCTTTCTTCTATTCACTACTATAGACTTATTCTAGAATGAGCTTTGGTTTGGTTCTGTGAATCACAGAATACTGCAGCTCAAATATCGGAATTTTAATTTAGATCAGTTTTGACTGGATGAGCTTGGTAACCATCGACTTTGTAGAATTAATATACTGCTTTACCTGAACTAGAATTTTGGACGAATATGCTCTAATGCCATTTAATTATTCTATAGCCCTTTTGTTATATTTTGAGTGTCATGGGTGGAACAAGCAGATTAATCTGTACTTTATATCCATTTTATTTTATGTCAACATTGTATGTTTTGTGATCTCAAATTTTAGGTAGGTTGTCATAAACTTAAATCTGAAAACTGTACCTTTGAGTATTTTAGATTGTAATGCATATGTTGGTTTAATTGGTGAGATGGTTGTCTCATGTATTGTTTCCATTGCAGGTAGTAGAGAAGCAAAGACTGATTGAATTTGCAGAAGCAGTTCACAGTAAGCTCCACTACTTTGATGAATTGGAGAATGTAAGGTTTGAATGCTACCTCACATAGAGTTTCAGTTGCTTAAAATGCTATGTTTTTTCATTATTTTCAAATATATCATAATTGTTTTTAGGTAGGTGAGAGAATAAGTCTTGTCTAAATAAGAAAAGAAAAGGACCGAAAAGTCTGCACAATAGAGAACTGGTTATCTTGTTTGCTTATATTGCTACACATGTTAGTAATTTACTATACTTCCATTTCAAGAGTTCTCTTAATAGCTTGCTATTTTTGTTTGTCTGTGTTCAAGAAGGTTTCATGAAGTATTGCCAGTATTGATGGAGTGTAATTTGTATTTTTGTGCAGCTTAATAACAATTTTTATGCTTCAAATACAAATGTTGGAAATGAGAAATTTCTTCCACTGCTCAAAAGGCTTGATGAGTGCATATCGTAAGTGAATATTTTTTTTTCATTACTGTATAAATTAACACCTCTAACACTACTTGGCTAAACACTGTAAGTTCATGAGCAGTATTGATTTTTTTTGGGTGGGTACAGTATTGAACTCTGTTTTATTTACTTATCACTTGTTTTTTGCACACCTTTAGATATGTCGAAAGCAATCCACAATACGCAGAATCCAGTGTTTATCTGCTTAAATTTCGACAGCTCCAAGTAAGTGATTGATGCCAGCAATGTAAAAAGTGATTGATTTTGTGAATGGAAAAGTCAAGTGTGTAAGGTTTTTTCCTGCTCCAAATGATGACAAAGTTTTCGTGCTTTTAACAGTCTCGAGCCCTGGGCATGATTCGAACTCATGTGCTTTCTGTCCTGAAAAATGCTTCTTCTCAGGTGAAGTATCCGTATTTACATAGAGATATCTTCATGTGTGTGCACACAAGCACACACATGTTTTCTTTATGCAGGAATCTCTGTGACTTGAATGTTTATTTGTGGACTTCATCAGGTTCAGCATGCAATTCGGAGCACCGGTGGCAGCAAAACATCTATTTCTGAGGGTGTAGAGGCATCTGTAATCTATGTCAGATTCAAAGCAGCTTCAACTGAGGTAGTAGCATCCTTTTCCCTTTTCTTTTATCTTGACATGAAGATGTGACAACTTAACTGAGCAGTGGGCTGATCTATAAATAACTTGTGAAAAATTTTATTCTACATGTGGAATAGAATTATGTTCTTTGATTTGATTTAATGTTTTGCACAAGCAGCTGACAATTCTAAGTTTCTTTAGCTTAAGCCCATATTGGAGGAAATTGAAAGCAGATCATCAAGAAAGGAATATGCCCAGATCCTTGCTGATTGCCACAAGTTATACTGTGAACAGCGGCTTTCCTTGGTGAGTTAATTGCCAGCTGTTTCTCACACATTGATTTACTTGCTCTTATTTACCTGCTGGTTATGATGGTACTTTCTGTTTGTTTTCTTGTATCTAGGTAAAAGGGATTGTACATCAGAGGATATCTGAGTTTGCCAAGAAAGAGGCTTTGCCGTCATTAACTAGATCTGGTTGTGCATATTTGATGCTGGTAGTGCACTTAACGAATATTGCTAACAGTAAACAGAGATAGTTGTGGGTCATGGATCATCTGGTTGATTGAATAGCATTTAAAACATTGCATCTTGGCATATATTATCCGGTTTGGATTCATTCAGTGGTTTGTGAGTGTTGAAGTCAGTGATCATGTTAAATTTTTGTGCTGATATAGCACCATTAATTAGTAACACATGAAAGGAAAAGTTGCAGCCTAAACACTTGAGGCTTCTGCATGGGGATGGATGTAACTAGGTTTTAACTTCCTTTCTTTTTTCAACTTAATTGCAACTTCTCAATGTTGATTGAAGCAAGGTTACACTTGCTTAATGCTTGGTTCCAGGTTGCATATTGAGTTGCTTTTTTTTTTTTTTGTGTGTGTAATATTCTTAAAAAATATAGGTGTTAGATATTAATATTGTCCAGTAGTCTTTCCATGACAATTTAAGTTTTAGGTCTATTAGTTCTCCAACAAGGTAGAGTAGCTATTATGATCCTATGTTCAAGTGTTCAAGTATCGACTAATTCCCATGCAAAACTATTGGCCTGCAACCAGGACTGCAAATGCAAAGCCCAAAAAGGTTTGCATATAAGGGGGCTTCTTAAGATGTTAATGTCATTCAACAACCTAAGCTTTTAGGTGATTGCCCTCCAATTGCATGTAAATGTAAATACTTCCAGGTCATGTCATTTTAAACTTTTTTTCCTCATGTTTTGGGAAGTCTAAACATTTTATTTTTTTTGCAAGGAATGATAGATTTGAGCCATTTTGTTGACTCAACCCAGTTCACCTAAATTTGACCATAATTCCAACTGAAGTTCCATGAATCTTTTCATTCTATAGACATTTTACTTGCCCCACAATACCTGCAGGTTTGTCAACTTGAGCACCAACTCTTTGATCATTTCTTCCCATCTTCTTCCGAGGATATTTCTAGTTTGGCTCCACTTATTGATCCTTTGTAAGTTCTTCTCTAGTGTTTTATTTCCAGGGTCCTCTTCTTTTTATTTCTATCAATATTACTACTATTTTGGGTGGAGGGAGTGGTTGGATTTGTCATATCCCCCTCTGTAATATTGTTTTCTAATAGAAATAATTCATTTGTTACTCACAGATCTACTTACTTGTATGATACACTGCGCCCAAAACTTATTCATGAAACAAATGTTGATCTTCTGTGTGAGCTTGTTGACATACTTAAAGTTGAAGTTTTGGGAGAACAACTTAGCAGACGGAGTGAGTCATTAGCTGGGTTACGTCCTACATTGCAGCGAATTTTAGCAGATGTTCATGAGCGATTGACTTTCCGTGCGCGGACACATATTCGTGATGAAGTATGTTTTTATATTGAGAATTTTAATATAGAAGCCTACCCTGGTTGTTTGTTTACATATTAATTTCAGAGGGCAGCTGTTGAAAAGTTTGTTCATTTTCTTTATCAATTGTATTTATCTGGTGATGGCATGTTCAAATTCCATAAATAATTGCACATAAAACTATCCTGAACTGCATAGTTCTCTTTCAAATTCACTTACTTTCTGTTATCCTTGTTGGGCTGTATGCCTGTATTAGAAAGCAATGCCATTGCATGAACGTGTCTGGGAAGCTTTTTAACTTAGGCTTGAGTCTGATATTTAGAGCACTTGCTGGTGATGGATTTCTCAGATTAGTTTAGCATCAAGTTTACCCCTTTGTCTGGATGCAGATATTATAAAGTGATATGCCTCTGTGTTTACCTCTCAATCACTAGTGGATTGCATAAATGGTCGAGAACTAAAAATTAACTCCAATGCACTGTGAAGTCAAAAGAGTTTGCACAAATAGCCATACTTTAAGATGGATACAAATATGTCATTCAATCTAGTACAAACAGAATTGTAGGGCATGGAGCAGTCTTGGAGTTTTTTCTCCAAGTGAATCTCCTTGTTGTAGTATCTTTGCAAGTTTTTGTATCACCATCATTACTGTATGTGAGGGGATTCTTTTGTTTCTTCTAAATGTTGGTTTTATTGATGCTTTCTCATGTTTATTTTGCAGATAGCCAATTATATACCTTCTAATGAGGACCTGGATTACCCTGCAAAGTTGGAGCAATCTACTGAGATGAAATCAGAAACTAATTCTGTAAAGTTTCTTACACTTACATTTTTATTTTCTCTTGACTAACTTGTGTGGATAATCATAGAGGGTTGAGAATGCCAATGCTTCAACTCACAGCTGATATTAAATGGGGTCTTGGGTTTAAATCTTATCAGAAATGACGCAAAGTTGGAAAGATTATTGGCATTTCCGATTCTTCCATCCCAGCTCCTTAGGTTCTTCTAATCCACAAGATGGGACATTACATGTCAGGATTTTACTCTTTGAAACTAAGTATTTGAGGACCTTGTAGGGGCTAGGCTTGGTTGTTCATGAGTTCATTTGTATTGGCACATCTATCTGCATGGTTCAATTTAATCCAATTGACAGGAGACACATCATTTGTCCATATCTCTGTGTTATGTCTGACACAGGTATCAAGCATAGTTTTTATTGTTACTGAAATATAAGGTAGCCATTGTCACATTTTGGTTTGACTAGCGGACTGGCATTGTGCAGTTGTCTGCTGATGGCTTTTACTAATTTTTTTGTTTCCAGTAATAAGTGAATTTTTATTTACCAGCATTGCTCTTTTGCTTAATTTTAATCTTTTTGGCAGGTTGATGAAAACCCAGATGTATTTAAAACTTGGTACCCACCCGTGGAGAGAACTATATCATGCCTTTCGAAGTTATATCGTTGTCTAGAACCATCTGTCTTCACTGGTTTAGCACAGGTGCTTGAATCCTTGGACAATTACTATTACTGAGGTTTACTTGTATATTTGGAAAGAATACTGATTGTTCTTTACTTGTTTTATCAATTGTTTTTTTCTTGGTTGTTATTTCTATCAGGAAGCTGTGGAAGTTTGCTCTGATTCTGTCCAAGTGAGTAATTTAAACATCAATTGCCAATATTTTAGGATGTGGTGATAATTGGAATTTCGTTGTGCTTTAGTATCATCTCCCGTTATAGTTATTAAAATATATTCTACACAGAAAGCTAGCAAACTCATTACAAAGAGATCTACAGCAATGGATGGGCAGCTATTTCTTATCAAGCATATTTTAATCTTAAGGGAGCAGGTTATTTCCCTTATTCCTCCAATTTGTTTATTTGGTGGTTATTTACTAGTCCATGCAATATGGTTTACAGCTTTCAAGTTTTGTCCTTTCAGATTGCACCATTTGATATAGAATTTTCCGTTACATACAAGGAACTTGACTTCTCTCATCTGCTGGTAAGGTTCACTGAAGCTAAAGATTAGTTAGGTGCACTATTTGATGTCTTAATATTTTTGCACCCAATTTTTAATAGACTCTTAACTGAAGTTTTTTTTCACTCAGCATCACTTTCATCGATAGCACAACAGTACTAATAAGAACATGGGTTACATATTCTAACTGGTTGATGGTATTAATAATATGCAATTTAAGTAAACTTTTATAACTCAACATTAATATTCTATTTTATTTGGCGTGTCATAGTTCCTCTTTTATTACTATATTTGTTTGTATTGATGTCTTATTTACATTAAATTCCATGCCCCAGGAACATTTGAGACGGATTCTTAGAGGTCAAGCCTCGCTATTTGACTGGTCAAGATCAACTTCGCTGGCAAGGACCTTGTCTCCCCGAGTTTTAGAAAGTCAAGTAGATGCCAAGAAGGTTTGTCTTTATCAAAACACATATCCTGAGAATTTACTTGGCTGCTTCTATCACCAAAATTATCTGGAGACATCTACCCCTATTATAATGTTTGGGCTGCCTGAAAATCAGTACTTTGTTGAGCATAAATGAAATGAATCAGTAAATGTATTCACTCCATAATAAGAGGATGTTTATGCTGTTTGTTTAACAATAATGATCCCTGGTTTTGCTTTTGTTATTTTTAGAGGAAGCTCACATATAATTTTGAGCCTCTTTACTTGTGAACTTTCTGCCTAACTTGACATGTCACACCGTGTGCCTTCAGAAGTTTAGTTTCACAGGACAATACAATAAATTCTAGAAACTTTGAAGAACCAATTGGTTTGCTCTTCTATTTGATGTTCATTTATTTAGTTTTGCTTTTATTTTTTTGATTTGCTGCTGTTTGCAAAAGCACTTCTGTCTGTAATAGGTCTGGTCACCATTTGACACCAGTATATGTTATTTGTAGAGTACTGTGGACACTTATGCATTCAGATTTTCTGAACAGTTGAAATCACTTTGAGAACCTTTAACACCTGGTCAAGTGGTTTGTGAAACCTTGTATATTATGTTACTGATGTTAACCCTTGGCACATGGCAATTGCATTGACTGGTGAAACATGTAGGAACTATTATTTTATGTTTCCTCTTTTTTAAATCAGTTATTACTGGTAGTTTGTAAGCAAACTATAGGAGCTGGTGGTGACTGGATTTTTCTTTTAGACCACACACTCCAACTGCAGCAAATACTATAATAGAAAAGTTTTCAGCACATAACTTCATATTTTGTGCTCACTAGCTAGTTTGCTTTCAAATGGTGATAATTGGACCTAAACCACTCATGTACACTCTTTTATTGTTGGATCATTCCCTGCAGAATACCATTTTGACAAAGGGCCCGTTGTTTTTTTCAGGACCTGGAGAAAAGCCTAAAAGCTACTTGTGAGGAATTCATTATGTCAGTCACCAAGCTGGTTGTGGACCCCATGCTTTCCTTTGTTACCAAGGTTCACTGCTCTCAAACGAAGAACGCACCTTTTTAGCATCTATACGCATAGATGTACTCTTTGTCTTTAGGAGATAAAAAGGCCCATGTGATTAATGAATGAAAGTAGAACAGACAAGGCAAGACAAACTTTATGGGCCATATGCCCCGGCTACTCTTGCAGAAGAGATAGAAGCCCGTCACATTGTACAATGATAGGATGCTTATGTTTTCTTTCTCAACTTGCTATAGTTCTAAATGGACAGACTGCGGTATTATACTCAGTTCTGGGTGTTAGTTCTACTAATCAGCTGCTGTATCATATATCCCCAAGAAAAGGGTGGTGGGGAGCATAGGCAAATTAGCCTAACCTACCAAACAGTACAATCATAAGCAATGGAGGTTCATATATCTTTATTTTCTCAGAATCTTTAGTATAATTTCCTACATTAAAATCCGCAAGCATGAGATTTTCAATCTATTTGTAGGTGACAGCTGTGAAACTTGCTCTGTCCTCTAGCAGTCAGAATCAGAAAGTGGACTCTGTTATGGCCAGACCACTTAAAGATCAAGCCTTTGCTACTCCAGAAAAGGTGGCTGAACTTGTTCAGAAGGTAAGGTTATTAATTATTATGTACTACAGATTCAGTCTCAACATGCCCTTTGAAATATATTTTTTCTTCCAGTCAAATATCCTGAAGTAAATTATTGATTCTCTTAGTCTGCATCAACATGCAAAATTAAGGGAAAAGCAAGACAGAGAGAACATATCTGGGATGTAGTAATACCTCCATGAGCAAGCCTGGTTGACAGTTATGTTGTCTGGAAACCATGAAGTGATATGATTTAGATCAAGCTGATTTCATTTCTACATTTCATGAATAGGTAAATGCTGCAATTCAGCAGGAACTGCCGGTGGTGATGACAAAGATGAAGCTTTATCTGCAGAACTCATCAACACGAACAATTCTGTTCAAACCAATAAAGTAAGCTGTTTTGACTTGTGTTCATGAAATGAATTTCCATATCTCAAACCTATGTCAGTTAAGACGTCTGTCAATGACAGGACTGAATTTGTTGCACCTACAATTACTTGCCCGTTCATCAAAAGCTTCAAATGCATTATCTTGGGTATAAAAACATGAAACTATATCTATGCAGGACAAATATTGTGGAGGCGCATATTCAAATACATTCCCTATTAAAAGCTGAGTATTCACCTGAAGAACAAAGCATCATCAATATGACATCCTTACAGAACCTGCAAGCAGAACTTGACAATCTCCTCTAGGACACTTATAAAGACTATATATAGCCTACGCAATTTTCACTCCTACCCATTTTCCCTCAGATTCTTGGCTATTTTTTAATATTTTGGAATTGTTGAAGAATTTCTGCACAGTCGATATTTCAATATATGATGGTATTATATATGTATTAACTCTATGCATCATCTCGAGGAACATTTAGAGATCCATACAATAGATAGTTGAGATTTTGTCTGTGAAAAATTGTTCTGCTCTTTTTTCTTTTTTTTTGTAGTTCGTTGAGTTTACTCAGTGCACTTCAATTCGTGTTTTTCTAGGATCATAATTGCATTTTTAAAGAAGTTTCTCGGTTCAGAAGAGCGAATTCCTAACTACATACGTCCTACAGTGTTAGCCTTTATATGAAGAAATATATTGTTATAATTAGATAAGAAATTCATCTATTTTTGTGATAAACACCATATTAGAAGGAGGACGAGTATCACTGATTATATTTGAAAGAGGAAAAGGGGGGGAAAGCAGTTTAATTTAAGACATCCAAGTTTATTCATAAATGTAAATCGAATATAAATAGTATCGCCTTTATTTATTTTCTTATAAATAATTTCATAAATGTCCACATTCAAAGGCCATGCCAAAAAGGGCTTCACTCTTTAAGCAATGCTGATGTAAAAAACAACATCAAAGAAATATTTTTTTGAGCTCCTAGATGGCTCATCTCAAAAGAAATATTACATGCCAGCAACGATTTAAGCATGGAGAGCATGATTTAGTTCTTGAAGTATAAACTTATTCCAATCATCCGAACATTTTTTTTATTAAAAAATAAAAAATAATCCATAAGTTAATACATAATTATTCATGAAATAATTATTAGGATCATCTTAGAACCTATAATAGTTTTTTAAAGTAGTGTAATTGAATACTCTCTCAAATATTATTCTAATATATTGATTTAAATATAATTTATATTGTACTCTTCTTTTAAAGATAAATTTATTAACACTAATATTGATTTTTTGTAGTTGAAGTATGATCGACTGAGTATTTCCTCTTCACTTTTTTTTTCAACAACTTTTTTTCCTCTCATCTCTTAACTTTGAGAGACTCAATGATTAAGATATAAAAACTAAAACTTGACATTAAAACAAAAATCCTTGAACATTAGAAACTAATATATAAAAAAACTAAAAACTTCAAGGACCAAAAAGTAGTTTTCTATGCTCTGTTCAATAGAAGAAAAAAAAGATATTTTTTAATAACTTTAGTCCATTTTGTTTTTTTTAGATATATTATATTTTATTTTGTAATATTTACTTTTAATTTAATATCCGGTTGTTTCTTGCCACCATTAATATTCCGAAAGCACAAAACTCGAAATAAACTACAAAACTTAAAACTATCTCAGCATAAAACAAGAGGGTGAAATTAAAAAGAAAAGGAAATATTGAAAGGTCTAAAGAGAAAAAGGACATCATGATCGGTTCTATGAAGCAAATTAGTGCTCGTTTGTCATTGCGATCTTAGCAGCTTTTAGCTGAAATTTGAATATTTTTTTTCATTTTAAAGACCGGTGGTTTGGTGTTTTTAGATCATTTTGATGTGCTAATTTTAAAAATAATTTTTAAAAAATAAAAAAACATTATTTTGATGTATTTCGATATGATAAGCACTGTAAAAAATTACCGCAATCACACTCTTTAATGGATAATGGATGGCGAGAAAGGCAGAGAAGTCAGGATACCAAACTCTGTACCCTTACCAGCTCTATTACCGTCATTTTGTCCCTGAAGTACGGGTGAATGAAGCAGAATTTTCAGATGTCAATGACAAAGCTACAATGAACCGTGGTCTGGCCATTTGCCCCTCATGTAGTCTCAGTGTGTGAGAGGATTGCAATTTCTGTTTTTTTAATGTATTTTAACAATATATTTTGTTTGAAAATAAAATAAAATAAAAATAATAAAATTAGATGAAAATTATAATTTTATAACGAATTCAACTCTTGTCCACAAAAATTCTCACCCTCCAAACACCCGCTTTGGAGCCCGGGTATTGTTTAAAGGCGAGCAATTAGAAGCATGAGTGATGGAACAATCACAATACTTTTTAATATTTCTTGGTGCGACAAGATTAGTTGCACACTTTAAAATAAAAGACATTTAAATATGTTGTGTTTATAAAGCATAATAACTTAACATGTAGTTTTAATGTCAATTTTCAAGCTCAATTGGTTGATCTAGTTGATGAATTAAACAATTATTTCACACAAAAATCATAATTTTATAAATCTCAAAAATATAATTCTATTAGAATCTTAAAAAAATATTGTTCTTATTGTAATTATCTTTTATTTTTAGTGTCAATGATGATAATCAATTTTACAATAACAAATGATTTTGATTAGTCCGATACGTATCTGCTACAGCTAGATGAGAACTTGATCCTTAAATAACATAATAGATGTATTTAAAAATCATCGGCACAAGTCTAGCCTTAAGAGAAGGGTTACTTGTGACAAATCAAAATGATGGCTCGATCATAATTTTTAATTCGACTATTAAATCACCCTTAAATTTTTATAAAAGCTTTTGAAGGTTGTTTTTCTTAGAATAGTTATGAAATCACTATTATGTCTAGAAAGTTTTTAGATTTAAAAATCTCATCTAGAAAGTCTTAGAAGCTGTTTGGGACAGCTTTTGAAACGTCGTTTCCAAAAAATTCAATTTTTTTTTCATTTTAAATGAATATATTTTGGTGTTCTTAGATCATTTTGATGTGCTGATGTCAAAATGATTTTTAAAAAATAAAAAAACATCATTTTGATATATTTCGGCACGAAAAACACTTTAAAAAGCTACAACAACAACTGTCCTAAACAGCCCCTTAATAGTTGTATGATTTTTCTTATGAATTAATTTATTAACTTGTTCTGGCCTTGTTTTTGCAATTTGGTTCCAGCGCTTGGTAAATAATAATTTAATAGGATTGATATAATTGAAAAATTAATTTCTTCGAATCCGAACTTTGAATAAAACATGGAGCTCGGTCACTTTAAGAAGCATAGTACGACACTAGAGTACATGTTAGGACAAGTGGCTTTTTGATTCTCGATTTTTATTAACGTTGTGGTTCCTATATATATACACATGCTATAAGCCGTCAAATAAAATAAAAACATGTAATATGTTTTTAAATTAAATATTTTCGGTTCAAGTTAAAACGCACAATGACTCACAAACACCAGGTAAAGAACCAATCAGATACAAGAAAATCACATCAGCACAGGTCCGTGAAACTCGTAAAGTACACACTCACGCAAAGGAGCAACGAGAATCGTTTGTGACCGATAAGCTGAAATCGAAGGGGTGGCAAAAATAAAGGAAACGTTGAATTTTCCACTGAAAAAAATTGAATAATTTTGAAAACCCTATCTCTCTGCCACTAGCTTAGTTCGTTGGTTCGATTTTTAGGAAATAGAAGAAGATTTCGAGTGAAAGGTAAGTCAAGTTTGGTATGCGATTTGTTATTTTGATTTTATTTTTTTCTTCTTTATTGTGGTTTTATTAATGGAATCGTGTTTGGATTTTTTTAATTAGGGTTTATTTCCATTTTTTTGGTTGTCCACTCAGTGTATTTGTTGGTTAATTGAAATTTGTTTAGGAAGACCTAAGCTTAGAATTTGTTGATTTGATTTTTTTAACAGGGCAGTGGATTAAATGAAGGGAAAAGGATTGTCGAGAGATTGTTATTGGCATACAACTCGATATGGGAAGAAAACGATAAGGGGCCGCAAAGGTCAAGGGAGTCTTGATAATATTGTTGTGATTGATGTTGATAGTGATGAGTTTGAAAACGTTATTATCGTTGATGTTCCAGAGTCTTTACAACAGAAATCAAGAGGTTCTAATGTTGTTAGAGAAGGAAGAAGATCTCCATGCATAATAAGCGTTGACGACGACGACAACGAGGAAGAAGAAGAACGTTATACAGTGAATGATCATGAAATTAATGAGCAAGTTGATGGTAACTTGGATAGTGATGGCACTTCTAGTCAAAGCAGTCCTGCCTCTGATCACATCGAGAAACCTATTCACAGGAATGCTGATGGTTGTCGTGTTGCCGAGGAGAATAGGCCCGTGTTCAAGTTGAGAAAGTGCAATAGAACTTATGCTGAGAAAACTACCTCTCGAAATCGTTATGGTTTAGATGTAGATGCTGAGAAAGCTACCTCTGGAAATCGTTATGGTTTAGATTCAGATGCTGAGAGTGATTCGTCTGCAGATAATACCTCTGATTGTGAAGTTATGGAAGGTTCTTTTGGAGAGGTTCGTGAACAGTGGGAAAAGGCTTCCCTAAAGAGAAAATCCATGCTCCACAAAGGTCTGGATGATCAGGCTAGTCCGTCCAGTTCTCACAGTGATGTTCATCCAAATGTTGAAGTAGAAAACAGGACTAAACAAAATTCAGAACCTGCTGTTTGCTCTAACTCAAAAGATGTAAATTTTGATAAAGTAAACTCTTTTGCCTCCACTGCTTCTGGAGATGGAGTTCTAGGTGGTTTTCCTTCCAGTGCCAAGACGGGAAACCCTTTTGCAAAATGTAATCAGAAAGACAAAAGCTTTTCAGGGTCATGGAAATCGAGAGCAGATGAGAATATTCATTTTCATTGGACTGGTGATGATCTTTTTGGAGGAGAGACATTCTCAGGTGATGGTGATATTTCTTGCAACAAGTTTCAAACTGGTAATGGCCCTGACAGTAGGTTTCATACAGGACCTTCTTCACGGTCCGATCAAGTTAATGATGGCAATCAATATCATAATAGTACATGTTCTCATGATATGGAACAAAACACTACGACAGAGCATTCTTTTCCAAATATCCAGAGAGGGCCTAGCTTGTACTTTGATGATGGGAAAGCAAGTGATTTGAATGACAATGACTCTTTCCCTGATGGTCACTGTTTTGATGAGATACATACTGTTAATAACAGTCGAGTTGCTTCAAAGGAGGAGGTTAAAGAATTTACTCAGGTGCCATCTTGTTGCAAGACTTGTTCTAATGAGGGAAAATGCAGAGAGAAGTTACCGTTTTGCACCAGATCATCTGAGGATAAAGTGGTTGAAAATGTTGTAGCTCCTATACAAGAAGTCAGTGATGAGAAATCTGATCATGATGAAAGAGCTCCTAGGGAAAAGTCTTTACAATGTCATGACACACTAAGTAAGCAAGGGATATCGAATTCTGCAGAAGGAAAGGAGGTGTTTACTGATTTTGCATCCAGCAGTCAACTTTGTTGTGAAGGGGACCCATTTTGTGCTTCACATGGTGATCTTTTGCCTTCTGCTGAAAGAGATATAATCAATGGCCGAGAAAAGCTCAAGGAGACTGATGAATACAAGCAAGCAGTAGAAGAAGAATGGGCTGCTAGACAGCGACAGCTACAGATTCAGGTTTATTCATAAATTAGTACCTTGATTTGTTGCTGATCATTGTGTTGTGCTAACAAAACATTAATTTAATAATAATTACACACATGTAAGATTGAGGTTGGTCTTATCACAATCATTGTCAATTAACTTCTATTACATTTATATGTTTTTTAATGCATTTTCAGTGATTGTTTTGTTGTGTATGTGAGTGGAGTTGTGGTCGAATTGGCAAAAATCAGGTTGGGTTGTAAAGCTAGTTTCTGCCCCACCTTTTTTTTAAAATCTTTTGAACACTTTAAGCCATGCTTTTGGTGCAAACCATGATCTCCAATTTGCTTTGGAAGACATTCAAGTTGATTTTTAGTATAATAGATAAATATCTGATATTAAATGACTTTAAAATGCTCATAAGTAATCATCTCATTTGCAATTTGTATGCTCTTCTCAGGCAGAAGAGGCCCGGAGGTTGCGGAAGAGAAGAAAAGCTGAAACTCTACGTATTCTGGACATGGAGAAAAGGCAAAAACAGCGTTTGGAAGAAGTGAGAGAGACACAAAAGAAGGTTTGATTCTACATATTCTTCACTTGCATTTATGTATTTAGCAGTGCACATGTTGACATCAGTTTTTACATGTCCTTATCTGTTATCTGATGCCAAATTTAGGACGAGGAGAATTTGAACATGAAAGAGAGATTTCGTGTTGAAGTAAGGAAGGAGCTTTATAGATTGGAGATTACATGCTTTAACATGGCATCATTACTTCGTGGCTTGGGAATCCATGTGGAAGGTGGCTTCAATCCCTTACCAAACCAGGCAAGTCAAATTCTTATGCACTCTGATTATACCATCTGTTTCTGAGTCATATCAATGCACATGACGTGAGTGAAGTACCAACTTTGCTTTTACTGATCAATGAACTGATCCGTGTTCCAATGGTTCTTGCATGTACCAACTTTGCTTTTACTGAAGGTTATGATACAGAAACCTGAATAGACGGCATTCCATATTGAGCTTTTATATATTACCTTAAACTAATTGGCCTGTAATAATCTTCTGGCAATGCCTTTTTTATTATATATACACACGTTTTAAGATTACAACGCAGATCTCATTCTCATGCAAGGAGCCTTGGAGAAGTGGCCACCGAGACATCATATATTGTTTGGTTCTGTGCATGTCTATGTCGTTTTATCCCTTTTAACTGTGTTTAGTGGTCATTTCAGGTGCATGCAGCTTATAAGCGAGCCCTGCTAAAATTACATCCTGACCGTGCATCAAAAACTGACCTTCGTCAACAGGTTGAGGCTGAGGAAAAATTTAAGCTTATTTCTCGCATGAAGGAGAAATTCTTGTCCACTTCATATCACTAAGCTGCAATGTAAGGTTAAAACACCACTAATTTTGTTCATTTGAGTTGCTTCTCATTTGAAACGTGCAGTATCCTTTTTATTGTATTCATAATTTTGTTGCTCGCCTCGCGAAGAGGGAAATCATATTTGTGAAGCAGTTATAATATTATCAGAGAAATTATTGTCTTAGAGTGTTCTTTCCAAATCTTGTGGGTCTGTTAAGAATAGAGTTTGTAGCACTGTGTCAATTTTACGAGGAGATTACATGTGTCTGATATCCATTGGTAAGCAATATTTCATTTTGCAGTTAGCATAGTTTCAATTCATTGATACTCCTGATTAAAATCTTGTATAATAATTATATATCTAAAAAAATGCGAATGCTGCTCTACTTCTGCAACCTTTTTTAAATCCAAAGCTTGGTGCTACAAGATGGTCCAGGTGTTTAGCTTTGATGGAATGATTTGGACTTGAGATGAAGTGTTCAAGTGATGCCATCGGGACCGAGGTAGGTCGTTGATTCATGTCTTACAATGGAAAATAAAAGATCAGCTTGTTAAACTAAATTTGTTTATGATTCAATCTGTGTTGAAAATTGTATACTTGCTGCAGCACCTAACAGTCTACACTTCTGTCCAAGGAAATCAAACAAATCGTCGGAAGTGTTACCATCTAGTAAGATAATAAAAGTAAACTTATGTATTGGTATCTCGATGATCGGGTAGGATCCCGGGTTTTTTTGACATTATTTGTTTTTCTTCCAATTTTGCATCTCATTGTTATTTTTTCGCACAAGGCTATCCTAACTTCACATAGCATACTAACTAAGTCATTTTTTTATTCTCTTTTAAAATTGAGTTTCTTAAAAAGAATTTATTATCCTATTCTAATTTCATTGCTGTTAATTTAGTTTTAAATTATTATTTTTAAATTTTTCTTTGTATTCAGTTATCCTATTCTAATTATTATTTTTTTGTTATCAAATGGATAATTGAATTCCTTTAAGGCCTTGTTTGTTTCAAGAAAACTGAATTCCAGGAATTCAGTTTCCTCACTTTCCAGTGTTTGGCAACACTTTGGAAAAGAAGTCAAAGGAAAATGATTTCCATCACTTTCCCGGTCAACATACAAAAACACTTTCACACGCGGAAAGTGTTTTCCGCTCCTGCACAAGCGGAAAACACTTTCCGCGTCTCTCTCTCACATATTTCCCACTTTCACTCCATTTCCCTCATCTCTCTGCGCCTCCCTCTCCAGCACATACAAATAATGGTTTTGTACATATATTCTTTTATGCATGACTATATTTATAATATTTTCATTCTCCAGTATATCATTCTTCATTTGCATTATTTATAATATTTATGCATGACTATATTTGATGTTAGGTATAAATATTTATTTCTTGATGTTTATTTCATAGATATTAAAGGGATAATTGCCTTATTTTAAGAAAATTATAACTCTTGACATAAACTAATTTGACTTTCTTCATATGGAAAAAAAAAACCTTATTTTAAGCTTTTAAAATTGAAAAAAAAAATATATTAATAAGTTTTACTTAAAAAATATTTCACAAGCTTATTTCTCTATAATATGATATGACATATATTGTTATATTTTATAAAATAAGCTATGTATGAATATAGGATATAATAAAAAAAATTCATCATTATACTTTTTAGATTTCATTTTTTTATTTTAAGTGATTAAATATTTTATATTAAATATTTTATATATATTAGATAAACTTGAAAAAATATTAATTTATTAATAAATTATTTTCCAGTTCATTTTCCATAACACAAACAAACACTGGAAAGTGTTTTCCAGTTCATTTTCCATAACCCTGTCAAACATCGGAATTCACTTTCCCCGGAATTCACTTTCCAAAAGGAAACCACTTTCCAGCAAACAAACAAACGGGGCCTAAGAATATTTAAAAGGTAATTTTTTTTTATAATATTAACAAATATTTAAAAAGATCTTTTAACATTAACAAATATTTATTTTTTATTAGTCATTGTTATTTTTTTTCCGTTAGCTTTTTTTTATATATATAATTAAATTAATTAAGTTTATTGAAGATGTTTAAATCAATGATATAGATCTCAAAATTTTCATACTTTAAAAATTAAGAAAGATTTGACTCGTTCGTAACGTTACTTTTCAAGCTAGATAACTTTCTAGCTTTCTGTTGCAAGAAGAGCAGCCCAAGTAAGCGAGCTCACGGTCGTTCCCTGGCCCGCAACGTATCAGATGATCTACCGATATCCTCTTGCTCTTGTCCTCATCATGATATGCCCTTGGAAGCTGGCCGAAGAAATCATGTCCATAACGATCCAGTTTTCCTGAGCATGCCTCTTCCTCCCTCTTTTGCATCAATCTCCTTTCCTTCATATTGATGCCTCCGTCTTTCAAGCATCGCATCCTCCTCACTTGCTGAAATCACTGCGATCATACTCTATCGACAAAAACGAAAGTGAGATTTTTTTTATATATAAAATTAATTATCTATCAGCTTCATGAAAATTGCAGAAGAAAATCTAAAGCAAGGATTGATTTACTTTCAAACTCTCTGAGTGGAAATCATGGACGGCCAGTTTCCTCATCTCAAACCACTTCTCACCTTCTGATGTTGCAAGCCCATTCCTCAGGAGCTTCTGCACATGGCTTTCAACTTCTCTTTGATCAGCTCCGGTTCAGTGATTACCAATTGAGCTCGTGTGCCATGCCTATACAGGAAGTTCTTCCCTACAAAAATTTGTTTCGCAGATAATTGATAGGATTATTGGTAGTTTATATATTTTCACAGGGGAATTAAGTCCTTGTATATTTATGTGATTGCAAGCTAGTCCTTTGTTTCACATTTTTTAATGAATCCTATAGTATCAGAAGCTACATTATTTAATCCCGACATTTTCAATCTGTTTATAACTTAGTCCTTCCGAAAATTCCATGCTCTTTTCATTTATTTATTTTTTGAAAAATTGATCAGATAAAATTAAAGCAGGCAAGATAGGAAAATTTATTTGGAAAGTGTTTTTTTTTTTTTTTAATTTCAAAGAAAATTATTACACTCTCTCAGAAAAAGCATATGGAAGTCTTGGATTGGTTTTCTCATGCAGCTTGAAAGGGTTTCGAAATACACAATTGTAATTACAGGTAAGTTTCGAAAATATTCTCACATGCTACAATTGACATTGTGGTTTGAATCAGCTATCAATTTTAACTTTTTTTTCCCGTTCTTATTTGGGATGGCAACGGGCGATGGGGGATTTTGCCTGCCACTGTACCTTTTCCCTTGTTCTCAAGCAGAACAAATCTTTTCCACAAACCCTGATACAGCAGGGTTGCTGACTTGCTGGGTGTGAACCTAGGATATACCATCTCTACCTTAAAAAATCCCTTCCGATTGAGGAGTGAGGCACAGGTTTATCAAGGCAGACAAAATTTGCCACCTCTAGCTAGTTGTTCTATATTTGGGCCTTGAAATATAGAAAGAAGTTAGAAATATATATTTCTTTTAGAAAAGATCTCGGAACTGATGGATTTGTGTTCTTCCTACATCTTTTCTGCGTTATCTGGTGAGTTTCTTTTAGGAAAATAAATGTACTGATAAAGGGGGCTTTGTAAAGTAGAATCAAATATCCTGAGGTTACGTTCGGGCAACAATACCAGTGTAACATTTCCTCGACCTTCCAGTCGTCATCGTCTCGATCAGTATTTTGGTGATCATTTATATTTCAGCAAGTGCTTCGGGAAGGAGTGTAGCGTTTATAGATAGATTTTCAATTTTCAATCTTGCTATACAGAAAAGATTGATCTAGCCATCAAAATGAAGGCGTCGATCTCTTGTTATTTGAGAGCGATGTGTTCATATATTAGGGAATAGAATAATTGTTAAATTGCAATGATCTGAACAGTAACTGTTGTTTGAATTGAAGAACATAATTTGAAGAACAGGAATTTAATAGGGAATGATCAATTTCTTTTATTAAATCAGAATGCGTATCTAAAGGCTTACAAGAAACATGAAATTGCAGAAAAACAAAACTCTCAACAAACCTGAGAGATTATTGGAAACAGATTTCCTGTTATGAGCAGAAATTTCGAAATTCAAATAATTGACTTGATCTTCTTATCTTCAATGCAAAACTCATAAGTAATTCTAACAATAATTATCATAGCAATTTGGGCTCATATGGTTGGAGAATGACTTGAACTCCATGTTGTGGGCACATTGTTAGAACTTCAACTGGGCAGTGGGCATAAGTTGGTGAGAGAGTAAACCTGTAACGTTGCAGGATCATAGAGAGTGCAACCTTCGTTTCTGTAATAGAAAAGTTCACCCCCACACAATTTCGAGGTCCCAAACCAAATGGAAAAAATGCAGCGATGTTATTGTGTGTAGCTTTAGCCAACCCTTCTGCAAATCTCTCTGGTTTAAAAAGATGAACATCTTCTCCCCATATTTCAGGATTTTGATGAACTGCTAAAGTCGAAATGATGACTTCCATATTAGCCGGAACAGTTATTTTCCCCATTTTAATTTCCCTTTCAACTCTCCTTGTCACAGCAACAATAGGAGAATATAGTCTTAGAGATTCATTAATTACCATGCTCATCTACAAAGAAGAAAAGACAGAAAATATAGTCAAAGAACTGAATCAAATGGTAAAATGTTGCAAAGTTCATGATTTTGGTAAGGAGCCGTGGTGGCATGGTTGCTTACAATTTTCAATTTTGCAATGGTATCTTGACTTGGATTTTGTTGGCCAAATAATTCAAGCACCTCATTCCTTGCTTTATCTTGCCATTCTGTGTGAATTGCTAGAAGAAGAACAGTCCAGGTAAGTGAGCTTGATGTCGTTTCCTGCCCACCTACAAAAAAAGTCTTGCACTCATCAATCAGGTCATCTACTGATATTTTCTTGGTCTTATCCGAATCGTGATAGGCCTCCAGGAGAAATCCAAAGAAATCATTTCCATAGCCATCTATATCTCCTAACATTGCCTCTTGCTCTCTTTTCTTCATCATCTTCATGAATGAGTTTCTTATTGTTGCTTCCAGATTTTCTGATTCAATATCATCACTTGTTTTAAGAAAAAATCTGCAACAAAAGGAAAGGCCATTCATTTGTGCAAAATTAGAACCTTGTACATATGAAAAAGTGGGAGCCTGAAAATGAGAAAAGTAAAAGATTTAAAAATTTAGGGCAGCCAGATAGTTCTCTGCAATGAAAAACTCATTTAACGCATGATTATGATGCATGAACGTATATGCTATTTACCCAATTCCAGGAATTCTAATTCTGTAACTGTTTCCTGAAATAATGTGACCCATCCTCGTTAGCATATCAAATATGTGTTGCCCTTCCAAGTAGCTGCTTCCAAAAGCTGTCTTGGAAATTATTTCTGATGTTAAAACCTTGAACTCTAGAAATACATCTATCTCCTTGCTCTCATAATGCCTCCATCTTTCAAGCATAATCTCTGAACTGGCAATCATTGCTGGAATCATATTCTGCAGAACATAAAAACGGTGCTTAGTTGTTGCTGGTTGAGTTACCCTAGATGGGTAAATTTCATAGATATACACTTGTGCTGTTTATCTACTTCAGTAGTAGTTTAATTATATTTCTGCAAGCATCACGAACAGCTCAAAACCAAAACAAGAATTTACTTTTAAGCTCCCTCCATGGAAAGTATGGTTGGCTAGCTTTCTCATCTTTAACCATTTTTCACCTTCTGACATGGCAAGTCCATCTCCTAGGAGCTTCTTTAAGAAACTTGGGGGCTTTGCTTTTGGGTATGCTCTATCTTTGTTGTTCAATATCTCTTTGATCAGACCAGGTTCTGTGATGATCAATTGTGCTTGTGGACCATGCCATTGAAGGAAGTTCATTCCTATACAGAAATTCGTAGTCAAAGTTAAATTATATAATTCTGCAGACATTTTGCTGATATAAAAAAGTTACATAATTCATCTAAATTTAAGCAAGGGTATTGCTTGTTATCTAAAGCATGAGAAGATTGTTACCGTAGAGCTTGATCCATGAATAAATGTGAGGTTGAATTACAGGGAATGTATGATGTAGTAATTCCTTGGGACTGCTCCTAATTTTACTTATCATGCTGACGATCTCTTTGGTGTTGCCATGCAGGAATCTATAAGAAGGGCCTTTGATTCCTTGTGACTTCATCGAAGACTGAATGCGAACTGGAGTCCACCACACTTTATGAAAGAGCTTGACGAGAACAATGACAATGCACAAGAATATACAGCTTGAAAAGTAGAATACTGGGCTCGCCATTGCTACTAGAAGAATGTGTTCTTCACTGACTGAAGATAAACACAGAAACCCTGGTTTTAATATATATAGAGGGCTTTGATTTCTTGGAATTGTTGTTTACATGAGAGAAATCTTGATTCCCATTTGGCTCCATCCTCTTGACAGGTAGCGAAAACAACAACCAACTGTAGATAGTGAGCTGCTGCATTGTATAATCTATCGAAATGCAGTCCAAGACGACCTGTCCAAAATCACAACCTTAAAGAACTTGCTCGTTTAGCATCTTGCTAGAGCCGTCTTGTTCTTTTTTGTTTTTTAAAAATAGGGATGATAGTCTTGTCTGAACCAGATGAATCCTAAATCCTAGCCGATTCAAATGGATAGTTTTTTTGAATAATTATTTCACCTTGTAGATAATGAATATTGTACTTTATGCCGGCCGTTTATGGAAAAATCTCTCCTTTGTTGTTTGAACAAGATGCCAAGGCTCCTGAAAACTCCTCTCTCGTCTTTTTGTAGACGACAAACAGTGGAGGTTTCATTAATTAAGGATGGATTTATAAGCCTTGCTGTAATCGTCCAAGGATAAATAATTAAAAGTTAACTATAACTTTGTCTCTATAATTTAGCAAAATCAATAACTAGTCCCTGTGGTATTCCATATTATAAATTTGATCTCTATTTAAAAAAAACAGTTCATAGCATCTTTTATTATCTATTTCAATTTTCAGTTAACCAATCCCATAGTTTTAACTTTTAAAAAATATTTTCATTATTATTTTTTTAAAAACATTTTTAATATAAATACATTAAAAAAATCTAAAATTAATAAAAGAAATAATTTTCTGAAACCACCACCGCATCCTAAACACAAAAGCAGCTCAATGCCGGCAGTCAACATTCACAGCACGAGTACTCAGCCACCCTTCCATACATACACCTGATGTCCATTTATTTTTCACCACCTCTGTACCTGTTTACTTACAGCACAGCCTCCCGATGTCTATTCAGCTAAAAAAAAAAGCACTCTCTCTCTCTCTCTCTCCTCTCTCTCACTGTAGCATAGTTGGCTTTTAAATGTTTGAAAATTTGACCCTGAGCTGATATCTGGGTACTGCAGGCTGGTGCGAAGGTTGCTTCCAACAACTTATTAAAAAACAGACTACTTGGTTCAAACTGTCTTCTATTTTCAGACCTAGAGAATGCAAGATTAGAACTATGCTCGAATATACTCGCAAACCAGGGTACATAACATTTTTTTCTCAATCTGGCATGTTGAGTTGCGAGGCTTTAAGTTCGGAAATTCTTGACATGCTTTTACAAACCTGTTTACCAAGGTTAATCTCCTGAAAATTTCTCTTACTTTTGTACAAAGCATATGCAGCTTTGTAGAATTTTGCTTGGTTTACCCTGCAATTTTTTGACCACCTTGATAGAATGTTATTGAATGACAGATCTGTAGGAAGTATAAAAGGGAAGTCAAATACCTTCCTATTAGTTAGGATCTAGCATTGATAGCTATTAATGTATAGTTAATAATA
The DNA here is from genome assembly GCA_025169955.1 of Salix arbutifolia. Classification (NCBI taxonomy): domain Eukaryota; kingdom Viridiplantae; phylum Streptophyta; class Magnoliopsida; order Malpighiales; family Salicaceae; genus Salix; species Salix arbutifolia. The sequence continues at coordinate 11,755,393 of CM045911.1, forward strand.
AGAAGGAATACAATTTCTACAAATATTAAATATATGTTGGCTGATGAATTAAAGCATTTGTTCAGTTTCAAATTTATTTAGTCTTTTCTTAGAATTACAATGGGAATTGAATACTTGATTTGCTAACTGAAACAAGAAAGTGGGACTGAAAAGGCCTGTTGTTGCATTATTACTAGACTTGCAGCTCTGTCTGGAGATCTTGCAATCTGATATAAGTAGAATCTTCCATCTGGAAGTGGACTTCAAGTTTCTTCTATCTTCATTACAATTTGGTGTCTTTCCTGTAGATACTTGATCGAAATTTGGGATGTTAGCTGGTATCTTCTATCATTATTACTGGCAACTGACCTTTTAAAATATCTTAATTTTCCTTGAAGTATGTTATCATATTAACTTCAACAAAACTAAAAGCTTGTGCTGAATGAGCTGTCTTGAATAAGCTAGTTGGGGTTGTGGCGACACCGAAAGCATATTAAGAAGGAAGTTCTCAAGAACTAAACTCTTAGCATGGGTTCTAGCATTCAGAATACGATGGTGCTTGAAATGATTGCATCTTGTTTTTGTATTATTTTATTAATTAATGCAATTTAGTTTCCTATTTCAAATGGGTGAAAATTGATATGAAGATTGTACACTTTTATTTGCATTAATCATTTTTTAGTGTATTTTAATAAAGTATAGAGAAAAGTAAAATACTTTTCAATATGAATAATCTGTTAAGTTAATTTTTTGCCGCAGGACATGAGTGAAAGGATGGTATATTGTAGTGTTATAATAGAAAACTTTTAACGGTACGGCTAGGATGCAACTGAAATGATGACTGCATCGAGCGTTCTTCCTGCTGTTAAATCAAACTTTCTGCATCAGGTGGCGACACTGTGCTGTCATGTCTGTGCAAAGGTGATGAGAAACACTTTCTGGTTACACCAGGCAAATGCATCGCCAGGTGGTTCAGGCAAATCATTAACTAATAACAAAAACTGCTAATGAGGAACTACACGGTTCTGATGTCTGTCATGAAATCTAGCAGTAGCCCTACTCTTCAGAGAAAAGAAAAGGCACATGGCATACAATCTTATCACCTCTGTGTCCGAGACATTTAAACATTCTATATCCTTGACTACAATACTGTTTTTTTTAAAAGAATTATTTTCATCTGAAAATTTAAAATTTTTTAGTTGAAATCCCAGAATATGATTTATATTATTATCTAACATTCCCTTCAAGTGAAAGTTTTTTAGACTTGAAACTTATACATGCTCACATTACTTTGTGTTTAATTTTTTATCAAATAGAATGAAATGGTAAGATTCGAACTCGTAACCGCTGGATCAACAAAACTCTGATACTATATTAAAGAATCATTTCATTTAAAAATTTAAATTTTTAGATGAGACCCTGAATATAATTTATATTACTCTCTAACTGTTTTAACCCAACTAAATTTGTTTTTCCTTCTCCTGGGGTCTGATAAGCAAGTCTTCCTGTCGGTAAAGATATTTGCCTGTCATGTTGCAGAATCAACCACCGCCAGAAAAGAGCTTATCCTTCCTTTCTGAGTATTCAATGAGCGATATCGTCGGCAAGGGAAAGACTAGCAATAAGGGGGCCACAACTATTGATGATGCCATTCTCATCAATGACAATTCTGAGAGTGACAGTTGACAGGTATGTTACACCAGAACAAATAAAAAAGGAAAATGGTCTTTTAGAGCTTGTGCAAGTGCCTAAACTAGATGGCTAGAAGTTTTGCCATGGAATCTTTATATGGAATTGCAAGTACTTTCAACCATTCTGGGATGCCAATTTCAGCCTAATTTATATTTTTTGGAATGTGAAATATGAAAAGATAATCGAAATGCGGTGAAATGTTGCGAAATGAGATGAAATAATTCATTCAAGACAAGGAACTAACATGATGAAACTATGTGCGTTGTGGATCATATATCCTTACTCATCCATTAAAGCTTTCAGGCAATATTTGTTAAGCATATTGCTCAGACGGAATTTGATCCAGCTGTTCTTCGAAGTTAATAACCATGTTTAATTCTGCAGAAACTTTCTTTATGTGGCATAGATCTATTTCTGTCTAATAAAATGAAACTTCTCTCTTGAAAATAAACGGGAGGATATTTTGCTGAATGCTTTTATTATGTATCTGTGATAAACTTGTACAGGTTATATATATACACAGGAAAGGAGGCTCTGTCATGACAACCTGGCAAAATAACCGTAATCCCATTATCTGTGGGATTCTACAAGAAGCCAAATATATTACAATAATATATTATAATATAATTCTTAATACTCCCCCTCAAGTTGGAGAGTGAATGTCATGAAGTCCCAACTTGTTACGTAGTGTCACAAATTGATCCTTCCCCAAAGCCTTTGTGAAAACATCTGCTAGTTGGAAATGTGTAGAAATGTGCAATGGGCTAATCACTCCAGCTTGTAGCTTTTCCCGAACTATGTGACAGTCTATCTCAATATGCTTTGTACGTTCATGAAAAACAGGATTTGCCGCAATATACAAAGCGGCTTGATTATCACAGTATAATGGTGCAGGAGCTAATTGTGGAACTTTTAAATCTTCCAATACGTATCGCAACCAAGTTAACTCCAAGCAGGTATTTGCCATAGCTCGATATTCGGCTTCTGCTGATGATCTAGAAACATTGGTTTGTTTCTTGGATTTCCATGATATGAGAGAATTGCCAAGAAAAACACAGTAACCAGTAACTGACCTCCTTGTGGCACGACAACCACCCCAATCTGAATCACAAAATGCTTTTAAGGCAAGATTGTTGGCAGCAGAGAATAACAGACCTTGTCCAGGAGTACTTTTGACATATCTGAGGATCCGTATGGCAGCATCCCAATGAGGTTTTCGAGGCTCGTGCATGAATTGACTTAGTGTCCGAACAGAATAAACTATATCAGGTCTTGTGACAGTAAGATAAATCAGTCTTCCAACTAATCTTCTGTACTTAGTTGGGTCATTCAACAATGCTCCATCAGTGGGGGTAAGCTTTAAGTTTTGTTCCATGGGAAACTTCTCTGGGCGTGCTCCTGAAAGTCCCGAATCTTGTAGAATATCTAGTGCATATTTTCTTTGAGACATGAAAATGCCTTTCTTGGAACGAGAAAATTCAATACCCAAGAAATATTTTAAATTACCCAGATCTTTGATGCGGAAGCGTTTAAGAAGGAACGTTTTAAGATGTTGCATCTCTTGGAGATTATTTCCTGTAAGGAGTATGTCATCAACATAGATAAGAACTGCAGTAAAGGAAGTACCTTGAGCTTTGGTGAAAAGAGAGTAATCAGCCTTTGATTGTTGGTAACCAGCTTTCTGAATGGTCTCTGAAAAAGTAGAGAACCAGTTTCTGGATGCTTGTTTGAGACCATAAAGAGACTTGTTGAGCCGACATACAAGGTTCTCCCCCTGTCGGCGAAGACCGGGTGGGGGTTCCATATACACCACTTCATGTAAGTCACCATGAAGAAAAGCATTCTGAACATCTAATTGGTGGATGAACCAATTTCGGGCAGCAACAATAGTAAGAAGACAACGAAGAGTAGTGAGCTTTGCTGTAGGAGAAAAGGTCTCAAGATAATCAACGCCTTCAACCTGAGTATATCCTTTAGCAACAAGGCGAGCTTTGTAGCGCTCAATAGTGCCATCAGACCTGTATTTAATTTTGTAGACCCATTTGCAACCAATGGGTTTATGCCCAATAGGGAGAGAAACCATGCACCATGTATTATTGTGCTGTAAGGCCTCCAATTCTGTACTCATGGCTTGTTGCCATTTTGGATCAAGGATAGCTTGAGCATAAGAGGTGGGCTCAATATGACCTGAAATATTAGCTAGAAAAGCACAATGGGTAGGAGAAAGGCTAGAATAGGAAAGAAATTGAGAAAGAGGATATCGAGTACCTTTTGCAGGATGAGGCATCAAGATAGAATGATTGACTTGGTTGGACATATGGTAGTCCTTATGCCATGTCGGTGGATGCGTTGAACGAGTGGAATGGCGCATTGGAATGGGTGATGGTGAAGGAAGGGATTGTGGGAGTTGCAGGGAAGGATTGGATGATGGAGGGTCGATAGGAGAAGAAGAGAGATTTGAGGTTCGGGAGGACAAGGGTGATGAGTAAGATGTAGTGGTGTCGGGTAAGGCAGGGGTGGGGTCAATGGGTTGGGGCAGGTGGATGGTAGAGAGAGGATGTGGCGATGTGGTGGGTGGTAAAAGGTCAGGACAGGGAGATGGGGTACTAGTGGGAGAGGAGAATGGAAAATGGTGCTCATAAAATTTGACATCACGACTTACGAAAAAATTATTTGTCTCCATATCATAAAGTTTGTAACCTTTTTGACCAGTAGGGTAGCCAACAAAGACACAAGATTTTGCACGGGGATCAAATTTAGTTGTAGGATGAACGACAGTCGCATAACAGAGACAACCAAAGACTTTCAAGTGCTCAAAAGATGGTGGGCGTTTGTATAATAATTCATAAGGGGATTTGGTGGATAGGAGAGGGGATGGGAGTCGATTAATAAGGTAGACAGCAGTTAAGACACATTCACCCCAAAAGGTAAGGGGTAAGTGGGATTGAAAACGGAGTGCATGGGCAACAGTGAGAATATGACGATGTTTACGCTCCACAACACCATTTTGTTGAGGAGTGTAAACACAGGTTCGTTGAAATTCGATGCCAGTGGTTTGAAAAAAATCTTTCATGGATAGAAATTCAGACCCGTTGTCTACTCTAATGGCTTTAATGTGGGCATGAAACTGAGTACGAGCAAAAAGAATAAAAGATTTTAAAAAATGTTGCGTATCAGACTTATGGTGCATTAAAAAAATCCATGTGCATCTGGTAAAATCATCCACAATAGTAAGAAAGAAACGTGCCCCTAAATGTGTGGAAATTTTATGTGGTCCCCAAATATCGCAGTGTAATAAATCAAATGGTGCATGAGTTGAAATTGAGCTTAAAGGAAATGGAAGTCTAGTTTGCTTGGCCAAAGGACAAACATTACAAATATTATCAAAGGAAAGAGTACCGGATAATAATGGAGAAAGTAATTTAAGACGATAAGGTGATGGGTGTCCAAGTCGCATATGCCATAAGTTTGAGGAATGAAATACTTGACAGGAGATGGGTGCCCTCTGTAACGGAGACATGTAATAAAGACCACCATGTTGTTTACCCGAGCCAATCATCTTCCCCGTAGCCAAGTCCTGCAAAATGCAAAAAGTGGGAAACAAAATAGCACAACAATTTAAGGAAGCAGTGACTTTACTGATAGATATAAGATTTAAGCGAAAAGATGGAACACATAAAACTTTGTCTAAGGTGATGTCAGAATTGAATGGTATAGTGCCAATAGAAGTGATGGGTGCACAGGACCCGGTGGGTAAATTAACATTAGGTATTGGTGAGGATGCTGTTTTAATTAAAAAGGTAGAATCGGAAGTGATATGGTCAGTAGCCCCGCTATCCAAAATCCAAGGTTGAGTGAATACAGAATTAAGTAAGGGAATGGAAAATGGAGACAGACCTGCAGCATTCGCATAAACATCACTATTACCAGGGGCATCGTTTGAGTGCATCATATACACAGCATGGGCAAGTTGTTGAAGTTCTGCGGAAGAAAGACCATTGAAAACATTTTGTTGTGGGGCCTGTTGGTTGGCAGATTGACTTGGGCAGATGGTTGCTTGAGAAGCTGCATTTGCTGAGGGACGTGTATTTGAAGAGAAACCACCACGTGAGCTTTGAGAAAAATAGCCTTGAGAACCACGTTGTTGTTGTGAGGGTGGTCTCTGCTGGAAGGGTTTTCCTTGCTTGGGGGGCCATATGCCATTCTTATAATTGCACCTCTCCTCAGTGTGACCTTTGGTTTCACAAAATTTACAATAATATTTCAGCTTTCGACAGGTTGCAATTGAATGCCCATCCCGATCACAATGCTCACATCTCCTTTGCTTGGGATCATTGGAGGAACTGTTTGGGTGGCTTTGAATTGCAGCAGCCAGGGAGAAATTTTCAGTTGCACTTGAGGTCATTTGTCGTTGAGTCTCGTCTTGAATGACGAGTGAGTAGGCTTGGCGAATGTTAGGCAGTGGTGTCATCATAAGAATGTTGGTGCGAACATTATTAAAAGTGTCAATCAGCCCCATAAGAAATTGCATCATCTGATCTTCTTCTTTTTGTTCTCGGTGTGTCTGCTCTTCATTACATGTAATGGGAGGTCGATATGTTTCCAACTCATCCCAGAGGTCTTTGAGCTTTGAGAAATAAACTTGAACTGTCATGGTGCCTTGTGACAGAGAGGCGATGGATTTTTGAATTTGATATACTGTTGGTGCATTTTTTTGTGAAAATTGATCTTTAAAATCGTTCCATACCTGGTGTGCAGTCCTCGCGTGGATGACTCCTTTGCTGAGACCAAGCTCCACAGAGTGTGAAAGCCATGTCAGTGTAGAATGTGGCCAACCTGCCGTTGCCATTGTTATTGTATTCATATATATAGAAGTTTACAAGAAAGATTGTCTCCTATACATGGTAATCTAATCATTCTAAACATGGTATGAAATATTACAGGTATGATGGAGATATTATAGATATGATGGAGAGATTACAGGGAGTCAATTAAGAGCTGGAATCATGGAGAATTAATCTTGCTCTTTCATCCCCCCTCAAGCTCAAGGTGGGTGCGAACCAATGAAGAGCTTGTCACGATTTGGAACAAACTTGGAAGAGCAAAGTGGTTTAGTGAAAATGTCTGCGATTTGATCAGGACCAGCAACATGTTCTAGCAGAAGATCTCCACGGGCAACCTGTTCTCGGACAAAATGGACATCGATTTCGATGTGCTTGGTGCGATGATGGAAAACAGGATTCTTGGCCATTGTCACAGCACTGATGTTGTCACAATACAACTTTGGTGGAGGAAGATGATAGCCAATACTTTGTAACAAATTCATAAACCACATCAGCTCAGCTGTAGTTGATGCTAGTGCGCGATATTCTGCCTCTGCCGTGGATCTGGATACTGTGGCCTGCTTCTTGGCACCCCAGGATAGCAGATTATTGCCCATATATATAGCAAAACCAGAGGTGGAGCGTCGATCATCATGGCAGCCAGCCCAGTCTGCATCACAGAAGCCATGAATAGCAATTAAAGGGGTGTGAACTAAATGAAGACCAAGATTAAGGGTGCCTTTCAAATATCTAAATATTCTCTTCGCAGCAATAAGATGAGGCTCCCTAGGAGCATGCATGTATTGACAAACACGATGAACTGAATATGAGATGTCAGGTCTTGTAAGCGTGAGATATTGCAAGGATCCAACAAGTTGACGATACAAAGTTGGATCGTTTAACAGAGCACCATCAGTGGCAGTTAATAATGTTCCTGAAGCAAGTGGGGTAGCAACTGGTTTAGCACCAGCTAGGCCGAATTTCTGCAGAATAGACACCAGGTATCGTGTTTGAGTGACAGTGAGAGTTGTTTCATCCCTAGCAATTTGGAGTCCAAGAAAATAGTGGATATCACCAAGATCCTTCATGCTGAACACAGAAGAGAGATGTAATATAAAGTCAGATATTTTGGAAGATGAATTGCCAGTAACAAGTATATCATCAACATAGATTAATAATATGAGAATATCTGCTCCCTGTCTTTGATAAAATAATGACTGATCATAAGGGCATCGGAGAAACCCATTGACTGGATGTAGTTGCTGAACTTCATGTACCAAGCACGAGGTGCTTGTTTTAAACCATACAAAGCTTTATGGAGAAGACAAACATGTTGTGGGAATACAGGATCCTCATGACCAGGTGGTTGAGCCAAGTACACACGTTCTTGTAAATCACCTTGTAGAAAAGCATTATTGACATCTAATTGGCGAATGATCCAGCCCTGAGATAAACCAATTGTGAGTATTAACCGAATAGTGCTTGCTTTAACAACAGGGCTAAAGGTTTCCTCATAATCCAATCCTGGAAGTTGCGTAAATCCTCTAGCTACAAGTCTAGCCTTATACCTGTCAAGAGTGCCATTGGATTTTGTCTTAACCTTAAAAATCCACTTACTACTTACAACATTCATATCTGATTCGCGAGGAACCAAAGTCCACGTGTTGTTGGCATGAAGAGCTGCCATTTCAGCTTGCATGGCCTGTTTCCATTCGGGAATTTGTAAGGCCTGACGATATGAAGTGGGTTCTGTTGGTTGAGCTGCAAGGTCAGCAAGAAAACAAACAGGTATATTATACTTAGTAGAAAAGAAGGCTTTTGGCTTAAGATTTCCTGTTTGAGTACGTGTGACCATTCGATGAGTGCGCTGTGGAACACTGGGAGGAGCAATTTCAGATTGTGATGCATGCTCTGCTGATGTTATTTGAGCTGAAGTTGAAGGAATTGCAGACGCAGGTGCAGACACAGGTACTGAAGGTTGGGTGGATTCCATCAATGATGTAGGCTCACTTACTGTAATAACCATTCCAGTAGATTGAGGACTAGCAAATGAGGGCTGTAATGTAGTATGCTGAAGAGATTTGGGAACTGCTTTTAATTTAAACAATTGACTATAAGATGAATGAGGAGCTGTAATATTTTTGAATGGAAAATGATGCTCATTAAATCTGACATGTCTACTAATATATATGCGACTTGAATGAGGTTCAAGACAACAATATCCCTTATGATTTGTCGAGTAACCAAGGAATACACAACATACTGATTTGTATTCTAATTTGGTTCGACCAAATGGTGAAAGTAATGGGTAGCAGGAGCAACCAAAAACTCTCAGAAAATCATATTTCGGTGAAGAGCCAAAAACAAGTTCATGAGGAGTCATATGATCAAGCACAGAGGATGGCATGCGATTAATTAGAAAAACAGCAGTGTTAAAGGCTGCTGTCCAGTATTTAATAGGAACAGAAGCATGTGCTAAAAGAGTTAAACCTGTTTCGACAACATGTCGATGTCTTCGTTCAGCTAAACCGTTTTGTTCAGGTGTTCCTGGACATGAAAGTCTATGGATTATACCTTTTGCTGCAAAATGAGTCTGCAATACTGTGTTAACAAATTCACCACCACCATCACTTTGGATGATTTTCACAGAATTGTTAAATTGTTTTTCCATTTGTTGAAGGAATGTAGGAAAAATCAATGCAACATCAGATTTTCGAGCCATAGGAAAAAGCCATATATAGCGAGAATATTCATCAACAATAAGTAAATAAAAACGAAAACCATCATAAGAGGAGACTGATGCAGGTCCCCATACATCAGTATGTAAAGTATGCAGAAAAGAGTTTGCATAAGACTGACGAGAATTAAAAGGCAACTTGGAAGACTTTCCCAGTATACAACTTTCACAAAAAACTGTCACTTTATTTAAAGATTGTAAACGAAGTCTGCTAATAATTTGAGAATGGGGGTGACCCAGGCGAGCATGCCACAAACTGCCTGGAACTTTATTTGCTAGAAAACAGATTGCATTGCGCTGTGAAAATTGCCGCAGGTTTATTGGGTATAGGCCATTCACCATGGGACCTTTAAGAATCACTTGATTTGTCTTCATGTCCTTGAGAAGAAATCCCCATGGATAAAAGAGAAAATAACAGTTATTATCTTTTGTAAACTTTGACACAGATAATAATTTTCCTTTAATATCAGGAACAATTAAAACATTTGACAGTTGAAGATTATTAGTTGGCAGAGTAATCTGTCCAGTTCCAGTTATAGATAAACCATCACCATTGCCAACCATAACAATATCAGTACCAGAATAAGGATGAGTACCTTGCACCTCATTGGAATTGGGGGTCATGTGCTGGTTTGCACCAGTATCAGGATACCAGGTGTCCTCTGTGGTGTCCCCAATTTGAATGGCAGCAAAGGCCTTGTACTGATTTGCATCTTCGTCTGAGGCAAAACAGCCATCTGCCTTGTGATTTGGACCACCACATCGAAAGCAAGTAATGTTACCTCCACCTCGTCCACGACCAGAATTGCGTTGTCCACGAGTGAAGAAAGGACGTGTGGTGCCTGAAGAATTGTCACCAAAACGAGCAGGACGTGTGTCTCTGTTCCGTGACTGAAAGGGCATCCTTTGATAGCCACCAGAGCGATTGCGAGGATTTTGATTTCCTTGCGATCTTGTATGAAAACGATTTTTGTTAGTATAAAAAGCAACACTGGATGGTTGGGTTCTTGTACCTTGAAGTCTGATTTCAAAATCACGAAGCTTGCCAATAACCCCTTCAAGAGAGGGGAACATATCACGGGCATTGAGTGCAGCAACAATAGGATCAAACTCAGATCCTAGCCCACGCAAAATACATATAATGAGGTCATCTTCATCAATTGGTTTTCCTGCACCACGAAGAGACAATGCCAATGACTTGGCTTTGTGCAGATAATCTTCTAAAGAGAAGGTTCCTTTGGTGAGAGTTTGCAACTCCCCCTTTATCTGCTGAATACGATCTCTGGTATGACTTCCATAAAGAGTCTCCAAAACATTCCAAGCATCATGACTAGACTCACTGTTGATGACTTGGGAGAGAGGACCGTCTGACAGGGAACTGTTAATCCACCCAAGGATTAGTTGATCAATTCGCAGCCAAGTTGCTGCAGCTGGATTGGGTTGTGCTGCACCATCAGCACCAGCAATGGTTAATGCAGGACAGGGAACTTCATCTGTCACATATCCAAGAAGACCATGTCCTCTTAGGATTGGAACAACTTGTGCTTTCCATAGGAGATAATTGTTTGAGGCTAGCTTAGTGGAGATATCAGGTAAGTGAGTCTTGGAGGGTGCAAAATCGAGAGAAGGAGTGGTTGCTGGAGATACAACTGAAGTGGTGGGGGATTCCATTGCAAGCTCTGATACCATGTAGAATGTGGCCAACCTGCCGTTGCCATTGTTATTGTATTCATATATATAGAAGTTTACAAGAAAGATTGTCTCCTATACATGGTAATCTAATCATTCTAAACATGGTATGAAATATTACAGGTATGATGGAGATATTACAGATATGATGGAGAGATTACAGGGAGTCAATTAAGAGCTGGAATCATGGAGAATTAATCTTGCTCTTTCAGTCAGAACCATACTGTTACATTGATTCCAAAGAGCGTATTCTTTTGGTTGTTCTGTTTCTGAAGGACGTTGAATGGATCCATCAACAAATCCTAACTTGTTCTTGGCTATAAGAGCATGAATCATTGACTGGCTCCATGATGAATAATTGGCACCGTTTAGTTTTTCTGGGACAAGCATATGTCCAGGATGGTCTGAATGATGAAAATTATATGGATTTGATGAATCCATACTGGAGTTGGAGTTGTTTGTGTTTTGTGTTTTGCTCGTTCGTCTGCCAGTTGTTTGGATACTGTGTTTAGTGATTTAGGTTTTGAAAGTGATGGAGGCAGATGGAGGCGTTGTTTGAAAGTTTTGCTAGGGTTTGGAGAGGACTGAAGAATCAGGCACCAAGATGCTCTGATACCATCTTGAAAATAAACAGGAGGATATTTTGCTGAATGCTTTTATTATGTATCTGTGATAAACTTGTACAGGTTATATATATACACAGGAAAGGAGGCTCTGTCATGACAACCTGGCAAAATAACCGTAATCCCATTATCTGTGGGATTCTACAAGAAGCCAAATATATTACAATAATATATTATAATATAATTCTTAATATTCTCTCATTAGATATATTTCAAAATCGTTGTTCTCATCAATACTATCTGCATTTTGCAGTCCAAGTGTAATGCTGGAAAATCCCAAGCAAGCTCCTATTTTACAGTGCCTCGAATAGGATTTGAAGTCCATATCGCGGGCTAATTGTCAGAATGTGCTCTGGTGAGTGGACATAGTTGGGAGACAAAGTGAACCTGTAATGCTGTAGAATCATAGAAAGTGCAATCTTAATTTCTGAAAGTGCGAAGTTCAAGCCCACACAACTTCGAGGTCCCAAGCCGAATGGAAGAAAAGTGGTGGCATTATTCTTTGTAGCTTCGGCGACCCCGCCTGCAAACCTTTCTGGTTTGAAAAGGTGAGCATCTTCCCCCCATATTTGTGGATTATTGTGAAGTGCGAGTACTGACAAACAAATAGTCATCTTTGCCGGAACAATTAGCTTCCCCAGTTTGACTTCCCTTTTGACTTCTCTTGTGAGATTGAAAACTGGAGGATACAGCCTTAAAGATTCATTCACAATCATGGTCATCTACAGGGAAAAAACAGAGAATTTATATACCTAACAGACCAGTTAGTAACATATTCATGCACATATTGATGAATTCGATTAGGCACTAGAGCACTTCGGTATGCTTACAGTTTTCAGTCTTCCGATACTATCAGGACATGGATTTTGCTGGCCAAATATTTGAAGCACCTCCTCCCTTGCCCTGTTTTGCCAATCTGTATGAATTGCTAGAAAGAGAAGCGTCCAGGTAAGTGAGCTTGTGGTCGTTTCATGTCCAGCAACATAAAAAGTCTTGCACTCATCGATCAGATCATCGATTGATATTTTCTTGGTCTTATCATTTTCATGATAAGCCTTTAGAAGTAGACCAAGAAAATCACTTCCAAAACCTTCTGGTTCAGAACCCATCATCACCTCTTCTCTTCTCTTTATGACCTTTAACATACAGTCCCGTATCCCTCGATCAAGTTTCTCTGATTCGATATCATCCCTTGTTTTGAAAAAATTTCTGCCAAAACAGAATTCTGATAACCATGCATGCGAAAATGATATTTTTTTTTTAAAGAACTTGTAGAAAAAACAAGACATACTACCTACACTACTATAAATCATATTTTAGTAGAAAAGGAGAGGTATGATGAATACTTAATCCCAGAGATTCCAACTTTATAGTTGTTTCTGCCAACTATGAGAGCCATTCTCGTCAGCATATCAAAGATGTTTTTCCCTTCCAAATAACTGCTTCTGAAAGCAGCCCTGGAAATTATCTCTGATGTTAAGACCTTGAACTCTTGGAAGACCTCAATTTCCTCGATTCCCTCCTGTCTCCATCTGTCAAGCATTGCCTCTACACTCACGATCATTGCTGGAACCGTCGCCTATCAGAAAAATGATCTGTTTGTTCAATTTAGTTTCTGGAATACTTGCATCAGTACACTTTGCTGTAAACCTCATCAACAATGTAAACATCATAAGCAATAACTTACTTTCAAGCTCTCTGCATGAAATGCGTGGATCGCTAGTTTACGCATCTTAAGCCATTTTTTACCTTGGGACAATACAAGTCCATCCCCTAAGAGCTTCTCTGCATAATTTTGGATCACAGATTTAGGGTATGCTCCATCTTTATTGCTCAATACCTCTTTGATCAGCTCAGGCTCAGTGATTACTAATTGAGCTTGGGGACCATACCAACTAAGAAAGTTCATCCCTGATAGAATTTGCAAATTTAGAAATTTCATTTTAATAAACTTCCAATCAAGAATACAATTCTTGAAGGTTGAAGCAATATATAAATCTTACCATATAGCTTGATCCATGAATAAACATGAGGTTGAATTCTAGCAAGCATCTGGTGTGACAGTTCCATTGGACTGCTCATGATTTCACTTCTCATATTGTAAATCTCTTTGGTGTTTCCATGTAGGAACCTGTAAGGAGGACCTTTCATGCCTTGTGCTCTCATCGCAGATTGTATTCGAATTGGATTCCACCAAACTTTGTGGAAGAACTTTATGAGATGCAGAATGAAAAACACACACAAGCAACTTACAATGAAAATCACCAGGGCTTCCATTACTGCCACAGCCATATCTCCTCAGCTATTAGAGCTATTATCAACCCAGTGATTCACTTATTAACAAGGGCTCGGGAAACATGAGGTGGTTTGAAGAGGAAAGTAAACAAGTAGCAGTTTTGTTTTGGTGTAAGAGGAAAAAATATATTTTATTTTGTGAATCACATGTTATTTTCTGCCCCAATTCACGTTCTAAAATAAACCTGTCCAGAACATCATCGAGAGATTCCATTTTTAACCAGGCAGCTAACTTACCTTGCTGTCACATGCCTCTCAGCTAAGGGATGTGGCGAAGAAAACATTATTATTATTCACAACTTTTCCTCGCTGGGACCGCTCTCCTTGTTCTCCCTCTGAGGATCCCACTACCACAGGACCACAGTAGGATAGTGATCTTTCTTTTTATACCCTCTTCGATCAGAATCAAGTTTCAAATCTGATAGACGTTGATGAAAACCTTGTGGGATTTGGGCTTTTCGAAGCTGATGGATGGGCTGAGAAATTGAGACTGTGAAATTGAAATGATGATGCATAAGGTTCCTAGGAATCTCTAGCTTGTGGTGGGAGGTAGAAACTAAACACTAGACTCTAGCTTATGTTGTTTGATATCAAAAATATTTGTTAAATAAATTGTTTTTTTTTTATTTTTTTAGATTATTTTCATGTATTAATATCAAAATTAATTTTTTTAAAATAAAAATATTTTTTTAATATATTTATAAAAAATACTTTAAAAAACAACTTAAAATATACTAAAAAGACAAGCAGGCACGTAGACATCCATCATGCAGCTAGTTCTATTCTCAGCCCCATGTCTCCCACTTAAGATTATACAAAGTATTAGTTATTCTGTCAAAATCAGCTCTTCTAGATTAGTTGTCAATCACTGCTCACAAGTCGTACACAAGGAGACACGTGCTATCACTATATTTCCCCAAGAAATATGGTTACACATGAGATAAGCTGACCTCCACACCCATCCCCCGCCCACCCACCCACCCACCCCAATAATAATAATAATAATAAATCAATAAATAAAATCAACGCCTGTCTTAAATATTAGCTGCCATCGTTTACAAACCATTCTGCAACGAGGTAGGCTAAACAGAAAAAAAATCTCATGCATACATTCTAGTGTAGCTAAATGGATCTGTATTGCATGCTCAACAATCTTTCGATTCATTGTATCTGGAGGTAAGAACAACACAAGGACATACATACAAAAATACGGAAATACAATATTTACAGTGCAGATTTACAAGGCCTCGAGCATGATTTGGACTCCATGTTGTGGGGACATCGTAAGAAGGTGAGCTGGTGAGTGGACATATGTACGTTGGAGATAAAGTAAACCTGTGATGCTGCAGGGTCATTGCGAGCGCAATCTTTGTTTCAGTAACTGACCCCACACAACCCCGAGGTCCCAGGCCAAACCCAAATGGAAGAAATGCAGCCATGCATGATATTGTTTGTAGCTTTAGCGAACCCATCTGCAAATCTCTCTGGCTTGAAAAGCTGAGCATCTTCTCCCCATATTTCAGGGTTATGGTGAACTACAGCGAGTGGGATATAGATTTCCATCCTTGGGCAGGAGAATATAATCGTAGAGTTTCGTTGATAATCATGCTCACCTGCAGTAGGAAATGAGAGAAGGTTTGGATGAAATTAGATGAAAATGATTTACCTGTTCAAATTTCCAAATCTGAGAGAATATAAATTTCTAAAGCTGTCAAGAGTTAGAATAGATTAAGTACTAAACGATGATAATCGAATTACAGTGGTAGAAATTTGAGAATTTAGTCAATTCATATTTCAGAAAGACTGGGATTGTAATAAACCACAGCATATCCCTTTCCATTTATATGTTTGGAGACAGTGCTTGAATGATCCACGCTGACCTTAACAAGGGAATACATGTATACACCGAAACGGACACGCATTAGAATTTGAATTTCTGAACGTTGGGTTTCACCGACATGTTTTTTTTTTTTCCTGTCCAGAACATGACATTTTCGATATTTTCTTCGTTGTCTTGCCCCTAAAAGTTCATTGAAGCTCCAGAAGGAATACAAAAGCACCTAGATGAGGGCACAGATTGTACAAAACTGGTTAAATCACGGAATCCAATACACAACAAATGACACTTGACAAGCTATGGTTCCTATCAAATCACAGCAATCAGACTGCAAAGCTTTGCAGACAAAACTATACGTCTCCCGCAATTACAGAATATTTTATCATTCTCTGCTTGTCGTCCTTGTTTCCAAGCTGCTAAGAACATTTCTTGACCATCAGGCATTTTCAATTTAATGTAGCTAGTCTGATTCTTATTGGTCACTGGGCCTGGGTCATAGGAGTTTTTTCCAGATCTTTTATTCAAGCCCACTTGGGCTACATTCTAGCTTGAATGTTAGGCCCATAAGAGAAACTTCTACGACCACCTCGGCCCCATTGTTTTTCATCCTTGTCAATGCTATTCGATGCTTCTACTAAACAGAAAAGCATCATCACCGCTTCTCCACCGGGATTTTTTAATGGGCTGCGTTTTTAACCACCCACTGTCACGGCCTCGTTCGTCAATATTTTTGCAGTCCAATGGGCCGAATGTTTCGTAAGTCTCAAATCGAAGGGATATCCTTATTCATTGCACAGAGGCAGCGGTGAAAGTCTTGATTGGTAGAGAGAAGGAATGAATTAGGGTAGTGTATCGAAAATTTGTGAAGGAAAAGGCATTGATGTTCTTGGTTGCTTAGAATTAGGTGTAAATGAATTAAAGGTATTGTAATAATTGTATAAACTTGTAAATATAAATAGGAAAAAAAAGAAAGGTAAATCTGAAAAATTTGAGAGAGAAACGGGAAGAAAAAAAGAAAGAAGAAGAGAAGAGAGAGATGGCGAAGAAATAAGTTGCTAAGGTAATGTGTATGTTTTAATATATATAAATGTTGTTATTAGTTAAGATTTTGCTTGTATTGATGGTTAGTGTTTGAAGATTTTGTTTGGGTTTGATTGATGAATTGATTGAAATGTTAAGGATTGAATGTGTTGGGTAATGATTTAGATGATTTGAAGTTATTTGATGTGTTTGGTATAAAATAATGTTAAGAAATTGTGAAAAAACCTTGCTGTAACTCTGGGCTGGAGGTTGAAGATGGCGAAATTTCAGTTTGGTCCTTCTTTTGTGAAAAATACAGTTTAGTCCCCGAACTTTGAAAAAATTACAGTTTGATCCCTAGAGTAAAATTGGAGATTCTAGACAGAATTGAGGATGAATTATGGACAAAATTTCAGTATAGTTATGAATTTGTGAGGTGTACTTAACTCTTGTTTTAAGACAATTGAATTATATTATAAAGTTAATTTTGTTATTTATGATGTGTCACGACCTCATAAATTGAATGACTAAATTGAACACCTCACAAATTCATGATTATACTGAAATTTTGTCCATAATTCATCCTCAATTCTGTCCAGAATCTCGAATTTTACTCCAGGGACCAAACTATAATTTGTTCAAAGTTCAAGGACTAAACTGTAATTTTCACAAAAGAGGGACTGAACTGAAATTTTGTCATCTTCAACCTCCAGCCCAGAATTCCAGCGAGGGTTTTTCACAATTTCTCAACATTATTTTACATCAAATAACTTCAAAATCATCTACAATTAAACCATTACCCAACACATTCAATCCTTAGCATTTCATTAACACAAGCAAAATCTTAACTAATAACAACATTTATACATATTAAAACATACGCATTACCCTAACAACTTATTTATTCTTCTTTCGTCTTTTCTCTTCTTCTTATTTCTTTCTTCTCGTTTCTCTCTCAAATTTTTCAGATTTACTTTCCTTTTTTTCTCTATTTATATTTATAAATTTATACAATTACTACAATACCCTTGATTCATTTACACCTTATTTTAAGCCACCAGGACATTAATGCCTTTTCCTTTTCAAATTTTCAATACATTACCTGTTGTGTTGAACTCTGAAGTTGAATGATAAATTTGTATGTAAATTTGGGTTCGCATAGGTATGGAACCTTAGAGGGAGACCATATCTATGTGCCGGTCATGAATCTGGGAATCGGGTTATGACAATTAGGCTTAACAATAGCGAACTGTACGAGGGCGGATTGATAGTGGGATGGCCTTCTGGGGTAGAGTAATGTGCAAGGTCAGTATAGTTTACATCTTGTTGAGCAATTGTGAATTTGGCCTCTAGTTTCTACACTTTAGTCTAATTATTGAGTTATTTTTTTTGGCTGCTGTTTAAAATGAATAAATAAATAAATCCCTCTATCCTAACAATCTTTTGATACATCACAGACTATTATTGATTGTCTTTTCTGCTGAAGTTTATAGAACTGTGTGAATTAAGATGAACCCCATAAGTGTTCATTGCTTTGCTGATTTGATTCACCAGTTGTGTATCATGCCATCATTTCTTTGCTAAGAACCACAACGCTTTCTTTATTTTACTTTTGGGTGAGTTTAGCATGCCGGTACAGTTGAAGTTGAATTTGAATAAGATGATGAAAAAAATGAATATAATAGATTTAACGTATTGTAACAATACCTTTAATTCATGGGCTAGAATGCATCATTACACATATCATTTGCAAACATAACAATTGCACATATCCTCAGAAGGGATTGCAAGAAGGAGAACCGGTGAATGGACTTGTTTAGGTGATAAGCTGATCCTGAACCGCTGAAGAATCATTGAGTTTGCAATCTTCATTTCATTATGTGCAAAGTTCATGCCCACGCAAATTTTAGGTCCCAAGCCAAACGGCAAAAATGCAGAAATCATGTTATTTTTTTGAAGCTTTAGTTGCCCCTTCTCTGCTTCAATATCATCCTGTGTCTTGAAATATTTTCTGCATACAACAATAAAAAGTAAACGTGTGAATGATGGAGCCCAATTTGTCTATAGAATTATTGGAGAGAAAAACTTCACCTGATTCCAGGAATTCTTATTTTATAAAGGTTTCTGAATCCAAAAGCTGTCCTGTAAATTATTCCTGATGTCAAAGCTTTAAAGTCCTGGAATACCTCAATCTCCCTGTCTTCATGATTTTTTCATCTTTCAAGCATCATCTCCCCCTCGAAACCAATTTTGGAATCGTTTTTTATAATGAACAAAAAATATTGCCAGGTTATTAGAAGAAGCTCTTCGACATTCCTAAATTTCACCTCTATTTTGTTAAAATAAACTATTAAACTGTTTAATAATTAACAGCTTTGCATGTGTTTGTAAATGTTAACATAAAAGTAGGTAAATAAGTTCGATGGACACTTGGGAAGCAACTATCCACAGTAACAAATCCGAGAAACTTCTTTCAAGCTCTCTCCATGGAAAGCCTGATTGACCAATTGGCGAAGCTTACACCTTTTCACCTCTAGTTGTCACAAGTCCGGAAACAGCTTCTTTATATAAGGTCTCGGCCCAGCTTTGAGGTAATTTCCATCTTTATTGTTCGCTATCTCTTTAATCTGTTCATGTTCAGGAATTACCAATTATGCTTCAATGCCTTTCCATCAAATGAAGTTCTCTTTACACACCATATTTATATGGTTAACAAAATTAGTTATTTGCATGCAAGAAGCTTTCAATCAAGAAGAGAGTTTTGAATTCTTAACTGATATAGATATGGTTAATAGTTATAATAGTTACCATTTATCTTGCTTCATAAATAAATGTGAGGTTGAACTCTAGGGAATGGTTGATGGCATAATTCCATCTCTTCAGTTGAAGAACTCTTTAACATTTCCCTGAAGGAATCTGTAAGGAGGCCCTCTTACTCCTTGCGCCTGCAAGCTAGAATTTATGCGTATTGAAGTCTGTCATACTTGGTTCATGAACACTATGAGAAGCGAAAGAAAGTGGAGGCATACACAGCTTTTAAGGAAGATAATCGTTGTTCACATGGCCACCACTGCCATGATTTATCGACTATGTACAGGTTAAGGTAAAATCTCAAGAATTTCTTGTATCAGCGAGTTACAGAATAGTGTTTGAAGCTTAAGAGTTTTGTCAAATCAGACAAACTGGCCTTCAAATAAAATAAACATCATGGGACATCTTGACAATGTCATTAACATAAAAAAATCGCACAAGTTTGATATAAGATTGTTTGTTTGCCTGGAAGTTACTGACTGATCGGGATTGCGTCGGTTAGTATTACTTATCGTAACCCCACATGATATATCCCTTTCGTTTGGTGGTCGAAGACATGCTTGAATTATCCATACTGACCTGTATATATGAATGTGTATGTACGCACATGGACATGCATTAGAATTTGCTGGACATATCTTTAGTCTATAAACTACACCAATTAGAAGTCTTCTAGATAGCATTGACGACTTTTAATTTATGGTCCATGATTTTCACCAAGATACTTCTGTTTTTATCCCGTAAAAAGCCATTTACACGGATCACATTCATTTTTTTCTGTTGTTTGTTGTTGCTAAATGTACTGAAGTTCCAAAAGAATACATAAACACCTTGCTGATGGCACAAATGGGATAACAGTGCTGTTTAAATTACAGAACCCAATAGGCAAATACAACAAATGACACTTGACAAGCTTTAGTTCCAATCATTTTACAGCCAATCGGTTTGTAAAGCCGTACAAAATACTGATTTCTCCGGTTGACATCTTATTCCAAAGCTGATAAGAACAATTTGTGAGCAAGAGGTTTCTCAGCTGCATTCTCTGCAAGCTACAGCTTCACGTGCCTCCATGTTTGCATTATGTTTTTCAAATTTCACCAAATGCTCATTTTTCCAACAACCTACAGCTTTCACTCTACAATGAGTGAAGGATTACCTGAACTCCATTTCGTGGACGGAGCGTAACTGTCTCGTATGGTGAGTGGATATAGGTTGGGGAAAGAGTGAAGAGGTATTTCTGCAAAATCATCGACAGAGTAATTTTTGCTTCAGCTGTGGCAAAGTTCAAGCCCACACAAGTACGAGGTCCTATCCCGAAGGGAAAAAACGAAGCTGGATTGTTGTTTGTAGCTTTAGCAACTCCTCCTGAGAACCTCTCCGGCTTGAAAAGATGCACGTCGTCTCCCCATATTTCAGGGTCATGGTGAAGTGCCACATTAGCAATGTACAGGTTCATGTTAGCTGGTAGAATAAGCTGCCCAATTTGAACTTCTCTCTCAACTTTCCTTATAAGGCCAAGCACCGGAGGGTATAATCTTAGAGTTTCATTGATAATCATGCTCACCTACATGAAAAACAAAAACAAGAGAAAAACTAGTAATGATTGGCAGGTAATTTATAAAATATTTTCAGACGTTGGTAAGAACCAAATATGTTTTTATCTGGTGATTTGAATTTATAATTTCCTTACAATCTTAAGTTTTGCGATGCCATCTAGATTTGGTTTCTGTTGGCCAAATATCTTGACCACCTCCTTTCTGGCTTCCTCTTGCCAATCCGAATGGATTGCTAAAAGCAGTATAGTCCAGGAAAGCAATGAATTGGTGGATTCCTGTCCAGCAATGTAGAACGTCTTGCACTCGTCAACCACATCTTCTATCGAAATCCTCTTCTTCTCGTCCACGTCATGGTATGAATTCAAAAGAACTCCAAGAAAATCATTCCCAAAACCTTCGGCTTCTCCAGTCTTCACCTTTTCTTCTCTCTTCTTTATTATCTCCATCACAGAGTTGCGTATTCCTTTCACGAGGTTCTCTGATTCTATCTCATCCCGAGTCCTCCAGAACTTACTGAAAACATAAATAAATAAACAGAACATTAACTAAAAGGACAAGTCTTGGATTAAGATAACCATGTTAAGAAATATTTATCATCTTCTACGAAATGACATAGTTATTGTCTCCGAAGTTTTGAAGTTCTCTGCTCCGAATACTTGACTATCATTTCACTTGTAATTAGGCGTAAAACCTTCAGGTATGAGAATTTACCTTATGCCAGGAAGCCTAAGTTTGTAGAGATTCGTATTTATTATCAGGGACAGCTTCGTCAACATGTCGAAAATGTTCTTCCCCTCTAAGTAACTACTCCCAAAGGCTGTCCTGGAAATTATTTCTGACGTCAATAACCTGAGTTCATCGTAGACCTCGATCTCTCTGCCTTCATTCTGTTTCCACCTTTCTAGCATCATCTCAACACTGGCAATCATTTCTGGAATCATACCCTAAAAATCATCCCTCCACACAATCAGCAATTGATCAAATATTCTCTTATTGAGTTGTTTGTGTGATGAGAATTGATAAATTCTGGTTTGCCCTTCATAAGCTAGCGTTTTTTAACCTGCCAGTGTCTTTGAATTTTTTTGTATGAGGATTGTTTATATGTGACCATTAGATGATTACAGACAAGAATTGTAATAGCATGAATGACGGGAGCTTACTTTCAAGTTCTCTACATTGAAAGCATAAGTAGACAGTTTTCTATGTTTTGTCCATTTTTCACCTTCTGATGTTGTGATTCCATTCCCTAACAGCAATCTGAAATATGCTGGAACGTCTCCTTTTGGATAAGATCGATCTTTGTTATTTAGTATCTCTTTGACTAACTCCGGCTCCGAAACAACAAAATGAGCTTTAGGACCGTACCAGCTAAGATAATTCCGCCCTGGTAAAAAAAAGATAAATTTCACAAAGAAAAGTACAAAGAAAGAGAAGAATATACTTCGTAGGTGTTTTCTTCAAGTTTGAGTCATATTGAACAAGCTGTTACCATATGTGTTGATCCACGTGTAAATTTGAGGCAGAACTTTGGGAAATATGTTATGTGATAAGGTCATGGGTTTGGCCATGGCCTCTTTCTTCATGGCCATAACTTCTCTTGTGCTCCCATGGATGAACCTGTAAGAAGGGCCTCTGATTCCCTGAGAAGCCATGAAATTTTGCATGCGAATGGGAGTCCACCATAGTTTGTAAAGGACCTTGACGAGCGTGAAGGTGAGATATATGCCCAAGGAGACAAAGAGAAGGACTATCACATTTCCTTGAAAACCCATTCTCTTGCTTCTTCTACAACGAATCTCAAAGAGTGCTTGAAATTATTAGACGCACTAAAACGATCTTCAGTATTTTTGTTTTTTCTGGTTCTAAGGGTTAGGAATCTAAGTTTGAGACCATAAAGTAGCAGTATTAAATAATCTGCAAAAGATTGCTTTCATTAGCTCAGCATAAATGGTCCCAAAAGCTTTGATTCCAAATGTAATCAGCCAGCTACGTGTACACGAATAATTTATTTGAATCTGGCTTATAATAGTTTGATCCTGAAAGCAACAGAGTACCTTGGTACATATTGTTATAATTCACTCCACATCAACAACAATAATGCAGACCTAGAACAGTAAAGTTTTCTCTATAATTTATGAATAATCAAGGAGCATCAACAACATACAGTACTCGGTCTGTAGCTGGACAACTTGCTTCCTGGAAGACATTTTCAGGACTTCTCATTATTGTTGTTGGCTCTGAAATTGTTAATATCCTGATAGAGGAAACTTTGGATTTTGCAGTTGTACCGAGTAAAGAAATGGGACCGGACAATAATGGCAGATTGAAATGAATATGGAATAAATCAGGCAATCCCTACTATGTGCAAGCAGCGGGCAAGAGCCAATATTTGAACATCCTTTCCTAGAGTTTTGCTTTAGGCTATAAACCATATCACTCGAGAAGCCTTGTGAATAGATTCCATTCGGAGTTTAGCATTATGAGCTCATAAATATCGATGTATTTCTCCGATGTAGTCCTGTTATCGAAGTGAAGGTCTAAAAATCTCATTACCTTCCTCAATCACAGTTCCAGCATGACTCTGCTTGACATAACTATTCCAAACTCTAATGAGTGAAGGGATTGGCTGAACTCCTTTTTAAGGGCGAAGTGCAGCTGCCTCGTAGGGTTAGGTTGGGAAAAGGGTAAAGGAGTATCGCTGCAAAATCATTGAAAGAGTGATTTTCATTTCAGTTGTGGAAAATTTCAATATGACACAAGTTAGAGGCCCTGATCCAAATGGAAAAAATGCAGCAGGGTTGTTCTGTGTATCTTGAGCAACTCCTTTTGAGAACCTCTCTGGCTTGAAAAAAGAAAAACGCATATCTTCTCCCCATATTTGTGGGGCATGGCGAAGGGCCATAACATTGATGCACACGTTTGTGTTAGCCGGCAGAGTAAACTTCCCAGGTTGAATTTCACTCTCAACTTTTCTTCAAATGCCAAGAACAAGTGGATATTGTCGTAATAGCTTAATTGATAATCATGCTCACCAACATGGAAAAAAAACCCAAGGAAAACTGGTGAGAGGTTGAAGTGAAATGGATATGGGTTTATAAAATAATTTGCAGACAATGGTAAGAGTTTGATGATTTCTTAGGTTTTGCAATGCCATCTGGATTTGGTTTTTCTTGCCGAAATATCTTGGCTTCTTCTTGCCAATCTGGATGGATTGCTAAAAGCAGGATAATCCAGGCAAACAAGGAACTGGGGGTTCTTGTCCAGCAATGTAAAATGTCTTGCGTTCATCAACCAGGTCTTCTAATGAAATCCTCTTGTTCTCATCTGTGTCTTGGAATGCGTTCATGAGAACTCCAAGAAAACTATCATCAAATTCATCTACTTCTCCATTCTTCACCTTTTTCTTCTCTTTTCTTTATTATTTCCATCACAGAGTAGTGTATTCCTTTCACAAGTTCTTCAAATTCTATCTCGTCCTCGGTCCTCCAGAGTTTACTGCAGATCAAGATTTAAGATTAACTGAAAAGAGAAGAGGAGATCCAATATTAAACAATGGTTACTACTATTTTGTCGGGAGATTCACTTGGTTTTTATATCCTGAGTTGTTGATGATGTTCTCTGCTCATGAAACTTCACTCATTTCACTGACATCCAGAGCATCTCCCATCTTAAAAGCTATTTTGAAGAATTAAATTTTTAAAATGATTTTTTAAATAGTAAAATGAATTTTTAAATAGTATAAATATAATTTTTATATTTATATCTACCCCAGTTATTTTTTATATATTATATTAAATATAGTACAATTATTTTGTATATAATTTAATTATACAATTAATAGGAGTAAGTTATATAATTAAATAATTATTTTTAAAGAACTCTCCAACAATATAATTATTTATTTTTTAATTATATTTAAATTAAAAAAAATAAAATTAAAAACCCCGCAACGATTTAAATTTTAAATATTAAAAAAACCCGCCAAAATTTCAAAAACAATTTTAAAAAAAAGCCACCAACTTTTGAAATTTCAAATATTGAAAGAATAACCATCTTTATTTTATTTCATTAAAGTTCATCATGAATCATTTTAATTTTTATGATGCTTTTGATTAATGTTACTTCTTGTTGTTGAGTGTTAGAAAAACTTTAAAAAACAAACTGAATTGTTATCAATTTTATAATACGATACAATATATTTAAACCCTCTGATATTATAATTATTAATTTTTTAATTATATTTAAATAAAAAAATCAAATTTAAAATAAATGTGATATAAAATAAAATAAAAAAACTAACTTCGGAGACTGCTATAAATAGCTCAGGGAACATTGCTAAAATAACTGCTCCGTTGAAGACAAACTTTTACCTCTTCAAATAGCACAATCGTTGGACTTGCTCTTACATCTAAACCCTAAGCTCAGCTACGAGGAATTTACCTGGTTCCAGAAAACCCAAGTTCATAGATATTCCCCTGTATAATCAAGGGCAACTTCATCTTGTCAAAAACATTCTTCTCTTCCAAGTAACTGCTACCCAAGGCTGTCATATATGGACAAAATGTTGGGCAGCTGTGTGTGAGATTGATGAATTCTGTTCATCTAGCATGTACACGTTTAAATGGCATTGCTTGGCTCTGGATTTCATTCAAATATGTTTCATTTAAAGATTATTTGACCATGAAAAATTGTTGGTGATGAAAACAGGAGCAATTGTTGGAGCTTACTTTCAAGTTCTTTGCATTGAAAGCATAAATGAACAGTTTTCGATGTTTTAACCATTTTTCATCTTCTAAGTTGTGACTCCATTGTTTCTTAACAGCAATTTGAAATAGGCTGAACCATATTCTAAGAATCAAATGAAATGCACCCAAAAACATTCCCTCAAAATGAGAAAAAGAAGAGAAAAACCTTGGGCTCCGGCTTGGTAGCCCGAGCCCAATGTTCAGTAAAGGCTTGAGAAAAGTGAGTTTGGACAGGGTGGCCCGAGCCCATCACCCAAGGCCAATGGTCTTGGGCTACTACTCAAACCCAACTTTGTAGAGGGCACGAGCTCAACCATAGGCCCAAGTCCATGCAGGGCAAACACCCTAATGGGCGTCACATTCTCACTTCTCAGCACCGCTTAGATTTTCAAACCCTAAATTAATTCTCAATCATAATTACACTTTAAATTGGTCAATGATAAAATCAAATCAACCCATAAAAATATAATTATGCCACACGACTTAATTTTTACACAGATTTATCCAATGATAAATTATTATTGCCTAAAATATGTATTTTCCTCTTTTTCTTTTGGGACAAAAGAGATACGATCGAACTCTCTAAAATAACCAAAATTTCCACATTGATTTTTCTACCAACGCCAACCCTTTTTATTTTATTTTATTTTAATTTTTGGGTAGATTTTGGAGAGTAACCCAGAAATTGGGTTATGACACCAGGAAGCCTAAGTTTATAGAGATTCCTATTTATTATCAGGGACAGCTTCGTCAATATGTCAAAAATGTTTATTATGAGAATTTTCATACCTGTCATGATGTCTACAACAATTGCCTCTTTTCTTTCAACTTTCATATAATCCCCCGGTTCCTTGAATAACTCTAAGTCTGCTGTCATATGGTTAGTACAAGTATCAACAAGCCAAAATGAATCTTTTACCTCAGTTGTGTTGCACCCTTGTTCTATAGTTGCCATGAATAATTGTTCTTCTTTTTCTTTTAGATTTTCAGCAGTATGTGCCAATCTTGCAACTTCTGGTTTGTTTTGTAGAATTTTTGAATGTGACCAAATTCTTTACACCTTCGACATTGAGTGTTTTTGAGACAACACCAAGCTTCAAGATGATTTGTCTTTTGGCAAAATTTACAAGCAGGAAAGTGTTTTTTCTTTTCTTTCCCTTCATTGATGAGTTTTCTGTTGTTTCATTGTCAGGTATTTGGCTTCCAGCCACTTCCCCTTTCCCTTCTACCTTCATAATTGTTCTTGTAAAAGGTTTTAGCTTGATTTTTTCCTTTAACCTTTGCAAAAAACACTACTTCACTTGATCCTTGGTGTCTGTAGGCTTGCCTTTGCTCAACAACTTGCAATGCATTAAACCAACTCTAGAAAAATCTTTCGAAACCTCCAAAGAACAAATTTTGTGTTCAAACTTTTCTGGTAGGCTTACCAGAACCTTCTCCACTACCCTTAAATCTAGAAACTCTTCTTCTAAAAGTCTTACTTGATTTACAAATTTTGAGATTTGGGAAGATAATTCTTTTTTAGTATCAGTTTCCCTCATTTTCAAGGCTTTCAACTGCCTCTTCAAGTTCAAGACTTGCATTTTTCTTGATTTTTCATCCCCATGAAATTCTGCCTTTAATATATCCCATGTTTACTTGGCAGATTTGCAAGCCATAATCCTTGTGAAGATCTCTTCACTCGCAGCATCATGAATGCAGATAAGTGCCTTGAATCCCTTTACCTTTTCTTCATTAAAAAACTTCATTTGAGCCACAGTTGGATTGTTTCCAAGAGGAGTTGGTTGTTTATCCTCTCCACAAACTCCCATAAATCAAAAGCTTTCAAGTAGATCTCCATTTTCATAGCCCAATTATCATAATTCAAGCCTGTAAATGATGGTGTTTTGGCAGGAAAATTTGCAGCAGATTCCATTAAAGTAGCTTGCTTGAACTCTTTGATTTTTTCTCTCTCAAACCCTTCAAAGCCTTTAGCTTTGATTTCCTTTTTAAAACCTCACTTTTAATCCCTCATGTTTTACTCTTTCCCTTCAAAGAACAAGTTGCTCTGATACTAATTGTAGTAAAAAAATCTAAATTTACTGTTTTATCAAATACAAACAATTACTGTTTGAATCAATTACTGCAGATGCTAAAGAATCAAGAACAATTGAAGAACATGAAGAACAATAGATTTCAGATATCAGGGGCAGAATCAAGGTGAGGTTACTGTCATCTCTTTTCTTTTATTTATAGGAAAAAGCTTGTAGCATTACATAAGAATTCTAGTTGATTACAATTTCTTCATATGTTCTTATTATAGCTAGAATTGAAATTGCATTTAAAATTAAAGACTTTATCAAACATTGATCTTATTTAGGAAAAGAAAGAACATGCTAGTTTAATATTAATCTAACACTAACACTTGATGTAAACTTGGAATCAATAACCTTCAATCTTCAGCAGTCTTGGAATCCATGATCTTCAACAGTTTTCACTCTACAATGAGTGAAGGATTACCTGAACTCCATTTCGTGGACGGAGCGTAACTCTCTCATATGGTGAGTGGATATAGGTTGGGGAAAGGGTGAATAAGTATTTCTGCAAAATCATCGACAGGGTAATTTTGGCTTCAGTTGTGGCAAAGTTCAAGCCCACACAAGTACGAGGTCCTATCCCGAAGGGAAAAAACGAAGTTGGGTTGCTGTTTGTAGCTTTAGCAACTCCTCCTGAGAACCTCTCTGGCTTGAAAAGATGCACGTCGTCTCCCCATATTTCAGGGTCATGGTGAAGTGCCACATTAGCAATGTACACGTTCATGTTAGCTGGTAGAATAAGCTGCCCAATTTGAACTTCTCTCTCAACTTTCCTTATAAGGCCAAGCACCGGAGGGTATAATCTTAGAGTTTCATTGATAATCATGCTCACCTACATGAAAAACAAAAACAAGAGAAAAACTAGTAATGATTGGCAGGTAGTTTATAAAATATTTTCAGACGTTGGTAAGAACCAAATACGTTTTTATCTGGTGATTTGAATTTATAATTTCCTTACAATCTTAAGTCTTGCGATGCCATCTAGATTTGGTTTCTGTTGGCCAAATATCTTGACCACCTCCTTTCTGGCTTCCTCTTGCCAATCCGAATGGATTGCTAAAAGCAGTATAGTCCAGGAAAGCAATGAATTAGTGGATTCCTGTCCAGCAATGTAGAACGTCTTGCACTCGTCAACCACATCTTCTATCGAAATCCTCTTCTTCTCGTCCACGTCATGGTATGAATTCAAAAGAACTCCAAGAAAATCATTCCCAAAACCTTCGGCTTCTCCAGTCTTCACCTTTTCTTCTCTCTTCTTTATTATCTCCATCACAGAGTTACGTATTCCTTTCACGAGGTTCTCTGATTCTATCTCATCCCGAGTCCTCCAGAACTTACTGAAAACATAAATAAATAAATAAACAGAACATTAACTAAAAGGACAAGTCTTGGATTAAGATAACCATGTTAAGAAATATTTATCATCTTCTATGAAATGACATAGTTATTGTCTCCGAAGTTTTGAAGTTCTCTGCTCCGAATACTTGACTATCATTTCACTTGTAATTAGGCGTAAAACCTTCAGGTATGAGAATTTACCTTATGCCAGGAAGCCTGAGTTTGTAGAGATTCGTATTTATTATCAGGGACAGCTTCGTCAACATGTCGAAAATGTTCTTCCCCTCTAAGTAACTACTCCCAAAGGCTGTCCTGGAAATTATTTCTGACGTCAATAACCTGAGTTCATCGTAGACCTCGATCTCTCTGCCTTCATTCTGTTTCCACCTTTCTAGCATCATCTCAACACTGGCAATCATTTCTGGAATCATACCCTAAAAATCATCCCTCCACACAATCAGCAATTGATCAAATATTCTCTTATTGAGTTGTTTGTGTGATGAGAATTGATAGCGTTTTTTACCCTGCCAGTGTCTTAGGAATTTTTTGTATGAGGATTGTTTATATGTGACATTAGATGATTGCAGACAAGAATTGTAATAGCATGAATGATGGGAGCTTACTTTCAAGTTCTCTGCATTGAAAGCATAAGTAGACAGTTTTCTATGTTTTGTC
Organism: Salix arbutifolia; assembly: GCA_025169955.1. Taxonomy (NCBI): domain Eukaryota; kingdom Viridiplantae; phylum Streptophyta; class Magnoliopsida; order Malpighiales; family Salicaceae; genus Salix; species Salix arbutifolia. The sequence goes on from CM045911.1 coordinate 11,785,288, forward strand.
CATTTTTCACCTTCTGATGTTGTGATTCCATTCCCTAACAGCAATCTGAAACATGCTGGAAGGTCTCCTTTTGGATAATATCTATCTTTGTTATTTAGTATCTCTTTGACTAGCTCCGGCTCCGAAACAACAAAATGAGCTTTAGGACCATACCAACTAAGATAATTCCGCCCTGGTTAAAAAAAAAGATAAATTTTACAAAGAAAAGTACAAAGAAAGAGAAGAATATACTTCGTTAGCTGTTTTCTTTGAGTCATATTGAACAAGCTGTTACCATATGTGTTGATCCACGTGTAAATTTGAGGCAGAACTCTGGGAAATATGTTATGTGATAAGGTCATGGGTTTGGCCAAGGCCTCTTTCTTCATGGCCATAACTTCTTTTGTGCTCCCATGGCCGAACCTGTAAGAAGGGCCTCTGATTCCCTGAGAAGCCATGAATTTTTGCATGCGAATGGGAGTCCACCATAGTTTGTAAAGGACCTTGACGAGCGTAAAGGTGAAATATATGCACAAGGAGCCAAAGAGAAGGACTATCACATTTCCTTGAAAACCCATCCTCTTGCTTCTTCTACAACGAATCTCAAGGAGTGCTAGGAGGTATTTAAAGCAGTATAACGGTCTTCAGTATTTTTTTTTTTTCAGGTTCTTGAAGGGTTCTAAGTATTAAATAATCTGCAAAACATTCCTTTCATTAGCTCAACATAAATTGTCCCAAAAGCTTTGATTCCAAATGTAATCAGCCAACTACGCGTACACGAATAATTTATTTGAACCTGGCTTATAATAGTTTGATGCTGAAAGCAACAACGTACCATGGTAAATATTGTTATAATTCATTCTGTCAAGAAATCATCTTATTTAAAATCTTAAACTATTAGCTGAGGTTATGATTTATATTATTCTCTAACACACCTCTTCAAATGAAAATCTTTTGAGTTTGAAATTTGCACACAGTTTCACGTTACCTTGTGCTTAATTTTTATCAAATAGAATGAGGGTGATGTGATTCGAACTCGTGACCACTATGTCAACAAGACTCTGATATCATGTCAATAAACCATCTCATCAAAAACTTAAGATATTAGATGAAGCTACAGGATATAATTTATATTATTCTCTAAGACACTCCGCATCAACAACAATAATGCAGGCCTAGAACACTAAAGTTTTCTCTATAATTTATCCACATGACTAGTTTTGGCATAATGTATGTAAAGGTCTAAGATGCGTTTAGTTGATGAGCCAATGGCATGCCATAATCAAGGAGCATCAACAACATTATGTACATGCAGTACTAGGTCTATAGCTGGACAACTTGCTTCCTGGAAGACATTTTCAGGACTTCTCATTACTGTTGTTGGCTCTGAAATTGTCAATATCCTGATAGAGGAAACTTTGGATTTTGCAGTTGTCCCGAGTAAATAAATGGCACCGGACAATAATAGCAGATTGAAATGAATATGGAATAAATCAGGCTAAGCGGCTGCGGGAGGCCGGAACTTGATCAGGTGGAAACTAGGGTAAGAGAGTCAGCCAGACAGCAACGAGATGGGCATCATCAGATAACGTAGGTGGCTTCTATAGAGTTGACTGCAGTAATCTGAACCAGCTTTGTGTAAATTAGATTAGATTAGATTATTTGCCGGCAGTTTTAGCCCAAAGGATAGAATATGTTAGCATTGCTGATTTCATCCCCCAGGCAATCCCTGCCATGTGCAAGCAGCGGACAAGAACCAATATTTGAACATCCTCTCCTGGAGTTTTGCTTTAGGCTATAAACCATCTCACTCGAGAAGCCTTGTAAATAGATTCCATTCGGAGTTTAGCATTATGAGATCATAAATGTCGATGGATTTCTCCGATATAGTCCTGTTATCGAAGTGAAGGTCTAAAAATCTCCTTACCTTCCTCAATCACAGTTCCAGCATGACTCTGCTTGACATAACTATTCCAAACTCCAAAGCTACCAGGAACCATTCCTCTCTCGGAGGCATTTGCGTTTGCTTTGGACTTTGATGCTTCCATGTTTCGGTTTTGTTTCATTAAATGTTCATTTTTCAGAAGACTAACTCCATGATGAGTGAAGGGAATGCCTGACCTCCTTTTTAAGGGCGAAGTGCAACTGCCTCGTAGGGTTAGGTTGGGAAAAGGGTAAAGGAGTATCGCTGCAAAATCATTGAAATTTGAAAGAGTGATTTTCATTTCAATTGTGGAAAATCTCATGACGACACAAGTTAGAGGCCCTGATCCAAATGGAAAAAATGGGTTTGGGCATGGTGGCCCGGGACCAACACCCAAGGATCTGGGGCTCGGGCTACTACACAAACCCAACTTAGTAGAGGGCATGAGCTCAAGCAGAGGCCCAAGCCCATGCAGGGCAAACACCCTAATGGGCGTGACATTCTCAGCACCGTTGTGGGCTTAGATTTACACACCCGAGCTCAACGTGTTTGGGTCTTGGTAGTGCACCTAAACCCATTTGACACCTCGAATGAGCCCAAACCCAACACTCGTCAAGGATTTTTCTGAGATCCATACAAGTCTAATTTAGTTTTTCTGTTGGTGTGTGTTTCTAATTTAGTTTTTCTGATTACTCTCTCGATCAACTTGTTTGTTACTCTCTAATATGTTTGAAATTTCTAAATTAGCCTTTTAAAAATATATTGTTAATTTTTCTTTTATAAGTGAGATTGGTAAATTTGATTATAAATGAAGTATATTTCTGAGAGAGAAAATAATTGTCATGAAAATACAATAAAATGAATAAGTTACAAATAAATATAAAAACATGAGACTTAGTATTGTGTTTTTAAAACCAATAGAAGTAATTAATTATTTCATCTTAATTATCTAGCAATTTGAATTATTAAGTGGGATTTCTTTCTAGATGATTAGATTTGACATTGATAAAATATTATTTTATTCAAATAAAATATGGAAATGGATGAAAAGGAAGTGATTTGAGTAATTATAAGCAAAATAAGATATTTTATTGAAAATAATTAAATATTTATTGTAATTTTCTTCGTTTGGCATTAAATCTTTAAAATGTTTTTAAAAATTTTATTTTTATTTTTAAAAATTGATTTTTTTATGTTTTTAAATTATTTTGATGTGATGATATAAAAAATATTTTTTTTAAAATAAAAATATATTATTTTAATTTATAATTTTTTTAAAAAAAAGTACTAACAAAAACAAATCAGTCTAAACTCTAAACAGCCCGTCTCCCACGGAACTGCTAAATTCTCGTTACATGGTCCCGTGACAACCATTGAAAATTGTCAGAATCTCTATAGCTCACGCTGGATTTTTAAAAACGTGCAAGAGAGCGCTTGAAGCAAAGTTTTATCCTACTCGACCGGTGACTGATGGAAAATATCCAATTAATTTTAGTAATTGAAAGTAGAATTGCCGGTGTTGTTTTTCGTGTGAAATGGACGACCATTTTTGCATGTTTTAAATTACTTATTAGGGTTCCTTAGTCATTAACTAAAGCGAGCTTCTTTACATTAGCTACAGTGTCATGGCTGGGGCACCTAAGTCATGGATTCAAAGTGAAAATTTTCGTCCACGAATCCAGATTTTTTGCTTTTCTCCGTTTGTCTTCTCTGTATCGCACCGGAAGCATCACTGAAGGGGGCATAATTGCTGGAAGTTGACTAAGGCTGAAGTTGAAAGCAAATAAATCGTGCCAGACTAACTTGCCAAAGCAACACCAAAAAGCTTTCTACTTCTGTTTATCAACGTCCTACCATCCAGTAGCCATTGTTCACTGCCTAGAATTCCATTTTGTGTCAATGACGACCGAAAACCGAAATGGAAACTCGTTGCTTGCTCCAATCTTGTATCTTCCTTTCTTCTTCATAGCTTGTTGCACACTCCCCTCCTCTGCTGACATGCCGTCATATTACATCCCCCCTGACAACATTGCAATGGATTGTTCTCCGTCAGATTCATCACACGATGAAGGATTCCTTGATAGCAAAAGATATGAAATTGACTTTTCATCTGTTTCCAGAGTATATGCCATGGATCCTAGCAACCGTGAAAAACCGAGAATTTCTGCTTGTCTCATGCGGAAGCAGCACAACTGGTCATTCACTATCTCTGATGGCCCCAAGTTCCTTCGACTTTACTTCAAACCAGTCGCATATTCAGGGTTAGACGTATCTAAGGCCTTGTTCTCCATCAGCGTTGGTTCGTATACATTAATTACTACTTCAGAGTCATCCTATTCTAAATATTTCCCAATTAGTGATTACGCTATCAGGGAGTTCTGTGTCAACACGGATGGCCAGATATTAAATGTAACTTTCACCCCTTCATCAAAGGTTTCGGGTACCTACGCTTTTGTCAACAAGATTGAGATAGTCTCGATGCCATCAAAGCTTTACATGCAAGAAGATGCTTCATTTTCACTTGTAGGACAGCCTTCTAGTTATTCCATGGGGAATTCTACAGCCCTCGAGATGATGCACCGGGTGAACATAGGAGGAGATGTGATCTCTGGTCCAGAAGATACTGGCATGTTTCGTCGCTGGACCAGGGATGATGATTATTTCATGACTGATGATGGAAACACAAGTATTGTTGAATCAGAAGTTGAAGTCAAGTCGAGCTTATTGGTGCCTGCCTATGCTGCTCCACCACAAGTTTACACCTCTGCCAGGACAATTCTACAAACAACAGAAAGCAAATACCGAGCTAGATGGGAGTTCCCAGTTGATTATAGTTTTTATTACCTTGTTAGGCTCCATTTCTGTGAGATTTCTACAATAATTAAGCGAGATGGACAGAGAGTTTTCAGAATCTATATCAACAATCAAACTGTTGAGGATCATGCAGATGTTTTCAGTTGGAGACATGGGGCTGGAATTCCCATTTACAAAGACTACATTGTGAACTTTTCAAGCTACGGTGAAGGCGTGAAGTATCTATCAATTGCATTAGGAAGTACTAATGGATCGTCTGCAAAATATGGTGGTCCAATTCTGAACGGGCTAGAAATTTTCAAGTTGTCTGCCTTTTCTAACAATCTTGCAGGTCCTCATCCATTTGGGGTCATAACTGCACCACATTCGCATTTTTCTGTACGAGATGATGCACAAAGGCATGTTATGGTGATAGTTGTACTGGTACTCGCTGGTCTTCTGCTTGCTTGTTACGCAACAGGACTTCTAGGCTACGGTTGTTTATTTTATTCTCAATCAAATTGGCAGCAAAAATCCTCTATGCAAGATCAATCATCAGGGTATTGCCGAATTTTCACGATTGCTGAGATAAAGTCAGCAACCAATAATTTTGCAGATGGCTTACTCATTGGCACCGGTGGATTTGGGACGGTGTACAAGGGATCCATTGATGGTGGCATCACAAGCATTGCTGTAAAGCGTGCCAATCGAAGCTCACACCAGGGCTTAAAAGAGTTCCAAACTGAAATCTCCTTGCTCTCAAAGCTCAGGCACAGCCACATGGTATCTTTGATTGGATATTGCACAGAGGAAAAGGAAATGATTCTTGTTTACGAGTACATGGCTCAAGGCACGCTGCGTGATCATCTCTACAAGACACAGAAACCTCCACTTCCATGGAAGCAGAGGCTTAAGATTTGCATTGGTGCTGCACGAGGGCTGCACTACCTTCACACAGGTGCAAAACATACTATCATCCACCGTGACATCAAGACTACCAACATCTTGTTGGATGAAAAATGGGTGCCAAAAGTATCAGATTTCGGATTATCAAAACTTGGCCCAGACAACATGACAGACTCTAAGATACATGTTTCAACCATTGTTAAAGGTAGTTTTGGCTATTTGGATCCAGAGTATTATCGACGTCAAAAACTAACTGAAAAATCTGATGTGTACTCATTCGGGGTGGTGTTGTTCGAGGTTCTATGTGCTAGGCCTGCTGTGACCCCCATGGGAGAAATCGGGGAAGATGAGCACGAGAAAGTGAGTTTAGCCGAGTGGGCATTATATTTCTGCCAAATGGGGACCCTTGATCAAATAATCGATCCATACCTAAAAGGTAAGATAGCTCCCGACTGCTTCGAGACATTCGCAGGCATAGCAAGGAAATGTTTGGCAGATAGGGGAAGTGAAAGGCCAACAATGGGCGACGTATTATGGAATCTGGAGCTCGCAATGCAGCAACATGAAGGCGTTGGAGGGCAAGAGGTCAGCAGAGTTCAAAAGGAGGCCAATGGGACAATGAATGGTGATTTGCGCATTATGATCGACAACCACCGCTGCAGTGGCTTCGATATTTCAGATCCAAACCCAGGGGTGGAGTTTTCTGATATTATGGTTCCAACCGGACGTTGACACGATTATGTTCATTTTCAACTCCTAGACCGCTATATATTTTCTCTCTATATATATGTAGTTCCAGTGTTAAGTTCCTCGTCATCTTGTATTATTTTGGTTGGCATAAACTAAACCCCTTCGAAGAATCATGTTCTGTTATTTGTAAATTTGAAGTCTTGAAGAGGTTATTTCTTTTCCAAAAGCATTTCTTTTTTCGCATTCATAGGCTCATAAAGTTTAGTCTTAAGATATTAATCAACTTTTTTCATCTAATCTAACACCCCTTCTCAAGTTAGGATGGCGTGAATCTTCAGAGCCAGGAAGTAGAAATTGGCAAAAACCGTTCACAGGAGCACTCGAACAGTAGCATGGAATCGGTGCTAGAATAAAGGGGGCAAATCCTTTTTTTCTTTTTTGAAAAATATGTAAAATGACCATCGCAATATAGAACAATGATCGACGCGGTAGGAGATAAATAGGGTTGCAGCTGCCGCGGGAAAGTGGCTTACCCTCATGGCGGCAGTTTAGTGGGATACGAGATAAAGAGATAACGCTACTACGAGTAGTAAGATGATTTGATTTAATTATATAATAATTAAAAAATGACAATAAATAATTCTTGAATTTTAAAAGAAAAAACAATAACATAATTCACCAAAGAAATGGGATACTTGTCAAAAGGAAAAACAAACATTATAAAGATGAATTCCAAGATAAACCAACCTTGGGTTGTGAGGATGGGCAGCCTCATAAAAAAAACAAATAAAAAAATCAATAAAAAGAAACCTTAGAAAAAATAAAATAAAAACTTGCAAACTAAGGTAAGATTATTAAAACTCGCAGGTTAAATCATGAGAGTGAGATAACCTAATAAAAAACAAAACAAGATAAATAACAAAGCTTGGTATAAAAAAGAAACCAATTTTGAAGAGTGAAACCAAAAACATATAAAAAAATGATCTAAAAATAATACTCAAGTTATCCATCTAAACTTGTTACTTAGATCATGAAATTATGATAACTTGATTGAAAGGAGATTAGAGAAAATCATGAACCCTTTTTATTGCAAAATAAATAACATTAAGGATGACATTGTAAGAGAAAAAAATATTGTCAACTTGTATTAACTTTTTAAACTCGTGATCCAAATTACTAAACTGAAAGTACCTCATCTTGAAAAACCACAACGCTTAATTCACAACAAATCATATATTGAAAAATAAAATTAAAAACAAAACCATATATACAAGAGGATTAAAAAAACTTGAGACCTACTTTATTTAAATAAATAAAAAGTAAGCGAGAGTACAACTTATAATTTTGAATTAAAAGGAATAGTTGAAAAGAAAAATCAAATTCACAAAAGAAAATGAGAACTAGAACTGAAAAAAATAACAAATCACAATCATGGATCCAATGATAAAATTTAAAACAAATTGAAATTTGATAAAAGAGTAAAAAAAACAAATAAATAATAAGCAAAGTTAAAATATTATTAAACAAGAGGACAACTTTAAAAATTTTAATAGTCAATGCAAATTTCAATGGAATGAAAGAGTAAAAAGAGAAGGGATAAATAAGGATCATTGATGACACATCGTTGCCTAAACCACCATATGTGTCATCTTAAATTAAAACGAGGCGTCAAAACTTTTCTAAAATCGTCATGAAAGTCGATGTTATGTCATCAGACATCTTTATCAAGGAAAAGCTAGTTTTTTTAATAATTTATCTTTATAGAAATATTAGATCACTCCTAAACCAACTTGATTAAACAAAAAAGAATAAAAATGCAAAAATCCCTTGAAGCTAGTTTAATAGCTTTTACTTTTAAAGATAATCCATTTATTTCATTGTACTAAAAACTAAAAAGATATAAAGCCTTTAGATGCTAATTTAATATTTATTTTTACTTTCAATGGTAATTTAGTAATTTTATTCTAGTAAAAAAATATGAAAGATCATTTTAACCCTATTTAATTTGATAATAACAAATTAACCCTTGTGGAAATTTCATTTTACCTTCAAGACCATGTTTATCGAGTTTTTATGGAATGACAAAGTGGTTATTATGTTGTTTAAATGAACTCTTTATTAAAGATGACAATTAAATTTGATCCTGATAAATATCGACTTGAATGAGTATAAATTTTTTAAACTTAAAAAACAATAGTTAGGGTATGAATATTGTCGACCCAAACCTGAAATTCATCCTAATTGAACCTGAAATATATATATAGAATATTTAGATTATTTTTAATTCAATATAAAATATAAATTCCTTAAATATTGACATAAAACACACACACACGTGTTATTATTGTATTTTTTATAGATTAAAAAATAATAGTGATACATATTAGACATGTAAAATCCAATATATAAGTTATAAATATCTATTTGTTTATGCAATAAATATAATATAAATATTATAAAAATTGACGTGCCCATATCCATCGCCATCCCTACTACTCTTGGTTCACGTGAATGGTTGACATGGCAATTAGTTATTTTAATTTAATTTAATTTAATATACTAGGCAATAAGGCATTGTTGACTTGGTAAAATGTTCGCGAAAGAACGAACGAGGTGATGATTGTTTGATTTTCAGCATTATGTCATAATTGATATCAAAAACCGTGTACGGCAATCTTCAACGACAATCGGCAAGTTGGGTTTGCATCGTAAAATATGAAAGTTCGTCTCAAATTTATAATTTATTCTACGATGGCTGCTGCAATAAGTGGTGGAAACAACACTCTCCAATTTGCAGCTTGGACTTTAGTTGAGAAGTCTGTGTTGCTTACGCGTAGCGTTTACGGTTAGCAATGGACAGTGATGACCATAGATCCTTGTGGCTTGGAATTGTTTTGTTACAGATGGTGATAGATGTTTACAGATGATATTTATTATACCAAAGAAATTTTTATTATTATTAGCTATTAAACTTTTAGTATCCTGTAAAAAAATCTATGCCCCATTGTTGTTTACTCTATCCTTGAAGGATTTCTATGTCCTATTTCTTCTGCATGTTGCCTTAAAATGCGAAAACCCTGCCCTGGTTGCCACTGCACCAACCACAACAGCTATTTCAGGAAAATTACTGTACTGTGGATTAAGGTCAACAAGGTCCCTCAAAGGGGAGCGGATTAGTCGATGCGCATCACCCTTTCCTTCGAGAGAGAAAATCCAAACGCTGGGCCTCACACCGTGATCTCGAGGGAGGAGAGAGGAGAAAGGTGAGAGAGAGATGAGGGTTCTGTTTTTTGGGTGCAATAAAATGTGTTTTGATATTCAACAAGGGTTTTGTACATGTTTCTTGATTGATTTTAGGTATAAAAAAAACACTACAGAATAGTAGAGGGTAAATTATAGTAGCCCTCATTATTTTGGCAGCAAAATGATTGCTGGAAGTTGCAGGTGGCGATGTCAGAGTTGCAGCGTCCCGGTGGTGGTGGTTGGCGCACGAAGCATCCCTCATTACGGACAATGCATTGCCAGCCTCTTTTTTTGTGTAATTTTTTAAAGTTCCTCAACCAAGGAGCTCGGGCCTAGCTGTCACTGGGCCCATGAGCATAAGCCATGCTTGTGCCCTCTCTTCGTTGTTTGTTTATTTATTTATTTAATTTTCTCAACAACAATTTTCTGAAAATAATTAATTTTTTATTTTTCATGCAGCCTAAAAAAATATATCGTTTCATGTTTTTGACTTTTATATTAATTTCTAAAATTAGCATAAAAAGTCGTGTTCTTAGAAAAAATAATTGTTCTTCATGCGACCTCACGAAAAATAATGATTAAATGCTATTCTTGAATATTGATGAAATTTTACTTCTGGAGAGGCAGTAATTTCTACATATCTGAGAATGTTACCCGAACAAAAAAACAAAAAAGTAAAACAAACAGCAGAATCAGCTTCACCTTCTTCTCTTCCTCCCTTTTCCTTTTCCTAATTGTCCAGATTTGAAAGCGTGTTCTTGTTCTTGGAGGAAAGCCCTCGCCTTTCCATAATTCTCTGCTCTCTCATTCTCCACCAGAGCCTTTTCCTTTTCCTTAACTTCAAACAAGAAATAATTGTCCTTGCGCAGTTCACGAGCTGCCCCTTTAGCTTCTCGCTTTACGAGTTTCTTTAACTTTTTCATTTCAACCCGTTCACGGTCTGGGTCATAATCTCTACCCTTCACAAAACTGCAGAGAAAAAGTGCACAAGATGTTTAGCAACATGCCATTCTTTGACCAAAACAAGAAAATAAGATTTGAGAAAAATAATAATTACTTCTCCTCAAATTTTGGAGCAATTAATTTGATAGGAACCGGCTTCTTTTTGTGCAATTGTAGGGGTTTCCGCGTCTCACGATGTTTGTTGGCCTGCTTATTAATAAGTTCAGCAACATCTTTGAATTTATCTTGTAACGTCGCTGGCATGTTGTCCTGTTGTGCTACCTCAAGCAACAGCATTGAAATAGGCGAGAAAATTTCAGGAAAGGAACTCAACTCTTTATAAATGTCAACGAACCCTCGAAGAGTTTCTACCATAGTAACCAGCACACTAACCCTGCATGTATAAAATTCAGTTTTGATAGATTAGCTCAAGGTGGATATGAAGACATAGATTCGAGGAAGAATAGTTATAGAACTCCAAAATTCTGTTGATTGCATCCAATAATCTTAGGCAATACCATGAACATTCTAGGATTGACATACATTTGTACGCAGCAAATTAAATTAACTCATGATGGAAATTGCCGGGTGCATAAAAAATCCCTGACTGCATTAAGCACCATTGCAGAATCAAAAACCCTACAAACCTGAAATCATCCGAGCTGAAAAAAGAAGTGTCCTCTTGCTTGTCCATTACCATAAGGAAATTCAGAGGACGAATCTCATTTACACGATCATGTATATGCAGCAAGGGCTTGAGTTCTTTTAGTTCCATAAGATGATAAAACTGCCAAAGTATTCACAATCAACATTAATTTCTTCATTATACCATAAATAGTGTGACTCTTTTTCACGTACACGTGAATAACAAGCACACATGTTGAGAACATTTTTTTCATATCGTGATGGGGGTGGCGTTAGTTGGGAAAGATAGAATGGAAAATGCAGGAAAAAAACCACAAAGCATCAGGGAGTTCTATACCCGAGATTCCTGATAAGAAGCTGGTTTTCTTTCTGTAGTTGCCATCAGCAAAGTTTTGAGAAACATTATGGCTTCAGGGCAGAACTTCTGAGATTGTTTAGTGATCTGCAAAGGATGCTACAATCAATACTTAAAGCTTAAATGAGAGTGTTTGTGATGCTGCCACTGCAGCACTCTTGAAAGTGGCCAGTTTAAAATCAAGATACAAGATACTCAAATAAATAGTAACACAAATATTAGCCCTTTTGCAAATTTTAGTTTTCAGGATTTTTTTGCCACTTTGAAGTCGATGTATGTTCTATAACGATTGAATTTCCTATTATATCCTCTAGTATTTGATTAATATTGGCTATTCAAGTTTAAAAGGAAAACGTTAATTAATGTGCAAAAAATGAACAACACACCATGGTCAATATTAACTATTGGATTAATTGATGTTTCATAAAAACACATGAATTTGCAAAAGGGCCAACATTTGTGGGACAGGAGTAATAAAGTTCAGACTGGAAAAGAAACGCATTTCAGGTATGCCTGTTAAGTGCCTAGGCACTTCTAACCACCAATTAAAAGTTGTGAAGTCGATGTTCTATACCGATTGAATTTCCTATTATATCCTTTAGTATTTGATGAATATTGACTACTCAAGTTTAAAAGGAAAACATTAATTAATGTGCAAAAAAGGAACAACACACCATGGTCAATATTAACTATTGGATTAATTGATGTTTCATAAAAACACATGAATTTGCAAAAGGGCCAACATTTGTGGGACAGGAGTAATAAAGTTCAGACTGGAAAAGAAATGCATTTCAGGTATGCCTGTTAAGTGCCTAGGCACTTCTAACCACCAATTAAAAGTTGAGAACCTTTCCAGAAGCATTAAAATGGCAATCAAGGAGGCTTTGCTCCTGCCAGGCATTTTGATATAAACTTAGTAGTATAAATTAATAGATGGGCAAGAGAGACATACAGAGAGAACCATGGTACATAAGAAAGAACCGATTGCAATATCACGCCCTGACAAGATGGGACAGCGCATCAGATATTCAGACATCAACAGTATTACTGGGGTCATGACAACATGCCGAAAGTCGGAGCAAGGAAAGATCATGGACCACAACCTCAAGAGAGAGAGTGTTTTCATAGAAGGCCAGCAACTATTCTCTGCAGGAACAATAACTTTCAGTTTGAGATGCGCACAGCAGTAAGAAGCTCAGAATGAAAGTGGAAAGACCATCAATTCTCAAATAATGTTACAGCCAACCTGTATTCTTTAGAGCCTCGCAAAATTGTGCACGAGTCCGTAAGATTCGCTGGCGAGCACATATTGCAGAAAAGTACGGGATCTCCACACTCATCTCCATCAGTGGCTTGACCAGAAAATTCAATAACTCAATATTCAAGGGCTTTTTATTTGCTAAGACAGCAAAATACTGTAATAGCACGCCATAAAATACCTGGGTAGAAACAGATGGTTATTTACACAACAGCAAAGAGCAGTCACACAAACACACGCCCTTAGAGCCACACAAACACACATTATACTTTAGGTGCACAATCTGTATTCCTTGTAATTGTCAGCACAAAACTGTCACTAAAAACTTATATCATGCTAAAAAGCACTAGTTCCTAGCAAAAGCAGAATCACATTAATGCATCCACTATAAAACTTCTTTCATTGTTCAACTCTTTGGATGTGCTGTTTCTTCTTATCAATCATCAACTTTCTGCACAAGTCCTGTATACTAGACAGTTCAATTCTTGGCTGGCTTCGTACCTGATACGAGTTTTCATCTATTCACTCTTTATTTATGAACATTAGAGCTCGTGTTTGCATAAATCATGTGCATCTATCAGATATAGGGACATATAATTGGTGAGGATCTATGTATTGTCAACCACATGTGCGAATAAAATCCTGTCTGTTGCTTTTCACTCCCTCAATCACCCTTCCCCACCAATACAAGCACAGACACATAAAGCAAAGAAAGCACAGCAAAGAATTCATACTTGCATTTTCTTCCGATTTTCTGCTGCAAGCTGTATTGCATTGCTTTTCCGAATTCGATCAACTACCAGAATAACATTTTCATTGGAACAATTCTCCAATATTGCACAAAATTCTTCAAAGCTCTTTGGGGCTTCAATTATATGAGGAATGTCTGGTTGGGTTGAATGTTGTTCATGATTTACTTTTATTTTCTTTCCATCCAGAGATTTTTTATCTCCTTTCCTAGCCTCAAAAGCATCAGTTTTCTTTGACTTTTTGTGGCTTATTGGCTCTATTTCTCCAACATCACCACGGGAATCATGTTCTTCATTCTCTTCCAAATCTATGCCAAGATTGTCGTCATCACTCTGCTCCCAGTCCTTCAAAGATAAAGACTTCTCATGTTCATCACCATCAGTATCATCTTCATCAGATCCTTCACCTTCACCATCACCATCATCATTTTCGCTTGCAGACTCCTCAGAAGAATCATCATCTTCATTGTCAGAGTCATCTGCCTCCTTTCTTGCAAGAATCTCATCAACCCAGCCCTTTGTAGTCCTGGGCTCTTCATCAAGAGAAAAGGAATCACCAAGATCATCCCCAGATATTGACCTTGGCCTCTGAGCTGACAGCTTCTCAGCATCATCATTCTCTTCATCACTGGAATCATCGGCAACAAGCATACGTTTCTTACGATCTTCCTGAAATTTTCGAGTTCTGTAAAGTTAAAAACTGGTATTTAAATTTACAGTGCTATAAAATTTAATCAGCGAGCTTTATCAGTAATGTATATATAAAACAAGGAAACTGTCTTTTAGAATGCAACAACTTATACTACTAAATAAAAAAAATCCTGTCCTTTTCAGCCTCTCTCGAAAGATTTCCATATTACCAAGCTTCAATGCATTTAATACTTATAATGAATAAAGCTAGTTAAAAGCAAACTCCATAGAACAGCATAGCATGGTAAAGCTTGTCAAAAGTATAACTCCATGAAAACAAACATGCATTCCAAAACTCTAGCAGAATTGTGCCAGCGCGTGCACATGGAAAATATCACCTCCCAACAATTCTTCACATAATTTAACTTCCATTACTAGAAATAAGTGAGCATTGGAAATCAACATAGTTAATTGTCAGATGTCAAGCAGCTCAACAGTTGCCTCCCAAAGCTACTGATGTGCTTGATGATTTTAAACAGTCCCTTTGGTTTTCCAGCTTGGTGGACCATGAAAGATGACAGAAAATTAATTACAATATGAAGTCCCATTTCGCACCGAACATCCAAGATCAACAAGAATCCACCAACTCAGAGTAAAAATAGTTATAATTCCATGCTGTCAAGCGTGTATCCATGCTTTTTCTGCACAGGCATATGCAGATGCTTTCAAATGAGTGAGAACAAACATGCCTCTAGTTCCTCTAGTCGTTCTCTCTCCTTCTGGGCAATTTCTTCCGGTGTCTTTGTCCTATCTGATGGCCGTGCACGTGCAACTATCGCCATCTCATAAACGAGTTTGTCATAAGAATCAGGTTGTTCCTGCTGCAAATCACATACACATATATATTAAAAATAAAAAGATGAACGTCAATATTAACAGCTACTGGTTTACTGCTTCAAATTACATAGGAAAAGTTAACAAATTACAGCCTCAGTAACAAAGGTATTAAAGGAATTCATCTTAATCAACAAAAAAGGTATAAAAGCTTTCATAGGATAATGCTTCCCTAATTGACAACAATGTGGCATGCCAAGGTGTAGAGTAAAATAATAGAAAAAATAACATAGAAATTTTAAACTTACAAAACCAGAAGTAGAGAACTCAGGAAGCAATTAAATTTAGCATCTTGAAAAGGCTTCCAGGATCAAGAACTGTGTAAAAGAAAATACCTGCTTGAAAGTTTCTGGTTTTTGAATAACCGGTAACTCATGCTTCTTTACACCCTCATCAGGAATGTCCTTATTGACAAGGGCCTTCAAGGCATTCATCTTGCCTGGTTCGGTCAAAGAAGACAAGGCTTGAGATTGCACCAAAGTTGTGAAGCTTTTATCCAATTCTTCCATCAACTCTACATTTTCTTCCTTATCTTTAGCTTTTTGAGCCTGGCCACATTTGCATAAAAAGGGTTAAAATGTAAACTAAATCAGAAAATAGATGTCTCATTTTAAAGCTGTTTCTTTAAGATAAAAAAGAAAAACACCTTGAAAAACTTGCTCTTCAGAATAACCTCCTGCATTACTTCCTTCTTAGTTTTGGGTTTCTGCAAAGGGAAAGTCATGCTTTGTATCAGAGTTAAGCAATATTAGATATACAATAGTTCAAAAGACAGCATAAATTAGATATAACAAGCATGTAGAAACATCTCAGTTGTCTATTTTTCAGGACGTGTAATTTAGCCATGAGAATCATAGATGATGTACTCATATTTGGATATATTAAGGTCACAAAGTGGATCTCACATTTTCTTCCCCATCCACCACATCCTGTGGCAAGCCATGAGCATTAAGTTGCCTTGAGATGGCTGGTTTCTCTGAAAGAAAAAGGAAGACAACACCTGTGGTCAGTAGCAAAATTCGTAATAAATCAAAGGAATAACATAAGAGGGCTTGGTCATCTTAGCATAGTGATCAACAATAGAAATCTGGATTGTGAAAATGAGAATCAATGGCATTATATGAACAGGTTTCCTAAAACTGCAAGTGTCTAAATGAAACTAAGGCATGTCGCACCCTGGTGAAACTAAATTGAATCTACATGATGGAAAAGGAGAAAAACCAAAATAAGGTCAGACATTGTAAAATGTGATGGAATGTGGCAATTGAATCACTTTTTGTTGTTCTATGTAAGATTCCTTGAAAACAAAAGGAGATGAACTTCAATAAGTCACGTCACTTTCCCATGACCCGTTCAATTAACATATATCAAAAAGAAAACATTTTCTGGATGCTATGGGAGCATACTAAAGAATATATGGGGTTAAAAATTTCTATTCCACAACCAGTTTAGCAATTTCTGCTTGAAGTTCATCCAGCAGATATATATCCATGGATGGAGCAATCATAAGCTTAACTTGGACATGACAATAACAACAAAAACAGACAGCTGCCAGCATTATAAGCGAAACATAACCTAAATCAACAAAGATTCAATACATACTCCTCGATCCATCTGCGTCTGCATCATCTCCGTCATCATCTGACAAGATTTCATCCTCAAAATCATCTAGTCCTGAAAGCGGACCAAGATTCGAAATTCCAAAATCATCTTCTTCTTCTCCATCCGATAAATTATACTTGCTCTTCTTGTTTTTCAACTATAAAAAATGAAAGAAAAAAAACAATTTTAACAAAATGAGCATCGCATGTAATAAAAATATACAACTTAATAATAAATAATCGATAGTATATATTTTTAAGACCTGACGCTCGCGCTGGGAGCGGATGATAGCTTTATCAAACTCTCCAAGCTGTTCATTTTGTTCTCCAATTCTCTTGTCCACGAAGACAGAAGACTTGCCGCTCTCTTCATACTCTTTTAACAAAGTCTTCTTCCTCTTTTCCATGGCGCGGAACCGGGAGAGCCCAAGACGGATCTCTTCGCCTTTGCGTTTCTTTCCGAGGATGTCGAATTTGCGGCGGGACCAAATTGTCTCAAAAGGGTTGTTGGTGGTGGTGTTGCCTTTGGATGCAGCGCTCGCTTTCATGGCAACGGAATTTGGGGCTGTTCTACTGTTCTTTTTCTTCTTCTTTGATTTTGTATCGCTGCTGCTGCTTCTGCTTCTTTTTGATGTCTTCGCCATTGCTGGTTTTTTTTTTTAGTGCAAGAAACAGAGAAAGAGGAGATTATGGAAGGAAGTCTTGTGAACTTGGGGGTTTAGGGTTTTGGTTTGTTTCTTCGGCTAGGCTTAAACATGGGCCTATTTTCCAAACAAACAAATAAACATGGGCCTGTATTTCCATTAAACCGCACTGTAAATAAACACAAGACAATTTGTTACTCTCTAAATTTTCAGCAAACCTTCCGTGGTATATTGCAAGTCGAATAAAACAAAATGAACAAAAAACTAAGTAATAGAAAATTCTTTTGATATCATCATTTAGTTTAGTTTAGTTTAAAAAGTATTGCTTTTTATTTAATTTAAGTTCAAATTAAATAAAATTATGTAGGAATTATATGATACGATCACCTTGACAGCTTAAGAGAAAAAAAATTATAGGGTAAAAAAAAAAACAAATGATAAGAAAAAATTCAGGGCTTGCAAATCCAAAATCAATCTAGATAAATAAAATTATTAGTTCAACCTTCAAGATAATTCAAGGTAAGAACATGATAAAAAATTTAACTATATTTTTTTTTATTAATATGGATGCCCGGGTCAGTTTGTGCACACCTTAACCAATCTCATAGACTCTGAAGTTAACACATATATAAGTCTCTAGTGATCATCATATTAGTAATCATATAAGAGAAACAAATTATTTAATCTCAAACTCTTATCACTAAATGATTTATATAGATACTTTATAATTATTATTTTTATAGGTATCACGAGTAATGTAAAGTCTCTCTCTTGCCAATATTTTAGAAACGTATCGGTTTGTCTATTGGTGCTGAATTACATATCTTTTATTTATTTTGAAAACAAAATTTTTAACTATAATTATTAAAGTAAATTATCAGGAAATATCTAAACAATATGTTTATATTTTGGGTGATTTAAAGCTAGAGAAATTACAATTACAGTAAAATAATGTTACAAAAATTATTTAATATTCTAATAATAAAAATCCAATTTCAATGAAATTTTCATGAATAATTTACTACTACTATTATTATTTAAATACTAAAATATAAATAAAAAATTATAAGTTCAATATGGCATCAACAATAAAGAGGAGGTCGAGTCTAATAAGTTTTTTTCACGGTGTAAAAAAACATGGGAAAAAGAGAGAAAATGCTGGTCAAAACATGTGATCCGTGTTTGTTTTAAGGCTACGAGACATTAATTGTTAATTATTTTATTAATTAATCAGAAGTAAAAAAGATTTTCTTTAGCTATTTGACTAGAGCACAGTCAGGAATAACAATTTCATTAGAATAGATACCTTTTCAAATAAATCCTAACAAGCGGGTTTTTTTTATAGTTGTCTGACAGTATATTTTTTAAAAATTATTTTTATTTTAAAATATTAAATTATTTTTATTTTTATTTTAGACATCAGCATGTTAAAACTATAAAAAAAACACATAAAATATTATTTCAATACTTTTAAAATAAAAATTATTTTAAAAAACACCAAAAAAAAATATAACCTCGCACGCTTACAAATACTCACGATTGCAAATCAAATGCACGTGACAAAATGGGTAAATCAGTTCTTCTCTGGAATTGACTTTATCTGCCCTGCAGGCTGACACGGCCTGAATTATTAGTGCCGTAGCTGGCCATGAAATGAACCACCTTCCGGACTATCAGCCTCTGATCAGAATGCACGTGGTAACGCCCAGATATTTGTGTGGAACTCGGAGGCTAGGAGGGGGTCTGGCATGAAAAGAAAAGTGCCCGTGGAGAAGGACTCGGCAGTACACAATGCACTGCCGAGGAAAAAGCAAACACCTGACCCAACTTCTAATGAACATTTTTTTTATTGAATACTGTCCCATGTGAGCAGTGGCATCAAAATTAGCTTTGGTATCAGCAAAGTTGCCTCCATGTTCTAACCTGACCTGGTCAAGTCTCTAGATCTCCAAGTCGTCGTGTTATTGAATCAGCCTCGGGTCCTTTGGTTGATCGACGGGTCTGGTTTTCATTTCGAAGTAAGAAAGAAAGTCGATTTATCGCGTGGATTTGACAAACTGATTCTAATAATTGATTGGTTTTGCTGAAATCAAACCTAACTAGCTTAAACCTAGAACATTCCAACTCATTTGACTTCTTTAAGAGGGACAGGGCCCTTCGAGGAAGGGCAACAAATTGATTTGTCTAATTAATCCTACATTGTCAACAATTATAGCAGTGGTTGGTCCCATTAAAGTTGCATCCTCAAATTCAACAGTACGTGCTAGACTAAGCATAAATAGCACCTTATCTTCAAGTGACAACAATGGCAGTTCTAGGTGGATCGCGGAGAGTGACCCAGCCATGGAGCCATGGTCCATGGCCTAACCTAACAGATCGAGTATCGCAGTCATAGAAAATGCTCGGGAAAATCATGCTTTCGACAGCTACTGTAGCACAGGGAGGAGACTCGAAAGGAGTCAAGGGACCCCACTGTGTCTCCCTTAGCCATAATAGCAGATGCCCTGAATAATTACACACCTTACCTTTTCACCCGCACCCCAATCCCCATTCCCTTTTCATAATTTCTCAGCAGAGCAGACTCTATCATTAATTTACAAACAATGTTACAGAACAAAAACTCCACATGAAAAGGGAAACATCAAATTGATATAATACATATGTTTTTTGTAGCTAAGCTAAGAGCCAGAAATCTTTGTGACGCTTAGTGGTGATCAGGTAACCTCCATGTTTTTTGCTTTTCCTCCTCACAGCTATTGCCATGCAACCAGCATTTTGGATACAGTATTCCACCACACCACCGGCGACTTTATTGCTTGCCCACATCATGATCAGCCGCCATGTCATGGACCTCTTTTTCTGCCCCAGAACTAGAAGCGCCGCCCCTTGTTTCTTGGCCTCTTCCACTATCAATGGACCTTTCTCTTTTCCTTCCACCACTGCAATCTCAATTTGTATCTGCGTGTACACGCCAAATTTTATATTCCAATTTCTATAAATGAATAAGATAAAACAAGCTGCCTAAACTGAACGAATCACGCTCACCTCAGGTCTCTTCAACTGGCACATATTTTTCAGAGATTTTACAAGCTCGCAAGCCCTTGGAGCTCTATCCTTTCCGGGCTCTTCCCCCGTGGCTGCAGTCACAAATGTTAAACCCCCTTCAGTTAAACTACCTAAGAATATATATATCGAGAGAGAGAGAGAGACATAGTTGGATAAAGTATAAATTAAAAAAATAACATTACGCACGCCAACCTTGCTTAGATGATGCTTTGGTTACATGAAGAAGAACAAGAAGATCCTGGCTTTGAACAGTGTGAGAGAGTGCCCATTGCAGAGCTCCCTTAGCTTCAATACTTGAATCAACCACAATCATGATTTTCCGACCAAGTAACTCCACAGGTTTTTCCAGCTCCGAGTTCCCGGACTTCTCCTCTCCGAGGCCGACATTCTCAGGATTCTCTGTCTTTTGATCATTTTTAGTAGAATTCAATTTGGCCTTGGCTTGTATAGGTGGTGAACGGACTCTAACATGAGGTCTGATCCTGTTCAGACAGAAACCTGGTAGTCTTGTGCCTATCTTGCCCATCTCCTGAGATGGGGTGTTAAGGAGGCACCAATTATTAACTATAAGAAAGCAGAAGGGGAAGAAGAAGAAAGGAGATTGTTAGCTAATGATAAAGGCCCTGTTGCTGAACCAGATTTCTAGATGCTGGCTTTGGTTAGCGATGGACCATACGGCTATTTATGCTATGCTTTTTCCCTTTTTTTTTTTTTATCTTTCTTTAGTTATTTAATCATGCTGGTCCTCTGTTTCTTTTATTATTTTTCACCAGTGGGGCTATTGATGAACGTGCAGGTCATGAAGCTGTAGGCCCATCACTCCAAAATTTGACCAGCTAGCTATATATGCAATATATTTCACGATATACGTGGCGTATGTTTATTGCTAAAGCAGGCAATCAAATGTTTTTGCTAGTTGTGTGCTTTCCACTCTTGTTTCCAGCTCTAATATTTCTTAATTTCACACCCAGTTGTAAGGCATACACGATCATATATAAACTGTCTCGATCAAATCTAGTGAAAGAATTCTGTACAGTATGCAGGGGGCATGGCACTGCTGGTGATGATCGTTCTGGCCAGCATGGTTTGACTTGGTGGCTGCAGGATTCATGTTGTCTTCTTGCAGATGCCTCTTGAACGATGTATGGTGCCAGATCTCGTAGAAATTGATCGACTTGGAGTTCAGCTATTCACCATTCTCTGGTCCCAGTCGATCTCCAAACTCAACCAGCTATGTTCTAGTAGCAACGGATCAGTTCCTTAAGATATTCGGGAGGAAAAATCAATGTTAATTACATGGGTTAACACTTGAAGTACCTGCCCATGACGAAATTGAGAATTAAAGCATGTAATTATAACCTATATAGCTCGTTGAAAAAGATAAAGATTGGACATGTTTTCTGTGAATTGAACTAAATAAGAAATGACAGTAACCCCCGTTGAATCGAGGGGGGGAAATCAATAACAGGTAAATTTGCTATACACCCTCGTCATAGAATTATTAAAGTAGCAGGTTAATATTAATAAATAGCACTAAAAAAGGTCAAGTTAAGATTTCACCGGAGCATCTATTCGATTAGGTGAGATATGTAATTCAAGAGATTCATTAGGTGAGATCATGGTAATTATTCTGCCAAGGATATGAGAGAAACCCAATTTACAGTCGTCACCAACCATAGGCAATGATCGATAAAAGATTGGTAGGTGACACTGATATAAAGTTTTGTTCTTTGCAATATACCAAACTTGCATCAAACGCTAGCTAGGGCTTCATCATTTCGCAGAGCATTTATACATTATGAACTCATAAATTAAGCTCTCGAATTAGTTAGTTGTATACTTTTGGAAAGAGCCGTGCCCATGATGATGTAGTTGCGCAAAGCAAAACACTGCCAAGCTTGGATCGAATATTAGAGAATAAATTATAGGAGCACTGGGACATGCATGGACTAATTACTTTTCGAAATTGGCAAAAGTCTTGCATTATTTTTTAAAGTAAGCTGCAACTACCCTCACTAACTTTGTAGATTTAATTAACGGGTAAGAGGTCCTTTCAAACCTTTCATTGTATTGCATGTGTGCATGGAAAGATTATATCTGGACTTGCATTGTTTTTGAGTCAGGCCATGGCTGTGATTCAATCCAGCAACATAAAAAAATGAAATTCGTGTTTCTGACTTTCCCTTCTATTTATGCCGTGAGCCCTAATCACGATGTTCTAGAGAGCTAGCAGCCCCGACAAAGTTTTATTGGATACCAGATCCTAGGTCACACAGTCACACTCCCTGCCTTTCAGCCCTTGCAATTATCATAGCACTGTGCATCCAAGCAATGAAATATATCTGAAATTAATTTCAGAAAATCCATTTAATTTATGTGAGTTGTGGTTTTATCGGTTTTAGTTTCTGCCGAAACATGCATTAGCTAATGATAATCGGCAGGGGAGTTTTACATGTTGCTTCAAAGCGAAACGCAAAAGTAAATCGTCCCGGACCCCTGATAATCCAGAAAGTAGGCGCAATTTATTCTTTTTTGAACAAAAAAAACAAAGTTAATTTCATTTTATTCCCTTTTATATATATATATACAGAGAGAGAGAGAGAGAGAGAGAGAGAGATCTGTTCTCTATCAATTACCCTTTTAATATTTCATCGTCAAAATTATTTTTTACATGAAAAAGTTGAAGTGAAATTAAGTAGCTCAAAGGTGATTGATAAGACAATAAATTTTTAAAATAAAATCGATAAATTTTGAGCATCATGTATCACATTAATTATAGCAATGGTGGAGGTAGCCAGCTAGACTGCGCTAAGTGCAAACTTCACCAGGGACCAACTTCCTAAACTCAAGATCACAGTACTCTGAACTAGCTAGCTTGCAGTTACAATGAAAGGAATACCATAACAGTCCTATACAAAAACAATTTATTTTTAAATTGATCCTTTTTTTCCAGTTACAATGTAAAAGGTATTGTCCTTTACAATAATTCTAAATACTAGTTTTGAGCTTTGAAATCAAATTCATAACTATACATAACACGAATTTATAAATACTTTTGATAGACTATAATACCCTTAAACTGTTTAAATGGCTATTATATACTTTTTAAATGCATGCAAATTTTTTACATTTCCAATATAACCAGGGGTGGTACTACGTTATCAAGCTCGTAAATTACATTATTAACTCTACAAAATTTAATAATCAGTTTTTTTAAAAAATTATTATTATTCAACTATTTTTTTTTAAAAATAGACTATACTATGATGCTGAAATAGTACTTTTTTGATACCACAATAACCATATAAAAAATAAATTAAATAAATTATCAATGTTAATCCCAATAAATATATAATACAAGAACTAAATTTAAAAAAATCATTAACCAAAGAAAAAAAATATCATGGGTAATTGCTCACGGATGTGGGGAAATAGTGTTTTTTCCACGCCTTTTAACTTTGTACATGATAAAAAAAATTATTAATTCTAATTTCTAATAAACATATAACATAATACAAGGACTATTTAAAAAAAAAATCAATAACCAAGAAAAAAGAGGCGAGAATGTAAAAATAAATAAATATTGTGGATTACTATTATAATTTTCAATGATAGTAGATGTGGGAAATACTATTTTCAAAAAAAGAGAAAGAAATCAATAGGTGCTCATGGTTTGGAAACAATATTTTGCCAATATACTTAATAATACTTAATTAATGCCCGAGAAGTAATCTTAGGGTCTATTTGGGAGGACGGTTGCGGTTATTTTTTAAAGTGTTTTTCATTTAGAAATACATTAAAATGATATTTTTTTATTTTTAAAAAATTATTTTTAACATTAGCACGTCAAAATAATTTAAAAACACCAATTTTTTTTTTTTAGAATAAAAAAAAAAACAGCGTTTGAAACGCTCCCAAACAACTTCTCAAACAATCCTCTCTAAACTCCGGGCCATCGCCTTGAAGTTGCAAATGATGTTTCTGCATTATAGTTTCGTATAATTTGATCGCTGTGTATATTTCGGTTGGGCCTTTAGTCTGGTCCAGGCCCTGCTCGCAGAATATCGACTGATAAATCTTGGGCTGAATCAGGCCCAAGAGTTTTGGTCGACAAGAGAAAACGAGAATGGCCTGTTGTAAAAAGTTTGCAAGAAGGACCCACGAAATCCTTTTCGTTTCTCTCGTTTTTGTCGGCGAAGAATCCTACGTAGCTACGGGTCGTCTTCAAGCACCATCGTCTCGACTTGCGAATCTTGATAGTCCTAGACCACGTCCAACTCGGATGTCTTTTCCCAATCTTTTTTTTTTATCCTTCTCCTTCTGGTCTCTTCCTCCCTGAATTTCCCCCCCTTTTTTAATGATTTTTTCGGTGCTGACGAACAGTATCAATTCCGAGCTAGTTGATGAGCAGCACTCTTCTCTCTCTGATTTCTCTGTGCTTTGATCACTAGGTATGTGGCTGTCTTCTTTTAATCGATTCAAAAACACATCATGCTTCTGCTTTTCTTCTTCTCCTCCTTCGCCGTATGATTAATTAATAATTACCAGATCACTTACTATATTACCACAACTGAGCAAGCGATTTCTGCTATTTCCATTGTTATTGTTCGATACCTTTACCTTTACTATGATGTGGAGGGATATAATATTCCTTATGTCAAACTTTGGTTTTGGTTCAATTTCTCGTAGCATATAATTATCATACATTCGTGGGTTACTTTTTTGATTCGGTTAACAGATTAGCAAAGTAACTAAGTATTCTTTTCTTTCCGAACTGATCAAATCCTAGATAACACATATTAATTCAGAGCCTAAATTTAAAGAGAGTAATTGCATTGTTTAACTGCAGAGGAAATTCGGAGCTGGACAATGGTTTCTCTTTGTTGCTGCTTTCATAATGATGACCCAGGAGAAAATGTCAGCAGTTCCCACAGGGGCTTCATGCACACGTTAATCGTCAAGGTACATCCTCCAGTTGATCAAATTGTACAGCTTGGCTCGCTATACTCTCATATGATTAATAATCATGCTGAATTTTAAGAAATCAAGCCAGAATTATTGCTCCAATTTCACAGATCAAACTGTCCTATTCATGAGCTGATTTGCAGCTATTTTCAAATGAATTTGTTGCTACTACTAATTGAAAATGTGCAATTTCCTTCTGTATCATTTCTCACAGTACGCAGCAGTATTCAGCAGCGAGGAAACTCCTGCCTTCCCAGAACACAACAGAGGGGCACCGACCCCTTCAATGGAATCCAATGCAGCAGTATTCAATATTACACAATCCGAAACTAGCACAGTCCCTCCGAGAATCTTGCCATTCGAAGCCAAACCCGGACCCGCCACCTCTGCAGGCCAATCACATCAGGATACAGAACAAGCAGTGCAAGGAAGAGATTGTATGGTCCTGGAATTTGTGCCCGAAGAAGGTGAATCAGATGAAAACAATTCAAAGACCCCAGTTAGCGTCTCGAAAGAAAAGGCAGAACTTGGATCTCGTTACATTCATGCATCCATAGACGAGGAGGATATTTGCCCCACGTGCCTCGAAGGTGATCAATCGTTTTCATCAGACTTTCTTTATCATTTGGGCGGATTTGTTGGTTTTCTTATTTGAAATATCTACTGACAGAGTACAGCGTTGAGAATCCAAGGATAGTCACGCAATGTAACCACCATTACCACCTTAGTTGTATATACGAGTGGATGGAGAGAAGCCAAACCTGTCCAGTTTGCGGCAAGGTAACGTTGACCCTTTTTACCCTGTTTTTAGTTGGTTTTTGACCTATATAATTCTTTCATTGATCAAAAAAAGAAAGTGCGCCACCTTCATTTCAAGCGTCATTATTATATTACACAACGGTAGGAAAATTATGAGGTATATATGAATCTATACTCCGTTTTCACATTAACACGGGACTCGTCTTGAAAATTATCTATAGACGAGAGGAGAGTTCAATTTCTAGTAAACTGGATAATACGAAGAGAGTAGTAGTCTCACATAAGCTTCTGAATAGACAGTTTCGACTTTAGAGAAGAGAAACTAGTGTAATTAATATTCTTATGGTATAACTTACAGGTGATGATATTTGATGAAACAAGTTGAGCTCGCAGTAAAGCTTCCAGATATTGAAGATGAGCATTGGATATAAGAAGGTGGTTTCTTTGGCAGGCCACTCTAGACATTTTATTCCTACACACGAGTTTTTATGAGTTTCATTACTGTGTAAAGTTTTTTATGGATTTGATTCTTGTACTATTGGTTCTACTGAAGTTTTGACTGTTTAAAGTTTCTCACACCTCGACATCCAGTCATCTGTAGAAAAACTTGATTGACATGGAAGATTCATTGTGTTCTTAGATATATTTACAATAATATAATTACTATTTTACCTTTCAACAAATAATCAATGAATTTACTATTAAAGGTAATACATTATTTCTCTCCAAGTCCATAGATTATCATGAGACTCGTCAGACTAATTCAGTCTTTTTATATTTTAAAAGTATAATATAATGATTAAATTATATTTATAAGCAAACAAAATTAAACTAATTTCAAAGGACTTTTTATATTGTCAAACTATTAGTTAAACGAGGTAATTTATTTATTTTTAAATAAAAATATTATTTAAAAAATAAAAATTGCATGTATTAGCAAGTGAGCGATGTTTATGCCTTTTAAACAACACATGAGGTGTCTTTCTACGTCCGAAAGTCACCTTCCGCAACGATGTTGACAATATTCAACTATGATCTTCTTATTGGCATGAGTCGTGTACATGACAACATAGTAGCTTGGCTCCAATGAACTGTTTTACTCTCCTTGTCAAAATATAAAAATACCTCTTCATTTGTTTTTTTATATTCAATTTAATTCTTTTTTTATTTCATTTTGAGTTGTTTTTATTCTTTTTCAATTGATTTTTCTCTTAAATTCTCTCACTCATCATTTAGTTTTTATATCAAATATGCATTCTTTTGATTAGTGTTTTTTTTTTATTTATCTTTTTCCTAAATGATTCTTGTTTTCAATTTCACCAGTTAACATTTGATTTTAAATTATAATTATATCAAAATTTAGTCCCAATTATTTTTATTGCATTTTTTTTTCAATTTTAACCCTCCAAATTTTGATGATTTAGAACTTTGCTTATTATTTTAGATTTGTCTTTTACGAGGCTAGTCTTAGGCTTATAACAAGGATCGCGAGTTTTGAAGGTTAACACAAGTTGACGTTGATCTTTTATTTTTTATTTTTTTTAATTTCATTCTTAAATATTTGATTTATTAAGAGTTGATTTTCATGTTTTTTTGTCACTTTTCTTTCTATGAGGTTATTTTAATATTGTTCCTATGTTTATCAGGCTAGCAGGTTAACCCTGATTGATTTAGATGATTTTTTTATTTATTTTTTTAGTTTCGCCCCTTTAACATTAGATTTTTTAATAATTGAACTAAATAGTAATATTTAATTGGATTTTGACATGGTTACCCTGATATATTAGGACCGGGTTGCAAATTTAGCATGTTAATCTGAATAAGCTTTGATTGAGTTTTTTCTATTTTTCTATGCTGTCATTATTTTTAATTTATTTATTGTCCTTATATTTTTTTATATTTAAACTAAATGAGTTTATTAAATCCAATTTAATCCACCTCAAATTTATTTTTGTTTTTTTAAGAACACGTGCATTACTTTAGCATTTTTTTAGCTCTGAAAAATATTTGGGCTCGCGAGCGAGTGTAATGTGGCCCTAGTATATTCCTGTTTGGAAGTACAATTGAGATTGTTTTTAAAAATATTTTATATTCAAAAATATATTAAAATAATATTTTTTTTAAAAAAATATTTTTGATATCATAATATAAAAGTGATCTAAATACACTAAAAAAATTTAATTTAATTTAAAAATAAAATATTAATTTTTTTTAAAAATACTTTTGAAATAGAGTATTGGGGTCACAAAGATTTATAACCGTAATTTTCTTTCCAATATTGCAACTCTCACCAGGTTCATATTCTGTAAAATATTAAAAAGAATTAAACCAATCAGAATTTAATGCATATATACAAATTCCCTCCACATGATTATTTGCCGTAGTTCTCTAACTTCTGCCTCGGCTCTGCTAAGTATCCTTTTCGTGCTTTACACCAAATTTAATTGCTTGGTGAAGGCTGGTGGATATGTAAATGATGATTGCTCGATCTGATCCTCTCTACCAACTGGATTCTCTCTCGCAATGGATGTGCTCATTTGATGTCGAGGAGACCTCGGCGGAGACGCGTAGAGGGCGGCGGCCTCGAGTATCTCTCGCCGTGTGTTTTCGTGCTCTTGGGACATTCTTTGTGCACGCAGTGCTGTCAAGTATAATCCAGCGGCAAAGCTGACTGTTAACAATGCAAAGATTCCTGCAGCAGAGAACAAGCCTTCTCTAATGATGAGGCAATTCGACCTTGGTCTAGACCAGTTCTTCAAATGCCCTGACTCCACACTCACCCCAATTAACAGCAAGATTTCCCCAACAGCAAAACATATCCTGTTAAAAATCACATACATTACTGGTTGAGATAATTAAGTGGCAAAAGTTGAGATTATCAGATAATAATATAAATCATATTCTGGAGTCTAATCTAACAGCTTAAGGTTTTAGGTGAGATGGTTCCTTAACATGGTATTAAAACCTTATTGATCCAGTGGTTAATTTCACCACCCTCATTCTATTTGATAAAAATCAAGCACAAGATAAAGTGGGTCTGTGTGTAAGTTTCAAACTCAAAGAGTTTTCACTTTAGAAGGGTATTAGAGAATAATATAAATCATATTCTAGAGCTTAACCTAACAGCTTAAATTTTTAGATAAAATAGTTCATTAGAGATGACTGATAATTGCAGAACTTGAAGCAAAAACTGAGTGATCATACCAAGTTATAACAAAGAAAAACCCTGCCTGCCATGTGATGGACTTGGAATAAGCAGAATTGGGGTCCCAAACAACTAAATCCGGAGGCGTTGCTTTGGTCACTGCTATCAACATGAAGAGGTGTTCGACAACCATGGCAACGGCTAGACCTGCAAATGCAATAGCAGCGCACAACAATGGTATCTTGCCACTGCCAGTATATATACATTGGGAATCCTCGTTATTTGCTTTACTATCAGAGCTCACCCATGTCACCTACAAGATCATACCCCACAAAGTTATATGTCACATATGGCGGTCGTGGAAGGTGGAATTCAATTTGTTTGGTTCAAGGGTTACCTGGGAACGAGCTGTTTCAGCTATGAGGCAAAGAACGAAACAAAATAGGCCACAGACAATGGTCGAGACCATGAGGAAGGCAGCTGTTTTACTATCCAAATCCGTACTTCCAGGACTTGGTGCAAGATCTGCATGCGTGACTGCTCTTGTTTTTTGCATGGTTGATTCCCGGATGATTGCAATTCATGCAGGTTCAAGAGGATGAAGAAGAAAATATGGACTCCATATTCTTAAAACCCATTTCATAGAAAGGAGAGAAATTTGAAGAATAGCTTGGTGAAAAGGTTGCTTAAAGGCCAAAGATTCTCAGATTCTGGCCTTTACTGTCAAGCATTCACACAAGTATAGTTGGCTCTAAACATTTTGCTTCAAAACTATATATTATATTCAGCTAAATGAAGATAATCAAATTAGGGCATTTGCTAATTCTTTCTTTGAGTCTTCTTTAGCTGATCAAAGGGCATTTTATCCCTTCTTCTTTTCTAGACCTTTATCTCAAAGTGAGTTTTAGTATATATTCTGTTAAGTTATTTTTGCAGCTCATTCAGAGTCAGTGTGAACACCTTCCAGCATCAAAAGGTTTCCGACACATTCAATCCAATGACAGAAAATTCGAACCACAAACAGGCGAGCTTTTTATGATCAGAGTTCGAACTTCGAACCAGAACTAGCAATTCTTAATGAACATGTCAGATTCATAATCGTACTTGCATATTGTACAGTTCATGGTACTATAAACATAGGCGACTCATCAGATTCTTTAATCTCAGAACTTTATTAATTAATTTTATTAAAGACACACCTGTCGATCAACCTCAGCCCAATAAAGGATGCATGATTTTTTGTATGCGCGATGTGAACTAAGAATGGACGGTTATGCGTGGCAAAGAAAAGTCAAAGGAAAAGAATATATTTATATATAGTAGATTATGATTTTACTAAGCCCTGATCAACTGTTGAGTGTTGACATCGCAAGGTATATTATTACAAACACAAAAGTATCTTGCTGGGGTGGCAAAACCCGGGAAAGTGAACAAGAGGAAGGAACAAAATGACGGGAATCGATATGTACGTAGAGAATTTTGGATGGTTGGTCAGGCCTTACAAGGTTAAAGTACTAGCCTTGGTTAGACACCTGAAACGGGGAGAGCATGGTGGTTCTATAATCACCTGAAACGGCGAGCAAAATTTGACAGTACGGCTGGCCTAAAATGGCATCTGCATGGGTTCTTTTGATTTAAATTCCTTTAAAAAGAATTTCATAAAAAGATGGTGCTTCATCGTATTGATCAACTCATGCACTTCACAATGTGTTTCCCTTTATGCTTTTTTCATTGCTTCACAAACGGCCGGAATTGAATCGCCCTTCACAATTGTTCACCAAATTGTCTTTTCAATGAATCAACTATGGAATGCATGTTAAGAGAGCACCTCAAAATGAATCCTCGTCAATCTTCTCGGAGAGCTTTCAGACCCAAGAAACAACCGCTAGATAATTGCCTTGGTGGGTTTTCATTTGCTTAGCACAGAAGATACAGGAGACTTATTCCATGAGTAGGAATTTTTAAATGGAGATTCTTTCTTCATCCCACAAACATGGCTTCTCCCTGTCACCCCACTTGTTACCAACATATTCCTTACAGCATCTTCCCATGGATTTTTATATTATCAATCATAAATAAACCTTAAACACTCACCAATCTTGATTACCTTATCAGTCCCGCAGTACTTCTCCGTTTCAGGCCTGCATTCTGGAAGAGATGGCGTCTGAGAATACCAATGTCGGTGATCTTAATGCTTCCACCAGCAGCGAACAAGCTATTCTTCCAGAAAAAATGCCCGGCACGAAAAGCGCGAGGAACTCTAATTTTGAGAAAGCACTTGCACGGAGAGCACTTTTTTGGGTCACGGATAAAAATCAAGAACAATGGTGCTAGATTGCTGTCAAGTAGGCTGAGCAAGGTTTCGTTGGCTGACGATTAATCATCCGACAAAGTTATGTGTGTATGTGTCTTGCACTGTTTTCATGCGACTTTGCTATTCCTTGAGGACAAAGTGGAGAAGAACAACATTAAATCAACAAAGAAACCCATTTTACAACTCAAAATTATGAGCCTCGTAGCATTAAGTAATTCGTATCCAATCCCGACAAATTGTATCTCCAAAATCTTCAATAACATCCCAATCAATCCACCTTCATTAGTTACAAAGAAAATAATAAAATAATCAGACTTCAAGGTAAATCTCAGTGATTAATGAATCGAAATTATTGTAATGTACAGAAATCAAAATAAAAGTAGATGTACATAGCAGGATGGTTTGGATTTTGATAGTATAATTACAACGGTCAATAACGAACTTCAAATTTAAAAGAAAGACAAAAAGGACATGAAACTGGCCGAAGGGGAGCAGAGCGCATCCATGGAGAACGGTAACAACTCGCTGGGGAGCTGAGCTATCGCGCGCCGTTATGATACATGTTATTATCCAACGCCACAGCTCAATTTCTGGCCGCTGATCAGTTGGGTTTCCAATTAGGGCCCAGTGGGGCCCAGTTTTGTAATCAAGCAATTAGCGGTCATCACGTGAGCTCCGTGTTTTTATTGGTTCTCTAACCTAGGTGGCGTACGTTGGACTGTACCAAAATTGGAAGTGTTTGGGCTTTAATTTCCTGGGAGCCTTGTGCATCTAAAGTTGAAATCGATTAGATCCACAGGCCGCCTGTATAATAACGGAGTCATGGCCCAGCAAGTGGGTTAGTTTACAAGTACCTCCTTTTATATATATTGACAAGAGAAATTGATATCAAACCCAAAAATCCTTCACCTCCACCTAGAAAGAACACAATATATATATATATATATATATATATATATATATATATATATTTGTAGCTAATATAATGAAGAATTAAATAGTGAAAATTAGGTTTGTAGGCACTAAAACTTCTAGAGAAGGGAGATTTTAGACTAAATGGAGTTTGTGTTTTATTAGCACGTGGGATAAGGTATGTTTAAAAATAATTTTTTAGGCCCTTGAAATCTATTTTTTAATGGGATAGCCTATGAACAATTTTTTTTCCACGTTTATAAAATTTTACTACGTGAAATTATGGGTTTAAATATTTGATATTATGATGATAGTTATTTTTTTTATTTGAAAATACATTAAAATAATATTTATTTATAATATCAATACATTAAAAAACAATCTATGCCATGGAGATGGAGACAAACGGTATATTTATGATGTATGGAATGATATTAAATAAATGCCTCAATTGTCGAACAACAGTCCCTCGGGAAAGGGAAAAACAGAGAGGGAAAAGGAAGGGATTTTATCTAATCGAAGGGTCAATGACAATGAAACTTGACATCTGATACAGACCTTTGGAAACTTTAAAATTGCAACCTTCGAAGAGAATATTATTCGGTCCACGATCACCAAGCGTGGGGAAAACAACTGTAAGCAAGCAGGTTTCGGTGACAAATTCCCACTTTTTCTGCAAAAAAAAATCTTGGATAGAATTTGAAAGCCAAAAGATGAACTTGATTTAACGTGGCACCAAAATTGAATGGCCTGGCTTCGTCGACAAAAGCGCAAATCAACAGTCTCGGAAATGTCTTTTCTCTTCTTGTATTCGATCAAACGAGCACATGCTTTGCCCGCCAAAATGCTACATAAAATAATAATAAAAATGACACGCATGTATATAAATGAATGAAACAAAGAGAGTTGCTTTCTCATAATGACCTGAATAATTCAATCTCGCGGGTCTGTATGCTTGAAAGCTCACTTCTCTAAGCTATCATGGGTGTTTAGAACTGTAATTACTTCTATGTTTAGATATGTTTTGAAAGTAATTATGGTTATGAATAATTAAAAATTGCAAAATGTAACTGGCGATTCATTTCCTCTAAAGATGTGATGGTGCTTTATGTTGTAATTGGTGATTAAGCGTCCGGGAGGGCAGTTGCGGTTGTGGTTGTTTTTGAAAGTATTTTTCATTTAAAAATACATTAAAATGATATATTTTTTTATTTTTTTTAAATTATTTTTGACATCAACACATCAAAATGATTTAAAACACAAAAAAAAATTCATTTAAAATGAAAAAAAAACATTCAAATTTGGAGGAAACGGCGGTACAACCACTCTCCCAAATAGCTTCTAAGAATCATTAGAGTAAAGATTTTATGCGCATGCCTGATTTATTTTAGTTTAATTATTAATATTATGGGTTTTTGGTATTTATATGTGTGTGTGGGGTGTGTGTGTGTGTGTTATATTTATTATTTTATCACTTGATATGCTTATACATCCTTCAAGTATATATGTTCAATTTTATTTTTCATGAAATAATAATAGCGGTAGATAATAATAAATACTCATATAAATACCCAAAACTCAATGAATAATTTTTAAATTTTTTACTTAATAAATAAAATATAAATGAAGAAGAATATATTGCAATTGTTAAAAGTTTTTCAATAATAAAATTGTTAATTCACTATTACAATTTACAATAAACAAAACATGCATGGAGTGTTTTCCCGGCATGTTCTAGCTTTCCCTTTAATAAAAGAGATGTGCACGTGGTAGCTGTCCTATTAATAAAAGCTTATCCAAATGTCTTAACATGCGAAACAATTGAAAAGTGATCAAAATGCTGGCTACAGATTATTCTATCTAGCGTGATATTCTACAGTTTGATGGAAATTTTGACAAACCTAATTCAATTATGCCTAGAACACATTCAATGGTGTCTAGCTCATTGCAGCCATAAGCATGTGAGCTCGAGCAAGATCGAAATTGTGGGGGGCACAGTCGTCATCTCCGTACGTGTAGAGGACAAGCAGCACCATTCCTCTGCGAGTTTTAGTGGCAGACACTCGCTTGGAATCATCGATGATTATCGTCAGATAAGATCGACATCAAGAAAAAAACCTAGGAACCCTAAATTTTGTCACAGGGCTCTCTCTAAAAAACATATACCAGGAAGCATTTATAACGTAATTAACATTGCTGCAAAAATTCTTGAGAGGCGCACTTGCAAATATAAATTCGAGAAAAAAATTACACAGAATAAATTCATTTAGACAAGAAAATCAAGTTGGTAACCCTTAACTAACATATCTTTCATGAGAAGTTCAATTATTCATGGAAAGAACTTATTTGAAAGAGAAGAGGAACGCAACTTCGGAGAAAGTGACGTCAAGGTTTGGCACGAACACATGACTTGACATTAAAGGCGGGTAAGGTCAATAACAGTAGCAGGCAAAACTCTAGCTCCTGTGGAATCAGATAAGCTCAGGCAAGCATATTTTGAGGATATCTGTGTCGTTTTCCATAGCAGATATCATCTTTTGGACATTGGTGCATAGTAGAGCATCATGGTGGAGATGTAATTTGCTAATTATAATCAGACAATTCAAAAGTTTAAATTGGGACATGATTTAATAGCATCGTTAATCACTTGCATGTATGCCTTATCTAAACAAAGTTTTTGGTTTGAAACTTATTATTAGAGCTAAAACATCCAAAAAATCTATTATTGCTGAAATCAATTTGATAGTTAGAATTCTGGAATATAATTTAATGGCTAAAGAATATGAATGATACAGAAGATTCAAACTTTGATTCCTTCTGATTAAAAAATTGAAAATGCAGGCCAAACAATTAATAATTTAAAATCAATTGCTGGCTGATTGTTTTATATTTTCTATATATACTTATTTATTGTGAAACATAATTATTGTGAGGTCGGATTTTTAAATGGTTTAAGTAATTTGGTTTCGAATAACCTCACACATAGTTTTCAAGAAATCAAAAATATGAAAGCTGGGATGTGTGCCCAATCTTTTTTCCACGTATTACTCTGCGCGAACACACATTTAGTACACTCTAACATCTATATATACCGTGTCTCCTGCAGCCCTGCTCAGAAGCAGGAAAAACTTTAAATTCCAGGGTAAATCAGCATGAGTTCATCGAAAAACACTAACCTTGGTGACCCCCAAGAGAAACCACCGTCTTCAAATTTAAAGCTGCTTGGTTTTCCAGTGAAGGGCTATCAAGATGAATTGCCAGCTACAGCACCAATCGATATTGAATATGTCAAAAGATTTGAATGCCAATACTGTCACCGAGGTTTTGCTAATTCTCAAGCTTTAGGCGGCCATCAAAATGCACACAAGAAAGAACGTCAACGAGCAAAGCGAGCCCTGTACTTCTTCAAAGATCATCAATATGATCAACGGGTCAAATCAGCAGGTCCCATTATCAATGCACATGCAGCTAGATCCGGGCCGTTGATTTTGGATAGGGGGTCTAGAAGTATTAAAGCAGCAGCGGGGGTAGCTAGGTTTGAGTGTCCAGCACAATCACCATCGTTGCTAATGCTAGATCATATAGATCCTCGTCCAGTTGCAGGCCCAATAGGTGCGGGGGCTATATCAGCAACTTCTTTGATTGCAGAAGATGAAGGAGCTGGGGTTGATCTTCACTTGCGATTAGCACCCTTACACCCATAACCTTTAGCTGAGTAAATATTGGTTGATCCGTAGGACATGCACATCTGTCCTTTTACTCTGTTAGAAGAGAAGAGGAGGAGGAGGAGGAGGAGGAGGAGGAGGAGGAGGAGCACGAATATGATCATAGATCCAGCTTAATTTGATGCATGCCATAATTACATGTTTTTGTTTTTGTTATTGAGGAGTTTGCAAGCAAAATGATTTGAATAATTGTTACGAGGACGTTGAAAATTCTTCCCTTAATCATATACGTGAGTTTTATCGTGATAAATAGTCATCAACTATATGATCTCATAACTCGATCGTGCACTGAAAATAGAACTTTAATGCTCCACTCAGTCTCTACTTTTCTTTTTAGTTTAGATATTATCATAAAAAATGACCCTTATTTATTTTCAATATTAATATCCTTTTATTTTCATTTAAATATTTGATTTTTATTTCATTTTCATCACAGTTTAACCATGAATTAATAAAGTTTAATAGAAATACATATAGATAATGTTTAAAAGGTGTCTCAAGTGCATCACTCTACTTTTATATCAATATAAAAAAATTAAAAAATGTTTTCTAATTAAGGTATTGCTAAACACATATTTATATTGGGACGGTGAAGGCAAGTCTAGCAGCCTAGGGAGCAAAAACTTAAAAACTATATATATATAATCAGTTCCCGGGGAAAAGTAAGCTGGTGCGTTGTAAAAATCTCACCTCGAAGGCATTGGTCAAAATTAAGCAGTCAAAGAAGCCTCTGTTGCGCCGAACAAATAGGAGAAGTTGAAGGCCATCCACACCTCTTCAATTCATTGTCTCTTTTTAGAGTTTCAAAATCAGAAAAAGCTCATACTGCCAGCCACCGCACAACAAAACACAAATACATCAAAATAGAACTGTGAATTATCCCGCTATTTTTCTCCAGCAGTCTAATTTTTCATCGCTGCAATACTTTCCCTAGCTGTACCTTGCTACGCAGTCCAGCTAGTAATGTGCACATTACCTCTCCCTCTCCCTCGTATATATAATTCGGCACCGAGCCCTCGCAGCCTGAGGCGTCACATTCCCTCTTTTCTATTCGTCTCCTCGTCTTTCTAGCTGCTAGTCTCTGTGGAAAATTGAATGGAGAATCACTTTCAGGGATCTAATGTTAGCAATCAAATATATGGCAACGGTGGTGATTGGAAGTTGGAAAAAAGGGGTAGACACCATATACCTCAGTCTTGCATGCTATCATCCTCGCCGGTGCCGCCAGTATCTTCATGGAATGTTCATAGCGATCACAGCATATACAGATCGAAACGGATTTTCAACGACTCGGCTGAAGCCAGGAGACAGAAGAGAGTTATAAAGTACAAGGCCTATGCCGTTGAAGGGAAAATGAAGACCTCTTTCAGGAGTGGGCTACGTTGGGTCAAGGACAAGTACTGCTCACTCATGCATAGATATTGATTGACTCTGTGAAAACGTGTATTTATCATTATCTTCTTTTCTCGGATAGAATTTTCTTCCCTTAATAATATTTAAGGTTTTTTGCTTGTTCTGATGATGATTTTAATGTGGTCCCTCGATATGTATGCCTATAATTTCTCGATGCTAGGTTTGTCCACGCAGAAAACTGATTCTGCTTTTCTTTTCAAAAACGTTACCTGCTCGTGAAATTTACAGATCGACAAGAACGTCAGCCGCTTCTCTAGTTCGGAATATATAGCTTCGACCTATGGTGATGTGATTAATTACCTCGTATAAATGTACGCATACAAATTTCTTTTTTCTAATTCAATAGTACTAAATAAGTATGAACAAAAGCTGAGATTAAAGAGGAAATGGTTTTGTTAAAAGAGTGGGATCAAACTAGCTATATAAAACATATATAATCGCAATATTTGCGATTGTTAGTGCTTTCGCAATATATATCATGTTATAGCCACAGCTTCGATCAAACTTCTTGTTTGGAATTGTATTTTAAAAATGTTTTTAATTTAATTTTTATTTTGAATTATAAAAATTAGTATTTTTAGTCATTTTCATGTATTAATATCAAAAATAATCTTAAAAAAATAAATAAAATAAATATTTTAATACATTTCTAAACATAAAAACATTTTCATAAATAACATCTACCATATTTCCAGGATCTTCCCTGTTTTGCAAAGGAACGTTTTACCCTTCCACATCTACAATCAAAGACATTACTCCCATTGATTGAGGAGTAGAATCTATTAAATAAACTGTTGGCCCGCAAGTGTGAACCACATTTGTCGCCGATTCTGAAACAAGCACTCCAAGTTAATTTCTGTCTGGAAATTTGGTATAAATTGTTTTGAGAGTATTTCTTAATTTAAAATATATCAAAATAATATTTTTATTTTTATTTTTTAATATCAATACAGAAAAACATAAAAAAAACTAATTGAAAACTAGAAATTTTTGAACTGCGGTTGGATTTATATTAAAGATTTGAATTTTTGTGGGTTAATGGTCATATAAAAAGAAAAAGAAATTACTAATGCGGGTCCATTCCATAGTTGCATATAGGAAGTACTTTCTCTTCGTCCTATTCAACTGATATGCTGATTAGTAAATTTATGATCTCGTGACCATTCTTGATTAGTAAAATGACAGGGTAAATAAATACTCTTTTTTTTTTAATTTCTTTAATGTTCATAACCATGACCTGCTTAATTATAGTAATTTCTATATTAATTTTAGTCAATTATCAATATGTTGTGTATGAAGTGTGATTGATATTGTTTTTAGAATTGTTTTTATTTAGAATTATATTAAAATAATATTTTTTATTTTTTTTAAATTATTTCTAATATTAGCATACAAAAATGATTTAAAAATATCAATTTTTTAAAAAATATTTTTAATATCAACATATCAAAATAATTCAAAAAACAAATTACAAAAACAAAAACAAACAAATTATTGAACTCGAACTTATCTAGTTGTCAGTCATGCCACGTGGTCTCGTACTCATTCTAGCATGTGCCTTTATGTTTGTGTAGATTAATGAAGCTACACAACGTCCTAACACATAATGAACAGAACAATTGACGGAAGTCACAAAGGTAAAAACATATTATCCTTTAAAGTAAAAGCATAACAAGTTAACGATATGAAATAAATTATAAAACATCAAACTTAAGTGTTTTATATTCGTATAAGTATTTTAGTATGTTTTTGGTATTATAATATATTATTTAAAAATATATTATAATATTTTTTATTTTTATTGTCATTGAATCGGAATTATAAAAAATAATAAAATATCAATTTAATATTTCTTCAAATAAAAAATATTTAAAAATAAATCAAAATAAAATCATAAATTACAAATGTCACATTTAAGTGTATTTTTTATTTATTAATGTGAATATCCAAAATATACAAGCGTTTCAATTAATTTTATAAATTCCAAATTTAACAATTATATAAACTTTCAATAATTATTTTATTAATAATTACATGTTATTAGTAGTTATATAGCTTAAATCTAATATCACATAAAATCAAATCTGTTAGTACTAAGATATTATGACCGTACCCTTCTATATAGTTAATTTATTAAGTGTATTTGACTTTTCGAAACCCGGTTGCTAACTTGCCATTCATCACCCAGTGTATACTTTTCTCTACACCAAATTCCCCAATTGGCATGTGTCGACAAAAGCCACGTTTCTATCTGGCAGTAAACTATTTTTACTTTTTCTGTACATTCCAGTCTAAGGTTATCATAGCCCGTTTAGAAATTTGAAATCACTCCCTCTAAAAAAAAGAGACGTTATAACTTTCTTCTTCTTCATGTTCTTTTTTTTTAACCATAATATAACATCAACTATAATTATTACTTTCTTTTTTTTAAAAAAAAAAAAGGCCATGGAAGTTGTTTCTGTCTCCATTTATTGCATTTGAAGTTTGAACTACACAGCACTGAGGGGAAAGACACTGCCTTTCACTTTCTCATTAATCTCTGCAAAATCTTTCCAAACTCTCTCTCATTGAGACCCTAGCCTTTCTGGAAATTTGCTTGCTTTTGAAGAAGGGGATAGGAGGTTCAAGGAGTTTTAGCTCACATATATATCATCACTCAACCTTTGGTTTCATGTAAGTTTTTTTTTCTCGCTTTAAAGTTTCAACCTTTGGAGACCCTTTTATGTATGATTGGATTGGATCAAGTGTTATTTGAAGATAATAAGTGG
This sequence comes from Salix arbutifolia, assembly GCA_025169955.1. Lineage (NCBI taxonomy): Eukaryota > Viridiplantae > Streptophyta > Magnoliopsida > Malpighiales > Salicaceae > Salix > Salix arbutifolia. The sequence continues at coordinate 11,825,608 of CM045911.1, forward strand.
AATAAATATCTGGGTTTTGTTGGTTATTCTAAAGTTTTAATCTTTGCAGGTTCTCTTGATACGATGAGATAGAATTAAGTGATTATAGACTATGTTTTGAACGTAACCAGTGAAAACAAATTTGTGGGTTCTATTTGTTTAGCTGAAAGCTCTAATCTTTGACATGGTGGTGTGTTTCTGCTTGGAATTCGCGGCTTATTGATGTTGAAAAACTCCCAGAGAAATTTGAGTCTAAGCTAGTATAGCGTACCTTTTGCTTGAAATACATGGTTCTGAATTCAGGATGATATGTTTCTGAGAATGGACTGTTAGGGATAATTATCTTGTTTAACGAGTTCTTACCTTTTCCTTGATTTGAACTATCTCTATGAATGTGTAAATTGTTCGTGGAATGATAAAGGAATGCAATTTAGTTGGGGAATAAATCATGTTTCTATCTATTTTTCTCCACTTATAGATGCTGAAGAGGGATCGATCTTATGGTATTGAGAAAATGGGAATTGAGAAAGAAGGATCCAAAAGTGGAGGAGGATACGTAGGTGGTTTCTTTCAGCTGTTTGATTGGACTGCAAAATCTAGGAAAAAGTTGTTCTCAACCAAGTCAGATTTACAAGGTATACGTTTCTTTCTCTTGACATTCTACATCCTCATGTACAGATTATTCTCTTAAATGGTTGGTTATAAATCTTTTATCTGAGTCTTTGTAGAGCTTTCAAAACAAGGAAAGGGAAGTGATGGGAGCTTGCGAAGGACTCGGCTTCGTCTGGTGGGTTATGGCCATTTGTTAATATCGTGTTTCGTTGTTTATCTTGTTATTCGTTTTTTTATCAAGATAGTGATATATCTAACAGTTTTCATTACATTTGCAGATGGATGATGATGATATTGGAGCAGGATCAAGTATTAGAGGAGGCAGTGATTATAGTTGTGCTTCGTCAGTAACAGATGATGAAGGATATGGGGCTAGGGCCCCTGGGGTGGTAGCCAGGCTCATGGGATTAGACTCCATGCCACAATCTAATTTCTTGGAGACCAATTCTACCCCTTTTTTTGACACCCAATCTCTTAGAGATGCCTATCGTGGCACGGGAAATTTCGATTTCTATCATGACCATCAAATCACATACTCGGGAAATCTGCTTACTAAGGAGGATGGCCCTCCTAGAAATTTGGTGAAGTCCAAGTCTCAGAAGGTCCTGAGCAGGCCTATTGAAAAGTTTCAGACGGAAATCTTGCCTCCTAAATCGGCTAAATCAATTCCAAGTACCCACCATAAACTTTTATCTCCAATCAAGAGTCCCGGCTTCATTCCGAGCAAAACTGCTGCTCACATAATGGAAGCAGCTGCAAAAATTATTGTACCAAGTCCCCAAGCAGTAACCAAAGCCACATTGCCTGCTCTTGGTTCTTCTTCATTACCACTGAAAGTTCGGGATCTCAAGGAAAAACTGGAGGTTGCTCAGAAAATGCATCTGGTAGGGTCCTCTTCAGCAACCACAAGCACTCGAGAAGCGAAAGAGAAAGTAGAGGCTTCTCATAAAACCTTGAGACTTGCAGAAACTTCTCGAAGACCAGCTGAGTCGAGTGCTGCCAAGCATCTAAAGGGACAGTCTTTGAACAGAAGCTGGAATGGATCAGATGATGCATCTTACCGGGTTTTTTCTGAGACTGATGAAGATTCTTCTAGCTCAAAGACTAAGGGAAAGTCTATATCACTTGCAATCCAAGCATGAAAATATGAAGCAAAGATATATTGCCGAAGAGTACACCAACTGGTGTTGAGTTTATGTATATATACAGAGAAGACTTAGATCACTCCTATGTGGACTCTAATTACAAAAATACAGAATAGGAAAATCACCTACAAGTTAGGTGTTCACAATAGGAAATACAGTATGCAATGAGCTAGTCTATTTCTTTCACACTCCCCCTCAAGTTGGAGAATGGATGTCTTGTACTCCCAACTTGCGAATCATAGGAACGAAGATTTCTTTGCCCAAGGGTTTGGTTAAGACATCCGCCAACTGGTGTGCTGATCCTACATGTCTTGTAATCACGGAACCATCTTGAATTTTGTCTCGGATGTAGTGGCAGTCCATCTCAATGTGTCTAGTTCGTTCATGAAAAACCGGGTTAGCTGCAATGTGTAATGCAGCCTTGTTATCACAGTAAAGTAGGGCTGAATCGCAATGTGGAAGTCCCAAATCCTTCAATAAAAACCGTAACCATGTTAATTCACAACAGGCTCCTGTCATCGCTCGGTATTCTGCTTCGGCCGATGATAGGGAAACCGTTTTCTGCCGTTTTGATCGCCATGAAATCAACGAAGGTCCAAGAAAGACACAATATCCAGTGGTTGATCTTCTAGTGAGTGGGCAGCCTGCCCAATCTGAGTCGCAGTAAGCCCTTAATTTGAAATCATTGTCAGCCGAGAAGAATAAACCTTGGCCAGGTGCCCCTTTTAGGTAACGAACAACCCGAAGGGCTGCCTCCATATGAAGTTTTCGAGGTTGATGCATGAATCTGCTCAAGACATGTACTGCATACATTATATCTGGCCTCGAAACAGTTAAATATATTAGTCGTCCTACTAGCTGTCTATACTGTCCGGGTTCTCTGAGTAATTCACCTTTCTCCGATAGTTTCAAGCCTCGTTCCATAGGTGTATCACTTGGGGCAGCACCCAATAAACCTACATCTTTAATTATTTCCAAAGCATATTTACGCTGAGATATGAATATGCCTTTCCTGGAGGCAGACACTTCAATGCCAAGGAAATATTTCAAAGCCCCAAGGTCCTTAAGATGAAAATGACTATGCAGTAATTCTTTAAGTTCAGCAATTCTAGCAAGATTATTTCCAGTAATTAGAATATCATCGACATATATTAGTAGGACTGTAAAGGACTTGCCTTGTCTCTTGGTAAATAAGGAGTAATCTGCCCGAGACTGTTCATACCCAGCAGAGCAGATTGCTTGAGAGAATTTCGCAAACCATTGACGGGACGCTTGCTTCAATCCATATAGTGATTTATGAAGACGGCAGACCATTGATTCCTCCCCCTGTCGCAGCAGCCCTGGCGGTGGAGACATGAAAATTTCTTCTGATAAATCACCGTGTAGGAAGGCGTTGTTGACGTCTAGCTGGTGAAGGGACCATCCATTAGCCGCAGCCAAGGCCAGTAAGCAACGTACTGTGATTATTTTTGCAGTTGGAGAAAACGTATCCTGGTAATCGACACCTTCCAGTTGGTTGAAGCCTTTTGCGACCAACCTGGCCTTATATCGCTCAACTGACCCGTCTGATTTGTGCTTAATTTTGTATACCCAACGACATCCAATCGGCCTTTTACCTGATGGTAGCGTAGTTAGTGTCCATGTACCATTGGCTTCAAGAGCTTGCAATTCTGACTTCATTGCATTACGCCATTCGAGAGAGGCTGCAGCCTCCAAGTAAGAACGAGGTTCTGCTAGGGCACTAATTTGAGCAACAAATGACCGATGTGCAGGTTGATATCTGTGATAAGAGATGAAATTCGCCAATGGGTAACGTGTACCTTTTTGTGGACCTGGTTGCAGGGAGGTTGATTGGTCGAGAGAAACAGTCGAACAAACATAATCGGAAAGTTTGGCTGGTGGCCCAGTCTGGCGAGTGGAGCGACGAAGGGGAGCAGGGTGTGATTGGTTTGTGGGAGAGGAGACAGATGGTGATGGTGGTGGGTTGGAGAGTGAGGTTGTTTCTTGTGATGGAGACCGATGATTGTGGAGTGATTGTTGCTCATGGTGATCTGCGGGTTTTGCCAAGGTGTTGAGGATTGGTGAAGATGGTGGGTTGATGTCTGAAGTGTCGTTTGGCAATGTGGCGGGTGGGCTTGGCTGAAGAGGCATGGGTGGGCCTGGTGGATTAGGTATGAGTGGGCCGACATTATGTGGGTCTAGAGTGTGTGGGTCAGGAGGTGAGTCATGGATCATAAGGGGAATTGGGCCGGCCTGGTATTGTGAAGGTGAAGTAGTATGGGCTGACTGGTCGGACGAGAATGGGAAGATATTTTCATGAAATTTGACGTCACGACTAGTAAAGATTTTTTTGGTGGATAAATTAAATAATTTGTATGCCTTTTGACCGATTGGATATCCAATAAAAATTGACCGTATGGAACGATGGTCAAATTTATGAGATGTGTGAACATTTGTAGCATAGGCTAGGCAACCAAAAACACGAAGATGAGAAAAAGAAGGTGCTTTAGAGTAAAGTAACTCAAAAGGTGTTTTGAAAGAAATAACTGGAGATGGGAGCCGATTGATTATATGGACAGCAGTGAGAGTACATTCACCCCAAAATTGGTCAGGAAGATGAGCTTGAAATTTCAAAGCACGGGCAACTTGAAGAATATGACGATGCTTGCGTTCCACAACCCCATTTTGTTGAGGTGTGTAAACACATGAATGCTGAAAAATGACACCATTATTTTGAAAGAAGGAACGAAGTGAGATAAATTCTCCACCATTGTCACTTCGGAAAGTTTTAATGCTAGTGTCAAATTGGGTGGAAACATAGCTGAAAAATTGTTTTAAAAGAGATTGTGTTTCATCTTTGTGACGCATCAAAAAAATCCATGTAAAGCGTGTAAAATCATCAACAATAGTAAGGAAATAATGTGCACCGGAAAGAGAAGGGTGTTTATAACGTCCCCAAATATCACAATGAATTATTTCAAAAGGTTTAATTGATGATATTATACTTCGACTGAAAGGCAAACGACTTTGTTTAGCCAAAGGACAGATATGGCAAACTTGATTGGACTCAACAGAAAAATTTAAAAATTTTTTGGCAATGAAATTTAAACAGGAATGGGATGTATGGCCTAGACGATTGTGCCAGAGGTCAGTGGAGATGGTAAGATTGCATGATGGTTGGTTCGTGGGCGTGGGCTGTGGATTGTTTGTGGATTTCTTCGTCGCTAATGCCACTAAATAGTAGAGTCCGTTACGCTGTTTACCCAAACCAATCATCCTCCTCGTAGCCAGATCCTGCAAAATACACCAGTAGGGAAAAAAAGTTACTGAACAATTCAAGCCTCTCGTTAGACGACTAACGGACATTAAATCAACTTTAAAAGTAGGAACATGTAGCACATCATGAAGATAGTAAACTGAGTTCAATGGTAATGTTCCCGTGGCATTAATTTCAGCTTTCTCTCCACTGGGTAGTAGCACAGGGGGCATTAAGCATTTTTGTAAGTTGCAAAATAATCTGTATGATGAAGCAATATGATTTGTCGCCCCACTGTCAATGACCCAATTTTGTGATTTAATTTTGGTTAAACCTGGCTTAGTCACGGCTTTGGCTTTCTCGGTGCTGAGGTCTTGAGTGCTGTTGGGGCTTTCTCGTTTATTATCAAGAAGCGACAGAAGCTGTTGCAATTGGCTTTCTGAAATTCCAACCAGATGGTTCCCGTTTGCTTTGTAGGTGGCCTCTGAGACTTGATTCGCTGCATGCTGAGTGAAGCGCCTTGGGTTGCCCATGTTATGCTTGGCTTTTGGGTGACCAATGGGGTACCCGTGGAGTTCGTAACAGGTCTGAATCCAGTGACCTAATTCGCCGCAGTGGGAACAATTTGGGCGTCCTCTGCCTGAACCGGCTCGTCGTCTGTCTTGGCGCCAATCACTGAAGTTTTCTGTTGACCTGTCTTTTGAGCGAAAATTTGGAGACCCATATGATCGATTGGACCTTCCTGGAGGTCTGTTGTTGTAGCCACGAACAGCCATGGCAGCGTTGTTTGTGATGTCGGTTGCAACAGCTGTTGCACTTAGGAGGCGCTGTTTTTCCTCTTGAGATACAGAGGAGTAGGCTTGACGTATTGAAGGAAGAGGGTGCATTAGGAGGATTTGTCCGCGAATAGCACTATAGGAATCGTTCAGCCCCATTAGGAATTGCATGAGTTTTTGTTGTTCTTGCTGTGTGCTATAAGCAGTGGTGTTGTAGGAAGCAAGTTCGTCCCATAATCCCTTCAATTTCGTATAGTAACCAGAGACGGAAAGTTGCTCTTGTCGGAGATATGCAATATCTCGCTGAATTTCAAACATGCGAGGTGCATTACTTTGGGAGAATCGTTCTTGTAAATCATCCCAAACCTCAGCTGCAGTTGAGTAATAGATGACGCTATCAGAAATTTCTGGGTGGAGAGTGTTGATGATCCAAGAGTGTACCATATCGTTACATCTAGACCAGGAGGCATGGCCTTCTGGATCTGTTTCTGGTGAAGGAGCTGTTATGGAGCCATTGACGAATCCCAGCTTATTTTTGGAATTTAGGGCTAGGGTCATGGCCCTTTTCCAAGTGGAGTAGTTGTCTCCATTGAGTGGCTTGGAAATTAAGACCAAGCCTGGATGATCTGAGTGATTGATATAAAAGGGATTTGAGATAATTGATTTTGCAGAATCTGCAGGATTGCTAGAACTGGTGATTTCTTTCCCAGTTGCAGGACTGATTGGAGCTTCATTGGTGGACATGATGTTTTGAGGAAAAAAAAAAAAAAACGTGAGTGATCTGGAACGCAGTGATGGATGAAGATTTCTGTGAGATGTATTTTGGAACGCAGCAATGGATCAAAGTATTTTTGAATCCAGCTCTGATACCATGAAAATATGAAGCAAAGATATATTGCCGAAGAGTACACCAACTGGTGTTGAGTTTATGTATATATACAGAGAAGACTTAGATCACTCCTATGTGGACTCTAATTACAAAAATACAGAATAGGAAAATCACCTACAAGTTAGGTGTTCACAATAGGAAATACAGTATGCAATGAGCTAGTCTATTTCTTTCACAAAGCAAAGGTCAATGTTCAGAGAAGAGAAGGTTTGAATGCAAGTGGTAGTCAAGGCTTTGTAGGCCAGAAAGAACAGGCCGAGGTTTCATCAAGTCAGCGCTTCAAGAGCCAATCAAATTTCCAAAAGAGTTCGCAAAAAAGATCTCCGATACATAAAGCTTCTGGTGCTCTTAGGCAGAATAATCAGAAACAAAATTGTATGATGGATAAAGAGAAATTGCCTTCAAAGCCCTTGGTTTCCAACCTGCAGGGTAAAAAGGTTCTGTCTGGGAATCCTCCAGCAAGGCTCAGAGCTTTTGGTTCCAAAAATGGATCCGGGAAGTTGGCCTTAGATTTGAGAGAAGTTGAGAAGGGGACTTCTAACTATAGCTCAAGGAGTAATCCAAGGAAGAAGCGATCAATTGATGGGAATATGCATCTTGAGAAAAACCAGGTTGCTGATAATTTGCCGATTGACAGAAATCGGAAGGCGGTTGGAACTAATCCAGTTATCGACAGGCACTTTAGTTGGGTAGAAGAGAGCAAAAGGAAAGGCACGGATGTTGTTTCATTCACTTTTACAGCCCCCTTGACACGGTCTACGCTTGGTTCTGAAACACCTACTCAAGCCGTGCAGAAAAAAAGTGATTCTTGTACGGATAATCGAAGCAAGAGACTGTTGCTTGACACAGATAGTATGAATCTATCTTCAGTAGGATATAATGTGATAGGGGGGGATGCTTTGAGTACTCTTTTGGAACAAAAATTGAGTGAATTGACTAAAACAGTCGAGTCTTCTAGTTCTCTGTCCACTTTTAGTTCAGGCGGCACTGCACCTAGGTTACATGATAACAAGTATCAAAGTGTGCCATCCATAGATAGATCGGATAACTACTATGATTGCCGCTTCTCCACAGATCCTGCAGCTCTCAGATTGAAACGCATTCTTCAGGTGCATATTTCTGAATTTCCTACTGAAAGAAAACCCAGCATTACTAATTCTTTTTCTTATATATATATGGAAGATAACTGGCTAGACACAAGAAATCCTGTTTAGTCAGCAGTGTATGATACAAAATAGTTTTGGGTGCATATTTTAAATGCCATTGCTATGAATCTCAAAATGAGTAGTGTGTGCCAACTGGTTTACCCCAATCCTTCTTGTCTGGCATGTAATGTGTAAGACCCTGACAAAGTGTCTGGTGTCTAGCTATCTTTTTTAGGGCCTGCCTGGTTTTCATTTCCAGATACTGCTTAAGTTCAAATTACACATGTTTTTGTTGTGTCTGGTGTCTAGCTATCTTTATTAGGGCCAGCCTGGTTTTCATTTCCTGATACTACTTAAGTTCTTCAAATTACACATGTTTTTTTCTCTTTCCCATACGTTTTGTAAATCTCTTTTGCTGGCTGCTTCAGTTATGCATTCTATTTTCAGTCTGGAGTGTAACTCAGTTCCAAATTCATGTCTATGATTCATCAATCTGCATTTATTGCATGTTTTTTAACTTATAAAATACTGAAGCTGCATTTCTATTATCCATAGTATATTATTAGGTGATCAATGTAACCTTGCTATAAAATGTTATTTTAAAGACCTACTCATGCTGTGAAGTCAGCACTTTAGATTTTGTGACGCTCTGTCACTTGGAAAAATGCTGTTTTCGATCTTCTAATGTTGTAGGCACACTACAGTAGTAGGTGCTTACCTCTTCTCTCTCTCTCTCATTATTATTCTGGGTCCTTAACGTAGTGTCAAAGGTTAGCGTTTCAAACTTCAGCACCATTTCATATGAAGGTAGTTGATGCATCTTTTACATATCAGGGAGTCGATGAGATGGACTGTAGCAGCAAGTCAAATGATTCCAGACAGCTCCTCAATTGTAGACGTCCTAGTCCGGTCTCTGTTCTTGAACATTCTTTTTCAGCTGAAAGTAGCAGTTCTTTAGACAGCACGGATAGTTGCATTACAGAAGGTAAGGACAGCGCATTTCTCATTCTTAAACTTCATGTACTATTTAGTTTCAGTCTTTCAGAACTTCATAAGGGTAGTGCGCTTTTACCAGTTGATTTCAAGAAAGTTAAAATGATTGCAATATAATTCAGGGAGCAGACATTGTTCATCCATTCAAGTCCAGGAAGTCCATGGTTTGAGCTCTTCAAAGAAGTTCCATTTTCTGGATGTTGATATGGAGTTGTCAGATTCTGCTTCTTCGTCATCAACAGGAACTATGGATAGAAAACATGCAAATATCTTAGCTGTGACAGGTCTTGCGAGATCAACCAAGTGGGAAATAGAATATGTGAAGAAGATTCTCTGTAATGTTGAACCGATGTTTCAGGACTTCGCACTAGGTCGGGCTTCCGGGATCATAAACCCTCACCTCTTCCATCAGTTGGAAAGGAGAAAAGATATGCTTGAAAGTGATGGTGCTGATGCCAGGCTAGAGCGGAAAGTATTATTTGATTGTGCAAGTGAATGCCTGGACTTGAGATGCAGACGCCATGTTAGTGGTGGATACAAGGCGTGGGTGAAAGGGACAGCAATGGTGAAAAGAAAGGAACGGTTAGGGGAAGATTTGTGCAAGGAGATCCTGGAATGGAGCAGCATGGGGGATTGCATGGTAGATGAGCTTGTGGACAAGGACATGAGCAGTCAGTATGGAAGATGGCTGGACTTTGAAGTAGACGCATTTGCATTTGGAGTAGAGGTCGAAAGCCAGGTATTTAATTCACTGGTTAATGAGGTTGTTGCTGATATCTTGCTGTTTTGACGCCTCCAGCCCAAGAAGGAGATTCACGGTGGCGAGAGATTGGGGAAAGCTGTATGGTGGATGGTGCTTTTAGAGAAAAAGGGCTGTGCTTTTTGTAGAATTGCTAGGTCTAATAGGTTTTAACCAATGCCTTCCTTCTCAAGTGTTTGCCAACCCCCACAGATGTGTTCCTCGGTGTATTTTTAAGATTCGTAATTATTCGCTTCATTCATCTGGCTAGAAAGTGTTAATAAGTTGTCGTCGTAACTCATGAGCAAAACCACTGTAATCGAGGATGGAGAAGCCAGCTTATGCATGCGCAGACTATCATATGAACTCACTCCGGTTCAACTGATGATATGCAACTCAGCTCTCTTCAGCTCCATTTTATACTAAAAATTTTCTTGTTCAGCTGTTCAGTATGCAATCCTTGAATTTTCCCGGTAGCTATTTCCAGTCGTCTCAGGTATTTCATTGCCTGGTATGATGATGGGAACGAGGTTTATCTGAGAACGGAATGTACGTACGTCGTTTTATAAAATAAGTGCATGGACTTTCTAATTTTTCCTAATCAAGTATTTTAAGTGATGCCTTGTTTCACACGGTGCCTGCCTAGTATGTTTTCTCTCCTGCATCCTGGTTTGAGAGGTCCGCCATCCATGAAAAGAAAGGCAGAGCAATGTGCAGCGTTTCAGTCTCAGGCCTTCATGTTTTTGGCGGCATGTGTGGTAGTAAAAGAATCAAGGCTTTTGGGATCACCTTTTCCCTTTCTTGAGATTCGACCTTATAATTATTAACCCCATAAAATCTAAGGATGTTTGACAATCACTTAATCAATTGGTGGCTCTAGTAAAATTTCATATTTGTTGGGTACAAGAACTCTCGGATATTTAAGTATTTTTTGAGAAAAAATACGATAATATTATAGAAAAAGATGGTAATATATATATATATATATATAGCCCATAAATCATGTAAAATGAAGTTTAGCTTTATTTTTGTGATATTTTAAGTAGTGAGTTGTATTTTATTTAATTTATTCAGCTAAAAGATAGCATAAACTTGTTTAATTAAACCTATTTATTAAAAATAATTCATCCGAATTTTTATATAAAAATCAATAGAATCAATGAAATTAAATTTAGATACCATAATTGAACACATAGGCACAGCGAATATAATAATGCCCGATATGCTATGATAAAAAAATCCCTGGGCTCAACATTTCCTCTAGCCATGCATCAACTCACCTAATGGGCCTGGAGTGGGCCTAGCGCTGGCCGAATCTATTTATATCTTGGGTCTTGTCAGCGTCAAGCACAACACCACGTCATGCCTTGACACACTCCAGTTGTGGCTCAAGAAAGTCGTGCCTTAATCTCTTGGAATTGAATTTCAACAAGAAGACCTGTTCCTCCACTGCACGAATGAATTTCTTTAGGATTATTGCATGCGCATATCTTCGACTCTTGAGCTTACTTGAATCCTGAAGTGGGCATAGCTCTTTCTCGATGCCCTAACAAAAACAAATTTGGAAGGAAATCAACTACTTTTGACGCATTTCATCGCTAGAGCGTTTCTCCACTTTTGGGAAAACCACCTTAGTTGCATTCATCGGCAGTCAACTATCTGTGAGTGACAATGACGTGATCAGGATAATTATCAACACCCAAGAATTTGCTGGACATAGTCAACAGTACCACTTTAATAAATCTTGCAAAACCACTGTCTAATCATATATAGAATTTTGTTAGGTAAAGGAAGATGAGCACAAGAAAAGCCTCAAAAAAAGTAATGGTGAGAGATATAAAAGGTTAAAAAAGGGCTACATTGTCAGATTCGTAGAACTCCAAATTAGAGTAGAGATCTTTATACGGAGCAAACCCTTCTGGCTCTTGTTTGTCTCCATGGTGGCCCATGATTCTGTTTTCTTTCATACATGGTGCAAGAATCGACTGCATGCCTTTTTTTTGTTTTATATCAGATGAGGAAGGAGGTCAGTATCTGATGTAAATGGGCCTTTTGGGATTCGATATAAAGCATTTTCAGCAGTAACATTATAAACACTAACGAATGAAGAGGGTGCGCTGGTATTTTTCATAAAATCAAATAGTGGGAATAGCAAATTTTACAGTGAATTTAGCAACACTCTTGTTGGAAAGGTAAATAGAATTGTTTTCCTTGTCTGGAGTTTGAATTTGAGAAAAGATCGTGAGAGATTATTCTTTTCTTTTTTAATGAACGTGTGAGTTTAAAATGCTGAGCATCAATCTAGATTGCTTCAATATAGCACCTCGATGTTGTCTTTCAGGCAATGTCTAGGTGGACACTATGTTGGAACCTTCACGTACACGAAACTTGACAAATCATCGAAACATTCCTAGCTGGCCATAAAATCGATCTTAAATTTACTCCTAGCCAGCATATATTCTTCCTGAGTTGATCGATGACATCCTCCTTATCGATAATCATTACCCAGAAACGCCGGTCAACAAGTTGTACGTCCTCTTCATATTATAATAATCCCCACCTACCAAGATCCCCAGCTGATGTCCAGTCCCAGTCAAACCATTCGTCTTCTTCAAACCTTGAATTCACAGGTGAAAAACTATTGCACCATTCGCCATTGCTGTCTTCATTTGAGCTACAGCCATGGCTGCTGCTGCTCTGTCTTTTCTGGTAAAGGACGGCCACTCTTTTTGGACGTCCCATCTCCCCATTATGATCTCCTCTCTCCTTGCTTAAACTTGGAGCCTCATTGGCTGTCTCTAATGTCGCAACTTCATTTCTTCCGCAAGGATCTGCAGCTTGACTTCGCAGCGCATACTCAAGGCGCTTTATTTCACTGTCCAGCCATTCATATGGTCCTAAATCTTCTGTCTCTTTCTCGTCATTAACAGGACAATGAGACGTTCCAGCTGCACCAATTCTTTTAGCAATGTCTACGCAAGATTCTTGCCCTTGCGCGCCAAGATTCCTTCTACTTCCCGGTTCCTCCTGTGGACCTTCAGCGGCCAAACTCTTTAATGGGCTATTTGCACCTTTGAGTGAGATCGCTTCTGTTTCCTCGCTTGCTGGTTCATTTACCTCATGAGCTGTGGCTTTAGGACTCTTAGGCTTACCTAATGACATTAATGTGGCCTGGTGCTTTTTCATGGATGATCGGCTTGTTCTACCACCTCTAACTTTGTAGGGCCCGGCTGCTACATTGGTGATATTCATGATGCTTGATAGAGAATCATCATTTCTATACTGTTTGAAGCTGTAAATTTTTCTGCTTAAATGAGAGTTCCAGTAGTTCTTTATCTCATTGTCTGTTCTTCCTGGCAATTGAGCAGCAATCAAAGACCATCTGGAACAATCAAAACCAACCACTGTTATCCCACTCATGCGCCAAATGACTATTGAACTCAAAATATAATGAACAGGTGAACTCTTCAGTACAATAACATCCAGATGAGTTTTTTGATTAATTAAACTCAACGTCTTGTCTTCTGTAATATTGGTTTCTGAACATTTGACTTTCAGATTGGTTCTTCATAAAAATTGAACGGTGCATCGTTTGAACATTAGCTAGGTGCTCTCATTAAGTCGCCAAGTAGATATGTTATCATCGCAATGATCTGGGAGCTAGGGGTCAAATACTCTCGCCCCCCTAGAAAACTACGAGATGTGATCAAAACTAAGGTCATTGTTTCAGTTGATGCTAGCCCGGACAGACATGGTCCAGGCAAAAATTGCACCAGGATGGCTAGGCAGCAGGTATAATAAATACGCTGCACTGGATGGGTTGACAGTCAATTATGTTCCCCGTGAATTGAAGCTCCTCTCTTGTTGTCGTTACCAAAAAGACAAAAGGTGTTTCCGTTATCAAATAGAGTACCATCCAATCAAATTTTCTGAAACGAGATTTCTTTGTAACAAATGCGGCTAGCTTTGAATTATTATTTTTAAATGGTTTTCATACACTCGATGCAAAATAAACTCTTAAAATATTATTTTATTGTTCTTTCAAATAAAAAATATTTAAAAAAATAACATTCTCATACTTATACTAAAAATAATTGATAGCACCAGAACATGGCACTTGAAATAGAAGGAATTAGACAGGTCTAAATGTAAAGAAGGAGGAAGTGTGGAGAGAAATGAGAAGAAGATATTAGAAGATCAATTTGAAACAGGGAAAGCAATTCTTAATTGTTGGCACCAAAAATAAAACGACTGATCTAGAAGCCCTGGCTGCAGTAAGAGCTCCGAGTCATGCTAATGGCTAGACGGGCTTTTAACAATTTGGTCCACTACATAAATGAGACTTCTGAAACAAAGGACGGAGATGGGGGGGAGGGGGGTCATTGTTTTAAATGAAGAAAAAAAGTCTTAAATATAAAATGATATAATTAATCAACCATTAATTATATTTGCATTTGGTCATCTATTTGGGTTTTTTCTTTGTCAAACACAAAGGTAGTTTATTTATGTCGAAGATGTTTTTTTTCCAGGGATTATTATGCGTTCTGAAAAAAGAAAAACTATTATATTGACGGGAAAACAACAACAAAACGATTTATCTGAAATGTATCAGAATACATCCTTAATTAGAACAGGTAATGGAAAAGAGAGAGCAGTGCTAGACTCTAGCCTAGCCTAGTCTTCTTGGAGTTCTTCCCCTCATTATAGTTATTTATGAATTGCACCATTCGATCTTACACTCAAGATTAGTTCTGATTTGTACAGGTACAGCATTTGCTTGCCTTAACAACAGCCTAATTATTATGTTAAACACCATGCTAAATATTGTCCAAATCTTTTCTCCTGCAGAGAAGAATCATCACAATGATGATCATAAAATTGTGAAAGTTGATAGAAACAAAAGATGTCGAGCAATTGGCCATTGTTTTTGTTTGAAAAAAGGTCGATGAAAAAAATTGAAACTCGTTACTTGACCAAACATTGAACTCAATGAAGAAAATAGAAATTACTGGAAATGTGGATATGCGCAGATGCAAGTATATATTACCTATTACCCAAAGCAGTATGCAACTTCACAATGGTCTCCTCCTCCTCTTTGGTTATGTTCCCTCTCTTCAAGTCAGCTCTTAAGTAGTTTATCCATCTTAGTCTACAACTCTTACCACACCTTAATAACCCTTCAAAAATTCAAACTCTATCGATCATCAATATGGAACAAAAAACGGGGCCGGGCAAAACAATTTGAGATACATAATTCATGTAGAAGACGAATAATTTTCTTAATTACCTGCATTTTTAGGTAGTGATTTCCACGAGCCTTCACCGTTGGCTAGAATGTATTTGGTTAAAGCCCCGTCCTCTTCAGCTGTCCATCTCCCTTTCTTTAACCCTACTTTCTCACAGCATGGAGCTCTCCCCATATCCACTGCCGTTTCAGGCTTTCCCAACCACCTGATCACTCGTTCCTAGTGTTGAAGGCTGGAAAAGGAGATTATTTGATCGTTTCTTTGTGAGAAAGGGAGAGGACTGATTTGTATAGGCCTTTTGTTGTATATAGAAGCAAGTTTGGTGGTGGGAGAAATTAATGGTGATGTCGATATATGAACGGTGAAAGAACGTGCCACGTGCGTCGATCATTGACGAATATACAGTCAAGTTTTGATAAACATTTTTTATCTGAGGATCAAACTAGGATTTAGAGAGCAGTGTGAAAGAAAAAAACAGCAAATTTCTCAACTTAATTCGCGATACAATCCATGCGTTCTACTATATATATTATTATGGGAACAGAGGTTGGAAAAACAAAGGCAGCTACGTGCTCAGGCCTAGCAAAAGTGAACGTCTATGCTCTCAAAAAGATATTAAAAAAAAGGGGAATATGTATAATATGATCAGGAAGAATTCAAGCCTGAAGGGTGGGCTGTTGGAAATGAACAGATGAAGCTGTCTGAAGCAATAAGTGCCATCTGAGGGCAGGACTGTACTATGAGTCTGAAGTTATCTTCGATCAAACTGGGGTTTTTTTGTCTGTTTTCTGCTTCCAGATTCACTTTTCATTAAAAAATAATATAAATTATATTATATAATTTTATTTAATAACAATGAGATATTTCTTTATCGGTGTTCATTTAGTGATTTCGATTTGCTAATAAACTCTCCATTTTTAACACAAATTTACCTTCCTTTTCTTCTCTTTACTCCCTTTCAAAACAAACAAAAAATACATTTCTATCCTGATAAATAATTAAAGTTAACTCGTTTTGACAAAATGGGAAACAATCCTTTTCATTTGAAAAATACAAAAGAAAATAATCAGAACTGAATTAATAACTAGGAGATATATACAATAATACGAGCTGGTGAAACAAAACGTTCTTAGTCATCGAACCAATTCATTTTTTTTAATTATGAATAGTTCTTGTATTCAGTTGGAGTGTGGATAACTTATTTAAAAGATTTATTTGAGAGAAAGAAAATTAATCTCGATGAACTAAATTTGGTCAAAATATTCTCACCGTTAAAGCCAATAAAATCATGGCCAGAGATTAGCTGAGCTAAGACATTATTAACAAAAAAACCTAGAGATCGAAGCCTTCAAGAAAACACGCACGGTGGACTGTTTCATTGTGATTGTGAACTTTAATAGCGTGTTTATGCTGTCGGCCTTTATTTCGTTAGAAGGCTTGGTTGTTGAGGGAGGGTCTTGCTGCCTTGTTCTTTTCTCTCGCACGTTCTACCCCCCTCTTCTTTCTTCGTTTCATGCCTTCCCTTCCCTGCTCTCCCCTTTCTTTTTTTTCCTGCTGTCTTTTTATTACTGTTAGAATTCTAGGGTTTATAGGAAACCTAACTCACTGCTCTCCTTTTCCTCCTATGACTGACTGTAATTGTTAAATTTTTAAAAATTATGTTTTTTTTACTGGGTAATAGGCTAACAGAGGTACGTATATATGAAACAGTTGAGCAGATCAGAGATGAAGGAGAGGGTGAAAAGGAAAGAGACTGGTAGGTACATAATTATTATTATTTTTGATAACTTTGCGTACAGGAAGGAAAATATCTTCGTTAATGAATTAAAAAAATGAAAAAAAAAAAATTTAAAACACAGACAAACAAGATTAAAATAGTTGAAAATATGGATTTATCATAAGTTACTCAAAAATCATTAAGAGTATTTTAATTCGACAAACAGATTCGTGTTTCTATGGATTTAACAAATTTAAGAATATTATTGGGTCAACCAGCAACCCAATGTATTGTCGATTAATCCAAGCCTTTTGGTTTGTCAGTGAATTTTATTTAAGTATTTGAAATGCTGAAAACAGCTACATCCGATGGTTCGCATGTGGAGGTTCAAGGCCCGGCAATCCAAAAAGGTCTGGAAAGCTCTGTGACGGGTGGGAAAGAGCAAGAGTCGGATCTACCATGTTTATGCTCTCCTAGATTCCTTTCGCCCCGTCTTGGCCACATCGCTACCTGCTCCGGTGAGCCTCTCCTTGGAGCAAAGGCTTGTGCTAGGTTTAGCGCAGTCCAGATCATTACAGGTGTCGTCGCTGCCCTACCAGTTCTCTTGTTCGATTAAAAACTTCAAAAAATAAATGAAAACAAAAGTATTCAATTGACATTCATTTTTCTGACTGCTGATATTTGCTACGGTATTCTCCCTCCTGGGCTGCATGAGGAAAAGAAAAAAAAACTAAGCCCTTTGCCCTTTTCTAGTCGGGTATTGAAAAAAAGAAAAGAGGAGACAAGAAAAGTGTCAAATGATTAAAAAGGTGTCTTTCCCCAAAGGAAGAAACCGGGACCATCTAACTTTAAAGTCAATATCATTGTGTTCTAACATTGATGCAGGTCACATGCAAGCCTGGAGAGGCGAGGCCGTATATTGTCTTATATTTACCGCGGCCGTAACAGCTGTACTGCAAAGCATTCGCGCCCACTAACACTTGCAAGAAGGCTCATTCAATTGAGCACTCGTATCATTATTGTTAGATAACCTTTCTTTTTCACTGCTCCAACCAGTCTCAGCAGAGAGGTGGTCTGTAGTTTTTCTCCTATAATTTAATAGTACCTTCGAAAGTCTCAACTCATTGATGTTCATCGAAGCAGCGGCAGAACGAAAAAAACTAGGAGTTATGACAAGCGTGAAACGAGGGATAGAGGTTTCCAGTATAACAACTACTCTTGCGGCAAGGCATGGCTGATCATAAAAATTCCCCTTGTAAAATCTTCATGACACGAGTGGTCCAAATCCACGCCATGACCGTGATGTCTGGAGCTGGCGTTCTGGACCATGCAAACGCATTGATTATTGACCCACAGGCAGCATATTCTCAAGCTCCCTCAAATCAAGTACAAGCAAGGATACAAGTTTCCTTCTCCAAACGATGTACATAATAATACTCATCTAGGGCACGATCATATTTCTAATCAAATACATTGGGACAACCTTTCCATCCTGGGATGCTTGTTGGAAAGGGAACACATTCAAATACAAGTCAGCAACAAAAAAAAAGGTAGCATTCAGAAGCCAAACAATAAATAGCTTCATCCAATTACAGACATGTTTGATCACAACCTCTATTCTAATGATTGTGATTATTTACACAATACCGGTTCTTCGTCGTGTTGACAACAATACAATCAATTGCAAAAAAACAACTCTTGCAGTTGGGTAATATCAGTGCATCTTGGAGATGTAGGCCTGAAACTCTCTCCAGTTGTTAAGAAACAAATGGATACGCTCTATTTCTACAACATTCTATTCATTGAAATAGTTGAATTTACATGCTGACATACATACTTGTTCTGAAGAAAAAGACTTCCATCGAAACTCTCCCTGCAAGAGATTTGCAAGCTCACCGAAGATCAACAACATCAAACTTCATAATGGAATTCATATAAACATGAGAGCAGTGCTCATAAATTGGGTTCCCATCCAAAGACTCCTCATGGGGATGAAACCCTCTCTGCTGGCAATTACGAATCACTGACACACCACTTGGATCGGATAGATGAAAAATTCCATGTGGACTGCACTAGCGGAATATATTTGTTAGCGACCTGATAGATAGATAGATGTGGGGGGGGGGTGTCTGGGTCATTTCATTCATGAGGCTAGAGCTCCCCTATATGAAACAACCCCAACGGTTGCAGCCCTTATGGCTCAAGCAAGAAGCCAAGATGGGATTTTGTGACTAGTGGGTGTCGTATCCTACACCTTTTATATGAGTATCAGCATCAACTTAACCACTCAAACCACCCCATGTAGATCCCGATAGGTATTTGAATTGCATACTTTCACAAGTCATCTTTAAGCTCATACTAAACCACTTCCAGCATTATCATATATTTACTGATATCATCTTCACATCACAGACTGGGCAGTTGGAACAGATAGGATAAGATACAGGCCATGGTTCAGCCCATGTGGTTCAAGCTGTGATTACAATTTAAAAACTTAACTGACACCTCACAAATAATAGGCAACCTCATGAAAAACATGATAATACATCTAAAAAACCAAGGTTCAAGTAGTGAACGCATTTGTTCTTTACAGCTTTTACACATAACATTTTTCTAATCAATTTATATAAACTAGATTTAGCGATGTGATAAATTAGGGGGAAATAAGCCCACCTTGATTCATCTGTCGGGGCCATAACAATTGCAATTGCTTCAGGTAACATGATCTAAAAAACAGGAAGCAAAAAGGTCGTTCAGCAATACACATTATATTTCAAAACAGCTGGATAATAGATCAGACAAGATAAATGTTAATATTCTTTACACCTTTTAGTATGTTCATAAATAATTGGAGAATTAGGGCATTGATGAATAAAAGGTGTGGTAGAAACCACTTTTTAGTGATAATTTACATGTGACTACGCAGTGATCTATAATTATATATATATATATATATATAAAGCTTCTGGAAATATTGACATCCCGCAAAGAAGAGCCAGGCACTGCAAACTCCAAAGGCAGCTAAAAAGATAGCTGGTACTATTAATGTTACCTGATACGAGTAGTGAGTGTGCAGATCAACTGAAGACATGAAACAAGTCTGTGACGGGTGTGTCTGAAAAGTCAATAAGACACTCAGATAAGGTAACACATAAAGCACAAAATCAAACACTACAGAAATATCTAACTCTTTCATATACTAATGCTGATGGCAAGTTACTCAAAATGTGAAGCCAGATATGGGTGATATGGGTGATATCATAAAAAATAAGACCACCTAGAAATAGAGTAATAAAATAAACCAGAATGATGGAAAACTGAAATTTAACATCTAGCCAAATACTTTCTAACCGGACAAGTATTAAAACATAGCAATACAGTCAAGTCAACAAAAAACTCAGACACTAACTTGCCGTTGTAGGTATTGAGATACTTACATGAATCCATCCAAGGGGAAAAAGTGATAGTTTGTCTTGAACTTCAAATATTTCCTCTTCATTTAATGTCTGGCACTGCACATTAGCAATTGTTTCAGGTGATGTTACTAAAAGCACAGACATGAAGGAAAGGGGGGCCTAAGAATAAGAAAGTATGATAGATGATATTTCAAAGTCAGATGCACATAACTAAGATGATAATGTTGAATTGCACTCCACATCATACAGTATATTTAGAGTGCAAAAATGGGGGCATGGATCTTCCAAAGAAAAAAGAAACAAAGAACCATAGCCAGCATTCTTTCATATAATGCAGTCTTGTTTGATTTGACAATAATGCTAAGGGAAATTAAAATGAACAATAGTTCCATATTCAATTTGGAGGGATGATAAACACACATGCATGTGTGCATATTTATTTACATGCATAAGTCAAAAATATATTGAGACGTGGAAAAGATGATGTGTTTTTCAACAAGGGAATACAATGTGCTCTTGTGGTTGAAAGTAGATTTCATAACTCGAAATCATCAGTAAGTGTCCTTCAATGATTTAGTGGTTGAAAGTAGTAGAGCAGGAAGCATATGGAGTTTTAGGCAACTTCATAGTTTTGAAAAAACATTAGTTACCATAAATAAAAGGCAAAGTTGAGGGGGGGTGGGGGTGTTCTCATACCGAATCTGAAGTTGACTCTTGCTTTGGGATTATAAGCGTAGTAATGTGAAAAACCCTGTTTTTCTACAGCAAATGAAGTGAATTAAGTAAGGAACTTAAACAGCTTCAATAAAAAAAATACATTTTTTCATTTTTCACAAAACTTGGCTCCCCTTACCAGTGAACCAGCAAGAACACCACATGTTTCTAAATTTTTTTCTGTATTTGCCCGAGCCAATCTCAAGAAGTCTTGCATCAAATTTACAGGCTGCAGTCACAGTCAAAAGGGGATGATAAGAGAGAAGTACTAACGATCAAGAATTTAGAATTACAGTGTAAGAATTAAAGAATTTAGAATTACAGTGAAAGAATTAAAGCATGATTACTATTTATTTATTTTTGAAAAAAATTAGTGGATCTCCCCTAAATATAAATTCTCAAACATTAAAAAGATTTGGACACCTACAACATGTAAATGTTGATAGGAATTAGAGCTTGGCAATCCATCATCAGAAGGTTTTGCTGGTCCAGGTCTTGGATCAGCAACTTTAGACGAAGGAATCGGTGTAAATTGCTGCTGCACTTTAGCAAGAACAGGAGGAGGGGAGGGTTGCCTGATGCCACCAAACTGAAATGGATCCTCCCTTGCTTCATTAATTAATGTCGGGCATGTGACCTCAGCCAGACGTGGCCATCTACCATCATCTAAGGATAGAACTGATTCCATTGTAGATTCAACAGCTGCAGAACTGGCATCTTTTACCGCCATAGCATCATATTGTCCAGCCTGATTTAGGCTATCATAACCATAATAAAACACAAATTGTTACGAGTAGTCCCAATTTGGAAGGGAAAACTAGCAAGTATTATGGAACACATTCAATATTTTAAATTCATCACAACATGTAACAAAAACAACCCAAAACTCCAGAAAAGAAAAACATATTTGAAGGTTTAAACAGATTCAGAAAAGTCCTCACCTTGAGTTTTCAGTAGAGGTTAAGTCAGCATTGCTAGGGTACTGAACCTGAATATATAAAAAAACCAATTTTCCCATGGATTTTGCATGTTTTATTGAAAGCACTCGCATATTCAAAGAGCAAACCAAAGAAGCAGCCAAAACTTTTACCTTTATCTCTGCACTAGGTCCTGACCACTGGCCCCTGAAACCATTTGGGCCTAAAAACGAATGTCTTGATAAAGTCTCTTGCTTTGGCAAAGGTATACTAACAGACCTGCAGATTTTCAGAAATAATTAAGTGGTTCTTACTGAAAATTTTAGCTCAATACCCTTACACATCACATTTAAATTCACAGTTCATAGGCAAACAGAAACAAATTAGAAATAGCAAGGCATACAACCTTCTTAAACCAAAGACATATCTTTCACAACAAAATGCAATGCAATTTGAATATCATACTGCTACAGCAAAATACAGGACTCGTGTCTCTAAATAATAAAACTATTCTTGAAATATTATACTCACAACTTCTGCAACTGCTTGTCAATTCGTGACTTGTCTAAATACAACCCTTGAGTATGATTATTATCATACTTCCACGATGACTGTGGTGCGAAAACAACAGCCTAAAACCACAAACAAAGTTAATAATTAACAAAAACAACATATGAAAAACATAAATATAACACAAATACTCCACATTAACATTTATCCAAAACACGCAGATCAACAGAGAATTCCTTTACAATTACCTTGCTCGAGTAGGAGTTTTTATTAGCAGGTGGCCATTCCAAAGTAGATGTTCCTGAACCATTAAATTCGACTTGTTGAGTTCTTGAATAAGCCTTTTCTATCTCATCCACTCGCCTATGGAATTCAGGCTTAATTGATTCAAGCTCACTAAGCACCGCAAACGATCTCTGTTAAATAGCAAAATAATCACAACTTAACTATGATAATAATTAACACACTTAACATAAAGCTCACTGCAAGAAAAAATAAAAATAAATTAAACTTACTTTCATGTAGTTTGCTCTTTCTTTTGGATGCAAAGCTTGGTAATCTCGATGATAAGGTATAGTCTCAGAAACCAAACTGAACAAATCGCAAAAAAAAATTGAATTCCAAAAAAATTTAAGAAATTAAGGTAAAACGGTGTCGTTTGCCGATATTAACCTTGAGTATCTAAGTAGCATTATGTACAAATCTACTACATTCTTCTCTTCTCTGTGTATATTTGCCTATCAAATCCACACACACACAAAAAAGTAATTAGGGCAAAAAATCAAAAATTGTTGCATAGTAGAGATATTATAGCTAAATTTGAATTAAAATGCAGATAGGAGACCTGACGGAGGAGATTGTCAGCGATTCTGTAGTAATTACGGAGAGGAATCCGATTATCGACTTCGACTTTTCGAGTCATTTTATCGACGTTGATCTTCATCGCGTTGACGATCAATTATCCTGGGGATTATTTCACGTGCGTCTTGATGAGAACACGGGTTTCTACAGGGATCAGTTTCTAGACTTCGTAGCGAAGAAAAGGAAAGGAAAACGGAAAGCTCTGTCGTTTCGAGAAATAAGAGAGGGCTACTATGCCTCTTCCTGTTAGGCTTTAGCAAGTTTATACGGCTTTAGCAAGTTTAATATGGTTTTTATCGCTTACAGTCGTGGTGATGAACATCCCTGCCTTGGCACAGTCGCGGTAAGTTTAATAATTATTATTACTAGCCATGGCACCCGCGCATCGTCGCGACCGGAACCATATTTTTTTAATATAAAAAAATATTAATTATATGTAATTTTTTTATTATAATATAAATTTGAATAAAATAATAAATTTATGCAAAAATATTATGAAGTGCAAGTTTTCTATAAAATATATGAATTTTAAATGGATATAAATTTATCTGTTTAATAGGTTTCAATGAAATAATCAATATAAAATTATCATTACTATTAAAAAAAGCAAGAAGATTCGGATATCTGAATTATTGAATACATTGTATTAGGATTAGTTCATTTTACAATTCAATTTAAATTAAACACAACAAACAAAATACAAATTGTGAAAGAACTTGCATTAATCAACTAACAAAAATAAATAGTTAATTTTCTATCTCCAAAAAAAAGAAAACATAAATTGAAAATTCATCCTCACATCACTGTCAGTATCATTACTATAACAGTTCAAATTATTATCAACATTACAATCCAAATAGTAAAAATTATTAAATTGTCCCGAAGAATTAAAAAAAATTGTCAAAAAACAATAAAAAAATCACTAAAATTATCATTATTATTGTGCAAACAATAAAATAAAAAAATCATATGTTTCAAAAATCAGATAAAAATAACAGGAAACAAAAAAAAGAACAAAAAGAAAAATAGAGCAATATTAATTTTGAAATGATCACCAACATAAATTAATATTTCAGAATTGAACCGAATAAAAATAAAACTCCACTAAAAAATAAAATGATAAAAATTCAAAATAAAAACCAAAAGTATAAATGAATGAAGATGGACAAAAAAGAAATATTGTCCCAGGAAAAAAAAGGAATCAATACTAAATAAAAAAATAAAAAAATAAGTGTCAAAATAAAAACCCTAACAAAAAATAAAAATAAAATCTAAAAGCACAAATGCATAAATATGGACAAAAAATAAAAATTGTCCAAGAAGGAAAAAAAATCAAATGAATTAATACAAAAAAAAATTAAAAGAATAAGTGCCAAAATAAAATATATAATTAATTCCAATTAAGGATAAAAATGAAAAAAAAAAAGAAGCAAAACTTAAGGACCAAAAAACAATAAAGGAATTTTAAAAAATCAATAAAGTGCAATTGTTGAACAAATTAAAAGAATAAAGACCGAAATGAAAGGTAACATATATGATAAATTTTAATTTGGGATAAAATTTGAATAATTTTAAATTTGCATACCAAAATAATTAAAGGATCCAAAAAGAATCAAAAAATCAAAAGATGAAGGATTAAAATGAAACTTACCATATATAATTAATTTCAATTAAAGGGCATAATTGAAAATAATTGAAAGTTCCATTGAAAAATCAGTAATAAAAATAAAATCAAAATATCAAGGGCTGAAATGAAAATGCATACAAATATGAGGGACTGTCTCGTACTTCACCGGCAGCAGGAGAGAGAAAAGAGAGAGGGGAAGAAAAATCGTTCATCGGAGATCACACAGTCCGATTTGACTAACAAGCATCGCACGTGTAGGAAAAGGACATGGCGCCGAACCATATGAGACAACAGAAGCATATTTTCAGACGATTGAGTACACCGCACGCGCCACCTGAAAGCCGCGTGCGGGCAGAACACTGCTGACATGTCCAGACGACGCACCTACAGTGTTTCGGATAACAAAATAATAAAAAATTGATCAATTACCCATATATCCCTTGACTCTAGCCATATATACGAAAAAACCGGGGGTGGAAATCGGAAATACCCCTGGTCCTGGCGGCATTTTTTGTCGTTTAGGGGCTAGTTGCATTGTTTCGCTGTGCAACAAATCCAGCAGTATCATCTGTGTCATATGGAAAATTCAAAAATACCCTCAGTCATGGGGGCTAAAAATTTTCAAACCTTGGGGTAAAATGGTAATTACACTGTAGCAATGAATAGTGAACTAAGTCTGGATGAATAATAGAATTTTGCACAGTAAAACACCGATGACTTTTATATTTTAGTTAATTATTATTTCTTTATTTCATGAAAAGGTAGATAGATAATGAAAGAAATAAATAAATTTGAGACCTAAGGATATTTCTCTCAGTTTCTTATTTCTATCTAATAAGAATAATATTAGTTATTAATTATTGAACATCTTAATTTATTTATATGGTCTTTATATAATATAAGTTTAATTACTACTGTTAAACAACTGACCTAGAAACACTTTTGATTGTGAAAATAAACGTTATATAGTTTTTAGTCATTTTTTATCTCTTAATAAACAAGTGAGAAAGGAGATGGAAACTAAGTTTAAAAAAAATCACAAATTTATCTCTGAGCATTTAATAATTTAAATTGTTTTACTGGTTTTTAAATAAATTTATAATATGTTTTTATCAATATATTAGTTTTAAAAAATTCCTTTTAAGGATGTGATTGTATTTAAAAAGTCATTTATCAAATAAATTGCTTAAAATAAATTATTTTTTACAATTTAATAGTATTTTTTTTGCTTGCTAGACAACAACTCATTTGCCTTTTTCCCGACTATTTTTCTCGGCCTGGTTTTACCTTTAATTTTGCTAAAAATAAATAAAATCCTTATTTTTTATTTTATTTGTTCTAGAGAGATTTTAATTAGATTTCTTTTAGATTATTTGCCTCATTTAGGATTGCAACTACACAATATAGTGAAATTTGAATCGCATGAAATTTATTGATATCATTTTATTTGCGCCAAGAAATAAGTAATACAGCTTTATAAACAGTTAATTAATTATTGATAATGACTTATGGCTATCTAATTTTGGTTGAAAGGTTAATTTATAGCAAGTATTTTATACATACAGATTTCTTTTATAATTTTTTTTTTATCATTATTCCAGTTCAATTCAAATTTATTTGTTTGCTTTCATTTTGGTTTAAATGAAGAAGAGAAAAGCTGGTTAAAATAATAAAACCGAACCGAACCGAAACTAGTATGTTTAAACTGAATCCAATTTAGTTTAGTTTTGGTTATTTTTTTGAATTTGATTATTTTTATTAATAAAAACTAAACCAAAAATGATCACCCCTACTAGCAACCCGTGTTTGAGTTTTATCGGCATCATTTTTTTCCCCATGAAGCAGTGTAATTCAACATGTTAGCCCACAGTAGTAAAAAAAAATCACAGATCATATGAAAAATAAAGGTTGTCTTCAGAGCTTCGGATGTGGCATCCATGTGGTTCCCATTGAGATCGAAGATAAACTAAGCCAGGCCTTCTATCAATGAAACAGTAAAAGGCATCATGGATAAATAGGACCAGAACCATCTGCAACCCAATTTCCATTATAGATTGTTAGATCATACAGTAAAATAATGTTTAGTCTTACCTATGATTTTCATGAGTATAAAACTAAATTTCTTAGTTTTTTATTAAGCAAACATGTGTAATTGTGTATAGCTTGAGCTCGACGTGTATTTGTTTATTATGGCAGTCTTTCGAAGTATTTTATAAATAGTTTTACAATGCATTGCCAGTCAAAGATTTTTTGAGATCAGATGAAGTCAATGAAAACTCCAAGGTTTTCCTTGGGGTTTCCGCTGTTCTATGTATGTCACAGATTTTGCAGGTTTTTTTATCCAGCCTCTGTGAGTTCCAGGGAGTTTGCATAGTCCCCATTGTTCCTTCACAGGAAACTTCGTTAAACATGTCAGATAAAGATTCCAGATCTTCTTCTTCATCCATTGTTCTGTGTTTTTTTTTTTCTCTGCCAAAATCAACCAGTTACTGCATGTTAATCCATGCTTCGTCTGGTACTTGTCACAGACGTGAATGTGGACTAGCAAAGTCATATGATCCATATTGTTGGTTGCAGAGGGTTCTGTGTAACTCGAACAGAATCAAATTCCAGCAACCCAGCAAATCAAGATTTCAAAACTGCACATTTTGCTCTCACATATCAGGACACAAATATGACTTGTTATTTTCTTTCTGAGGAACACAATGTGTACATTAACTTCAATCTAGCGAAAAATAACCATCTTGTCTCCTCTCTCAAAACATCTCAACTGGGAGATATCCCTCTGAAAGTAGGAAACTTCCAACCACAAATTGCAGAAATCATAATAACTATCAAAGAAATAAAGCGGGCCCAGCAAACATGAAGCCAAGTCCTAGAAGAATCTGACTGGCACTGTTGCATGCGTTGTTATTTTCAGCTTGAAGGTGCTCGGACACATCAAAGTTACCTGGGTGACACCAAAACTCAAAATTTGACTTCGTGGAAGAAACCATAGCAAGATGACAAGTTAATAAACTGGTAAAATACCTCTCTCGGGACCATAGCTACATCCTGCCTTGATCGTGTCTCGAACATCCTGTATGGTGGCTTTATTGTAAAAAACAAAGTTTTTCATGATGTTCTCGATGCAGTCGAGCACCAAATGTGTCTCTGCAAGGCACGGTCCACTGCAGTAGGGATCGACATATTCCGGAGGCAGGTTCAGGTTACCAGTCTCGGTCAATCTATAGGCTTCTTCGCAGCTGCTGTATATCTGAGACATAGCCAAAATCAATGCCAAAGCGATTTGTAAGAAGCATGGAAAAATATTTTGACTAAAGATTAATCGTTCCACATGATAACTCTGTTGGTGCTAAAGAGAAAATGAACAGAGACTAAGGCTGGAAAGGCCACACCAGAGACAACTCCAAGAAACGTAAGTAATATGCAATGCAAGTCAGAAACAAGCACATAAAAGGATCACAGGGTGAAGCAACGATGATGAATCGAGCATATTTCAACGTACTTAGCCGCATGAATCCTACCATGGGTGGATAGAATCGAGATCCTACTTACATATTTATTGTTGAAACATAGCAAAGCTTTGGCAACAACTTCAGCCGGATCAGCATCCACAATGCCTGTGCCTGTTTGAGGCCCAACTTCATTTGCGTTCCCTGTGTAGGATCAACAAAATATCGTTAAAGCTCCTAGATTAAACTCACTAATTTCTCTGGACCATCTGTTCTTTATCTGTCAGATACCTGGGCTGCAGCAGAATATAGACACCCCAACAAGAAATGCAGATAAAAGCCAGAGTCTAAATGAGATCGCGTGTGCCATTGTTGAAGAAGGTAAACAAAACAGCTTATAAGAGAAAAGGGGACGAGCTGGGGCTAGCTATATACCAATGCAGCGTCACCATCAATAATGTCATGGTAGTAGCTTACCGCTACTGCAATTCAATTGCTAGATTGACTTGTGCAGCACCCTCTTCCCTTTTTTTCTAGAAATAAATGGCCTATGATTCGTAAATCGAATGGTCTAAATTGTTCTACAGGAATTTAGGGGAACATTTCATAAGCTGGAGGATGCTTATGCAAGGTAGTAATAGTAACAGTGAGTTGGTTAATTTACTTGGAACAAACTTCACCATAATTGTTTGTTCTCTATTTTGGGCATGAATTTGGCTGAACGGAAAGGACTCTATGAGAAGAGAGCAGTTGGGGAGCAAGTCACCTACTTGCCCAGAAATTCGGCGAGTAATTAAAATCAAACCTAAAATACTTAATGGTTGTATATTTTTTCAAGAAATCAACTTCATTAACGAGGAGCTTAGCAGGTTTACTTCATGTAATCACTTGATGGATGGCTCGGGCAATCCATTACCCTATGCATAAGCTTTACTATTACCATGAGACAAGTGGCCTGTTGAAACAAGTTCTTCGAGAATTCAAATAATCCCATTGAAGTATTTGGAACCTTGCCTCGAACGCCTTGGCTTTTATTTATTTTATTAACGTGACTGTGTAAACTAGCTTACATATTTCTCAATTAATTTTATAGATCTGAAAATTAATAATTATATAAATTTTCAATGTTTATTATATTAACAACTACATGACTCGAACCTGAAACCATAAAAAAAACAAATTCTCGAACTTATATTATAGAACCACTTACTAGATGATTGACTTGGCTTTATTCCATGTGGTAATAGCTTCTTAAAATTGATTCTTAATTTGGAAAAATACATTAGAGTGATATTTCTCACCATATACACACATATTTTTCTTGCTTTAGCATATTAAAATAATTTAAAAAAAAAACACTTAAGAAAGCAATTTAAATTATAATACAAAAACAAACACCGGAAAAAGCATGTGAACCAGGTTATGATCATCCTAACTTGCAGAATTTACAGGCCTGAAGAGAACATCCATGCGTGATGGACGAAGACGCGGTAGCAAATTTTGCGCCCTGAAATCACTGAATTTACTGATCACTCTCCATGCCTCTCCTGCCTTGTACAAAGTCTCGATGGTAAATGCTAAACCCCAACCTCGCACCTGCTCAATAAATCTATCCCAGACGTCTCATTGACCTCCAAAGCCTTTAACAAACAAGTCACTGTGGCAAGTGGCCTCCCTCTCCAAGTTTCCTCAATAACGCACCGGCCTCTCGGCGTACACTTCTCTGACCAGCAGCAGAATAATGCATCGCAAGCCGGTCTCCCCGACGCAGGCTCATTTTCTATGAAATTTATCACCAGCGAAATGCTTCACATGGAACCGCACAAAGAAACACCCCGTGAACCAGTGAATGATTTTTGAGGTTTAGGGAGGTTATTGAGTGCAGACGATGATCATGAAGCTCAAGAAAGAAAGCCCTCTCATCTCCGACCTTCCTGCAGAAACTGGAAGGGTTTTGCTTAAAAGAATTTCAAAGCCGGACTACAAATGACTCGTCGTTTTTTCTTTCGTTTCTACATAACGACGACCTGACGGTTCTAATAAACTACTAGGTGTTCCTTTTATCTGTTTGGGAAGGAAGCACTTGAGTTGTTATATATGAATTTTTTTTATTTGTTGATATTCAATATAATTTTCCGGCAGCGGAGAATCGCGCATTCTTACAAATAAAAAAATTGCTTTAAAGCAGTGCAGGGATTGCAAGTATTGAATTTATCTCCTTTATTAGAAATATAGCTTAGATCAACATTCGATGGGGACAGTTGCTATGAGCACGTCTGTAAAGGCATATATGATCGCCTCATCGATCATTTTAATCAATCTAACCCTGCCTGCAATCGCAGCAAAACCAAAAGCTGATGAAATACGTAAAAAACATATAAGAAAGTAATTTACTACGCATCCACATCAGGACTCACATTGCTACCAGATGTACAGGCCGGTCTCCTTGGAGGGAGTGGATGGTGCGGCGTTCTCTGCAGTTTGTCAATCCAATTTCAATCATGAAACGATAAACTTTTGTTTTAAAGGAGGAGGATCCTGATTTGAAAGTTTTTTTGGAGTCAATATCAATAGCGTGGCATTATTTAGATTATCCATCTACCAAGTTGTCATTTCTATTTGAAATCTCATCTACAAATGGACCGAGCAACTGTTTTGCATATGCATTATTAAAGCTCTTTTTTTACAAAAAGTAATTGATTTGAAATAATTATTTTCTCCCATCCTGTGTATTTAATTAAAAAGGTAAATCGACTCGCGGAATAATTTGACTTCATGAGTACACATAAATTCCATTGGTTAGACCTAAGAGATTTGAACATGAAGTTTATGAAAATTTCAGGTTTTAATCACGGGAGCATCCCACGCAAACAGCATTCTCTTTGTTTACAAATTATGTATTATCACATATGCCTTTTTCATGCCCCTTTTCTTTTGATTACTCCGAGGAAGCAGATGGGAGATAGAATTCTCCGTCACACGAAAGACAAAACCCGCAAGCAAGAAGAAGGGGGGTAATTATTATTACCTGTAGTTTCGGGCGCAAGGTTTCTATTGCCACTGTTGACTTTTGATTCACTCCAGCTCCTTGCTGTTTTGGGGGGTCCAGAAATGAAGAGAGAGGTGAGATACAGGATTATTGAATCATTATGCAATAGGTTTGAAAATGAGTTTGAAAATATATAAAAAATTTATGGGTTTTTGTTTAGTAATGACAAGGAATACCTTGCATAGAGCCCAGTCTGCAGAATCAAAGAAAGCACGTTCATGGTCCTACACATTATTGAGGGCTCGTTCATCATACAATAGCACATAATATCACTTGTTAAATGATGCAATTTGCTTACCTTTGAAATCAAGGGCTTCTTTTTGGGTGCAAGCCCTCCGTATTTCTTCTTGCTCATGGATGCTGCCTGTTAACACCAACATAATTTTAAACAATTCTAGTCTGACAAAAATCTTAAACAATTTTATTTCCGAGAAAAACAGCTTGGCTTCCCCTGGGGAGAAAAAGAAAACGACAACCCAGGTCGGCGTGCACTTTATTATATTTTGATAGGCTCCACGGTGCCTGTAATATTTCATTCAAATGACACGAGAGCAGCAGCCGTTCTACCAAGTCAGTCTGGCTGACATTGAAAAATCCATTTGCATTAGCCACCACAATTTGCAACGCGAAAGACCACTGCAGTTCGTCTCTCAGTTTATTTAATTTAAGACTGATTCGTTGATCAAAGATGGCGCTCCAAAAAACAAAACGTTAATCTCAAAATTAGGTCAGAAGGAGCACTCAAAAGCTTGGTTAGGTACAACGGACCAGCCTAAATTATCCTTTTACTTTGACCCCGTCAACTGATAAGGCCCAGGAACAAAATTTAGAATGGGTGACCTGAACTTGGCTCCTGCCTTTTTAAAATCTTTTATTTTATCAACTACAATAATTTTGACCAGTACTGGATATTAGTATAGTCTTTTCCTGATTGAATTTTCAGCGACTCGTTAATTTATAAGAGGTTCTTTTCATTAAAAGATTTTTTATTTTTTATTTTGACCAGACCATTCAAAACAACATCTTAAGAGCGCCCATGCATTGAGATTTCGAAAGACAACATAAAAGAAAGTTGCCGTTGACACAAACGACCATCGAGTGTTTGGGGTAAAATCAGATGTGATACAGTATGGTAGTGCTGTGGTATGTACAGATCACGACTGTACATTTGCCGACACCTCGAAGAATGTCAGCATTTTGTGCCCAAGTGAATGTCATGTCCTGAGAGCCGTTCGATGTGGGGACCACCACGACATCACCATGATTGCGATGAGGATCCCATGCTATTAGCCAAGAAAAGGATAATTCTAGCGTAAAGAGATTTATTCTTGCCCCTTCCATCAAGGCCCGTCTTGAAAAATAATACCACTGATACTTAAAGAATGGCAACACTTAAAATTAAAGTCGCTTTCACATACGCGATTTTAAAAAAAAATATGTATTTTAAAAAACACTTTTAGTTATAGTTTTTAAAATATACATTAAATTAAAATCATTATGCAAAAAAAAATAGTTTTTTATTTCTCTTTGATTGATAAAAAAAAAATACACGTTATTGCAATATCAAACATCAAATTGTAGTACGTGATCAACGACCA
This sequence comes from Salix arbutifolia, assembly GCA_025169955.1. Lineage (NCBI taxonomy): Eukaryota > Viridiplantae > Streptophyta > Magnoliopsida > Malpighiales > Salicaceae > Salix > Salix arbutifolia. Next base: position 11,858,252 of record CM045911.1, read on the forward strand.
AGTTCAACAAACAAATAAATGTATCCGAACCAAATTCGTGCTTCGTTATGTCTGGAGTTAGTGAAGATTATTGAGTATCAATTTGTAAGACATGCGCGACTGTTATTTATGATTAAGGTACATTTTAGACATGCAACCAGGAACCTGAAATAGTAGCCATTGATTCTATCTGGGAGGACTAAACTGCATATTAGTGGTGGATGCTGAATTCATCATCAACGTGGTAGCTCTATCACAATAAACGAGCTGGATTGATGAGTTCGCTGGGGCCATATGCCCAGCACCACAAATTTTATGGTCACGTTAAGCGAGGCATGCTTCCAAATTTTTAGTCGTATATATTTAATGACTATGCAAGTGGTATTTTTCCTGTTTTGATTTTCATAATAAAATAAAAAAAACGATAATAAACCTAGCTATCGGGTTTGTCCGTACCTCGACGTCTTGGGAGCCATAGAAGTTTTCGTTGCCGTTGCAGTCTGCCATCTCTCTTCTCTCCAGCTATTCATTAACAAGACAAAACGATCAGAACAAAAACTTCGAAAGGCAAAAACAGCTCTTAGAATAGTGATCAGTGAGAGAGAAGGTGAAAGAGAACAGATACCAAAAAAAAACCAACAACCCAAGAAATCAATAATAGCAATGAAATGGTCAAGAAATGAACCCTTTATATACAAAAGGGGCACAGTTCTTGCCCAAAAGAAAGTTTGCGTGCGTCAGGTTGGGAGAGAAGGGGATGGGAGAGGGATCTTTCATCTTTAAATTACCTTGCAGCAGAGAAAAGGGATAGATGCGAGGAAGAAAGCAGAACGTTAGAGAGAGAGAGAGAGAGAAAGGGCCAATAGAGAGAGAGAGAGAGAGAGAGAGAATGGGATTTGTTTGGAGTGAGAAGGTGGGATAAGAATATACAATTACAATATGGGATAGATAGATGATGATAAGTTAAGAGAAAAATTAACCCCAGATTTGAAAAAGTAAGCGAGAAAAGGGTAGATGATAGATACGCATGTAACGAAATATTTGAAGCGAACTTGGAAAAGAAAAGCTAACTGATAAGACTCCGGTGCGGGGAGGAAGAGGAGAGGTGGTGGGTGGAAATAAGCCTTGAAACTGGTGGACTATTGCCTGTATTTTTGTATATGTAAAAGATTTACTAGCAAAGGCACGCGTGTATTTTATTGTAATTTTTTATTTATTTTATAATTCTTTTTGTTAGCACTTAAATATCAAAGAAATTAAGGTATGGTTTGCACAGTTAGGATATCAACATCAATGCAGGTTGGTCCATGGCAAACCCATCACCCTACGTTCTCATGCAACAGCATATCCCCAGCTACCGACACTTTTATTCATCGAGCACGTTTCGCATTCGTGTTATTTATTTTCATGTTTTTTTATTTTTTTTTAAATATTTTTGATATTAAAATACTATATAAAACAGTAGAAAAATTAAAACCAGAAGAAACAAAGTAAGAAGTCTGGTTAGATCATAATGACAAATGGGGACTAAATAGTATTAATGGTTGTTTTCGTAACAAATATCTCCGTTTGTCAACATAAACACGACACTTCACAGCCAGGTTTATCAATAAATGTAATGTTACTATATAACTCTTAAAGATTTAGCGGCCTCGTGTATTATTATTATTATTATTATTATTATTATTATTATTATTAAATTTAACCCGTGAAAACAATTGCAACGTGTTTATTTTTTTAAAAATAAAACTTATCATGTTGTTAAATATTTGTAATCATTATCGACAAAAACATTTACCGATACAACTTGCATAGAATATGCAGTCCAAAATATATCATGGTAGGGTACCCAATAGGCCAATACCATCTGCACTGATTTTTGCTGCCATTGTCACTTCAAGTTGTTAGAGATCCATATTTGACCACCATATTTTTAAAATATTTTTTTATTAATATAAATATTCGGATCAATTTATATATTTTTAAATAATATTATAAAATTAATAACCATGTAAATTTTTAATGATTTTTAAAATTTATGAGACTCGAGCATATAATCTCTGGTGAGCAAACTTATAACCCGACCGACAAAGTTACACTCCTCATGTTAGACCCTGTTGAGAAGTGCATTGCAACCGGTGTTTGCCGAAAATTTAAATTTTGTTTTTCATTTTAAATGAATATGTTCTGGTGTTTTTAGATCATTTTGATAAGCTGATGTCAAAAATGATTTTTTAAAAATAAAAAAATATCATTTTAATGTATTTCGGCACGAAAAACACTTTAAAAAACTACCGCAATCACATTCCCAAACAGTCAATTAGTATTTTTAGAGGTAAAAGAGGTTGCAAAATCACGATCGCAACTTGCCAGTCAACTAAGATTGCCATTTTTCGATGTTATCTCTTTTGTTTTTAAGTTGTTCATTTTTGTTCTTTATTATCAAATAACTAACAAAGACTTCTTCTTCTTCTCTCGAGTTCCCACCACCTATACTATAATATTTTAAAAAAAAATAAAAATCAACCAAAAAGTTGGATGGTACCATACAATCACTGCACAGTTCATTATAGATTAAAATAATATAATTACTATTAAATATATATATATATATATATTGGTAATTGCATTTTTTTTCATGAAGCTATTAGCGCGTGTGCACGACGCCTCAATAATTTTCTTCTGTCCATGTCATACAGGCAGTGCGTGCAGGATTATATGATTGTTAGAAATATCAAACCACTATATCATCGGATGTGCCACCATAACCCATGGTGGTACGTGTGTCTGCTCGTAATAATTGGAGATTTGCCGATGATCATTTTTGTTTTCTCTTTTTCTTTCTTTTACAATCAAAAATAAATGCAAGTCTTCTTTGTTTATGATTTGTGCATTTCAGTCCTTGGTGTTTTGATTAATTTTTTCATTTTGATTTCTGCTATAGAAATTTTGATTTATTTCAAAAAAAAAATTAATTGAAATTGCTTATATATTTTATTTTTTTATTTTAGCCCTTGTTGTTTTAATTTTTAATTTAATTTTAAATCTTTTAATTTTTTTAATATAGAAATTTTAATTATTTCAATTTTACTCTTTAATTAAAATTAATTATATATTTTATTTTTCATAATAGTGTCTTGCTTTATTTCTTTTGTTGCGTTGCCAAAATGTTTACCCTTTTCGTTGTCTAGCCCATGCCCACGACCTTCTTGAGATGGAAGTAAACGATGACTAAAATGGAAATTGGTAGAGATCATGATGGTTTAACCGGTTCATCAGGTTTCATTCAAAACATTTTTTCTCGAACCTGGAATTTGCAGTTTACTTCATGCGTGTGTGGTTGTCTATTTTGTCTGCTAGAAATGGAGTCGTAGCTAATTTACAGTGCACGAAGCTTTAATTCTATCCCATTGACCATTCCCCATATTTTACAGTTGAATTATGCGCACTGCATTAGTTTGCTGCGCCAAAATCCTGAATGGTTGCCATAAAAATTGCAGGAGCTGTGGCTTGCTGGGTTTTCCTGGGGCATCCAAGAGATGCACAAAAAGGCATCACTGGTCCCTTAAGATGGTGCTAGAAACATTTATACTGCCGTGGTATTATGAGCTGGTAATAAAATAATGGAGCTCTTTGAAAATATATTTAAGCACAACTTTTTCCATTGGTCTTGGATGTGGTCTTTCACAGTTTCTTACGATCCATGTCCTCTCTTCTACACCGCATCCGGAAAGGTCCTCGCAATGCGTTTTCGCTATATTATTTATACCTTCAAACTGCCCATGGATATTTTCGGTGACTAAGCTTTAATTCCATCCAGCCAACCATATTATCTCCGCCATAAACGCCGCTAGCCTAGCTACTCCGCCGCCTTGCCCTAATCAAATTAAAAGAAGAAGAAGAAACCCCCAACATTGATTGAAAAACAACTGCTCCTTATTTTTCATCCCAGGAGAAGAAATGATTAATTCTCGTTATCGAAATGAAATTAAATCACTGAGAAAAGAAACCACCACCACCATTAACCACCACCCATTACAGCTCAGGCAATCTATTAATTCAAATCCGTCGGCTTCAAACAATCCAAGTAGTGCATAGTCATCGAATTTGCAGAAACGTACCATCACTTGCAAATAAAGATTCGCAGCAGGCAATGATAATAAATGATGAAAAGGCCATGAATAAATCCTTTCAATGGATGGCTTGGATTGTATTATGATATGCTAGCTTTAATGGGCAGGATTTGACTATATACAAAAAATGGGTGTCAATGTATTACATGTACAACGAATCGTGACAGTCGGATGTTATGGATTTGCCACATCGATGTTGTTATATCCGTGTTTCACAGTTATATATTATGGCTAAGGGGATTTTTTAAAATATTTTTTATTTAGAAATATATTAAATTAATTTTTTTATTTTTGAAAAATTGTTTTTAATATTAAAATAAAAAAACGTTTTTTAAAATACTTTTAAAACAGCTTCCTGATTTAAAAACCACGAACGTAATTATAAACCCACAAAAGCAGCTCTCTGTTAAACACCCCCTCTTTCTCTAATGTGTGCTCCCCCGCTGTCAAATCCAGAGCTACCTTCATTTCACCACCGCCAGCCAGCCTGCATATTTTCTATCCTTGTTGTAAACTATATCTTATTTTGTAATGTTGCATTCATTAGCAATCGCAATCACAGCCCATATCATACCTTTTTTTCAAAAAAAAAAAAATCATCCACACATCTAACTGAAATCGCCACACTACAGGAGGAAACCCATCTGTTATCAAAACAAACCCGGCCGGTCCTATTTAAATCCAAGAGATTCGTGATTTAATTTTCCTGGTTGTTTGATTTGAAGGATTCGGTGAGCAAATGAAGCTGTTGGGAAATTAAAAAAATAAAACTGGTTTTGTTCGGTTCTTTTTCACCGTGGTTAGTAAAGGTGGACAGCCTGGAAAGGATTTCTGGGGAAGAAAGCACGAGCAGGGAAGGAGGACGGGAAAGGGACGGATGGTTTTGTTCGTGCGTGGAAGTATACTCTGCAAGTACGAATACTTTGTTTGTTTTTTATTCAAGTTTGTTTTTGATTCAAGTTTGTTTATGATTCTGCAGGTGATCTTGATTATTTTCAGGGAGAGAAAGATTGAAACAGGGAGAAGAGAAATTTCTTGAGAAGACGATAAGTCAAATACACATGAAATGTATTTCAACTGATTCTGTTAAATGTCAGTTGACAGAGCAAGTCTTCTTCTTCTTTCTTCTTTAGTAACATGTAGTTCACTTAGGCAGATTAAACATCAACATCTTGTACCTCCTGTAAGTAGCTTATCTACAAACATATTTTCGATGGAGACCTGGTAGAAAAAAATAAAGCAAGATCCTTTTAGTTTTTTCTCGTGTAAAAAATCGGCGAGGCTGTGCTGACAGTAACAATGGCGATTCCCTTGCTAAAAACAACTGATCATTTTATAAATAAACTATAATCATACATAGACGTGGTCGAGGAGCTAAGGAAACACAACCCGGCCTCATTCTTGGCTGGTTATGTCATTTGCTTGCCTGGACACATTTTTGTTTCACTCGGCTATATATATTTCTGGCAAACTTATGGACCGGGAATCGATACCTATTTAGTATTTGCATCACAGTAGCAATCTGTTGAGCGTATTTATCTTACACTTGTTGTTGGTTTTAGGATTTGATCTCCTCCAAATTTGCCTGGAGTGAAATCGAATGCTTAAGATCTCCGATGTAAAGATCATGTTTACCAATTGGGATTCTTCGAATTCCGAACTGGTCCACGACACTCAAGTGCTTACACACATGAATGTCAATCTTGACTCGCTTCTGAGACCCTGTTACTAAATGAACCTTCTCAAAGCCAATCAGTTGCTTCTGTGCCGACCATTTTCCTTCCGGCGGACTGGAGAACACGAGAAGCGTGTGAGTTCCGTCCATATCTCCGGTGTTCTTCACATCAATGTGAACTCCCAATGCGAGTGTCTCGCAATTTGCGTGCGAGACCCTGATTGCGTTGCTCGCGCTTGTAGTGTTTCGCGAGACACGGAGACTTGAAAGTGGTACTGAAACTTGTTGCGGAGCTTGGACTAGAGAGTGAGCAAACGAGGTGTAACTCATTCCATGGCCGAAGGGGAACACAACAGGGCCCTTGTAGAATCTGTAGGTCCGGCCAGGATAGCCTCCTGATGGGTTTGCTCTCATCCCCATGTTTGTCATCGGCACTTTTGCAAGGTAGCTCTGTGGATACCATGTCATTGGCAGCTTCCCACCTGGAAAAACAAACTTACAATTACACCAGTGTTCATCTTGAAAACTCTTAAAAAATGGTCCTGGCTCAGCATTAGTGTTCATTTATCAAGCACAAAAAAGAAAATATTAATTATCACACACACCTGGATTAGTTGCTCCAAACAAAACATCAGCAATGGCGGCGCCACCAGCTTGTCCAGGATAGCCAGCCCACAATATAGCACCGATACGTGGATCATTCTTAGCAAACGAGACATCAATCGGACCACCGCTCATCAGCACCAGTATAGTAGGACCTCGTGATGCCCTAGCCACCCTTGATACAAGCTCTTGTTGGTGTCCAGGTAGAAGAAGCCCTTTCCTATCTATAAATTCTGCTTCTATAGATTGATCAAGTCCCATTACAAGAATAGTGGCATCAGCATGCCTGGCTGCCACCTCCGCTGCATTGAATTGCTGGTTCCCGTTGCAGAGCACATCAGCGCACCCAGATTGATGAACGGTCTTAGCATATCTACGAATCCCTTGAAGAGGACTGGTGTAACCACACGCAACACCTGCATTGCAGGGCAAAGATTTTTTTTCGTTTTCTTATAAAATGAACTTCAAATTTGATAACCACTAAAATAAAATGCAACTCGTGGACGTACCAGCGTAATTTCCTATCATGGTAACAGTAACATCTGAATTGGGTCCAATTACTGCTACAGTTTGATAAGTTCTGGACAGAGGCAAGGTGCGCCCGCGATTTTGAAGCAAAACAATTCCCTGTCGGGCCGCCTGTAGGGCTAGTTCCTGGTGGGCTGGAGTGCAAACATGTCCCGGGCCCAAATTACCAAATGGGTGGGCTGATGGCTCTCCATCAAACATGCCAAGTCTCATTTGGACAGTTATTGTATTGGCTAAGGCCATGTTTACATCTTCTTCCTGTAGCAATGCTCCCCTTACAGCGTTTTCCGTGTGGATAGCCAAAAATGGGCCACAGTTCAAATCCAGGCCTGCTCTAATAGTGGCCGCAGCTGCTTCTTCTGGCGTGGTAGTGAAGTGCTGGGTATCAAATAGAACTCCAACAGAATCACAGTCTGATACAATGTATCTGTTTAGGCCCAACAACATATTTAGATCAGAAGCCCATAAAAAAACATTTACTACGTAATAATCCATGGAGTATGATGGCAATCACCCATTAAGGCCCCATTCACCACGGATGGTGTTTTTGAGGAGGGAAGGATCAGCACAAGTGGGCTTTCCGTTGACTTGATTGTAAGAGCACATCACACTGGCCACTTTTCCTTCCACCACACACGACTTGAACGGCACGTTATACGTGTCCTCCAAATCTTGCTTGCTTACCTACACAAATTATCACCGAAAAAACAGGACTCGTGAATGAACAAGAAAGTGAAGAAACTACTGCTCTGGTGCATGCACGACAAGACGGTTACATTGCTTGCAGTGTTAGCGACACTTAATAATGAAGATCGAAACGCAACAACGATGTCACATTCTATCGGCGAGCAAAGCCTCATGTAAGAGTCATGACAAACAATTTCAACAACTCAAACCCAAAAAAGGGAAGATCGAAATTTCTACTGATTTCACAGATAACCCATTCAGTTTCCTGATCATTGAGAGAATACCAGATTCACAGGCTATGGTTGCTAAACAAAAGACTTAGCTCCACACTACTTTTACGCATGATTATAGAATAGTAGACCTGATCACACAAGTGAATAGCAATATCCCTGTTTCTTGCAAGCAATCTAGACAACATTCTCATTGAATCAAAGCTTGTCCTAAAATGAGGGCGATGAAATGACAGATTCTGAGTAATTTTGCAAGTTATTAATGGCTTACTCTAGCATTGAAGTGGTACCGGTCCACTCCATTCCAGTTATCAAGATCATAGGCAGTGTAGTGTTTGCAGCAGGCAGCAACTTTTAGTCTGAGACCATCATTTCCCTGAAGCCCTCTAACGTATCTGGCAGCATATTTTCCTGCCACAACAGGGTCTTCACCAGGAGTTTCCTGACCTCTACCCCACCTGGGATCACGGAAGACATTAACATTTGGACTCCAAAATGTCAAGCCAGCCATTCCTCCATTGTACATTGCCCTTGCTTCATCAGACACTACCTGTAGGATAATTTCATATGCTCATTAAATGATTTTCTGCAAAAATCCTAAATGCTCGAGCGACTGATTGTTTTTTTATTTGATAAAGATGGCATCCCATCCCATCCCATGCACTGCTAATTTCTCAAGGGGGTTATGATAATTTTTCATTTTTAAAAGAATGATTAAACGTGGGCCTTAAATAACCTTCTTAAATAACCTTAACAGATAATCAATGCTTGGATTGAAATTTGCCTGCAATCTCACTGACTATCAACGCTATATGATTATAGCGACGGCATTTCTCAGCTCCACACAAGTAATAAAATTTACTACTGATTTATATCTTCCATGAAAATATGCAATCGACGGGAGAAAAGGCAAAGATTCCATATTTTAAAAATCCTAAAAAAAAGATAAGGTGAAGTGTACATGTGAGATCAGATATCCCCTTCTAGAAGCGTGGGACCCAAAGCTAGTCTCATTGAATTGTGCAAGCAAAATTCTACCAGTTGGCCCCGGATGAGTAATAATCCAGCATTCATGCACATGGATATTTGATTTTTGAGGTTTTAATATGTGGTGTATCATGCTTTAAAACTATTATAACCATGACTTACTCACTAATGGGATAAAAAAAAGGAAAAGAGAGAAAGAAAATCACACCGCATTACACGTTGATAACACTCTAACAAAACGTATAAATATTGCGATGAAAGACTAAGTTTAGCATCACGATGGATAGGGACAGGCTGAAGTGGGTGTCGTGGGGTTTTCATGGACAAACTACAAGCAAGAGAGAACTGGCACAAGTTTCACTCCATTTTCTTTTGCATTCTTTCCCTCAAACCAGCCCTTCAACTATAGAGAGTAGGCGATTTGTGACTTGACTAGAGAGAGTAAATTGTTTTTTCTCCATCATTTTTTAGTCTAGGCCATGTGAAATTTCGCTCGATCCTTGTAATTGGCTATACTTTCTTCCCACCTACTTCTAGAACCACAGTGAATGAGAACCAACCTTAAAAATAGTTTAACACCTTTTTCTTAATGAAACTAGAAGCAAAAGCTACGAAGATATGTTTGTTATTACATTTTAAAAATGTTTTTTAAAAAAATAATTTTTTTTTATTTTTATTTTTAGATTAAGTTTTTTAATGTTTTTACATCATTTTATTAATGGGTTGATATTAAAAATAATTTTTTTAAAAATAATTTCAACTACGGACAAATTCAAAGTAGTGTCTCAAAAGTCAAAACTTAGAAGTGGACCTAGGGGCTGTCGTTAGGCAAGGGGTGTGTAAGCTGCCCATGCCAAAATCACTCTCGCTTTACACGGATGAAATAGTGGTGGCCAAAAATAGCTTTCAGTTTTTTGGTATCGTTATATCCTTGTAATGTCAAGGCCATATTGGTGTGGCAGGCATCAAAACAAGATTTACTAGTAATTGTGAAAAAACTAGCCGTAAAATATTGTTAAAGAAGAAGTAGTGGTTGAATCAACACTTGTGTTTTTTTCAGGCTAGCAATTTAAGAGTCGGGTTCTAGTCAATATCTTTGATTCGAAGGGAGAACATTTATTGAGGCCGAACACGCATTGTTTAGGCCATATGCACTAGAGATTAGGCTTGAATTGTGACCGAGGATGTGAATCTGCTCTTGAATTTGAGTGAAAAAAAACTAATACTCCCTTGATCTAAAATATCCTAAATTTTTCATTTTAAGCAATATGATTTTTCAACATAAACCTAATGAAAATGACTCATTCAAGAGATCATCATATTGTTCAAAAGATGATTAGTTCATGGGATATTTGCTTTTTCACTCAAGTTCAGAGGGGGATTTTTTAAGAAAATTGGCCATGATGTTTTTACACAGAAGCAATATAACAGTATATAAGGCATACAGAGTAAAAGAAGAAAAATTTCAAGGATTCTCACCCGTCCGATTTCCTCCCACAAAGACTCATTGAAGGAAGCAGCAGTGGTGATAACTTGAGGGAAGGCAGTGGCCCCAGGAAAGGCCCCGCCAAACTTAGTCCCCGGTCCCACATTGGACACACCGTGGAGAGCCTCAGACCACCATTCGTACCCTTGAATGCCAAGCCTGGGCACAGCAGCAGCGTTGTTGACCAGCAACCTAATCTTCTCTTGCAATGTCAACCTCCCAATCAAATCCCTCGCTCTCACATGTATCGGCACATTAACCCTACAGAACTTCAAGCTTCTTGTTAGCCCATTTTTAGGGTCACAAGCGAAAGGTTCCCGGGATTCTACCATGTGATTGGATAAGCAAAGAAGAAACAAGAGAAATGGGAGAGTGTTGATTTTGTCAGCCATGTTGGGCTCGATATTTGACGTTGTGGTTTGAGTTGTGGTTTAGCTAGGTTAAGAGGAGGGGGGTTTATATAGAGGAATTAGGGTTGCGTTTGAATGGGAGAGAATTGGCTATCCATTTCTTGATTAGGTTTCCACGTCAAGATGTTGTAACAAATTAATGAAGCTAAACTCAAACACAGTGCATGGAGAGGGAGTGAGTGTGCGTTGGTTAGTAGAGCACGCAGTTGGCACTTTGGTGGTCACTAGCTACTGGCTAAGCTCACTTGGACGGCGACTGATCAGAAACACTACTCGTAACAATATTTTCAGCCATAACCTGGCATGGAAAATGGAGATGATAATAATAATAATAATTAATAAAAAAATCTATAATATTTGATAGATGTGATCACGGATCAGAGAATCTCTCGCAGATGTTAATATCTTCATACGTGAACGTTAACCGCACTAAATGTAGAATATTGTTGCTATCCCCATGGCCAGTTGTTCTTTTATTTATTTCTTATGCAGATAAAGGTCATATTTATTAAATAGACAACCTATAGCGTTTCATATTGTTTTCAAAACTTAGTTTTAACCAATAAAATCGAAGGTTTTCAAATTCTGAGAGGGGTACGTAGATTTGTGGTTCAGGAGAAAATTAATTGCTTCTAACCAATAAAAATTCTTGACCTTTGTCCAACAAAGGAAAGGGGCAACGTTAATTAGACGGCAATGAAACTGAAAGCACTCTGCAAATATATATCTCCGTGTAATTAATTTGGTCTCCGGCTGGCAAGTCTGAATTTTCTTTTCGAGCACAAACTTTTCATGGAGAGGAGTACTGCACGCATATATCGTATAGATTTCAGACACATGCATGGTGTTACTATGGTGGAACTGACTGATTAAAACAAAGCAATCTCGTGACTGAAACAAGAAACTATCTTTATCCTGTCAGTGGCAGTAGTTTTTCATCTTGTGAACTGTTGTGGTGTTTCTTATTTTGCACAAGGGCGTCTACATTTTTTTTAATTTTTCATGTTTATATTTTTCATATATTAAATAATAAAAATCTGGATATATGAATAGCAATTTCGTCCTGGCTGCCGGTATGGAAATCGACAGAACTCTTAAGTTTCTTTGTTGTCATTATTTTTTAATTATTCTGGGACTATTTAAGATTCTTTTGTCTTCACGCAATGTTTATTGGATAACATTATAATATTAAATTGATGCTAGAAAGACTAAAATAAAGCCTTTTTTTATTATTTTCCATGCATTATGTGTTTCGCTGGACCAGAAGCATGTGCTTAGAGAATAGTTTAGCTAATCATATCCCAATTAATTGAACCTCTATAATCCAATAATAATTTATTATTCCTTTAAGTTTGGCATGGTTCAACCACCAAATTATAGGATATGATAGAACTGTAGCACCAAATAGAGGTATCCTTCCTAATTATAATGATGAAATACTATGACTACCTGCAATTTTTGATGTTACACATTAACCATGGCTCGAATAATCGGTGGAATCATCAATACTCCAAAATCCCATGGTCAGCTACGTAAACACGTAATTAATATATGCAGATTACTTTTAAAAAAACTTTATGATGAGGAGTACGAGATGCAGCAGGTAGCTAAATAATTTTGTCTTTGAATTGGAATTTCTAGTTCGGGCGTCGAAGGTGGCCTCCACACAAGACAGTAACGGGCGGCGATTAGATTCCCACCAGGTTGGTCGATCGTGTCAATATACTTTATGATGAGCAGATAAAAACTGATTATGGAATCTATCCCAATACGTGCAATGAAACTATATTTAAAGATATTATTAATTAGATGCGTCTTGTAAGGGTTTGCCGAGCCTCTATAAAATTTTAAATTCATTTGACACTATGAGGGGTGCGGGAGGAAATAAGATTTTTACTAGTGGATAACGTGCCTCGACCCAACTTTATAAAAGCCGAAAACGATGTGGATTGGCCCAATTATTTGCTTTCTTTCGGCTAGCTTTTTAAATATCTGGATTGGTCGATTATTATATACAAAGGAGTGCAGAAAGTTAATCTGTATATACATAGCAGAATGGAGGGGCAGTGTATTGTGTATGGAGTTGTTAAATCAGGACGACTTTGTACAAAACCAAAATAAAAAAGGTGAGGTATGATTTAATTTAATGGCTATGACTTTTGAAATCATTTAGTAAGAGATCTGGTGATAAAAATTTAGAATTAAGAGGTTTGTTCTCCTTATGATCTCATATTTAAATCTTGTGATTGCTAATGTGATGATCATTAAAAGCTTACGTGGTTGTTAATTTCAGAATTCATTAGATTAATCGAGATATGCACAAGCTAATCAGAACACACACTTAATTTAATAAAAAAAAAAGAAAAGAGTTTTGAGACATCTTTAGAAAAGATGACGACTTATATAGTACACCGCCGTCCTTTGCCTTTGATACGAATAACATTAAGAATTGAACAAATCTTATCTTTGTAGTGTGTTTGTAGTTTAATCAGTATCCTCATCCCTTTTCTTTTCATAAAAATCTGGAATTAATTCAAACATTCTCCTAGCGTGCAAGCAACAAAAGAAAATAAAACACAAAAGATTTCAAGAGAGAAAAAAAAATCTGGTATGTAGAATGAATGTCCACCCATCATGTTACATCAAATATTATCCTTTATACCAAGCTCTAATACAGACCTCGAGGAATTCGCCAAATAAATGCACCCAGCTGTGCCACCATCATCAATTAACTTGTCTGTCTATATAGTATATACTGAGTGCTAAGCTCATCAACGCGTAGCTAGCATTGATCACACTTTCGAGTGGGGACTTCATGAATTTGTGAACTTTTTTCTTCTTTCGTTTTCGTTTTTTGTAGATATTGATGTTTGAACTGATACAGTATAATGGAGTCGATGTCAGCATGCTTCCAAAGGTTTCGATGACCGGCCTTACCCGTTTTTCCTTCTTTTTTCATTACGATCTCCATGTTCTTGCTTCAATGCTGTACTCCATTATTGAAGGACGGCAAATTACCTGCCAAACCCTAATTTTCCAATATAATGGAGTCGATGTCAGCATGCTTCCAAAGGTTTCGATGGCCTTACCCGTTTTTCCTTCTTTTTTCACTAAGATCTCCATGTTCTTGCTTCAATGCTGTACTCCATTATTGAAGGACGGCAAATTACCTGTCAAACCCTAATTTTCCAATAAATGTCTTTTATTTCTACGTTTCATGGTATTTCTATATCTGAATATCGTGTATGCAAGTTATATTATGCTGCTATTTTGTGTTATTTTTTACTAGTAGGGGTGCCCTAGCCTCTTAGGTGATTCTTTTACACATCAACAATTAAATCCAATTCAATGAAAAATAGGACCACGTCATGTCATGAAATGAGAAGATTTACGAAAAGGATATGTGTCAATTCTATGATGTGATCTTTGAATTCAACCTATTAAATTAAATAGTTAAGTTTTAGCCAGTCAAGGTTACGTAAAGTTATAGTGATGATTTTATATTATTTTCTACATAGAATAGTGCTTTTTTTCTCTCTCTGAGACCTGATTATTTTGGAAGTAAAACCCTAGATAAAGATCTCAATTCGAGATTTACTAGATTTAAGTGGGCTGTGATATAGAAATTTATTATCTTTTAAGTTCTGTAAAGATAGCATTAGCATTAATTTAGTGCAAATCAATATATACATATCAAATGAATCACTTTAAAATAAAAACAATAATAATGAAGTCGAGTCTTATTTTTACTATAATTCATTAAATTTTCGGAGGGAGGATGGATGGTGTCTTATTTTTTTATATATTATGAATGGATATAAACACTAAACCATTGATAATTAAATGAGAGATTAGGAAGTTGTTTATACGGCTAAAAGGGTGTAAATTGGGATACAGCACTACCGTATCTAAGATCAAATCTTCACGGATTCTTAGCTTTACAACAGAAACCTCAATCAATATGCAGAAAACTGGTCCTAACAGATCACTGCCTTGTCACGAAAAATGAGAGAAGGGGGAGATGGAGCCGACGACTGGCCCAAGCTGGCCTAACTTGCTCGTCCATAACATGGACCCACATCCACTTGCAAGTTGTAGGGATGAGAATGAACAAATCTATCTGGCAAACACATAAAGAGAAGAAAAAAATAATAAAGGATATGAGACCAACATCTCTGGATGATAAGGCTGCTTTAAAGACTTGTAACAGTTTTGCATGGATGGAGATGTTTCTTGGATATCACATTCTTATCCCTTGCATTGCAAATACCATCACTGACGTTGTTTGTTATGCTTATTATTACAACCTCTCCAGCCAACCAATCCGTGACTCTCCTCACCTTATCTGATGTGTTTTAGGTCCTCACAAATTCATGTTCGTTAAAGAAGTTTACACGTAAAGTTCTATCTCTGTCCCAATCCTAATCCAGTCTATTTATGGCGCTATCTGTGACTCGACTTGCCTGGTGGACCTTTATGGCATGGAATATCGATCTATCTGCATCACATCTTCTTAGCCTTTATGGGCCTTCGACCTGTATCGCATTTTGGGCAGAGAAACTCCTTTTCACGACCTGAAAGGAAGGAGTTTCTCAAATAATATCGACTGCTGATCATATGATCAGATCAACTGTGTACTTCCATACTTGTTGTGTGAGTGTTTGTGAGTGTGATTGAGATTATTTTGAGCAGTAATAGTCATAAAATGATCACAGTTAGCATTACATACTATTGATCCGATATAGTGAAGGTCCAATATTGCATCCATTTTTGTAATTAGAGTAATTTGTTGCAAGGTTTTCTCAATCAATAACCGAAAATCTACTGTAGATTTGAAAAAATCATATTTGTAATGGATTTTCTGTTCTGCTATTGATCCGTTGCTAAAATCAACCACGAATTATCCATTGTAAATTTAAAACAATTACATATGTAATGAATTTTCCGATGTTAAACACATTCCATTACTGATCTGCTACTAAAATCCATTGCTAAAACTCCCGTTTTTTTAGTAGTGATATTCATAAAATGATCAAGCCTGTCAAAGATGGGTATGCCCACTAAACAAAGGGGAGAGACCATTGAAGAATTTATTTCCAGTAAACTTTTCAAGTCCAAGATTTATTACTATAGCACAACTTTTTCAACAGTTAGAAAAACCTTGTCAGCAGGTATAACTTCCTCGCCCATTGATAGGTCACATTTCTTTTGCCTTGGCCCTGAGAAGATTCTGAATCTTCCCTGTCGCTAGCTATTTTTGGCAAGGCGGGTCCAAACACTAGATTTTGGAACCCAGTAAGCAGGCATCTTTGCCTGGTGACTCGCCCCGGTGCTCATCTGGCCGAGCCACCATTGATACCTCATACATAGCTTGGTGCGTGTACAATACATTTTCCACCTCCAAACTACTAATGCTCTCACCTTCATAGATATTATTGATGATGTCCTTTGATCTTCCTTAATTCTACACATCCATCGGGGTTCTTTGCACTAAGATCCCCGGAATGAGACCATCCGTTTGCAAAAGCTTCCTTGGTGGCTTTTGGGAGTAGCCTTTCATCACTAAATAGCCTCTCATCACAATTTCTCCCATGGTTTTTCCCCCTGCAGGGACGGGTTTCATGGTTTTAGTGCCAACTACATCTAGACCCTCCAGGCCAACGTATCAGAAACCTTGGCAAGCATTGAGACGGGCTTGTTTTACTGGGGGAAGTGATTCCCGCTCAGGATTCCGTGCACGCTTGTAGAGGGGGCCATAAGTTTCTGAGAGTCCATGGTGGAGTGTCAAGCGGAAGCCTTTCTCAGGCATGGCAAAGGATACAGAAAGGGGGAGGGGCAGCGCCAGCTGTCATTACAGGCAGCGAACGGGGCAGAGGAAAGCTAGTCTCCTCCTTGGAAGCATTGATTATGGCGCAGGCATCACAGGTTCAGCGCAGAAGTGACTCGCGCCAGCATTTGCTATGGCTGAAAAGACTGCCTTTGCTGTAGAAAACAAGTGATCATTTCGTAATTATCCGTAACGATTGTTAAGTGCAGTTTGCACAATAATTCTGTAAACAAGTCGATTCTGCAAAGGCACTGTTCAGTTGCCTGGTATTTTTAATATTTATTAATGAGTTTTGAATTAAGAAAAAACCTATATTCGATATTTATTAATTAAATGTGAATTAATAAGAGCTTTATATCTCATTTTAAACAATAAAAATTGAAAAAATTCCACAGTATTTTGATTTATTGTTAGCGTGGCTAGCTCAATAAATCTACTTTAACAATTATTATTTTATTTTTTTTGTTACAAATGGGCTCGAGGCCCAAAGCCCGACAAACCCAAAAGGCCTAGACAAAGACTAATTACACCTCTTAATTCACCCAGACCACAAAAATCCGTGCAGAGACACCACCGAAGAAATCCTGGAGGTTCAGGAAAAAAAGAAGAAAAAAACTACTCCCACGGCGGCGAACTGGTCTTCTGAACTCTGAAGAATCAGCGTGTGACTTAGTGAAAAAATACATGCATTTTCATTTTTTTTTCAAGTTTTCATTTTCAGGGAAAAAAATAAAACTATATTTATTTCTTGAAAATGAAAATGAATTTAAAAAAAAATCAAGATTAAAATTACTTTTCATAAAATATAAAAAAATCAAAACCCTTGATATTTTATATTCATGACAAACTATTTATAAGATATTATTTTTTATTTTATTTAAAATTAAGATGACCTTAAAAGACTTATACTCTTAGTTAAGAAATAATACTATATTTATAACACGAATTAAGTATGGAAAAGTGAGAGAAAAAATCCAATTCTATCTCGACTGCCCTAAACCCTGCATCAATGGCATTACCGCATTAGTCCACCGACTGCCCTAAGCCCTGCACCAATGGCATTCGTCCACCTAACTCCGGTGGCGAATCCATGCAAGGACACACCCAACATGTCCCTAATCAACCCACCAGTTATTTGCTAAAAAATATGGTTTAAATAGTTTTTTAAAGTGTTTTTTATTTAAAAATATATTAAAATAATATTTTTTAATTATTATTTAAAAATTATTTTTGATTTCAACATATAAAAATGATCTAAAATGCTAAAAAAATAAAAATAAATATTGTTTAAAAACACTTTAAAATGGAGTGACAAACAAAATAGTAGCATAGTATTGAGTTTTATCAATCAAAATAATATAAATTGTTTTTTTATTTAATTTAATTTTCTGTACAAATAATTTTTTAATATAATATTAAAGTTTTATTGAATGGTTGGTTCACGGGTAGGGCTGTAATTACCAGCTGCTCTTTGGGTTGAGGACCCGATCATTCCCCTGCCTTCATAAAAATCAAATCATAGCTCCAAAGAATACATCCCAATACGCTCCATAGTTTGGTCCCATCTAATTTTCCTGGAACAGTTCCATCGGATTTGGAGAGTAGAATCGCTCCATCTTCTCCAGTGAAATTAACTGGTACTGATTAATTTAAAACAACGAAAGAAAGCATGACAGTGATGCTTGTCAGATGCCAAGCCTCCTGATGATTAAGTTCAGGTTCATGTGTTTATTTTAAAAAACTGTAGAAATCTCAAATCAATCAAAATTATCAGCAGAATTGCCTACCATTCAAAAAAAAAATCCAAGAGCCATAGTCCATTGATAACCGAAACCACAGTTGATGAATGCGATTCAAAAACATAATATGTAGTTGATGAATCCAAAAAAATCACACAGAAGTGACCCCATATACACTCTCTACATAATTGTCCATGGTATTATAGAATTTCATATAAAAATCAAAAGTTGAATAAATTCTTTCTTCCTCAGTATTTGTTTACATCCTCGGAACCATATCTGCTTGTTCCTTATTAAAGTCTCCCCTTCATATGTAGAAGAACAGTTCAACAATGGACAGACTGCTTCAACGAAGTTCAAGAAGACGAGGCAGAGGCAGAGGCTTGGTTGAAAGGAAGCTGCTCAGCGCAGCTAAGCACTTCATGAGACCCAGCTTCCTCTCTGCCAACACCCATTAGGTCGAGATAATACAGGTAATGAGAGACAATGTTGTTCATCGACTCATCATCGCCTTTTCCGCAAACTTGATCCCCGTACAGAACATTCATGGTGGTGCCAAATCCAGGTACCCTCTTGGCCAGAGTGTCATTCTTGGTAGGTTTCCATTTGCCAACAAATACATCGTGCGCTGAAGGGAGATGCTTCTTTTCTGGTGTCATCCACTTCCACATAGCAGCCTGGAAAGCTAGTGTGGCATTGTTTTCGAGGTGTTCTGGATGGTTCAACAAATCAATCTTCAGGGCTTCCCCAGTTTTTCCATAGTTGTAGTTCCTGTAAATGGAAGCACCGGATACGAGAATAAAGGAATGCTTGAGACTGTGAGAAGACCAGGTTAATTAAACACTGTCATGGTAGACATACGCCGTCCAAAATCTGAAGATTACCTTTTGTACACTCCAGATTGATTCTACAAACTTTCTGCTTCAAGCTAGGTAGGTGGAACATACTATTCTTAGGAAATACTACTTATCAGACGATTTACTTTGGATACAGTACAAGAAAATATAGTCTTTTAATGTTTTCATGGAAGTGATATTTCACGTAGAGAATGATTAATGTGAGAGAAAATGAGTTTTAGAATTTCCGGATATTGCTTTGATGCTTTCTTACTGTTTTTATTTGTCAATCAAGCGAATTCGAGGAGGGAAAAATAGAAAATCGGTGTGGCATGGGGGGGTGGATAGATCATCAAAGATAAGAAGATGTATACCAGTAAAGAGGCAGGGCACCTCTGCCATGATACGAAACTCCAGGAGTGCAAGGATAGGTGTACTTGTAGTAATCGTCGCAGTATGTCTGGCTGGGACTCATCTCCTTGTTGTAGCACAAACCCCAGGCCAATGGTCCTCCGGTGGCCACTCCATAACCACCTGAAATTATGATCACCGATAACAGCCTTGTTCATGTATACTCAGATTTTATAAATAATGAGAGAACAAGCACCATGGATCAAAACTATCTGAATATATATTATCATAATAGAAAAACCCTAATTTCAAAAGTGAACGTATATAGTATTTATTTTTCTCTTACTCACATGAGGTTTTGCTTCCAACATGCCCAAGGAAAGCAGCAACTTCCTTCTGCCCCATAAATTTCCCTCCGGTGGTACCAAATCCATGAGGCTGGTATTCTGCAGCTGCAGTAATAAAAGAATGGTAATCCCAGAATCCCGAAGCATGAGCCACAGGAGTGTTACGTTTCGAAAATAAGTTTTCGAACTGGTAGGTCTGGAAAAAATCAGAAATGGTTTGGTTGCAGCAATAAGCAGACAAGCCTTTGCATTCCCATCCCTTGTCACACACCTTCTTTCCCTTCACTATCTTCACTATCGTCTTTACTTCTTCATCTCCAATGACTACTACCACTAGCATTGCTAACAGCGCCATTGTCGCCAGAAAACACCATTTGGCCTCCATCTTGGCTATGACTGCACGTGCGTGTCGAAGAGCTTGTGTGAGCTGTGGGGTTTTAATTTCTTGGTGGTTTTTGTAAAGAATCGGAGCGTGTATTTAAAGAGGAGGGTGGGAGATTGCTTTGTTGGAATGAAAGGAATGGAAAATGAGTGTCTAACTTATTAGGAGGGAGAGATTTTCATAGTTCTGGTGGCTTTTGCTTGCATTCTATTCTTCTTCCATTGCAAGCAAAGATTTTCTTCATGTGCTGGGATGTTGAATCTCGTGGGGCTGATAGCTGGGGCTGAGCTGATAAATGGCGATTTAAGTTCATTTTGGGCCTTTCATTTTTTGTTTTCGTTGAGGCTCAGATGGGTTTTATTGCATCTACAAATTTCACCCCCAGATCTGACTTTAGGCTGAAACATAATACGTTTGTGGACCTTCAAATTGAAATGAGTAGAAGGCCCATGATACATTATACCGCTCAGTGAAATCTTTTTTCTCCGGTTCTAAAATCTTTAAATGTCTATCACATGGTTGTCAAAATCATGATTTTGACATTTTGACACTATACCAAAGGTGCTTCTGAAACTTGAATCATAGGATCGGATGGTAAAATTATACTTGAAATTTTTCCGTATAAAAATTATAAAATTGCAGCTAAAATCGTGTAGGTAGAAAAATCGTAAAATCATAAGTAAAATATTTTTGAATACAATACAACATAATTATGGTCATAAAACTTCATCAGCACATGAAAATGATCTAAAACACCAAAAAAAATTATAAAAAAAATTAAATTTTAAAATTAATATTTAAATCAATACATAAGTATAAAAAAATTATTGTCTAAAAAATATTATATGCGTGCATTTAAAAAAATTGATTTTCAAAGTTCAAAGCATCACAATTATTTTAATTTAAATCGAATACATCATGGGAGTACACTGGTACAGGCCTATGGCCTAATTGACAAGAGAGAGTAGGGGGCAGCCCTAATTGATGAACAAAGCAGGGAGGGGTACAGGCCTATGGCCTAGTTAACAGAGAAAGCAGGGGGTGAAAAATTGGGTGTTAGGAAGAGTTTCGTCTTGACCGATTTTATGATCAAATTGATTTTAGTGTTTTTTTTTTCAAGTTTAATGGAAACCGATTTTTTATCTGATTTGATAAATTTTATTGAGTTGATTAACAAAATCGTATGATTTTATGAGTTAATTCGTAATTTTAACAACCATGGTCTATCACAAATATTTAACTTAAATAATCTCCCAAAATTTCTTGAATTTTTGTCCACCTATTGCAAGATTTAGGCTGTGTTTGTTTCCCGGAATTCACTTTCCGGGAAATCACTTTCCAAACTTTCTTGTGTTTGTTTGCTTTCCGGAAAGTTGGTCAACGAAAAACACTTTTCAGTCAAAGAAAAATTTGGTTTGGTTTTCAGGAAAGTGTTTTCCGGAAAATTTGGGCGGAAAACACTTTCCAGAAGTTGTGAAAAATTTAGAAATGTCATTATTTGCTGATTATATCAAATTTGATCCTCAAACTTTTGATTGTTATATATAATTTGTTTTTGATATTTATTTTTCAATTTCATCTCTTAAAATTTAATTTTTATATTAATTTTGGTCCTTATTTTTATAATTGCTATTTGCTTTTTTCTTATCATTTTTTTATTGAAATTTTTTATCTATCAAATTTGGTCGTCATTTTTTTTATTGTTACTTATTTTATTTGAAATAATTTATGAATGTTAATTATTATTATTTTAATTTATTCACCTTTCATTTTTTTTAAATTTTTAGATTTGATCTCTATTATTTTGATTATTATTTATTTTATTTGAGATAATTTATGAAATTATATTTTTTTTCAATTTTATTCTCATTCAACTTTTTAATTTGTAAGATTTGTTCCTCATTATTTTAATAAACTTGAAAAAAAAATTAATTTATTAATAAATTATTTTCCAGTTTATTTTCCATAACACTGTCTAACATCAGAATTCACTTTTCAGGAATTCACTTTCCCTGGAATTCATTTTCCAAAAAAAAATCACTTTCCAGCAACACAAACAGGACCTTAATGAAGTTCAGCCGAATTATCCAATGGGAGGAAGCTCGTGTATAAGCTCTTCTCTGTTTGAATTTTTTGAAGTCTAACTTCGATAAAAATGTTAGCCATTAAATCAATGTCTCCCCAACTAAACTCGATGGTTTTTTCAGTTTCAGTACAACTTTCTGGTGCACTACCATTTCAACACCCTTATTCGCTGTGCCACGGTAAGATTCCTGTCGATTTCCGATGGGCGAAGATAGAGAAGAAAATCCAAGCACTACAGGTGGCGAGAGAGGATTGGATAGTTAAATCATGGGAAATTATACAGAGGGGAGTGATCACAGAAACTATAAATGATTGTGAATATCAATATGAGAATGCTAGCTTAATTTTATCATTATAATAATTTAAAAATATTTAAAAATAGTAATTTAAAACAAAAACTAACACTTTTAACGATGTCAATCAGTCATTAATAATTCCCAAGATGCCAGGAAAAGTCGATTTTCAATTTTATCGAGGAAGCCTCTCCTTCCCATCCTCCCACGGTTCTCTCTGTGATTCTCGACATTCAGATTCCCATGCATCGAAACTGGTCTTACTTTATTGGCATGTTCTTAGCGAAGTCGACACTGGTGCCAATTACTTCGTTCAAAAGGATTCTTCTTTTGAGTTTCCGAGAGCCCTCTCGATGACATTCATCTTGTCTTTCTGCATGCATCTGCGGTGTTGCTCACTTGATCAGAGTTTTTTTTTGTGCGCGTTTTATTCCTCGTACCAACAATAAATTAATTAATACTCGTGAGTTTTCTAATATATATGTGAATAGTCTATCAATTAACGGCCCTGAAAATATAAACTTAAACGTGGTGTAAAAATTAGCCCAAGGGTATCATGAAACTGCTAAAAAATCTAATAAAAATGCCCCAGGAAATTATAAATATTCCGATGCATCAGTAATAATTATTATTTTTATGTGAGAAAACTCCACCCCTGGAAAGCATATTTTGTTAGCTCAGATGAGTGAGTAAAATTCTGGTTATCTCAGACCCTTACAAGAGATACGCGTCCTAACTTGAACTCAAGACTTGTTGTGCAGATCGCAAGCCTTTTACCATCATGTCACACCCCTTGAAAACCGATGCATCAATAATGTGACATTGAACTTAAGACTTCATCATTTTTCAATGAACAAATGAGATTTTAAAATGTTTTAATAAATAAATGATCGAGGGATTTTATTGCTTGGTTACAAAACAAAAAATATATATTTAAAAAAAATACAACACTGAGCTTAATGCTCATTTGGCCAGGGTGGTTATCTAATGGATAGTGTAGAAAATATTAAATCTAATTTTTAATAAAAAAAAATAGATATAAGGAAACCTCATCCTTGTAAAATATGATTTATGGGTTCATGTGAGCGAATAAAACTCTAATTATCTCAAACTTTTATAAAAAATATATATCTTAACAACTCAAGACTTGTTGTACAGATCACAAACTTTTGTCATCATACTATGTCTTTTTGGGACCTGAACTTTAATGTGCTAAGTGTCTTATCGTCTTGATTTGGGAGAAATCACAAGGGCTTATCACTGGACATTTTCCGACCATACCATTGGATTTATAATTATTTTTTATTTTTTACTATTTTATATGAACCTAGTGGATTCTAATGCGGCTTGATGTGAAAATATTAGCCATAAGCTCTTATGAAAGGAGGCTGGTAAACGAGACAAAATACGTGTCTGGTCAAGGATTGTTTTTCTCCAGAACACGTACTGGTTTGTCACTGTATAGTTCTCGGTATCTGGGCACCAAAACCGAGAGACCGGGGAATTTGGTGATGTAAAAATATAATAAAGTTGAAATTTGAGGGACAGGCTAGTAATTACAGAATATACTGGGTTTAAATTAAATATTTAATAGAAATGAATATATTCATTAAAGTATTTTTAATATGTTATAGTTTTTATTGATCATTGTATATCTCGAAAACATTACAATCAAGTTCGACCAAATAATCAATCACGGCGAGAATCACTCGAGGATCAGGTGGCAACTACTGCTATTATAAGACAGACTAGGCTTCGGACGTACCAAGTTTATGAAAAATGAGTTGTATTATAATATTTGGTAGAATTATAAAAAATAAATTGAAAATATCTTTTAGTATTTAATTACTTCGTGAAATATAAGCTGAAAAAAATAACTTATTTATGTTTTTTTTCAAGTTTTTTAAAATATCAAGGATTAAACCTTGATAGGTAAAAAAAACTCGAAGGAAATAAAATTAGAAAAATCAATTTTATAAATTATTTTAAATAAAACAAATAATAACTACAAGAATATAGATAGAATTTGTCAGGTAAAAAAATTATAAATTATAAAAAAAATCATAAATTGTTTAAAATAAAATAAACACCAGTCAAAAGAATTGGGATCATATATGATTGATGAAAAATCTCAATTAGAAAAATAATAAGAGAAAAACAAATGAGATAAAAAAATATAGAAAGCTTCATTTGCCATATTTTTAACGCTGAAGATTGAATTGTTGAGAGGTTAAACTAGCTCAATTTTATATTAAGTTAGTGTTGAAGGATGAAAAACAAAACAGCTTGAGTGAGACTAGGTTTATTTGTTAAACCCTTTATATGGATCACAAGATTGAGATAAATTCTTAGAAAGGCTAAAAAAAATATAGATCTCATTTCTTATAGATTTAGTATTGAAAGTTGAGATAAAAAAATACACAAACCCAACGTATAACCCAGTAAAAATAAAATAAAATAAATATTAAGTATAATTTGCTCTTTTAGAATGTAGGTATTATATCATAAAAGATCAAAAAAAAGCGCGAACTAACATTAAAAAAAAGAGCAAGATATTTTTATAAGAAAAAAATAAAAAAAATAATCACTAAAATTATCGTCATTATTGTGCAGATAGTAAAATTATAAAAATCATTTAATACAAAGAGCAAATAAAAATAATAATAATGAAAAAAACTAAAGGGAAAAAGGAAGCAATATTAATTTAAAATATTATAACAATAGCAACATCGGAGTCTTAACATTTAAAATTATTGTTGTTGTTGTTACTATTAAAATAATAAAAATTATCAAATTATACTGAGAGAAAAAAATAAAAAGCATGAACAAAATAGCAAGCAAGAAAAACAATTAAAATATTATTATTATTATTATTATTATTATTATTATCATCATGAAAGAATAACTGAATGAATGAAAGATTAAAAAAAATAGTAAAAACTACAAAAAAAGATCAAACAAAAAAAATACAATAAAAACTAAAAATTATCATTGTTATCATTTTCAACACAATAAAAATTATCAAATTGTTTTGAGGAAAAAAACCCTCAAAAACATTAACAAAAGAATAAGCAAGAAAAACAATTAAATTATTATTATTATTTTCATTTATTTATTTTATTTTTGGTGTTAATAATGAAAGGGAAAAAATGGAAGGAAAAAAAATCCTAAAAACTTCAACAAAAGATCAAACAAAAGAATAAAACAAAAACAAAAATTATTGTTGCTATCACTGCCAAAACAATAAAAATTATGAAATTATCCCGATGAAGAAATAACTAAAAAACATTAACAGAAGAGTAGGCAAGAAAAAAAAATTATTATTATTATTATTATTATTATTATTATTATTATTATTATTGTGTTGATAATGAAAAAATAAAATAAATGAAAGACTAGAAAAACCATAAAAACTTTAAGAAAATTTAAATCATAAAAAGAAATCAAGGGATTAAAAAAAAACATTAAAAGTATAAGGTCCGAAAGGAAAATCAAATATTAAGGGATTAAAATCCAAAATTAAAAGTATAAGGACTAAAATGAAAATCAAATATATTATCAATTTCAATCAAATGACAAAATTGCAAAAATTGAAATTGTTGTACCGAATTTATTGAGTTATTTAAACTCAATCCAGAAATTAAAAGAAGGAGGATCAAAGTGAAACTTAAACATTCAATTAATTTCAATCGAATGACCCAATCGAACTAAATCAAAACTTATATAACAAAAATCAGGACCATAAACAAAATTAAAAGTACAGGGACCGGAGTGAAAAAGCATCAAAACTGGGGGACTCTCCTGCACTTTGACGTGCAGGAGAGAGAGAGACGGCTGCAGCGGCTTTAACCGGCCACCGCCGCGTCCACAGACGTTGTATGACAAAACGCGCCGCACCAGGAGGAAGACCAAGCGAAGGCGCATCAACGAAGACACCGGTAGACCATCTCTTGTGACTCCATCACCACGCACGCGCCACTTAAAGAGGGCGTGAGGCAGAATACTGTCGGCCGCGTGTGACACACGCGTCGACAGTAAAAAAAAGAAAAGCATGGTCAATTACCGGTGTAGCCCTGGGCGTAAGTCATCAATTTTGTCTTATTGGGGGCTTTACCTGTAATTAGCCATTTCTGAAAAAATATAAAATATTCAAAAGGTAGGCGGACCGGACCGGTCCGAAAGTGTGCAATTACCGCGGAGCCCCTCCACCCATAACCTATTTTTTGTCTTTTCGAGGGCTAAAAGCGCTATTTTACTATGCAAAAATGATAAAAAATTTTTAGGAAAACTGACAAACCAACCAAACAGAACGAACCGAGAACCAAACCGGCCCAAAAACACACTGTTACAATCTACAATGCATACACTCGCATGGTACAGTGCCAGGTGCTACAGTGAAAAACCTACATGGTTTATATATTAGGTAATATATATATATATATATATATATATATATATATATATATATATATATATATATATTAGACAGAATACTGTCGGCCGCGTGTGACACACGCGTCGACAGTAAAAAAAGATAAGCATGGTCAATTACCGGTGTAGCCCTGGGCGTAAGTCATCAATTTTGTCTTATTGGGGGCTTTACCTGTAATTAGCCATTTCTGAAAAAATATAAAATATTCAAAAGGTAGGCGGACCGGACCGGTCCGAAAGTGTGCAATTACCGCGGAGCCCCTCCACCCATAACCTATTTTTTGTCTTTTCGAGGGCTAAAAGCGCTATTTTACTATGCAAAAATGATAAAAATTTTTTAGGAAAACTGACAAACCAACCAAACAGAACGAACCGAGAACCAAACCGGCCCAAAAACACACTGTTACAATCTACAATGCATACACTCGCATGGTACAGTGCCAGGTGCTACAGTGAAAAACCTACACGATTTATATATTAGGTAATATATATATATCAGTTTTAAAATTCTATAGGAGCTATGATGTTAATGTTATGTGAATAGTATTTGAAAGTATGATAGTTGTTGTTTTTTAAAGTTTATTTACTAGAAAATACATGAAATAATATTTTTTTTAAAATTAATTTTATTAAATTAAAATAATATAAAACACTAAAACTTAAATTAAAAAAAATCATAAAAAACAGTCTACACCGCAAAAAACAAACCCTTAACCACTCATCATACCGCATGGAATGGCAACTGCAGCAATAATACAGGGTATGGTTGTTAAACTCGCGAGTTGACTCGCAAAATCATTTGATTTTGCGAGTGTACTCAATAAAACTTGTCAAATCAGGTAGAAAAATCAGTTCCCGTAAAAATCAGAAAAAATCAAAAAAATCAGGTCAGATCATAAAATCAAACCAGATCGGTCTGATTTTATGATACCAATAATTTTACCCAAAATCCATTCCTTTTGCCGCCCCTATAGCCTACACCTAGCCCTGTGCCCTGTCCCCTCCCCCCCAGGCTAGGCCTAGGCAGTCGAATACCAGTCAATAGAAACAAAATCTATTATCTTGGCATCTATCTTCAACCTTTGCTAACTTCACATGCCATCCCAAAAAATAAGATATAGTAGAAATTCTACCTTTCTCTGGGTATTCTTTTTAAGTAGAGATAAATAAATAAAATTTTAATTATTTCATATTTTTATAAAATAAATATATTCTGATTTGAACTTGGATTCTTACCACGTCATAAATTGAAAACAACTTTTATAATATAGAAAATAAATGGTAATGGACGAGTTACTATCAATTAGGTCCATAACAAACATATTAGCGATTTTTAAATTGTAGAAAAAAGCAACTGGCACCGTCCTATTGTAGTAGCGTGGTTTAGTTAAGAATATAGTAACGACTCTGTCGTTATGTTTTAGAAGAGGAGACCACAAATTTACTGAGCAACAAGTCTTGAACGTTTATTAATTGGTTCCTTTTATATTTTCTGTTGGATTTTATTCAAAACGTTATCATTTTGTTGTGTGAAATATGTACACACGTGAGGAGAAAAAAAGTAAACATGGAAAGAATATAGGATTTTTCAACTCTCTTTCTCTATATAAACTACATTATATTTTAGGATTTATATTTGTTACTGAGCAATACCCGCAGTATAAATATTAAAAACACGATAAATTATTGTGTGTTTTAATCTAAAATAGTTGTTGATGTTAAGGAATATTTTATTTAAAAATTTAAGCTGTCAAGTGAGACTGTAAAATATAATTTATATTATTTTTTAATATCCCTCTCAAGTAAAAGCTCTTTGGATTTGAAACTTGCACAGACTCACACTACCTTGTGCTCAATTTTTTATTAAATAGAATTAGATGATGAAATTCGAACTCGTGATTACTAGGTCAACAAAGATTTTAATACTATATCAAGAAACCATCTCATCTAAAAATTTAAGTTGTGAAGTGAGACCTTAAAATATAATTTATATTATTTTTTAACTATTAATACTAGGATAATGATTTTTTATATACTCGTATACACACACACACGAAGTCTCTTGAAATACTCACCACACCAACCATTTTATCGATGACATGCAAAAGATAGACACATCATTTTAATGTTATTAATAGCATAGGACTTTCCAGCATTTTTTCTGAAAATAACCGGGCTTAGAGAGTACATAATATAACATAAAATACCCCATAAACTATTCAAGTAAAAGGTTAAATATCTTTTTTTTATCTTGTAAGATAAACATACGTGAAATTTAAAACATTGATCAATTTAAAATTTAAAAGAAAATATATTTATTCCTCAAATATAAGGCCTTAACCGAAATTATTTTTGCACGCATCTAAAATTTATACTGTAAGCATGAAATTTCTCATAATAAAAAGATTTTTTTTAATATTTGAATATATTAAATAATAACTGCTCTAAATATTAAATAATTTTTTATTTATATATCTTTATAAAGAGGAATACCTCCGACCCATCACATGACTGCGAACAATATTATCATGTATAAATATAATTAATTATCTAGCTAGCACGGTTACCATGATTAAAAAACATTAAATTTCCAAACGAGAAAAAAACAAATAGAGAAAGAAACAGACAAGATGTTTAATACCTTTACTTATTGGATTAGGAATTAATCTCTTAACAATTATTTACACTGGGTTGGAGGAACTCTGTCATGGCCAACACAAAACTTCTGTTCTGTTTTTTTTTTTTTAATTTCCAGACAAAATCATTGATAAAATCGAGGGCTCCTTTTTTAAAAGGGTTTATTTCAAAACATCAATAAAATCGTGATTATAATTAGATATTTTATTTTAAATAAAAGTTAAATTACGGAGAGACAAGGATGGTAAGAAGTTGTTTGACACTGTTTTAAAAATGCTTTTTATAAAAAAAAATATTTTTATTTTTGTTTTTTATTTTAAATTAAAAAATTAGTGTTTTTTTATGATCCATTTTCATAGTCAGAGGCTCAGAGCAGCCTTTGCTTTAAAAATAATTAATCATCACACTCTCAATCATGAGGATTCGAGAGTATTTTTTTTTAATTTCCTGTATCCAACCAGCGATCATCATCCACGTCACATTTTGCAAACAAAAAAGGTGCACTATTAGAGTCGTTTGTCAACTCTCGTTTTCACTTCATTGTTTATGTAACCGGCGATTTGTTTTTCTTTAACTTTCGTTAATATGTTTTCTCCTCTTCTCTAATCAATATTTATTTGATTTTAAATTTATATTTATAAATTATTTTAATTTATTCTTTACGAGTCTACTACAGTTCCAAATAAATATTGAAACATTTAATTTGTGTTTAATTAAATAAAGTTATATTTTTATTATGAAAAAAAAACAAAATTATTTAACACAATAAAATCTATCACTTGATTTATAAAATTGATAGTTTAAATCGTGAGATTCAAATAATTTTAATATATTAATGTTTTTATATTAAAAAAATCATTGGGGGGTGGGTTTAGAATAAAATTATATATTTTTTTATAAATCTTTAAATTCGAAGAATTAAGAAATCAGCTTTATTGAGTTTTTTTTATTCATGGAGATTCTTAAAATAATATCAATTTTGTTTTATAATTTAAATGTTCTTAAAAACAATAAACAACTTATATTTTGTTTGATATTGTGTTTCAAAAGCACTTTTAATTTTTTTTATAATTTAAATTGATTACTTTTAGTATTTTTAAATTATTTTTGTATGTTAATTTTTTTTAAATTAAAAAATAATATTTCAATATATTTTTAAATAAATTGTTTTTTTTTTAATTCCGTTAGTTGGTTTTATCAAAAAGAACACACAAAAAAGGGAGGTAGGGCCAACAATCATGGAGTCGCGGGGCCAGCTCAGCTTTCAAATTCTCGTACACGTGTTTCCCGCAAAGCAGAAAACGAAAGTAAAACATTACAGGAGATCCGTCCAATTCTCTCCTTAACTTATAGTTAAAACTATTTTTAAAAATATATTTATTAAAAAATGTATTTAAATAATATTTTTATATCAATATATAAAATGATATAAAACTCTATTTTTTTAATTTTAAATAAAAAACAAAATAAAATAAAAAAAAATTAAAATATTTTTGAAACCCAGTGCAAGGACTTATTACTTTTTATTTATTTATTTTTGAATAAATCAAGCCCTTCATCCCATTTAATTATCACTTTACAGAGCTAGCTAGATAAATACCATTATTAATTATTTACATTTAATCGAATAGAAAATATCAACTTTGCCTCTATTAAAAGTAGAAGAAACTTCATCCATTTATAAAGTACAAGACAAAAATCAATCAAATGTAAATAAACCCTAAAACAATTTACGCGATTCACGGGGCTCTACTGTTTTCCTTGTTAATTTGTGCTTGTCTAGTATTGGTATCACGGTGTTTATATTTTTAAAAACATTTTTAATATATTAAAAATGTTTTTAATATGATATAAAAAAATTATTCGTTTGGTGACACAAAACACTATAATTAGTGATTTTTTTAAAATATGATGAATGTTATTTTTTAAAGTGTTTTTTATTTAAAAATATATCAAAATAATTATTTAATTTTTTTTACATTACTACATTAAAATTATATAAAAATATTAAAAAATAAAATATATATATTTAAATTTTTTCTAAAACGCTTTTAAAAATAATGACAAACAATTAGTTAATCTCTTTAAAAAACACACACCTATTCTTGTCCTACTTTACAACTCATAATAATAAAAATAAAAACTGACAAAACTGATCAGTATCACTATAAAAAGAAAAAAAACCACTAAAAAAGTCTTTTCAGTGTTTTTTTATACCCTGCAAATATATATTTATTTACTAGCTTTATTAATCAGCTCAGCCTCAGCTCCTCTGCGCGTTAAATTGACTGGAGAAAATCTGCAAGAAGCGTTTCTTCATTCCTCTCCCTGCGCGCGTATAATAGTTAATTATGTGCATTTGTTTTTTAAATTATGATATTTTTGTGTTGCTAATCATCGTTTGATTGTTAATTCAGTTGATGATTTTTTTTTTTAAATTTATCAGGTTAATTTTCTGCTTTTTTATGAAATGGAAAGTGGATTTTCGGATCGACTTATAGGTTCTGAAATTCATGGATTTCATACTCTTCAAGGTACCGATTTTTTATTTAATTTTTTTTTTCCTGGTGAGTGTGTGAGCGTGTGTGTTTATGTTTATCAAAATCTGGTATTAGCACTTTAGGCAGGGCATAGTAGAAATTGGAGGAAGGCTTTTCTTTTGTCGTTTTCTTTTTGCCTCGGGGGAGCAAAGACACGCTGTGACTTCATTATCTGGGAGTGCTCTGGTTGGTAGAACAATGTGAATTGATTATTTGTTTTTAATTAGCTATGTAGTTTTGCGTTTCTGGTTCGGTTCCTGCTCTTTGGGTAGCTGGAGTTAGTTACTTGTTTTGGGGTTGATGGGAACCTTGTGTGAAGGATTGGGAGAAAATATGAGAGTATAACAAAACGGCGGATTTTGATATGGATGCATTTCTCAGGCATGTAGATTGGATGGAAAGATGGTTATTTGCAATGAAATCTCAATTGTTGAAAAGGTAAATGGGTAAACATAGGAGAGAAAAACTTTGATCATAGAGGTTGGAATAGCAAATATTAGGATTCATTCAGGAAGTGGTTTTGTTTGTTTATGCTATGATTTTATTGTTTCCGAGAAAATTTAAGATGGACCGTAATTTCTTGATAGTCTTTCATGAATATTCATCCGGTGCTGATCATCTAATGTTGTTTTTTATATGAATTCATGCTTATTGTAGTAATTTTTACCTTGTCGTGTAATAGATTTGGATGTTTCAAACATAATGGAGGAATCTAGAACAAGATGGCTCCGTCCAAATGAAATTCATGCAATGCTCTGTAATTACAAGTATTTCACCATTAATGTCAAGCCGGTATACTTGCCTGAGAGTAAGTTTCTGTTATTTTTAGTTCTTGCATGAACATAGTTGAATGTGTTACACTCCCAAACAAATTTTTTATTATAAATAACTTTTGTTATGATACAAGCAATATTCTAGCATGCTCACACACTCTGAGTTTCCCTGCTGGACATGAGAGTTATGCATGATATTCCAATCATTTTATTCATTTTTTGTGCTATGTTTTTGCAAATGCCAATCGCCATGTTCATTCATGCAAGTCTAATCTCACTTCTCTTTTTCTAGTTTTATTTGTTTGTAATTTTACTTTAACTTAGTTAAATTCTGTCCTTACCTTAGTAGAGTTTATTTTCATGCACTTGCGACTGATAATCTGAATGCTTGCCTGCCGGATGTTGGTAAACCTTTCTACCATTTATGTGCAAATGGTCAGAACTGGGGCAATGGTAAACATGCCACATGCCCATTAGTGCTTGTAACTCATATGCAGTTAGTAAATACCAAATGGACACATTTCTTGTTGGTTTCCAAAGCATTTTGACGGGTCAAGAAAAGTTATCCTTTCATAAAGTAACATAGAAGGTCAAGCAACTTTTCATTTACTGGTGTTTCTCCGGTTCTGATTTTCTGTAATGTAACAGGTGGCAAAATTGTATTGTTTGATCGTAAGATGCTTAGGAACTTCAGAAAAGATGGTCATAACTGGAAGAAGAAAAAAGATGGGAAGACTGTTAAAGAAGCTCATGAACACTTGAAAGTGAGTTTTCTCATTTTCTAAAGTGTTGTATGTGAATCAACTAGAGGCAGTTTAGTTAACTGTCATTTTTCTTCAAGTAGACACTTGAGTTTAATGTTGAGTATTGTCATGACTGATAAGTAAGACTCTTCATTTCTAAGATGTCTTCATTTCTAAGATGTTTGATATGGCTTGAAACTAAATGCATGCAGTTAGTTGACTGACATTGCTCCTCCAATATGTACTTGAGTTTTTCGTTGAAACTCAGATTGTCATATTATTCTTTAAGATGATTCAGGATTTAGTTAATTGGTGCAACATTATCTGTGCTCTTGAAAAGTCTCTGATTGGATGAATTTGTCGTTTTGTTTCCTGGTGCAGGTTGGTAATGTAGAGAGGATTCATGTATACTATGCACATGGCCAAGATAATCAGACCTTTGTTCGCAGGTGTTATTGGCTACTAGATAAGTATGTAACAATTACAGCTCAAAAAAAAGAAAAAAAGTGTGTGATGTTAGATTTAGAAAGATGAATCTTTCTCTCATCATGTTGGCTGGGGTTTGACTGAGCTTTCTGCTTTTATTTTTGTACTTGTTTCAGGAGTCTTGAACACATAGTTCTTGTTCACTATCGAGAGACCCAGGAGGTTGGTTTATCATTACTTATTAGCTATTACTACAGTGTTTTGTTTCCATAATTTGTTCTCATCTGTATAAATATGTTATATTTGGTGGTTATTATTGTTATTGTTGTGAACAAGGGAATTCAATCGTCCTGTGATTATCATTCTAATAAGGTCGTTATCTTGTCTAGAAATATTTTGATGGAAAAAGCTAGCAACTGTGAAGGGCTCTAAGCATATTGCAGAGCCTCTTCTTTTTTCTTTTTTTCCATGATGGAGGAGGGAGCCTGACAATACTTTCATTTTTAAATTAGTTGTCTCTGTTTGTATTTGTTTATAAAAGTTTCTGTTGATTCCAGTAAACAGATGGTTGTTTAAACCTTATTTTTGGCTGTGGTTGACTTATGATACAGTTACAGGGTTCTCCAGCCACACCTGTAAATTCACATTCTAGTTCAGTGTCTGACCAGTCTGCATCTCGGATTTTATCTGAAGAATTTGATTCTGGAGCTGCTCATGCATATGATTTCAGTGAGAAAGATCTAAGTAAGGCTACAGAACTTGCACATTCTACACATGCTATAGCAAGGGGTTTTGGTTTGGAAGGGTTTTGATGGAAGTGTTACTGATCTTTATTCTTGATGGTCTTAAACATCTAATCCTCATTTTTTTATTCGGTAATCAATAATCTTTACTGTTTCTACAAAATTGCATGTAATTCAATCTTTACCATTTTCTTTTTGTGGAGTTAACAGGGTCCAGCGACAGTTTAACTGTCAAAAGTCATGCAATGAGGCTTTATGAGCTTAATACACTTGAATGGGATGAGCTGGTGACAAATGATCCTGGCAATTCAATCCCGCCAGGAGGAGGTAACAGACTAGATGCTCCATGTGGCAATCCTGCAGTTTCAATAGCTTGGAAATCCATTTATAGTGTCTTTATCTTTATCCTAATTTTATTTATGCAATGTTTTGCTTGTTGACAGATAAGATTCCATGCTTTGATCAACACAATCAAATTGCAGTTAATGGGTCTGTAAATGATGTAAGCAGAATATTTTATGGTTCTAAATTATATTCCTATATCCTTTTGCCTTGCATGTTAGCATTTAATTTTTTTATCCACATAGTTCCAAGTTGTTCAAACTCACTTTTATTATTTGATATTGCTTGGTGGTTCTGGCAGTTATATCAGTTACAATGTTTATAAAAATACAATTTATGTTCATTTACAATGTTTCTCTGATGCTATTAGTTAGGATGAAGAAGTTTATCAATTAATTTCCACGCATCTATTATGATTATGATTATCTTCTGAATTTAATATTTTTAGACCTACTGACATCTTCTGTAATGTTGCATCCATTGATGTTCCAGAGATTTCTCAAAGTACTTTATTTTTCTTGCTTGCATATATTTAGTGGTTAAATGTTGGTGTAAAGTAACTGATTTATGTTCTTTGCAGGGGAGCACTCCTTCAGGCTACCATTTATCAGCAGAAATATCTGCATTGGGCATTTTAACCGAGTCTATTGTTAGGAGCGGTAATACTCAGTTAAATAGCCCAGACAGTGTTTACAGCCAGTTAACAGGTGCTCAAGTAAATACAGATGCTCAGAGAATGGGTCCTATTGTCCTAGGAACTAGTGATTCATCGAACAATTTGGTTAATGATGGTTTGCGAAGTCAGGATAGTTTTGGAAGGTGGATGAGCTCCATCTTAGACCACTCTCCCTGTTCATTAGGTGATGCTGTGCTTGAATCTTCTATTTCATCTGGGCACGATTCATTTGCTTCTCCAGGAATTGATCATCATCAATCTTCTGTTCAAGAACAAACATTTATCATAACTGATTTCTCACCTGCCTGGGCCTTCTCCAATGAAACAACCAAGGTTTATTTCCTTTTCATTCAATTCTCTGTTGCTATTCTTGTGGTATATATCATGTTATTAATTCTTTATCGATGGTTTGGATGTAAAGGAGTTGATTTGTTAGCTTTTACCTATTTTGTGGAGAAAAAAAGTTATTAAAATTCTTGGTAAGCTGAACTTTATGGAAATAGGTTGGACTTTTCTTGGCATGATCAATCTGAAAATAGAATCAGCCATTAGAAATGTATTTGAATAACTCAAAACATCTTGTTAATAGAAAAGAAACATGAACCTCTTTTTTTTCTTTCTATTTGTAACCTTTATCTAATTTTGGTTTCAGATTCTTGTCACTGGATATTTCCATGAGCAGTATCTGCATCTGGCAAAGTCCAGTCTGTTTTGTATCTGTGGAGATGCATTTGTTCGTGCAGAAATTGTCCAGGTTGGGGTCTATAGTTGTATGTTGCCATCACATTCCCCTGGACTAGTAAATTTTTGTTTGAGCTTGGATGGCCTTGAACCCACCAGCCAAATTTTGAATTTTGAGTACCGTGCTCCGTCAGTACATGATCCTGTTATTTCATCAGAAGACAAATCCAAGTGGGAAGAATTCCATCTTCAGATGAGACTTGCCCATTTGCTGTTTTCTACTTCCAAGACCCTTGATGTTCTATCTAATAAACTGTCACCGACTAACCTAAAGGAGGCTAAGAATTTCACACGCAAAACTTCTAATATTTCTAATAGTTGGGCATACTTAATCAAGGCAATTGAGGATGGTGGAATTTCAGTTGCACAAGCAAAAGATGGTTTTTTTGAACTTTCTTTAAAGAACACACTAAAGGAATGGTTATTGGAAAGAATACTTGAAGGCTGTAAAACCACTGGGTATGATGCTCAAGGCCTTGGAGTAATCCACTTGTGCACTATTATTGGATATACTTGGGCTGTTTATTTATTTTCATGGTCAGGTTTATCATTGGATTTTCGTGATAAACATGGATGGACAGCACTTCACTGGGCAGCATATTATGGAAGGTATGGACATGCCTTTTGTTGTTTCAATTTGCAGTTCTTCAACTTCAGTTTCTTTTAAGTTTTGAATAAAATGAACTAGGGCCCTTTGATCCTTTTCCATTTTCCTTTCTTTTGATAGCTTCACTCTATTTCACTGAAATCATGTGCATCTCTCTGAAATAGAAAAAACTTGAGCTACACAAGTATGTTAGCATCATTAGAAGTCTAAGAAATCCTTATGTGTGTATTCTAAAAGGACTAGGAGCATATATTATACTTCCTTGCTAACTCAATGTATTTCAATCTAGAAGTAACTTGTCATTTTTTCTGCAATTTTGATAATCTACATGTACAGGGAGAAAATGGTTGCAGCTCTCTTATCTGCAGGGGCAAAGCCAAACTTGGTTACAGATCCCACCAAAGAAAATCCTGGTGGGTGCACTGCTGCTGATCTTGCATCTGCTAGGGGTTATGATGGTTTAGCTGCTTATCTGTCTGAAAAGGCTTTAGTGGCACAATTTGAGTCTATGATAATAGCTGGAAACGTCACTGGCTCACTGCAAACAACAGCAACAGACACCGTAAATTCTGAAAACCTAAGTGAGGAGGAGCTGTACCTAAAGGATACCTTGGCAGCGTACCGCACAGCTGCTGATGCAGCAGCACGTATACAGGTTGCTTTCAGAGAACACTCACTAAAGGTACGCACTAAAGCAGTCCAATTATCCAGTCCAGAGGATGAAGCTCGAAATATTATTGCAGCAATGAAGATCCAACATGCCTTTCGCAACCATGACAGTAAGAAAAAGATGGCAGCTGCTGCCCGCATTCAACATAGGTTCCGTACTTGGAAAATACGGAGGAATTTTCTTAATATGCGTCATCATGCTATCAAAATCCAAGTAAATGCTCGCTACCCTTTCATACCGGTTTATTTTATGTATAACTGCCACAAACGATGAGAGAGAGAGGGAAACCTAGATTACCTCACATCTCATGGTGGCGGTGGATGATATGAGGCCAGGTTGCATGTTTCAATAAGTGGTTATTATAGTTGTTGTGGAGTCCAAAACATCCTTAATCTGCCTGAGTAACAAGGTTTGGACTGGACCATTTTGGTTTCAAATATCCAAAAAAGTCGACTTGTTTTTCCTTTTCATCTCGGTAGAATATAGGACCAGAAAAATAACAAGTTCAGTAACGAATCAAATGCAATGAATGTTAAAACAGAATGCAGTTTTCCTCTGTCCTTCTGATTGTGACATACCTAAGAAAGTTAGCATAAGAAATTCAGGAAATTAATAAGCAATTTTCCTTTTGCTATAATGCAGGCTGTTTTCCGAGGCTTCCAAGTGAGGAGGCAGTTCCTTAAGATCATCTGGTCTGTTGGAGTGCTTGAGAAAGCAGTTTTGAGATGGCGTTTAAAGAGAAGGGGCTTTCGTGGACTTCGTGTTGAACCTGTCGAAGCAGTTGTAGATCAGACACATGAAAGTGATACAGAGGAAGACTTTTACAAAATCAGCCAGAAACAGGCAGAAGAGCGGGTTGAGAGATCTGTAATACGGGTTCAAGCTATGTTCCGTTCAAAGAAAGCACAAGAGGAATACTGGAGGATGAAATTAACCCATAAGCAGGCAAAGGTAGGTGATTTACCTAGAAGTTGCTAGGCTTATAATTCTGTCTTGTAGATTAATTAATAAGGTCATGTGCTTCTTCAGGTGGAGTATGAAGAGCTTCTTGCCTCGGATATGAATGTGGACAGATGAAAGTGACTTCAAGATACAAGCATCGATACCCTGGCTAGTAAAATAATATGTGCCTGCGTGTGAATGTACCGAAAGGAGGTTCATGCACTTTAGTAGCCTCTACATCTTGGCAAATTGCTAGATTGATTAGTTGTGCTCTTCATACTCTTTCATGCTGTTTTTAAGCTTTTGAGAGGGTTATGATTCCGATATTAGTATTAATCAATTTCTATATAGTTTAGAAAGTTTGACAGCTAGGAACCTCCACGATTTTCTCTTTGAATTTTAAATGCAGCCAGAGAATCCGAGATGAGTTGTCTGATGCTGTGGTTTGGACTGCATTCTGATCCATTTAAAGCCAGGAAAGAATTGGGTAGCGAGGACGTCCAATGAGAAGATTAAATTTCCAATGTTACGCTCTGCTTGAAAATACTATGAAGTCGATAGTGATGCTACCACATACCATAAATTTTGACTTTTTACATAAAATGAAGGTCAATATTGCTTCATTGACATTACAGGTTATGCATTCCAACACTACATGGACTGAGCGAGCCATTTAAAACCATCAGCATATCCCATCTTTCGAGCAATGCTGCGCATGAAAACTTGCATGGGGCGAATCTCTGCAGCATCCAGATCGATTTTCCCCTGACAGCAGTGAAGTGAGACCCAGGTGGTGATGCAAGTCCACTTCTGAGCATAAAGTCATAAACCCATGTCAGTCTCGATTCCTAGCTAGAATGAGAAATGGGACGAATTCGATAACAGCTGTTCTTTTCATTTTTTTTAAATACTATATATGTATGTATATATATATATATATATATATATATTATTTTAATATACTCATCAACATAAAAAAAATAATTATACACTGCCACAAATCCACGTTAAAAGCATTAATACATAATTTTTAATTCAACAATCATAGGGACCTCATTGATAAAACAAAAATGATAAATTGCCACAGATACTGCACACGCTGTAGTTCGATAAACTCCAATTTCACAATGGCTGAGTTATCAATCATATGTTACTACAGTTGTTAATCCTTCGAAAATAAAATCATTAAAGACAAACAAAAATTCCATATTCAATGTAACTTTAGTAAGAGTGCAAAAAGTGACGGGAAAACTTCAAGAGAGTACAAGGCCAAGCGTTACTCCAGATTCTACTTGATATATTGAGACATCCACTTGAAGCCATCACCGTATCCCATCTTGCGGACAATACTGCACATGAAAATCTCCAGAGGACGGACATTGGAGTCTGTCAGATTCACCTTCCCCTTGCCAGTAGTGAAATTGTTGAGCCCGAGATGATAAGCGAGCTCATCTTCAGAAGCTGCATACGGAATGTCGATCTTGTTGCCCAGAATCAGAAATGGAACAGTGGCCAAGGATTCATCTGATAGGAGGGCATCCAGTTCCTTCTTCGACTCGGCAAACCTCTCCTTGTCATAGGCGTCCACTAGGTAAACCACGGAGTCCACCTGTTCATTGAGAGAAAAAAACTGTCTGGTTTACACTCTTGGCAATTCCAAAACTAGCCTGTGAAAAAGAACAAATTCTTCACAAAAATTGAGGGAGTCTACAGTATATCTTCTTGTATTAGAAATCTAGCCACATGGAAAAACAAACTCGTCATATCACATGAACAATGAACACGGCATAACAGCTGGATCAGTACCAACCGGTGCCTTGCATGAGAATTACAGAATCATTGGGCGCGACAGATATCTTGGGGCTTGAATTCAATTAAAACATAGTTAATTTATACTACTTCCAACCAGTGAACTCAGCACCATTTTCATTATTCAGTTTTTAACTTTTGAGTGAAAGACTCTCCTAGGTCAACTTCATATAGGATTTGCATCGAGGCCCAAAATGCATTATTTGGATAGGTACTATTGGAACACCTCCGAAAAATAAAAAGGTGCTATCAGCGAAACTTCCAATATTGATGTTGGCCTCCCATGAATCAGATAAACACATGCAAAGTTTAGCTGGGATTATGAAGGCACGACGACACGAGTGAAGAAGGAAATCAGGTTATCTCTTCACATAGAGAAGTCAACCAGCTGAAAACAAAGTTGCAAAAACCAGTTTGCAAAGATAGAAAGATGGTTTTGATCTGTAATTCTGCAAGGCAAAGCACACATATGTGATCTCAGCAAGCAACAAAATGAAGAGACACATCAATGCCCATTGATTCAGCTATAACCAGATCTATATAGTACATCAGTGGCGAGCGAGAAAGGACGAGAAAGGAAAAGAAGGCGGCTACATAATACAATTTCCTTAGCTCCAAATCGAGATTCAAATAGCATAACAACACACGGCATAATTAGAAGCACCAAAAAAGCAACTCTAATCACACCATTCTGGCAAGACTAATCGAGAAATTACAGTCAAACAACCACAAATAACACCCTTTTAAAACCGAGGTCGTTTTATCATGCCACAGTTACAAGTCATCAATTAGCATGGAATGAACAAAATAAGTAGCAAAAATAACATATTCGAAGTACCCACCAATCAACAGGGAAATTTTTTTTCCAATCTATTTGATCAACATAAAACTTATTATTACGTACTAGAATGAAAAAACTTAAGAGAATCAAAGCACACAAATTCGACTCAACAAGAGAGTTGAAGAAAAAATCTAATCACATACAAATCAAGACAAAAACAATCGCATCGAATCAAGAGAAACATAAAGCAACCTTAGCATAGTAATCTTTCCAAACACGACGAGCGATCTGGTGACCGCCCAAATCAAAAGCCTTGAACTTGATTTTTCCAATACTCAATTCCTCTGATGTTGGATGTTGGGTTGGCTGATGTTGTACTAATCTCTACAAAACAACAGATCCCAGATTCAATAAACCACAACAAAAATATATTAATTAATAAAAACGCGAACTTTCTATCAAGAATGAGGGGAGAGAGAAAACAAGACCTCGTCTTTCAACATATGAAGAAGGGTTGTCTTGCCAGCATTATCAAGACCCAAGAAAAGAATCTTGGCTTCTTTTTGCCATAAACCAAGAGATGCAAGAACCCCGTAGAACCAATCTAAAAGAAACATGTTGCTTTCTCGTTTGTTGATTCTTGAAGGGTTCTTTAGTTTGTGAGCCAAAGAGACTACTAATAATAAAATCAAGTATTGGGGGGGGGGGGGGAGATCTAATCTAATAATACTGGCAATAAAAAAAGGGAGGTGGCTCAGTGAAAAGGTAAATGTATTTAAACAACCTGTCTCCTCCTCTGTACCGAGTATTTTATTGCTGTCAATTTATTTTTCTTTTCTTTTTTGCGTTCATGCTCCCTCAGTGTTCCAACTCACCATGGCTGGTGTCACATGTTTATACGGCTGTTCAGCTCCGACAAAATTAAACATTTC
The DNA here is from genome assembly GCA_025169955.1 of Salix arbutifolia. Classification (NCBI taxonomy): domain Eukaryota; kingdom Viridiplantae; phylum Streptophyta; class Magnoliopsida; order Malpighiales; family Salicaceae; genus Salix; species Salix arbutifolia. The sequence goes on from CM045911.1 coordinate 11,900,623, forward strand.
CTTTCGTTTTACTGATAATTATGTTTTTTTCTCAGCCGAGGTTCTCATTATTGCATCATCATGAGCAAATAAACCAATATAAGTGAATATCTTAACACACAAACCAAAGGCCAAAAAATATTTTAATTTTTATTAATCTTGTAAATAAAAAATTTACATCGTGCATAAATGTGTATGTGTTATGCATAGATATTGCATACAACACAATCAGAGCTTAGACAAAGATAAGTGAGTTACAAGGCGAAACGCTCATCTCTATTTTTCAATATATATTAGGGCATTTTCTCTCTCATGTTCTTCATGAAATTTGTGTCATGTTTTCAGCAAGTGAAAATTTCTCCCCTATATCCCCATGATCTTAGTGGCTTGTAAAGTAATTTAACTTATGCCCCATATACATCCATTTATCCCACATGATTTGAAATCATTATTATCATAACTAACCTATAATTTGCATGTCTAATTGTGAGCCTCCAATTGTCAGTTTTTGTTATGCTTGCTACCAGGTTAGAAGATTCATTATCAAGCCCTATATTCATGCCAAGTCAAGAACTCAATGACTCATACGAACCACTGCATATTGCTTGTCGAATTCATCATTGCCTATGCTAGTTGTTGTTGATCATCGCTGGTGAATTTTAGGCAACATACATTTGTTGTCGCGCCCCTGCGCCTAGTGCTCTAACAAACCACTCCACCAAAAGAGTTTGACGTCCTTGTCATAATAAAAGTGAGGCATTCCTGCAGTTTCTCCTTGAATTGCCATAAATTTATGTCTAATAAAACCTTTGTGTTTTCCTCCCACTTGACTAAAAACATTGCTCATCGATTCTTCTTATATTAGCTGAGTCAACGCTAATCCATGATCTTAACAGTTTCGTTGTCAAACTATTTGTGAATCATAAGAGGAGTTCTTCATGATTTGCTTCGTTTTAGATTCTCCTAGTCTTCATGAAATGGTAACTCACATAAAACGTTGAATGAAGCCTTGTATGTTCAGGCAAATTCAACCTACAGGAACAACCCCTATTTTTCTATAATTTATAGAGGTCCATCATATCTCAACATCAACCCTCGATGTTTTGATTTCCCTACAATCTTCTTCTTGATTAGCAAATTTAATTTAAGCAACATCTTGTCGCCCACGTTTAATTTTAGCAACCTTCGTTTCTAGTTAGTGTACTTCAACATCTTTTTCATACCTTCCACAAGCAATTTGTCATTTTATCGCAAATTTATATGTACTTGAGCTCAAAACTGTAGTAAAACCAAATAGGCTTGCTTTCATTGTCAAGGACTTTTAAAAATTACAGCGAAATTGCACACTATCTAGTAATTCCAACCAATTTTGTTGCATTATTTTCACTTAGTATCTTAAATATTCCTCTAGTGAAATATTTATCCTTTTCATTTGCCTATCGATTTGCAAATGATTGATAGTGGAAAACTTTAGTGTTGTTCCTATCATTGTGAACAATGATATTCATGACAATAGTTCGCCATGTTTCGATAAAACAACCTTGTGATAATCTCAGTTATACGTATTGTTGGGGTGGGCACAAACACTGTATACTTAGTGATTCTATCTATGACATCCATGACAATATTCATGTCATCCACCCTTGGAAACTCAATAATGAAATCCATCGAAACATACACTCAAGGTTTATTTAGGATTGACAACAACTCTAACAAACTTGTCTCTCGCTGCCATAATGTCTTGTCTTGTTGGCACACTAAACAAGTTTTTACTTGAAGTTCTATATCATCATCCATCTTTAGTCAATAATACATTTAAGATAAGATAGTGAGCATTCATTCTTTACCTAGAAATCTAGTTCATTGCGGGTCATGAGTCTTCATCATCAAAAACTCATGCAACTCCACACTTGGCACAAAGATTCACCTTCTCTTTGCATAAAATAGGTTATGCTTTGACCAATATATTTGTACAGTCTCTTTTTGTACAAGATTAACTAATTTCTTGTACTTGTTATACCTCCCTGGTTTGTGCTCTAATATAAAATCATATTCAACCAGGAATTCTTGCCACTAAGCCTATTGTTACGACAACTTCTTTTTGTATCTTGAAGAGGATATTAACAACATTTTTAATTCTAACAACAAATCTTGGTCTGACAATTATACTTTCCATTTGCGAAGGCAATGCATTACTATCGTTTTCTCCTTTATGGGTCGAATATTTTTGTTTTGTATCTTTTAATTTTAGACTCTAATTTTTTTGGATGTCCCTCTTGTACCAACTTTCCCTTAATGACCCTATTTGAAGCATCGTAAACTTCAAATGGCCCAATACTAGAGTTGATGCTACCATAGTCTTCAATTTCTCGACTGTTTATTGACAATTGATTGGCCATTCCAATCTCTTATTCTTTTCCTAAAAGATTTGAAATAGGAGTTGTTTTCTTGTTATGATCCTCAATGAATTGTCTATGATAGTATGCAAGGCTTAAAAAGATCTCAACTTCAAGATTGTCTTCAATACAGGTTATTCAACGATGACTTGAATTTTATGTTATTCCATTTTCACTTGTCCCTCCCCAGTTAAATAGCCCATGACCATAATCTCGGACTTTGCAAATTCATATTTTCTCTCTCTTTAATTTTATATGAAATTATTGTCCATAACATCTTAATTGTGGCTTGTAACTCAAAGACTTGCTCTAATACAAAAAAAAAAGTATTTCTCTCTCTCTGTGAAATATGTTTTTACATGGATTCTATGAAACAATAATATTTTTATGTGTGGATTTTCCATAATTACTGCCAATCTATTTTTTTCATTTATTTGCTATTTTTTCTCATATATTTATTAATTTAAATATCAAAATATCTCTTTACCAGTACAAGACTTGTTTTTTTTTTTAAAAAAAAAACATGTTCTATAGATAAAATCATACATTCAAGATTGATAACTAATCAAGACGCAACTATAGAAAACCCATATTAAATGTGAGATTTTTCAGTGTCTTATTAGTTTTTTATGCCAGAAACTGTATGAATTTTAGTTCTGTGTCTGGTCAAATACCATGTAGCTGAAGACTTTTTGCTTGATTTGTTTTTTTATTTATCCAGGATAGTGATTCCCACCATGCATTTCGGTGCGAGGGATGAAAAAACAATCCCGGTCCCCGACCACTCCTGGCCGATCACAGTAAATTCACACATGGAGACATGTATAGAAACACAAAAAATGTCTTTAAACTGTATGATAAAACATCAAGGGTTAAAAATTAATATTACGTTGATTATAGAAATATATGGACCAACACAAGTCACCGAGCCACCTTTTAATTTTAGGGATGTTTAACACTGCGTTTCAAAAGTCATTTAATTTTTTATTTTTTTTAGTTTTTACTTTAAGTTAAAAAAAATTTGACAGTTCTAGATCATTTTGATGTGCTGATATAAAAAAATTAAAAATATCATTTTGATGTATTTTTGAATGATTTTTTTTTAAAAAAACAACCTCAACCACACTGATAAACTAACAATTATTAGAATATACTTAATTTAAATAACAAAATATGTTGTAAAGTTGACTTTATATTCTAACTCGTTTTGCATTCTTTGTTCACAATATTTATTTCGACTCCTTTTTTTTATCAATCTATAAATTATTCTTTTTATAAAAAATAAATTTTAATTACAACCCAGTGTCAGAAATTTCTTATTTTTATATTTCATGTCAAGTGAATTTCTAATATAACTATAAAATAAAAAATCACATAAATGAATTTGTAAAATTTGCAAGGAAGGATACATGTATTCATCGATAATACCAAAGAAAAATACATTGATCAACACATCAACTGAGATACTACCTTCTATACCAATGGATTTTTCTGTGAAGCTTCCCTGTTCATGTTGACAACGAAGATTCTCTTATTCTTTCTCTAGACTTGGCCTCTTTTTTTTTATATATAGAAAATTCATCATCAATCTATTTTTGCAATATTTCAAATTGTTTTTAAATATACCAAGTTTATTAGATTATACTGGGCCAATTCTCATATAATTTATTTTTAAACCTGAATTAGATAATAAATCTGGTCAATATGTTTTTATTTTATTTTTTTCGTATATTTTTTTTAATATTTTATCGAATTGCTTATGAATAAATCAATTCAACTTCGATTTCATCCAAATAATTTTTATATAATTTAGTTTTAAGTTAGAGTAATATCATAAGATGTTGACATGGCAAACCAAGTGTAGTAATAACATTAAACAATTCTTCACATGAGTAATTTTTTTTAATAATATTAATTAATATAGCGAGATGGAAACTACTTTCCATAGAAGGGAGAGAGAAGTTGCATGGGCCAAGTGTTCAAGGCCCACCAAAGAAGCCCTAAAAAATTTTCAGCAAGAAAGACGTACAAGCAGGGCCGTCTTCGAGACTTTTTTTTTTTTGTGTGACAATCCAATTTCTATAAAGGCAGCAGCGAATTAGGGTTTGTTCTTATTGCCTCACTTTCTGCCCCAGAGCCGCATCCACTCTTTGTTTCAGGTCTGTACTCCCATTTCACCATCAACAGCTTCTGTTTCTTACATTACCAGATTAAGTTGTCTCTGAGAGACAGACTATTGACTGTTTCCTTTTTTGAGCTGCAGAGATGGCCAAGTCAAAGAATCACACAGCACACAACCAGTCACACAAAGCTCACCAGAATGGCATCAAGAAACCCAAGAGGCATCGCCACACTTCCACCAAAGGGGTACTTTCCTTTCTATCTTGTGAAATTTGCTCTGTAGTATTGTGTTGTTAATGGGTCTTTTGTGTGTAGATGGACCCCAAGTTCTTGAGGAACCAGAGGTACGCAAGGAAGCATAACAAGAAGAGTGGTGAGACTGCCACCGATGAAGAGTAGAACCCTTGCCTTCTAAACGCGCACTATTTTGCCATTAAAGTGTAGTGTTACTTATTTGGATTTTGTTTTTCTGGTAGTTGGCTGTATTGTCAAACTAGAAACTTCGATTTTCGATTGTTGCTACTGATGTCTGTTTAAGATTTTTAAAGCTTTGGATTATTATAATTATGCCATGATCGTGTTCTTGTTCCTCTATCCTAATTGTTTTCTTACTTCCTATTTGGTGTGTAGTCCTAGGATTTTCAAAGTTTATTCAAGTTTAGTTGATAAACCATTAGATGTACATTGCTATACGAGTTCTGTTAAATTTGTTACTGTTATAATTATCGTAAACCAGTCCTATTGATATCAGTTAATGCTGGTAGTTTGGTTTTCCCACTTAGTAGTCAATGCGTTTTCCTATTTAGTGTCAATGCAGTTCTGGTATTAGAAGTCAGCTTCTTTAGTTTGGGAACTCCTTTTGAGTTCATAAATATGGATTGCTCTTTATTCTAGAACAAGCAATAAAAAAGTTAAATGTTGCGTTTTTGTTTGATCGTGGCTTTTAAAACGTGGTGTCATAGTGATCTTTAATGTTATTTAGATCCAGCTCAGGGGAACTGGTGTTTGTCATGATGGTGGCCAATTAGCCAATTACATATTAGCCTTGTGGCTGCTGTTTATGTGAATGGTCAGTAAGCTCACCGAAAGTAGCTCTGTTGGTGGCATTTGATAGTGAACTGGAATTGTTGTTTCACTTTAATGTCAGTGACTACACACCATCAATGACAAGATGTTACTTTATATCTTGTCCTTCATGGTATATTTTTTTTGAAAAACTACGTTTTTTACATGGTGTTTTCAGCGATAAACATTTTGTTTTTCTGTTTTAATCGTGTTCGAGATTGTAGTTCAGAGTTGTGGTTCTTTAAAAAAGATGAGTTTTTTTTCTTTTTTGGTTCTTCATGTGTCAAAGAGAGTGAGAGATGAAAGGAGTTGTGAGTTGAGTTTCTCTCAGATTTTGCTGTCTGTTTGATGAAAAGGAATCCTTTAGTAAAGCTTCGTTCGAATTTTCTGTTTGTAGTTTACTTGTTTATACTGAAGATTATTAGATCAATATAAACTTGAAAACAAGCACACGGGGCTTGAGTACTTGTGAAGCGGTTGCCTTTAGCTTGCAACCCTGATGATTTCTTGAAGGGTCCTTTAAAATTGCATGTCTTGAGGGGTTCAGCCATTGTATAGACTCGGATTTATGTTAGATGAATTGTGTTGTACCAGCCCAGATCATCAATAGATTGTATTATGTGCATTTATTAATGATGAGAAATGTTTTTGATTTTTAACCCAGAAAAAATTAATCATCTTCGCTATTTAAATTTTAAAGATTATCAAATGTTAGTTTCTTCATTCTTTGCTCATGGGTAGGGGAGGTTGGAGATGTGAACGCGAGTGGCATCCAGTGTCATGCTGTCCTCTCGCTTCAGGATGGATTCATGAATAATTTTAATTGATTAAGCTTTCTTATGGTCCTTTATTATTATTATTTTAGACTTTTCTATTTTTTTATATCATCTGTATTTTATATTTTCTTTTTTACTATGTTTTTGTTGTCTGTAAATTATTTTTAAAAAGTTTGCATTAGTTCCTATATATTTTTGCAAAAAATTCTTTGATTGAAACCTTTTTGGTGAAGTTATCTTACATTAAATATTATAGTTGCAGGTATCTTCATGTCAAAAAATAAAAACTATCTTATATGATATTATATCCCACACCCGCCAAAGTTTAACCTAAATCATAATACAGTTATAATACTACAAGAATGAACTCTCTTTTAAATTAATAACCTAGCCCTCGAATTCCTGGACAATTGTTGTTTAATTGGATTGATTGATCATGGATGTGATTTATTTATTTTTATGATTACGGCTGATATAATTGTGACTGTTGAATTTGTTTCTCATAATATCATATATATTTTGTTGACTAAATTGTATGGATTGTAATTTACAATGATAAAAAACTTTCAATTAAGGACTTTTTTTGTAAACAAAATAAATAGAGAATAAAGTAAAATAATAGTAAAAAATTGAAGGGTCAAAACATACATAAATAATAGTTTCATGGTAGAGAAACGTGTTTACTAACATTGTTAGCGATACAAGCTTAATAGATGTGTGGGATTATAGCAACGATTAGAAGTACGTGATGGTGATGGTAACAAAATATAGCATATAAAAAAAAAAAGGTGTTACAAGGATGCAGGAAATCATTAATATTGGTTTCATTTCATGCGAGGGAGGGAGTTGCGCACAGTGATGATTTAGCAGTATTTATTTGGTTAGGGCATTGATTGACGTTTCTTAAGCGCAGTGTCATCCTTCCAGTATGGGCCGCCGACTGGCCGCCGCTCCAAGTTAGCGGTGCCAAACCTGGTGGCTGATTTTCGCTATTGGCGCAACTTTTCTACTCACAATAACTAAGCTTATCCCTCACTTAATAAGACTATTAAATTTAGTTAATATTTTCACAATAGTACCGCCAACCCTAACCTTCAGCATCCATCACGGATGAATTCATTTCCATGCGCAAAACATCTCGTTTCTTTTTAGCACCCTTGTTGACCACACCCTCCCAATAAACGACAGGGTTGGGGAGCAGAAGTTATTATAGCAACTGCGAATCTTCACAATTGATTCTCGAAGCCTCAGCTAGTATTAATACATGCATGTATCTATTGTTGGGTTTCTGAAATACATAAACAATATCTCAAGCCTCAGCTAGTATTAATACATGCATGTATCTATTGTTGGGTTTCTGAAATACATAAAAAATAAATATAATTTATTGATAGGGCACCAATGACCCTAGTCATGATGGAAATGTTTCTTGCGGGTCTGACGGTAATAATGCCTGATAACCACAGGAGGATCTGTGCGATATTTTAATCTGGTTACCATGACAAGTAAAAAACAAGGATACCACAGGGACTCTCGCAAGCACACGAGTTTCAAAATGGTGATAATAAGAACTGGGAGTAGATTATAAACTGTCCAACATATCAGAGGTTTCGAAATGGAAGTAATATATGAACTTGACTATCTTTCCAAGGCAATGGTGGATACAGTCAAACAATAGAGCAACTTATAAAAGATTTCAGGCTGCAACAGTCGATCTCTTGATGATGTTTCTTTTGACAGTATAATAAATTCATAGATTTTTCTCTAGCCTGTGCAGTCCTTTATACTTCCTAATACAAGCAAACTTCTTCAAAATTTTGTCTACCTCCACAGTTGAAATTCTTAGACAGCAACTGGTTCATTTACTATTGGGCCTGAAGCATGAGCTTTAACCTGCCCCATAAAATAAGAACTTCTGTCAATAGGTTGAAGTTGGAAGATGCTCTCTTCAGCTTAATCAACACATGCAACCACCATTTGTGGCTGAACATGTACCGGAATGGGGCTACTACACAGCAGTTTATTGCAAACAAATTGAGGTGGAAACTATTTCTCAAGGGAGGTTTATCCATCACCTGTTTGTGTCGGTACATTTTAAGTTCAAAGATAAGCTTATATGAAGTATGAGTATTATCTCAACTTTGAAATCATGAAGGTGCATGTGTTTTGTCCCTCTAAATTCGCTTTACCATATTGCATGGAAACTCAGACAAGTGGGATGATCATGGCCATGCTCAGTGTACACGTGCATGGAGGTGTGTGCCATTTCTTTGATGGCATGGTAAGATGATAGAACTATGTGTTCATGCAGAAGCTCACCTTTGCTGATTTGAAAAGTTCATCAATCACTTCTGATAGTGTTGGGTGTGCATGAACTGCGAGTTTTATGTCCTGCATTGTACCAAACATAATTAGTAATGGGAATGAGCTATGAAAAAGCATTTCAAAACAGAAAGTTGATGGGCAAATTAGAGTTGTGATTTTATTAAGGAATATAAGTTAGACCCTGATAATAATCATCCGTCCTAATGAGCAAGTTCATTCTAAAAGGTATTGTACACCATCAATAGAGATGCACAAGCATACCTGAATACGAGTGCCCAGAGCTATAGCATTAGATGCTTCATGGATGAGATCTGCAGCATGCAACCCAAAAATATGCACGCCAAGTATCTCTCCATTATCGGGTCTGTATATCAACTGCAAGAAAGTAAAAGAGTACAGTCATGGAAGTTGGTGAGAATGGATTGATCAACGGGGTCAGATAAAAACTGAAAGACCTCACATGTAAGCATATGAAAATATAGCAAAAACATTTCAATACAAATTTATTGAATTCAGAACAGTTGCAGGCTCCAAACCCATGATATAGCATCCAATCCAAAAATTAAGCTGTTGGTGGGGCAGCCAACACAATAGTTGAGTACACATGAAAATTCATAATCCTAAGTGTGATCAATATCAGTTACTCAATAGGACACTACTAAAACATATGTCTGTGCTTCAACTGATCACAAGCATCATATTGCGAAGTAGATGCAACAACAAAACAGCGAAAAGGCCAGAAAAAATTCTTGAGCAGTTCCAAACATAGTTTTTTCTTCATGGTGATACATAATAACAGCTAGAAAAGAAGAGGATCAAGCAATCGATTGAGGGAATAAATAACTAAGGTCCACAGAAATTGCAGTTGCTAGTGAGTTATATTATGTAATGTAGCCACACTACAATGAGACACTACTGATGATCTCAACTATTTTGTACATTTGATAATAGATCTATGATTAATTAATCTCGGGTTGGCTAAATTTTATGTTGCAAAATCTGCATTTTGTCTCCATCCACAAGGCGCAACTCTTGTTCTAGACCACTATTGAGATAAGTGTGAAATTAGCAGTCCTTGAAACACAAACACGTATGTTAACAGCAGCAAAGAATTACTACAACTACTGTTTCAGCAACAGCTAAGAAACTTCATGATGCTCATAACCTATGAAAGAGATCATATTAGATCCAACAGGCAAAACAAACTAGTCAATAGTTCAGGTATCATAAGCGTAATTTTGGAACGAATGCATAGCTATCCAACAAGACAGGATAACATCAGGTAGTGAATCTTTTTTTATCATTCAAATTATGTTTGCAAAGGAAAATTGAGGAAGAAGAGTTGGGGAATCTGACCTTAGCTAGCCCCTCTCCTTCATTTTCTGCCAAGGCCTTTGTGTTGGCCTTGAAACTTGTCTTGGCAACACTTACTTCAAAACCCTCCTTTTCAGCCTTCTCCCTTGCTTGAGGCTGTGAATTTAAGTATTCAGTCAAAAATTTATGTTTAAAGCAAAATAAGAATCTTGTTTGAGAGTCAGTGAGGATGTAAAGAATGCAAATTGTTTGTATAAAAGTTGTTTTCAGCTAACTTGATCATAAATCCTGGAGTAAATAAAACATGATATTACATTCATACTCAATATGCAATTGCAAGATTTTAGCATTTACCTCTGTCAGTCCAACCATACTGATTTCAGGGTGAGTGAAACAAGCTGCTGGAATGCTCAAATGATTTAGCACGTGATCCCTTCCAGTGATTTGTTCAACCACTGTGTCAAGAATTAATGCAAAAGATGAAACAACAGTAGAAGTAAGCATCAGATTTGAGGTCATAAACAATGATCCACTTGCAACTAACCTGAAATTCCTTGTGCACTAGCTACATGAGCAAGCATCATTTTACCATTAGCATCACCAATGCAATACAAGTGAGGAACCTAAGCATTGATATTATCAAATCAGATATTAATAATGATTTGCAACAGCCATATATTAAAATGTGTTCATAAGCACATAATTGAACTAACCGGATCCCCCTTAAAATCAAGGACACGCATACGCTCATCAACTGGAACAAAACCACGTTTCCTTTCTACATGGACCTGTGGGAAAGACACAGAGAGAGAAACAATTCAAAACAAATTCCTTTTTCCTGGTGACGAATCTATTTAACAGAAGCAGCACTATCATCAAAAGATGCGTACACTGTCCAAGCCAAGACCATCTGTGAAAGGAGCCCTTCCAGTTGCAATTAATGCTGCATCTACCTATAGTGAAAGCAAAATCAGAGTTACCATGGATGCCATGAGATGAGATTTTAGATCATACGACAAACAAAGACATCCTTTGAAAACTGGAAATTCACATGCAGTGAAATGATACTGAATACTAATGTTTAAATTAGGCAAGCATATGCAAATGAAATGCCTGAACAGCAGGAGGTGTCTGAAAGTGATTGGCATGAACGCCAAATTTTACTTGTACTTGTCCAGGCTTAAACATAACAGAGGTCCATCTGTAAATTAGCCACTTTATGTTCTGTTAATGGGACAGGGATGCTCATCGACTGCATCTCATCCAATAAGTTCATGATTTAGCTGGTTGTTTCATGGAGGTACATGACTGAAGATTATAAAAAAAATGCTCAAAGAGCATTACAGGCAGGCATTTTCTCCTTGAACAACATATAGAAATGAAGTTTTTTAGCAATCCACTTTGCTCTGCAAGACACTAATAGTGATGGATACAAGCATCCAACATCCAGACTTAATTTATTTAAAACAACTTGCATACCTCAAGAGTATCTTTGGGTTCCTTGGTCTTGGCATCAATAAGCTCAATGGTAACTGGTTTCCCATTCTTAGCTGGAGTGATCTGTGAATAACAAAAAATAAGATGACAGCAATTTATGGAGCAAGAGAAGAAAGGAAGTTGAGATCATCACTAAAAGGAACAAACAGCTACATGAAAATGAAATTCTGATTACCTTGGTTGCAAATACTCCAGTATGATAGTCGATTTTGCGTGGATTAATTAGGACCCTTTGAGCCAGCTTTCCAATCTCAGGATCAAATCCAGGCATGAGCTGATCAAGTGCTTCAATAAAGGTGACCTGCAAATAAACCCAATCAATGACATCAATATCTGCAAAGAGAAGTTCAGACCATTTAAATTTCTATGACAAATAATCTTACCAATGATGATGCCAAATAAAAAAAAATGATCAATAAATACAAGCTCCTAGTTGGCACTGCTCACTTCTATAAGAAAAAAATGAAGGAAAAGAAAGGCAGAGGCTTAATGGATATACATGTCTTAATGAAAAGGGAATTCCTGAATTCAAGTTCAATGCACTGAAGTGTTAGGCATGCGACTGATGCATCCAGCTACTGAATCTCATATATGTATCATTTAACAAATTTTAAATGCATGAAAATATAAACTGCGAACTAAATAATCTGCCAGGAATATGCGATGGTGGAAACTGAGATAGGTTATCACCTGGAAATATATACAATTAATTACATTGGAAAGCTCAAATCATGTTGAGCTTTTAAGATAGATGAACATAAGCACTGCATGAGTTGGAAAGAATCTTCCCATGCAAAGCTTGTTTCCAATGGGTAGCAAAGCCATGTATAAAGAAACTTGAAGTGAGAAAGGGAAGAGGTAATGAGAGGTCATCAAACAGCATGAAAGGGAGAAAAAAGGAATTGTTAGCTTATCAAGATGATCTTTCCCAACAAAATGCTTGGCGACAGTATTTTCTAAATGGACCTCAGGAGAAAGAAAAAAGAGAGGCTATACCTCACTTCCAAGGGCAGTATACACATCACTGAATTCTAGACCAATATAACCACTTCCTACAATTGCTATCCAATCGGGAACAGACTCCAGTTTGAGTGCATGGTCACTTGTGATTACAGTCTTCCCTGCAGTTCGTTACACAGAAATTAGAAGATTCCATATCATAGTATTTCCATAGATGCCCTTTTATCCACAAAAGACATTCTAGGCTCCAGTAATGTTGAGGAAGATGAGGCTGCAAACATGCTTTCAACAAGTTGCAACAATGATGTAAAAAAAGGGATTGAACAAGAGGAGCAGCATGCATCTTTCAAGGGGTTTTGCTTCTTATTATGTGAACTGCTTTGGATCAAACTTTTAATGAAAATGGTTGATCATTGTGTAATAATGAAAACAAGACAATATTTACCATCAACTTCAATGCCCTTGGGTACAAAAGGGACAGAACCAGTAGCAATGATTATATCTTTAGCAGTCACTATGTTGCCTGGAGAATCAAGTTTCCCATATTGCACCTTGTGTGGGCCCTGAATGAATCAATAATAAAAAGCATTGGGATGCATCAAAATCCCAAATCACATCACCATAGCACATCTCTAAACAAAATCTATTTTGTAGACCAAGTAAAAGAATGTTTGCTTATGGTTCTAGCGCTCCCAAGTGACAGAATGTTAACTCACCAAAATTGAGCCAACACCAGTCAATATATCCACACCCAAGGCCTTCATTGAGTTCGTTAAATTATTACGAATTTTTGTAGCAAGATTGTTGGCATGATCTGCCACTCCTTGTCTATCATATCCAGCAGCTGCAACCTATTCACAAATTCCAGGAACGAAATAAAGTAACATTATTTGACCACATTGATCCACACACACACAAAAACAACGAAAATACTCTATTACCTGCAAACCCAGAGCTTTCATGTGATGCTCGTTCTGTAGTTCACGCATCCGGCCACTTACAGCTAAAAGCGCCTTTGAAGGAACACAACCTCTGTTCACACATGTCCCCCCTATCACATCTCCTTCAATAATAGCAGTTTTCAAACCCTGTAATTATAAATTTTTCAAAATTCACTCATCTTCTACACAGTTCAAATTGCAAATAATAGCATATAAGTAACATTAAAGCTAAACTATACAGAATAATAATATAAATAAAAAAACAATGATGTTAGTGTATTATAAATCGAAGATTGTAAACTTAATCAGCAAAAATCAAAACTCAAAATCACCATGATTCAAATAAAAGGTGAGAATCATAAGCATTCAAACAAAGTAAAAACAAAAAAAATCGCACTAAAGAACAAATGGTCTGAGCTTCTCTGCATAAATAGACAGTAAAATTAAATAAGCAGGTGAAGATCAATGTGATTTAAATAAAAAAAAAAACAAGTAAATACTCAATCTAAGCTTCTAATATTAACAATTAAAAAGCGAAAAGAAAACAGTTAAGAAGTTAACTACCTTCTCAACAGCGTGAAGAGCGGCACCATGCCCCCCAACACCAGCTCCAATAATGACCAAATCATAATCAAATGACTTTGGCGCGCTTCCATTATCAGATAAAGAAGCTGAGATTGGACTGTTAATTTTATCAGATCGGATTTTACTCTGGGGGTGTTGAGAGCGAGAGAGAGAAGAGAAACCTAAAAAGGCTTCTCTTCTAAGACCGCAGAAACGGAGATTGATGGGCTTAGAAGGAGAGAAAGGGAGGGAGTGATTAACCGTGTAGTTCGATTTGGGAATGGTTGAGGCTGCTGCGGACTGAGAGAGCGAGAGAGTTGCCGAGGATTGCATTTTGCAAGAAAGAAGCAGAGCAAATGTGAGTGAGTTGTGGAAGAGGGAGATTATATAAATGTTATGAGGTTTTCAGAGATGGGGAGGGCTTTGAGAAGTCCGTTGAAAGGGGCGGAGATATCGAAGTGGCTGATGAGCTACTTCTGCTATCTTCCTTTACTTTTTTCTTCTTTGTTGGTGTACCCATGTAGGATGGCGCGCACCGTTTTGCTTGTTGAAAAATGATTTCCCCCCCTCCTTGTTTCACAAACTATATATAGGTCCTTGTTCTATTTGTTTATTTAGATCCTTATTCTTTCAATTTTCCAAGAACCTTACATTTTTTCGGTGATAAAAGAACAGAGCGGTACATCCAAATTGCCTAATAATATTCATTATAATAATTCCACTTCCAGCATCGGAGTTTATAAACGAGGGTTTTTCTTTTTCCGAGCTCTAAAATTGAAATAGAGGGGCTATTTGCAACTTTGCTTTAAAATAAATTTATTTTTAAAAAAATTATATTTTTAGTATTTTCAAATCATTTTAATATTTTGACCAGTGTTTTATTTGATACTTCTTTTAAAAAAAATCAAAATTTTGAAATTAATTTTTTTATTTTTAGATTATTTTGATGTCCACTTATCAAAAATAATTTATAAAAAATAAAATAATAATTATTTTAATATAATTATAAATAAAAATCACTTTAAAAAATAATTTCAATGAAAATAAAAATTCTCTGGCACAACTATTGACAAGATCCCCTTCCTCTCCTATTTTCACGAGTCACATTTCATAATTTGAACACCGGCAAGCATGTTTAATCAACTCCAAGATTAACAAATGCCATTCTAACCTGTCCAAGCATGTTTTACGCACTCTTCAACTACCTCAAAGTTTTCGTTAAAGAAATCGGGAGTTCACTTGTCGGTCAGATATTCTATCAAATTCATTCTTTGATGACCATATAATTTTGGTCCAGTTTCATCTACATGCACAACGGGGCGACACTTTCTCAAGACCAAATTAGAATAAATTGCACCGTGTTGGCTCAGCATGTAATTCGAGATATAACATTTTGGACAGATCTAACATGAGAAAATTTCTTAATCATGGAGTCAAATAAAGAGAAAATGAAAAGGTAAAGGAAGAAATAACACAGGGCAGCAGTCCAGCCCCTCCTGCATCAGCATGCAAGAACAATGCCGACGAGTCCACTGACAACGAAGATAGGATACAAGAACTAGAAAACCTGGATATCATGCCTGGGAAATTCTACGAAAACATACATTAAACTTTAAAAGAACATAGTTGAGAATGTACAAAACATTTGTCTGGTCAGTCCCAGCCTTTATATTTTCCCAAGTCACTGAAGGAACCCTGGAAAACAACTACCAAAACCCAAATTCAAAAACTCCCATGTTGAAAACGCCAAGAAACAAAGTCGAACAGCATGCATGCGACTGGTTACTCTCAGCATGATTCGAAACATTCAAAGGACTTGATGAAATTTAACCTCAAATTCTCAGAGATAGAAACATGCCCTCTGCATCAGCGTGCAATTTTTTGTTGGGGGGGTTCAATAATAATGTGGACAGCGTCCCTCCATGATTTGTGCACACATTGGCACCCATTACAACAAAAACAAAAATAGCTAATTTATACTCGAGAAAAAGTCTGGTGTGTTGAATATTTGTGCTCACAAAAAGCTGTGCTACACACACTGTCGTCACCTCGTCTTCTTTCCTGCAATTAACAGCTTCCATGAAATCTGAACTGTATGTGCTGACAATAAATACTGAAATGCCAGGTGTCTTCGTTATTTTGTTTTAACGAAGACTATATGCCAAACACACACACACACACAAAAAAAAAAAATCAGAGGACAAACCAAGAATTATAAAAGCCAAATATCATAGGTGAAGGGCCTGGTAATTGAGACACTCAAACTGGGACATCTTGCAAGTAAAAAAGGTATAACATTCCTTATCAACCAGAATCCAGGAAATGTAGGACATGCCACTCATCAAAACGCTAATAAAATAATTCTCATGATCAAATCAGGATAACTAAGCTGTCCGATAATTTACTAGATTAGCTCGGACAGTGAATATTACCGGTATGAGTTTAGGACAGAGATCTCACATGAGAAGAAAGATTAACCACAAAGACAAACCTCTGCAGAATCATGCACTCATTTATCAGCAAAAATTAATCGGTTAGGAATGCTTCTTTGGAAGTTCCTGAATCAGAGCAAGTGAAAGACGAGACTTGAATCACATACAATCCATGTTCTGAAGTATGACTTTGCAAACCTCGGAAATAAGGTGATCATCTCAGCAAATATCGAAGTCAAACACGATCAAGCCGTGAAATGGGCCACTAGTTGCTGCAAAATCTACGACGTTAGCAGACTCAGAGTACTTATCAGCAGATTTATCTTGCTCACTGCAAATGTATCTTCGGCAAAATAATGCGAGTATCCTGCAGTCATCTCATTTTCACTCCCATGCGGTGCTGGTATAAGGGATCTGTCATCCTCAGACCTGAAGTTCATCTCTTCTGAGAATGCTGGCCATCAAGTGCTGGACTACTACTACCAGTACTGTTTCACGGTGAAGATCTGGAATTTGTTGGAATGACAAAGGAGAGGCCAAACATCAGCAAAGATTCTCTGTAGGATTGACATTGGGCAGGTCTAAGGTGTATTTGGTTTTTTTTTTTTTGTGGTTGAGTTTTTTAAAAAAAAATCATGAAAATCACTTTAACTACGATTCAAAATAATTTTTGTAGTGTTTGGTTAAAATTGTGGTTGAGTTTGAGGTTAATGAAAAGCAATTTCAAGTGTTTGGTTAACAAGTTTTTCATATTGCTTTCAACTTCTAAAATTACTTTAAAAGACATAGACATACACACACATTTATTTATATATACACACAATGGGTTTGGGATTATGGGTACAAGGGTTCAAGTGTTTACCATGGTTGTCTATAAACTTTTTCTTAAAAGATGGGCTCAATGTGGACCCTTCTACTCTTCAGCTCCTTCAGAACTTTGCTAATCTTCCCATAATTGGTTCACATATAAGTTTGTGTATATTTGCAGTTCCGATGAGTTTGAGGGATGAGATGGTGGAAAGAAGACAAGGAGGTGAATTAATTTTGGTGAGGCAGCGAGGAATAGTGTGAAGTAAAAAAAAAATTAATTAATGTTAACGGTAATATTTTAGGATAATAAAAAAATCACACCACAAACTGAAGATAAACAGCAAAGAAGAGACGCATGAAAAGGAACAACTTGCTGCTTTGCACGAAATCGAGTTTGACTAACTATTTGAGATGAGGTTCACATCAATTTTTCAACTTCTCATTCATTATTAAACACCAAAACCATAGCTTTTTTCTCAACCTCCAGTGTAGCCACACTCCCAAACACCTTCCTAATATTATTGGGAAGGGGATGTCTATGGCAAAAAATAAAAAACATTGATACAAATAAATATAATATTTCTTGATATTGAAAAAATAGTTTTTCATTTTTAAAAAAAAAATATGTCTGAGTTTGGAAAATAAACCATAATTTATTTATGAATAGTTATAATATTGATATATTCTTTATTTTTATAGAAAAAATAATTATTTTTTCACTAATTAAACATGTTTTTTTTATTAAAAAAAACTGAGAAAAGGAAAGGAGACTAAAAATAGATAAATACTAGCTCAATGCCCGCACTACGTTGCGGGTGTAGTGCGGGCGGGACAAATAATTTTTACAGTTATTGAGATTAAAATATAATATTTTAACATGTAAACTTTGATATAATAAAACAGATCAAAATACCTTATCATAACAACAGTAACATTGAAGTGTTAACTTCTGAAATTATTATCACTATTACTGTCAAACCAATAAAAATTATTAAACTATCTTAAGAAAAAAACACACACACAAAAAAAGAAGCAAGTAAGAACGCAAACTAAAATTATTATTATTATTCTTAATATTAATATTATTATTGCGTTAATAACAAAAAAAACAAAATGAAATCAAAGACTAAAAGAAATCTAAAAACATTAACAAAAGAGCAAATAAAATAAATGATAAAACGAAAATAAAAATTATTACATAACAAAAAACATCGTTTAACTTGAAAATTACAAAAAATGACCGCACTACGTTGAGGGCTGAGCAAACAATTTTTATGATTGTTGGGATTAAAGAAATTAATAGGATTTGTTGGACCAAAATTAAAATATAATATCTATATATGCGAAATTTCATATAATAAAATAGATCACCACACCCTATTATAAAAATAGCAACATCAATGTTTTAACATCTAAAATTACTATTGTTATTACTGCCAAAATAATTAAAATTATCAAATTATCCTTAGAGAAAAAACACTCAAAAACATTAACAAAAGAGTAAGCAAGAAAAATATATAAATAATTTATTTATTTATTATTATTATTATTATTATTATTATTATTATTGTGTTAATAATGAATAATGAATAGAAATAAATGACAGACTAAAAAAATCCTAATAACTCTAACAAAAGATCAAATAAAAAAAAATCAAAATTATTAGGCAAAAAAAATTCATCTAACTTGAAAATAATAATAATAAAACCAATAAAAAAACTAAAAGAAAGAGTACATAAAAAAAATATAATAGATGATAAAACAAAAATAAAAATTATTAGCTGAAAAAATCATTTAATTTGAAAATTAAAAAAAATATATGTTCTATGTTGCGGGCTGAGCAAACAATTTTTATAGGATTTGCTGGATCAAAATTAAAATATAATATTTATATATGCAAAATGTAATATAATGAAATAGCTCAACACACCCTATTATAACAATAGCAACATCGAAGTCTTAAAAACTAAAATTATCATTGCTATTACTATTAAAACAATAAAAATTATCAAATTATCCTGAAAAAAACAAACAGTCAGAGACATTAAGAAAAGAGTAAGCAAGAAAAATAATTAAATTATTATTATTATTATTATTATTATTATTATGAAAGAAACAAAAATAAATGAAAGACTAAAAAAATCCTAGAAACTTTAACAAAATATAAAAAAAAATTTATCATTGCTATTACAGCAAGTCCAATGGTAAGAGCCATTTTTAAGAGCCAAATCTGTAAATGACTCATTGAATAGTGTTTATATGGCTTTTGTATTGATGTGTGCTCCAATAGTAAGAGCCATTTTGGAGAGCTATTTTTTTTATATTATTTTAAATAAAATGTAATTATTTTGTATATAGTTTAATTATGCAATTCATTATAAAATTAATATGAGTAAGTTATATAATTAAATAATTGCTTTTGAAAAACTCTCAAACAATAAAATTATTTTTTTAATTATATATAAATTAAAAAAATGAATTTAAATATAATTAAAAAAACCCACAATATTTGAAATTTAAGCTAGTTATTGTATGTTTTTTAAGTAATTCTATGTTTTTTTTATGGTTGTTGTATTTGAAATTAATTAATTTTATTTATTGTCTTTCAGCATTAGAAAAATTAAAAAAAAAAAACAAAATGAACACATTAACAAATAATCAATAAGTTCAAACATAATTAATTAAAATACATTCCATTACAAATAATTCAATCAAATTAATTATAAATTAATACCTCTATTTTTTTATGCTAACTATAATTATTATAATTATTAATAATTATTATATAATTAATTATTATTAATAATAATTATTATAATATAATAATACTTACTATAAAAACCCACCCCCACCCCGTTTGTCACCTATATTTTCATTTAAATCTAAAAACCCTACCTTCTTCTCTTCTCCGCCCCCTCCCCATCTCAAACTTATTAAAAAAACCCTATCATCCTTCTCTTCTCCCTTTTGCTTGCGCCGCCGCCCACCCGTCCACTTCCCTCTAGCCGCTCCCCACCCACCCACACTCGTTTAATCTCTCTTGAGCCATCGTTTTCCTCCCTCCCTCCCTCCCTCATTTTCTCTCCTTTTTTTTCCTTTTTATAGTTGATCGATCGATCGAGGTCTCTCCCTTTCCTTCTTCTTTTCGAACCCTAAACCACACCAGTACCGAGAGAAGCAATTTTAGGGTTTTCGATTTCCTCTTATTACTACAAGATTGCTTGTTTTTTTGGTTCATCTGGGTTTTGTTGGAATTAAATGAGAGGAACATTGTTGATTGTTGCTGCTATGTTTTATGTTTCTGCAATGATATAATTTCTTGTATTTCAACGACTATTTTTATTACAACGGTCAGATTTTCTCTTTTGCCTCCCCGATTGAAACCTGTGGAAATGCCTCCCGAAAATGGAGAAGGCATTTTGCCTCTTCATTTGGCTCTCCCCGTTGGAGTGATAAATTTAACAAAAAAAGCTATTTTTTTTAAAATATGGCTTTGCCTCCTTTGATGGCTAGTCCCGTTGGACTTGCCCTTACTGTCAAAACAATAGAAATTGTTAAATTATCCGAAGGAAAAAAACTAAAAAACATTAACAAAAGAGTAAGCAAGAAAAACAATTAAATTATTATTATTATTGTGTTAAACACACTTATATATACATGGACAAAAATAGGGATTATTCTAGAAATAAAAAGAAATATAGGGATTAAAATAAAAAATCAAAAGTATAAGGGCTGAAATGAACATTAAATATCAAGGGATTACAATCTAAAATGAAAAGTATAAGGGCCGAAATGAAAATCAAATATATTATCAATTTTAATCAAAGGACAAAACTCAAGAAATTGAAACTACTGTACCGAATAAATTCATTTTTTTCAATCCAATCTGGAAATTAAAAGAAGAAGGACCGAATTGAACAATGCACACTGAATTAATTCCAATCGGAGGACCCAATCAAACTAAATCAAAACTTATATACCAGAAATGAAATTGAAAGTGAAGGTACTGAAGTGAAAAAGGGTAAATAAAGGGGACTCTCCTGCACTTTCACGTGCAGGAGAGAGAGAAACATGGCCGACAGCTTTAACCGGCCGTCGCCGCGTCCACGGACATGTTTAGGAAAAACGCGCCGCCGAGGGAGGAAGAACACGCGAAGGTGCATCGGGAGAGACTCCGGAATCTCGTCTCCGTCCACCCTAAGACTCCGCATGCGCCACCTAAACAGGGCGTGGGGCGGGAAACCAGCTGGCGCGTGCCCATCACGCACTGACAGCCACAAAAAGAAATAATAAAAAATTAGGTCAATTACTTCTTTGCCCCTGTTCCCAAAAGCACATTTTTTTGTCTTATTAGAGGCTAAAACCGTATTTAGCCAATCTCAAAAAATAATAAAATAAGCAGAAGACTGGCGGGGCGGACTAGGCCGGGCCGGTCCGATGTGCGTAATGACCACGGTGCCCCTCGATCTGGCGGCGTTTTTTATCATTTTCAGGGGGATTTTTTTTGTTAATACACTATTCATAGAAGAAAAAAAAAAAAGTGGATGAATGCCTGTGAAGCATGAATGAGAAATGACCAGTCTACAGTGCTGACGTAGAATCCTCTTTTAGTATATGTTAATAAAACTGATTTTCTATACTTGGACACACCTTTCTTTCTTTGAACTGCTACCGTCCAACACAATAGCTAATCATTTCGTCCAACGTGGCACTTCTCCATCGCTCTGATCACCTCTGCGCTGATATTACAGGTCCCATTAAGTTTTTGTTTCCTGCTACCTGATTTCAATTGTGTACATGTTATCCAATAATCGGTACGAACTCTAACCGCTGTGTCATTTTATAATTGATTGTTTGAGAGTGTATTTGTGGTTATTTTTAAAAGTTTTTTTTGTTTAAAAATGTTAAAGTGATTTTTTTTATTTTCTAAAAGAATAAAAAAATTAACTTAAAATAAAATAATTTTTTTTTTTCAAAAACAATTTCTGAAAACATTATAAAATACAAAACACTTTTGAAAACATTGTGGAACACCCCCTTTCTGGCGAGGAAAGATCAGACATTCACCTTGTTGTGAGCGATTTGCTAATGAGAGGAATCTTGTGGGCGCCCACTCATCACAGCGAGACATGGGACCCACTCATCAGACCTTCCTAGAGTGAGTGCATCGCGAGAGAAAAAAGTAAAGGAGGAGAAAGGTATTGAACGAAAATATCGTCCTTATACTCTTACTATCTTCTCAATGCCAATCCTATACTAATTTATTTCCTAATTTCATCCCTGTGTTCATGATCTGCTAGTGAAATTATCTTATGCGGGATGTCCATCGGCATAAATAGCGCCGACGTGTCTGTTTTATCCCTTGCCCCATAGCCGGGGCATCGGATAGTCAGATTCCCGATGAGAAAACAAGTTAAAAAATAACCTTTTTTTATAAACAAAAATCCATTTTTTTTTTATCATAAATCAAGAGAGAAAAAACTATAGGCACGTCGTAACCACTATGGTCACACTACGGCATAACTATCATCACATTTAGTGCTTGTTTGGATGACATTTCAAACGCCGGTTTAAAGTTTTTTTTCTCTTCATTTTAAATGAATATGGTTCGGTGTTTTTAGATCATTTTGATGTGCTGATGTTCAAAATGATTTTTAAAAAATAAAAAAAAATATCATTTTGATATATTTCGGCACGAAAAACACTTTGAAAAGCTATAACAACAGCTATTCCAAACACCTTCTTATTCCTTTTCGGCGAGTTATTTTTTTTTGTGCTTGGTTGTGGCAAGTAAATTGCTCTACTTTTTTTTTTTAATATTTTAAGCAAAAAAATAACTCGGTAGAAGGTGAAAAAAGAATCGACCCGCCTGAATTGCTTATCTAGGCAAAGCAGGTTGCGGTAAAAGGAAAAAAATTGAAGAGAAAATTGTAATAACTTTCAAATAACTTGTTTACAGCTATACCTATCACAAATCAATCATCCATAATTTCAACACCATCTTAGTCCATGATTTCAACACCATCTTAATCTTGACTATCAGAGAATTATTTTACTTGACTTGAAATTTATAACATAGCTCTTAGCATGATATGTGCTATATAATGAGATCAAATTATCATCATGAGACAATATTTGATTCTTTATCAACAATTACGAGCAACTTTTACCATGTAAACCATTACATTTTATTATTTATAGCCATTTAATCTTGTAAAACAATCAATGTTTGTCTCTCACACACACATATATAGTATTTTTAAATACAATTTTTTTTTTTGGGATGTGAAGAACCCTATTTCTTGGAAAGTATATTTTATGGATCCGGATGATCGAATAAAATCATAATTATTTTATATTTTATAAGAATAAAAAAAAGCACGGAGAAGGTTAGAGAATATTTTATTTATAATAAGATTAAAAAGGCAAGAATCAAAATAGCTAACGGAAATCATCCAGGTAAGAATTGTTGAATTTAAGAAATGAAGTAGAATCTTATAAAATATTCACAGATACCTAGAAAAACACATAGAAGCTAAAAATAAAATAAAAAATATCTCGACATATATATATATACTAGCAATAAAATCAATTCGATAAAAATATCAGTAATCATATTGACCCGACCGAATGCTGAAACTCGAGGGATCACTTAAGTGTTTTTTTTTATCAGAAACAACGCGCGCAGACAAATAAAAGGCCCGTGGCTATTCCGTAAAACTCAACAAAATCAAGGGCAGCAATAAACCTGCATATATTTCATAATTTCAATGTATGTAAACGCTTACTCAGAAACGAAGAGAGAGAGAGAGAGAGAGAGAGTGAGAGAGAAATCTAAGGTTCAATTTTGCTATTTCATGGCAGTTAGGGTTTGCTATTGATCCCTGGAGCTCTTAACTTTTTCGATACTGCATACTATCTCTCCCTACAACAAACCCTAATTTAACGTGTTTATAGTTAACTGCGACTAGCTGATTGAATTTATCGGGAAATCTTTGAATTTGAATCGTAAAGTAAGGAGTTTGCTGCCGCTGCTATGGGCGCGCAAGAGAAATCACAAGCGAACTCCAATTCGATTCAGGTCAGTCCGTTTCCGGGCAACTCAAGCAATTAGTTTTTCTTGTGCCCTAAAATTGGATATTGTGCAAGCCATCACTAATTCTTGAAAAGCCCGAGTCTGCTCCTCGGTTATGGTTTTTATAATTTGATTTGGTAGCATTAATTGAATCTACTGTTTAATTTTGGTAGTGTAAGCGTGACTGTTGTAACTGAATTGGATTAGGTTTTCTCGTCCTGTTAGTTAGTTGGTGTTGGTATTCGTGGCTGGCTGGCTTTATCATTAAGTGCACGGTGAAGTCAGTATTGGATTAGGGTTTTAGCGAGCTATTGATAAGTGTTTTGTTGAGATGAGTATGTTTAACCGAAGGGGCTTACATTTTCATGGTCTAAGCGCAGAGATTTTTTGAACCTGGTTTTGCAAATTTATGCCATTGAAGTGTTTGATGCAACTGGTAGAGGATGTAGGTTAGATATCCTCTTGCTTGCATAGTAAGATGCTTAAAAAACTG
This sequence comes from Salix arbutifolia, assembly GCA_025169955.1. Classification (NCBI taxonomy): domain Eukaryota; kingdom Viridiplantae; phylum Streptophyta; class Magnoliopsida; order Malpighiales; family Salicaceae; genus Salix; species Salix arbutifolia. Next base: position 11,925,371 of record CM045911.1, read on the forward strand.
AAGCCTGGTGTAGATTTTGTGCTATAGTGCTATCTGATTATAGAGTAATATTGAATTAGAAAAAAAATTGCTGCTTTAAATTTTTTAAACTTTTTAGAGTTTGAAATTGGGAAGCCACTTCTATTCATAGGCTTGCTGGAGCTCAACGTGAGCTCATTTTGAATCTTGATTCAGTTATGACATGAGCTAGAGGGAGCTCCTTTGGTTTTGCTTTAGCTAGATGTTTATTTGTCTGTCATTATCATAGTCTGGATTCTGGAGCATAAGCTGTGATTTCTCAGTGACCAACTTGTGGATTCTTTTTGAATGATCTCCTCTGATAAATCATATATCTCAATCAGTGAAGCACGAGCGGCTATGCACCATTATCACTTCCTTTTGTTGTTCACTATTCTCCTCTCTCTTCTTTTCTTTTTTTGATTGGCACTTTCTTTCCTCTCTTATTTGTTGGCTTCTGCAATAAAAAAAACTTACCTTTTCCCCTATAAGACTGCATCTAGGCTAAATATGCATGCTACAAATCAACATGATCACATATGTTTAATGCTATCAAGAATTTAATGATCCAGACTTTGGACTTTGGGATGACTTGATTATTGATTTAAAATTCCTCACTGAAATGGTGACCTATGTAGATAACATGGGAAGCTATTTCTCCTAAATTTTCAGGCTTACAGTGCTGGTTTTACCAGTGGTATAACATTTATAATTGACTTGTTACACCTTCCCTGAGCCTCTTTTCTTGATCAAGTGGATATTTCTTAACAACAAACCAATTTTTTTGCTTATTAACTTTGACTTAAGGTACTGTATACCACATTTTTTTTTTGTTTTTATAGTAGTTTTAGAAACAATGGCATGCCCTTTATAGATGTCCCATTAAACTATTATTTTGGAATTGCAGCGGGTGAAGGTCTACCGTCTGAATGATGACGGGAAATGGGATGACCAAGGGACTGGGCATGTTACCGTTGACTATTTGGAGGTCTGGTCAAGTCTTTGACTTGAATGTAAATTTGTATAAATGAAAATTGATTTTGTTATAAAAATCATTAATTAACCATATCATGGACTTTACCAAATGCAATTGCTATCATTCAGAGATCAGAAGAGCTAGGCTTGTATGTTATTGATGAAGAGGACAATGAGACGTTGCTTTTGCATCGTATAACCCCGGATGACATTTACAGAAAACAAGAAGGTATTTGAGTGTTCCCAGAAATTACAGCTACTGTGTTTCTGCTGATTATTTGATAATACTAGAACTGCGTTGTCTGGTATATGAAACTCCATTGAATTGTTCAGTTTTGATCAAATGATTCGTGCCTTATTTTTTCAGACACCATAATTTCATGGAGAGATCCAGAATTCTCTACAGAATTAGCACTAAGCTTCCAAGAGACTGCAGGGTGTTCTTACATATGGTAACAGCTTATGTTTGTATCTGATTTTTTCTACTTATTTTTCTCTTTGTTCTTCGGTAATGTGATTGTATTAAAACATGTTTACTTCATTTAGGGATCAAATCTGTAATGTGCAAAGAAGTCTACACTTTAGTACTCTAAACAGTAAGTATTCCGTTTTCGATTTAAATAATGCAACTCCATTGGAAAAAGACAGCCGTGTCTTGTAATTATGTCTTTAGCAATTGAATCTCTAACAAACAGCATCCATGGTTCAAGTTTTCGGGATCAGTTCTAAAAATTTCCCCCTCTCTCCTAAAGGACCAAATTCTGGATTTTCCCTAACTATGAAAGGACATATTGGATTATCTGGTGCAACCTAATTCATTGGCTGTTTTATGCCTTTCTAAGTGTCCTGATATGATTTTTTGCTTTTATGTGTTTCCCTGTGAACCTTTTGTTTAGAACAGCAACCCAAGTCATTGGCTATTTTATACTTCTCTAAATGGTCCAGAAATGCAGTTCTTACGTGCTCGAGTTGACTGTGTGCCTCGTGTTTAATATAATAAATTTAAGTCATGGTCCGTCTATCTAGATGCCTTAGCATAACAGCAGAACTGGACCAGATGCAAGGTGGTTTTTTATTCCAGGGATGAAAATCATATTTCCTTGATACTCTGGAATGAAAAACTTTAATGTCATTGTCTTTCATATAACAAGCAATAACGTGTAACTTGACATCATGGCACCGCTACATTTTTTATGTATTCTTGTATCACAGCAATATTCCCCCCCGCAATTGCTGTCTAATTGAAGGAGAATTTTGAATGAGCTTGAGAAAATACATAAAAATTTCAATTGGTATTGAAGGATGTCAACAATATTGTTTAAGTATGCTGCTTGTTGAGGAGCGCCACCTTCAGTCTTCCCACAAACAGAGACTTCTGACTACTTGTAGATATTCTTGATTTTCTCTGGTTTAACCTCATGTTATTCTTTCTTTTTTTGCTTGGAGCATTTGTGGTCTCATCTCTTTTCTAAAATTCGCAGGTGAGGCATTTCACAGCATGAACAGTGAGTTGAGAGAGTTGCCTGCTGTTGAACTTTCTACACTTCCTCTAATACTTAAGGTTTTTCTTCTTTTTAATCCTTATTTCGTTTGATAATTTTTTATTATAGTTTCTTCTCAAAAGTAAAAGTAATTATAGCCTCCTAATTTTTTTTGGTTATTCCAATGAACTGTTTCAACAGTAGTCCCTTTTCTCTCATTCTATATTAGAGTTAAACTGGTTTGCAATTTCCATCCAGTGTTTATGCTATTCTTTTGATTTTTTTTTATTTCTAGTTCCTTGCTCCCAAATCCAGGATTTGGGTAGATTCTAGGTTGGTATGTTACTGATGTGGAAATAAAAAGACTAACATGTTGGCCTGAACGCTTTGAGCTCTTTATTTCCTACATGGTATTGGGTGATCTTGTAATTAAGCTGAATGGATTTGCTTTGCAGACTATGTCTGAGAGTGGTATTGCAGATCAGATGAGACTGACAGATCTAATACTGAATGATGTAAGCCTTGCGAAATTCTTTTTTTGTCATGTTGACTTGGTTACTGTGTGCTTTGACAATAATCTGTTGATCAAATTTAAATTTGGTTCCTGGCCATTAATTACACATATATTCTCAGCTCCTATTTCCCGCATACCATAGTACTTCTACTTATCTTATAGTATTCTTTCTATGAATATTTTTTACTAGTTGATGTGATCAATATTCACTTAAAAGATCTTCAAAAATGGGCAACCTCCAACTTTCAAGTAATTGCTGAAAGTTAGGATTATGGCTATATGTAGTCCATGCAATATTAATTTTCATTGGGATTTTTCTCCTTCTCAAGTCTAAAGACAATTTGTGTATCGAATCCGAACAGAAGAAAACTGTGGTTTAATGTCTTTTAGGTAGTTTCTGAAGCTGCTTTGTGTATATTTTGGACATATGACTTGAAACATGCTTGCCAAGAGTGGTTGCATTTGCATCTTGTTAACAGTAAGACAACATATTATTTTGCTGTCAAAATCTGTCTAGCTATATGCTGACAGGGAGTAAAAATTACTGATATTGCATCTTTGTAAAGGAGGGTGCAACCAAATGTTTATTGGAGAAGTTAACATGATTAATTGTCCATTCTCTGTTAATTTTGTTTTGCTCGCAGCAAGATTTTTTCCCGAAGCTGATGGATGTTTTCAGAATCTGTGAAGACCTAGAAAACATTGATGGTCTTCACATGATATTCAAAATAGTCAGAGGGATCAGTGTGTACTCCTTCATGTTGTATTTATTTGTTTGTTGCATGTTTGCCTGCCCCTTGTTGACTGACATTGAATGATGTGTTTTAACCTGTAGTTATGCTCAACAGTCCTCAAATCTTTGAGAAGATATTTGGGGATGAATTAATCATTGATGTTATCGGTTCACTTGAGTGTAAGTTCATGTTCTTTGTTGGTTCATAACATTCTGTTCTAATCCTTTGCATGTGAATCTAGTTTAGAAAAATTGAATTATTGTCTGCATATTATAGAATACAATCTGCATATTTTTGTTTGTATGGTTGGTAACAGGAGACTGGTGAGCGCTTTTGGTCATTGCTACAAACAGATTCTGGGTCCTGTTTCATTATTGTCACCCTCTTTTCATTTGGCATTCATGCATTTTTCTTTCAACTTTTTTTTTATGTTAAGATTTTTATGGTTGTGTTTTTTCCATTTCTTAATATAGACAGAACTTCCATTTTTCCTTCTAGCATCAACAACCATAAGATCTGCCAAGCAAAACTTTGCACAAGTTGCATAATTGTAATGTTGCTAGCAGTGTGAACTATGCTGTAATTGATGTTTAAGTTAGACCTTGAGGTAGACAATATAAGTTTTAATTACTTTCTTGGTCAAAGTAAAACATACCATTTGTTTGCATTTGTGATTGGTTTTGTTTCTAAGCTGCTTGGTCGGTTTAGAATCATATTTTCTTTTTTGCATATAGTTAAGGGTCAATAATTTTTTAATATTTCCATTTATATTCCTGTCTTTTTCCCTGCAAAAAATGCACCTTGTGTGTTAAACCACACTCACATTGGACTTAGCAAGCTTCAGGAAATAAATTTTCATTTTAGAAATTTCTGGTAATGTTTTACTCGAAGATATGTGCACAAGAAGAGCTGTAATTGGTCGATACTTTTCAAAATAGTTCTTCATCATTAACTTTGTTGAATTTTGTTTTCAGATGATCCTGATATTTCTCATATCCAACATCATCGTAATTTTTTGAAAGAGCATGTCGTTTTCAAGGAGGTAACATATTACTGATATCGTGGGGGATTTGGGGGGGTGGGTGAAGGTGTCTAGTGAACAAGTCATTGTGCATTGCTGAAACTTACTCTACTCTATTGTTTAAGGCCATACCAATCAGGGATCCTCATGTCCTGTCAAAGATACATCAGACATACAGAGTTGGTTATCTGAAGGTTTGTTTCTTAAATGTTGAAGTTTGGGATGAGTCAGTTTGCTGTTTGGCATACGAGTTCTTACATCCTATCATCTCTTTTAGGATGTTGTTTTGGCCAGAATATTGGATGAGGGCACAGTTGCAAATCTGAATTCCATAATACATGCAAATAATGCTGTTGTAAGATTAAAAAACTCATTTTTTTGTACATTATAAGTTCCATACAAGCTCAAATCTAACTGTGGTGCTCTCTTATAGGTTGTTTCTTTGTTAAAGGATGACAGTACCTTTATTCAGGAATTGTTTGCAAGGTTGGGATCGCCTGCCACGTCTGCAGAATCAAAGAAAAATCTGGTAATCACATCTAAATACTTTCCATGTTTGATCTGTAAGTTCATAGATAAAGTGCAACTTTGAAGATGGTATAAACATTGATAAGTAATTATTTATTTAACTTCCTGAAATTTTTCTTATGTGCAGTGTACCCTCACTTTCACAAAAATCACTTCTTTTCCTTATAATTTTTTCATGACTTAAAAATTGCTTAAGATCACTTATTTTTGAGTCGGTTAGATGGTGCTCTAAGTATATAGACAGCGACTTACCTTTTTTATCATATAGTGTATGAACTATTCAAACACATCTAATTTTATTCTAAGATGAGTTCACAAGTCCTTGTTGATTATTATTTCTGATGTTCTGTGTGCATATTATGGCTTTTGGTATTGGAGACTTTCCTAATAATATGGTTTAGTGTGTGAGGGCTGGGTTTTAGACGCTATCTCCTTTTGATGAAATATATCTGTGAGAAGATGACATTGTGTCTCTTTGTTGGGATTCTGTTTCTTTTGAAATAAATTTGTCTTGTGATTAGAGTCATAAATTTGTTTTTGTGGAACGTTCAATTCCATGGTAATAAGCTTAAGGGTAACACTCCATTAAAATATCGGCATGGAAAAATTGTTCTCAGCTAAATCATCCTTTAATGCCAGTTATTGTCATAACTGAACAGTAATGCTGGTGTCCAATTTGTTAAACTTTTGGAATCTCTGGGTAGGTTAGTGTGTTGCTGTTTTCTGTTACCTGTTATGTATGAATACAACTTTGTGTGCTCTCATGATATCCTACAGATTGATACGTTTCCTCTTTCCATGCATATAGGTATATTTCTTGCACGAGTTTTGTAGTTTAAGCAAGAGCCTGCAGATGGTCCAGCAGCTCCGGCTATTTAGGTATGGGATGACTGAAGCTTTATGCATCAAGAATAGGATTGTCTTTTGTGGCTATATCAGTGCCGAGTAATTTCTTGTTTGTTTTGCTTTCTTTAAGATTTTTATGTTAAAACAATCAAATCCTTATTTCTTATAGGGATCTCATGAATGAAGGTATCTTTGAAATCATTGCTGATTCTTTGCAGAGTGAAGATAAGAAAATTGTCTTAACTGGGTAATGATGGCCTGTTCATTTTTGTTTTGAATATTTTTTTACTGTTTTTGTTTCTTATATTTGTTTTGAATTTTTATGTGTCCTAGCTACCCCTAACAGCAAATCATTCTTATGGATGCAGGACAGATATCCTCATTCTTTTCTTGAATCAGGATCCAAACCTTCTGCGTTCTTATGTTGTTCGGCAGGAAGGAAACCGGCTACTAGGGTTATTGGTATGTATTCTATGACCTGTTTACAATTCCTCAATTCTTTGATATCCTTGAACATGCAAACTAACACATTAAATGATGTCTTGCACAAACCATTAGATAAGATTTATCACTGCCCTGGGAAGTAAATAAACTCTTATTTGGATGGCCTTTATGAACAAAAATCAGTTATCCTTTAATTGCATTGCCTTTATGAACAAAAATCATTTTACATTTTTATACATTTTTTACAACTTTGGAAAGCGTTCCTATAATGTGATGTGAAAAACTAAATTTACAAAGTTGATTTGCAGCATGAAAGAAAATCAACACAAACCTTGTCACCTTTTAAGTTAAGAGAATCTATTATCCTCTCGACCTCCAAAATTGTTTATTTAATATTCAGGTGATATTCTTCAGCAATTTATGGACATTTGGCCAACCAGTTGTATACCGTGCCTCAATAATCTATATACAAAACGATTTATGTCAAGGTCAATTCCATTGTTGTGGTTTTTGAAGAGTTCACATCAACTCCAACTAGAAAATGCTCTACCTGCACCCTTAGAATCAAATTTTCCTAGCACCTCGATGAACTACAAATGTAGTGATTTGGTGATGTTATGCTTTGAGATTTTTTTGTTTTCTATAACTGTCTTTGCCACTTATGCTGGCATCTGATTTTATTTTTAGTATTTCCCATTTTCCCATGACTGTTAGCTCTCTAGTTCTCTGGTGTATTGCAATATGTGTTCTGAATTTTCTTGTACCTATTCATGTGTAAGTGCACGTGTTCTGTCTGTTAAAGGAACTAAATTTATTCACTTACAGGTTAAAGGAATGATAACAGACTTTGGGGAGGACATGCATTGCCAGTTTCTTGAAATTCTTCGCAGTTTATTGGATTCCTATACACTGTCAGGAGCACAGGTACTACTAGTCTTGATAAATCATTCTCTCATGCAGCTATTATTTTTGGTCATTAAGTTTGCTGGGTGGTAAATGGAGTTCCTATACCAGTAGTGAAAATTTGTTTTGTTGCTATTATGCATGTTTTCTGTTTTTAGCCTGCAACTCAACTGTAAATTTATGCACTTAAAGATGGCTTGGCTTTCTCTTCCCCCTTTCCTTGCCATGAGCCTGGGTTTTATCTGTAAGCTTGCAGTCAGCCTATCCAGGATCTTAATATCGTTAAAGTAACTGGCCTGTTTTATTTCTCTAGTCCATTTTTTACTTCTATTCCTTTTTTCATTCATAAGGAAAGCTTTAACAAGTTAACAAATCAAAGTGATTTTAGAATAACTTCTGTAAGGGGTGAGATTTTTATGAAGATCTCCATCCAAACAGATGTTGAGGGATAAGATTGGTCTTCTTGGTGGTGATATGATGTTTCTCTCTGGGTCCTTTCCAGGGTTTCTTTTTCCAATGTCAATGGCTGGAGGGCTCTTTTATTATGTTAATTGTTGTTTCATTTCTGAATTTATGGAGTGTGCTTCATTTTCCAATGTTTGGTACCATCATTGAGAATGATTCATTTTTATCAGTAAAAAAACCCTTGGCTCCTAAGCATTGAATGTATATTACCTGATTCAATATTTGGTTATATCATCTCCCGGGTATGTTTATTATTGGTTCTAGATTGCACATTGTTTGCTGGTACTTGTGCAATTATTTTGCTATTTTATAACATGCAGTCGGGGTGTGTGCCTCGTGTGTGCTTATACACACAGGTGCAATGTTTTGTAATATAATCAATTACAAAAAAAAAATCGTGACTTGTTGGATGATGTTGTAGTAACTTGGATGACTACTTAATATCTTCCTTAAATGCACACTTTGAATATTGTTTTAATGTGAATCTATCTTGATAATGACTGAATTAAAATGATTTTATATCTCTTTGCTGCAGAGAGATAATATAATTGAAATCTTCTATGAGAAGCACTTGGGCCAATTAATTGATGTTATAACAGCATCTTGTCCTAACGAAGAAGTTCCTTCATCGAGTGGTAAATCTTCAGGGTTTGGTGAGAGAGTTGATACTCGGAATGGCATGAAGCCAGAAATACTGTCAAACATATGTGAATTGTTATGCTTCTGCGTTCTGCACCATCCATATAGAATAAAGTAAATTTTTTACACTAACTTTCAAGTAAAAGGACTCAATTTCATACTCTCAATTTTGTAACAAATGACTGTTCTTCTTATGTTTTCAGGTGTAACTTTCTCCTTGATAATCTAATTGAAAAGGTCTTGACACTGACACGAAGGAAGGAAAAATACCTTGTAGTAGCTGCTGTTCGTTTTGTTCGCACTATCCTTTCCCGCCATGTAAGTCACCTTGATTGAATTAACTCTCTAACAGAACTATTAGGCAATTGACTGTTCTTCTATGGCAATAGTGCCTCCAAAATATTATAAAATATTTCTCCATGCATCACTCCATTTATGAAATTCGTTTCTTTTATTCCCTGAAGAGTAGATAGTGTTTTTCTTGGTGATGTAATCTCATGAAGATGAGGGATAGGCAGAATCATGGCTGAAAACAGCTCTGTAGTGCAAAATATGTGCAACAACTACTATTTTATCTGAGTATATGTATATTGTATAGTATTTACCATTTTCCATGGATGAATGTGATAGATTAATCATTTTTGTAATTTTCAGGTATAAAATAAAGATGGAAGAAACCAGTACTTTTTTTATGAAATCAAGCATGGTTGGATATAAAAGAAAATAACCAGTATGTGTGGCCTATTAATCCACGAAAATATACGAATAATAGATATAGTAGTAGATAGATATAGTGAATGCTGACATTATCTCCTTTGTGTAGAATTCTTATAGACAACTATGTTTGTATATGTGTCTTGATATTCCTTTTTTTTTTTTTTTACTTACAGGATGAGCATTTGATAAATCATTTTGTCAAGAACAACCTCCTTAAACCAATTGTAGATGCCTTTGTGAGCAACGGAGACCGTTATAACCTGCTGAACTCTGCCATTTTAGAGCTTTTTGAGTTTATCCGCAAGGTGCCTACCCTATTATCACCTCTTTTTTCCCTCCATCTTAGATATGTTCAGAAGTATGCATTGCATATAATTTGTTCCATGCAGGAAAACCTGAAGTTGTTGCTCAAGTATATAGTTGATTCATTCTGGAATGAGTTGGTCAAATTCGAGCATTTGACCTCCATTCAGTCTCTAAAAGTTAAATATGAGCAGGTATTCTCACTTTTGCCCATTTTTCTCATCTTTATTATTGTCTTTGTGGTTTCTTGTTTCTAACAAGTATAATTCCAGTGTCTAGAGCAGTGTGGAGCAAAAAGTACTGGTGACATATTGGACCCAAGAAAACGAAATGATGAACGCGCTCTAGAAAAAGAAGAGGAAGACTATTTCAACGATGACAGGTATGTTTTGCTAACTGTGAACTTGTATGCCCTTAGTATTTTATAAGAACATCCCTCCCATAACTACTGATTTTGAATATCTAAGCAGCGATGAAGAAGACACGGCATCTGCATCCCATACCCAAAAACCACAAGCTCAATCAGTTTCATCCAATGGAGTTGCTGCAGGGTACCCATCGTTAAGGTATGGTAATTGCCTCATGCTAAGACATCTGGGAAACCATTTATAAATATTTGATATGATCCTCATGTCTTTTCCTTTTGATTTTGTAGTCCACGTTCCAGTGGACTTGTTGATTATGATGATGATGAGGATGATGAAGACTATAGACCGCCTCCCAAGAAACAGCAAGAAACTCCAGAAGCAGACGAAGGAAATATTGAATCCCTTGGGATGAAGCGGAAATTGCTTTCCAAGGATAAGGAACCTGAACTAGTAAAGAAACGGCGATTAGGTAAACAATCAAAGGCAAGAGAGGGTGTATTTGCTGCTTTATGCTCTACGCTAAGCCATGCTGTCTTGCCAAGCAAGAAAGCTGAAACTGCCGTGCATGCAACTCCTGAGGATGGAAACGAAGGCTCAATTGAAGAAAGTCACCAGGAGAATGATCCTGACATTTTGAGAACCTGTTCTGATAACAAAAGTACTTCAGGTGAGGAAAATCACAAGGAGAAGGATCCTGCTTGTCCTAAAAGCTGTTCTGATTGCTTACACAGCACATCAGAAAATGGACAGATGGTCGGAGATGATGGTCCATTAATATCACCACCTAAATCCTCACCAGAAATGACTGTAAACGGGTCCTAAGAGTTATTAACCAGGATTGTGGTCAGCAGGTTGACATGTTTGGTTCCCTGTTTTATTTGACTCGTGGATGTCGCAAATCAGGCTATGATTGGTGAAGGAATGGCTTTCTTCGGAGGAGCTGAGCTGAAAGGTGGTCGATTGACGTTCATGGCTTTCAATTATGGTAGGAGAGGATACTGTATAGTGCCACCCAGGTTCAGGAGGAAATACGCATGGGAGAGGGGTCCAAATGCCTCTTACCAGCCTCTCTGATTTTGAACAGAGAAATCATGGCTTTTGTATAAACAATCATCCAGTGGACTATTTTTCCCATTTTCCCCCCCTTTCAGTTATCTGTCTTTAATTTTTCTTCTTTGTCTACTTAAAAATCTTTTTTTTTTTTTCTAAAAAAAACCTGCTCTTATTTAGCCGGTGTAAACAATATGATAGAAAGGGCATCAATACTTGCCCTGCATAATAGGTCCCCTGGTTGCAGTTTTGTGGTAGTGGTTGTAATAGAGGAAACTCTTAGTCAGCTGGTCAATGTCCAGATTATCTCAGTTGTAGCTGTTTTTTTTTTTTTATTAACCACCGTGAACTAAATGTTAACCCATCTTTGTTTATGCATGAATTAAAATGGGTCAGTTTGCCTGCATATCAAATGGTTACAGTTATAACGTTTTGACTTCATGTTTCTTCAATCCTCGTGACAAGTTTGATGCTGCAAGATGCGGTTATAATGATGTTTGCCAGTGCCAGGTGTTGATAGAAATTCCTAAACGCCAAAAGGCCACGTGTTAAGACGAGGACGGTGAAAATTGGAAAAGATTGCGGGTAAAATTATTTTTTATTCAATAATGTATTAAAATAATATTTTATTATTATTTAAATATTATTTTTGATAAAAAATAAAAAATCTTTAAATTTTTTCAAAAATATTTTTATCCATCAAACAAAACAAAAGGGTAAAAAAAGACCTTTGAGATAACCCCACAAGGGCACAGCCAA